>OY848920.1:6422953-7622953 GCA_963693285.1 Xestospongia muta | reverse complement strand
GCAAAGACAACAATGACAACTATTGAACTACCAACACAGCCTGAATAATATTTCTTTACCTCTATTGAGTAAATGTTTATGTTTTTGTTTTTTTGCTGACATAATCTTAATGTAGTTTGTTTGTTACACTACTAATGAATTTTATTTTTTTAAGCTGATACATAATTATGACGTGTAATTTAGAGTTATATGACTTTTAATAAAATGCTACATCTCACATTTTACACTGTTTATCTGTCATAATAATTATCTTGCCAGTTAAATGTACATGTATACTCATTGTAAACCTGATCAAGAGACAAAATTTTTATTCAGTATAATTGTCCATGCAATGTTAACAGTACAGGAACAACTCTACCTAGCTTTGTAGGTAGTAATTATTATTATGAGTCTGCAACACCTCTAGGAATAGAACTATCACATTAACTATTATATTTCAATGATTGATTATGGGATGAATACAATGTGGAATTTTAGAAGAACCATGGTGTACTAACTCTAACATGCCATGGTTCATGACAACACTTATTGAGACAACCTCTGAAGATATTGAACTAAGAATGTGTGGTAGTGAACTCCAAAATGATGAAGATACACCTCTGTGAGTCATTGAACTCTATGTTCAGTGAAGGATAATGTCATTGAAATTCTGTATATGTGATTTTATGTACCTTTTGAATAAAATTTTTTTTTATTTCTTAGTGCTTTGTAGATTAGCAAGGGTTTTCTAAATATATGTTAATAGGTACTATCAGCTAACTCATCAAATGCTTTTAGAAATCACTATCACAAATAGTCAATCTAATATATGTGTGTGTGTGTGTATGTATGTGCGATGACTGAGTATAGTCTTAGAAATGGCAGCTATAAGGAAAACATAATCAATTGAGTTTATTCAACCTGGTGGCATATGTAAACATACATAATATTACTCTATTATTAGTATGAAGAAATAATTTCACCCTGTTATCTATAATAATGAACTATATTATATATTAATGTAGCCTTGTTAGTAATATCAAATAAATGACCATGTATTTAATGTTAAAACAGAAAGCAAAAATTCATTTTATATATACCTTTCTATATACAATGAAGATCAGCAACCAACACTTGATATCAATATTAAATTGAGTTACTTTAACGATATATTTATGTATAATATGGAACACATTGTAACTGCATTCTGTAGTTTGCTATGGATAACAGTTACTTATAATGAATGTTCTTATTTTGTGTATAATATATAGCAGAGATTCATGACTAAATATTAATAAATGAGATAACACTGTCTTAATAATCATTGACAATCTTCATGTCATGTTTTGGAACTTAACTTGTTTTGTATACATTAATGGGAACTGTATATCATATAGTCTTTGAAAGACAGGTATATAAAAATAAAACCAACTTTGCTGTTGATCTTATACAACCATTACTGGTTATACAAATAAACAAATGTACATATATAAACATGTAGTTTTATTAATAGTACTTTAGAATAAATGACAGTATATGTTATATCAAAACTCCAAGTAACATTTCAATTATAACTTAATTCAAGTAATCAGGATTGACAAATCATCAAGACACTACAAAAATCCAAGTTTATTAACTCATATCTAACTACATGTCTTGATATTAAACAGAAAAATAACCTTTCTCTCTCAGGCTATTACACAATACGAGCTCCTAATGGTTCTCTTATATCAGTCTATTGTGATATGAAGGGTAGTAACTGTGATGGTAATGGAGGTTAGATGAGAATAGGATATCTCAACATGAGTGAAACTAATGGAACGTGTCCACCTGGGCTAACACTACGACAGTTTATTAACATAAATCATGGAGTTTGTGATCGACCTATGTCTTCATCTATAATTTACTCTGTTCATGGCATTCATTACAGCAAAGTTTGTGGTCAAACAGGAGCTTATCAATTTGGCTCACCAGATGGATTTCCACCTTTGGCTGGTCCTTATGCCTTTCCAAATATTGATAATTGTAGCACATATGTTGATGGTGTTACTATTACTTATGGTAGCAATCCTTGTAAATATATATAGACTTATGCATGTGTAAAAGAGAAAATAATAATCATCGATATTCATGTCCATGTAATAATGGAAGTTCTGACATAACATCACTTACATTTGTAAGTAAGGAATACTTCTGTGAATCTGGATTCCCTTATGGGAGTACCAATTCTGTCTTGTATGCTAATGACACGTTGTGGGATGGACAACAATGTGGAGGATTAGAAGGACCATGTTGTACTAATCCTAAGATGCCATGGTTTGTAAAAATTCTTAATGCAACAATTTCAGAGGATATTGAGCTGAGAATGTGTGGTAGTGGAGTAGTAGATGAGGAAGATACTCCTCTTGATATAATTGAACTTTACATTTATTAAAAGTATGTTGGGTATTCAAGTTTTGAATTAAGTATCTATTATATACAATCTACTTTTGATTGTTCATTTTGTTTTTTTGTATATAAAATTCTGCATTTTATATCAACAATTTATACTGTTATTGCTCACCCAAAAATGAATATTCTATCTTATGAGAAGGTTGTTACACCTTATTAAACTAACCCTAAGATGTTGTTGTTTACAAAGACACTGAATGAGACTACCGCTGAAGATATTGAACTGATAATATGTGGTAGTGAATCATTGATAAATGAAGACACCCCTGTGGATATTATTGTACATTTTTTCCAATGACATATTCTATTTGTAGATTTAAAACATATGTAGATGCTTCATTTTTCTTCTTGTTTTTGCTTATATATATGGGATGTAATGCATTCTGTAGTTTGCTATTGATAACAGTTACTTATAATTATTTGTCTTATTTTGTGTATAATATATAGTAGAAATTCATAACTAAATATCATAAATGAGATAACACTATCTTAATTATTGTCAATTTTCTTGTCATGTTTTGCAACATTTATAGATGTGGTAGCAATGCTGAGGATCTACTAGTACATTTAGAAGCTATCTCTGAGTTTTTTCCACTCATATCCTTCTGGATGTTCTGAGAGCCTACAGAAGGATAACCTTGCTACATCAGGCTATTACACAATACGAGCTCCTAATGGTTCTCTTAGTCTATTGTGATATGAAGGGAAGTGTCTATGATGGTAAGGGAGGTTGGATGAGAATAGGGTATCTCAACATGAGTGAAGTTAATGCTACATGTCCACCTGGGCTAACACTACGACAATTTATTAACATATATCATGGAATTTGTGCTCAAACTATGTCTTCATCTATGGTTTATGGCATTCATTACAGGTAGGTCTGTGGTCAAGTAAGTGGGTTACCACCTTTGTATGATAGCAATATCAGTCCAAACATTGAGAATTGTAACACATTTGTTGATGGTGTTACTATTACATATAGTAGTAATCCTTGTAAATAAACATTATATCTGGACTTATGCTTGTGGTTTGGCTGAGGGTCACTATCGGGGTGAAGTTTTATAATGAAGGTTTCAACACAAAATCGCTTAGTTTTGTTAGGAATGATAGTTACTGTGAATCTGGATTACCTGCAAGACAAGCTTCGCAGCATGCTCTATATCCTAGTGATCCATACATTTGGCCAAGATGAGTCAGTATGTACACTGTAAAAATTGGTTTGTTGATTTAACCAATATATTGTTATACAGGTTGTATGTAGCAAACTTATTATGAAGTAAAAGTAAACGTAACACTGTTTTGATTACTAATTACTACTGTTTTTGTAGCTAGTAGTTCATTAGTAATAAAAACAGTGTTACTTTTACATCATATTGAGTTTTAGTTAAAGAATCTTCACAATATCAATATAAATTCACTCTGTACTGTGTAGGTGTCCACCCACTTTATGGTGTTAGTCATGTGATGGACAATATTTAACATTGAGTAGTGATACATCCTCAAGAGCAATCAATGATGTATATTGGTATCAACTGTACTTTTTTGATAGCTATTCTCATCTCTTGCATTGTTTCATGCTATGAAGACTCAAACCATCTTCTTCAGGACATGACCATTACTGATGTCCCTGTTAAGGTCTATCCTGATAACTTTCCGTGTGGTCCCGGTCTTTCAGGATCTTTGAGTGAGCTATCTGATGTTGTTACTCCTACTGGTAATTGTGTTGTCTATAATGGAAAGAAGTATGTTAATAACGACAGCTTTACACAATTCTATCCTTCACAGCATTGTGCTGAAGTGTCTTACCAATGTGGGAATGGTACAGAATATCATTTTCAAAGGCTTTTAGGACAATTAGGATCAATCTCTGAGTTCATTCACTCATATTCTTCTGGGTGCTTAGAAATTCTGCAGGAGAATAACATGGCTCCATCAGGTTTTTACAAAATACGAGCTTTTAATGATTCTCTTATATCTGTCTACTGTGATATGGAGGGTAGTAACTGTGATGGAGTAGGAGGTTGGATGCGAGTGGGCTACCTCAACATGAGTGAACCTGGTGCTACCTGTCCTCCTGGACTAACATTACGACAATTTAACAACATTGATCATGGTGTTTGTGGTCGACCTATGTCTTCGTCTACATTTTACTTGGCTCATGGACTTTATTACAGCAAGGTCTGTGGTCAATTAAGAGGTTATCAGTTTCGTGCACCAGATGGATTTCCACCTTTGCATTTGCATGCTACTAATGCTATTCCAAATATTGATAATTGTAACACATATGTTGATGGTGTTACCATTACTTATGATAGTAATCCTCGTAAACATATCTGGACTTTTGCTTGTGGTATTGGGGAGACAGATCGTACGGGTTATCTATTATGTCCATGTAATACTGGGAGCTACAGCACAACCTCACCTAGTTTCGTTGGTAATGACAATTACTGTGAATCTGGATTACCTGCAGGACAAAGTTGGCAATCAGTCTTATACTCCAATGATCCATTGTGGGATGGACAACAATGTAATGGAAATGAAGGACCATGTTGTACTAACCCTAAGATGCCATGGTTTATAAAGGCTCTAAATGAGACTACCACTGAAGACATCGAATTGAGAATGTGTGGTAGTGAAAATCCATCAGATGAAGATACCCCATTGGATATTATTGAACTTTATATTCGGTAACTGCTTTTATGTTTTTATGCTTTTTGGCTTACTTTATTGCTGGTTAATATTTACATTGTATATGGTTATAAAATTTGCTGAAGTTTTCTTTTGCTTTTTTTGCTTTTTTTATAGTGGTTATAAACTGTTATTACAACTGTTCACGTGAACAGTTGTAATAACAGTTTATAAAACTACTATGTAAACATTGCGGTACTGCTCCACATTCTATACATTTCAAAGGGGCAGTAAGCCTAGTTCGCTTCTAGACCCTCCTCCGCCCATCAGCTTATCAAAAAGGAGGAGGGTCTAGCTCGCTAGACTAACAGATATGGTAATGACATTGTCTATAGAAACTAAACATTTTTTAGACAGTAAGTAGTTTTAGAGTTTTCCCTATCATCTTTAGATTTTATTCTAATTATTGTAGGGTAAATTAAACTAAAAAATTGGATCTAAATTGAGGGAAAGGAAGGCTTCAGTCCTTGCCCCCCTCCTCCAGTTGCCTACACTCTTTTTCCTACTGGATTTATGAAACTAATGAAGGCATGAGGCTTGATAAAACCAATACTACCCTTTACCTTGATCAGTAATCTTTTCCATTTAAATCTACAATCTATATAATTCCAAAAACAAAGTTTGTAATGTCTTATCACAATTGTATTTAATATTAATAAATTATATTTTTAAAATTATATTATGAGTCAGTATGTATAGCAGATGTTATTATTTTTGTAATATATAATTTTATATTTATATCATTTTTTATTTACATAAAAACTTGACATAAATAAATTTTTATATAATCAGTAACTTCTGTAATTGCACATTTGCAAATGGAGCTACATTAATATATTGGAGTTATACAACATAATGGTTAATATCATCATGATATATTAAGGATTGGATGGTTGAAATTATACATGATTTTAATTTGACCAACACCATGCACTATAATATAGCTCATCAATCAACAATATATATTAACTAAATTAACTCCTTGATTTTACACTTATTATTGCTAGTGTTTATAAACACCTTGGCATGGAGAATGTTCTCTTAAGTTTGATACTCTTTACACTGTAAAAATTAATATGTCAGTTTAACAAATGATTTGTAGCATACATAGATGGTTTGTTATAAAATATAGACTTTCTGTGAATTACTCACTGTCTATATAGTTTGTTGGTATGTTATACTTTTACATGCAAATAAATTAAACTGTAAATAATTCACTTAAATTCTACATTCCATAATAATCCACCCATATAAATAAAGTACAAATTAGTTGTTAAAATAACATTAATTTTTACAGTGTACAAAACCCTTGATACAGTCCTTGGGTGATATATTTTACAAATTCCCAACTCAGAAGGTTTATATATGTATGTAATTATATATACAAATATATATATATATTGCAGTGGTATGACTAAAACACCAGACATCAACCACAAGGATTTCAAACTATACTCCATGGTTTTTGAAATCTTTCTTCAGGAAGTGGACAGCTATCCATAATTGCAAATAGTAATATTCCTGTAAAAAAATATTTCAGTGTTCGATTTGTACGAAATACTTGTGGTATTTATCAAAGAGCTAGGCAGGTGTAGAAAGGGCGTATTAAAATGGATCGACAAGAGTAGGTGTAATTAAATAACAAACAGTAAATCCGCTAGCTATAATTAGGAGCGAAGTGTTGCTATCTATACTTCCTGCCACTCCTCACGGCCAAATAGTAAATAAACATTTCATTCTATGTATAATATTAGTAACAGTACCAAATCAAAAATAATATCAGTGTATATAAGGGAAGCAAACAATATTCAGCAGTTAATTACGTTATCTTACTCATCTACTGATAACAAGTTAACAATTAAAGAATATCACAGTTAACGAATGTAAAGTTTAATAATATCTACTGGAGTATCTTCATCGAGATGACCTTGACTTGAACACACTCGTAATTCAATATTGTCAGTTGTAGTCTCTGAAAGTGTCTTTATAAACCATGGCATATTAGAGTTAGTACAACATGGTCCTTCATTTCCGTTACATTGTTGTCCATCCCACAATGGATCACTAGCATATAGAACATCCTGCCAAGCTATTCCTGTAGGTAATCCAGATTCACAGTAACTATCATTACCAATAAAACTAGGTGATGCTGTGTTGGAACTCAAAGTATTACATGGACATAAAAGATGCCTCCAAAAATGACCTTCACTTAAACCACAAGCATAAGTCCAGATATGTTTACGAGGATTACTACCATAAGTAATAGTAACACCATCAACATATGTGCTACAGTTCTCAATGTTTGGAATACCAGTATTACCAACCAAGGGCGGAAATGCATCTGGTGATTTGTACTGATAACCTCTTATTTGACCACAGACCTCACTGTAATTATTTCCTCCAGAGGAAAAGAATGTTGATGCCAATATTGAATAATTAGAAAGACCACAAACTCCATGATCTATGTTGTTATATTGTTGAAGTGTTAGTCCAGGTGGACATGTAGCATTAGGTTCACTCATGTTGAGATAGCCTACTCTCATCCAGCCTCCTTTACCATCACAGTTACTACCCTCCATATCACAATAGACATTAACAATACTACCATTACTTAAAGTGAGGCTGTAAAATCCTGATGTAGCAGTAGGGAAGGCTTGTAGTAGAGCTATGCAGGAATTATATAGAAAGGTATGTTTGATACAAGATGAAGGTACTGATGGTGGACATAATATGAACTTGACTCCATTGCTTTCCTTCAATTTAAACTTCTTTCCACTGTTACTAGAGAGACAACAGTACTGTTCATAGAGTGAGGGAGGACGTGGAGTTAGTAGACTAATACAGTCAACCATACAATCAGTACTAATGGAGGCCTCACAAGACACTATTAATAGACCTGCAAACAGGCAACTGAAGAAAATTACTTTCACAATTAGCGCTGTCATCACAGTTGTGTATCTTTCACTGACTGTGATAACTTATAGTCGATGCTTTTTATTTATGATATTCTATACGCCAATTGTCTTAATTACAGACATTTATGGCTTGGTACAATTAAACCATATCAATAAACTAAGGCAATATTAATTATCCTTTCATCATTTCCTTGTTTATTATTATGATTCATTGTTAGACACTCCCTCAAAATTTCATGATGACATATCTCTGTGAAGTTGATTTTCTTGTATAGAACATTGCAAAATACCTAATGGAATTTAAACAATCATATGGATGTGGCCAATAACTACATGTAATGTAACTATACTGGCATCAGTGGCATGTCTATAATTATCATTACTTGAGTGCAACTGTTCTCTCTACCTTCATCTCCACCTCCACACACCAGTATACAGCTGTTAAGATTGTGATTAGTAATACTGGGTTACAATGATTTACAGTGCAATGAATAAAGCAGCTTGCAGTAGATTACAATAATAAATTGGAACTTACTATAATATAGTGCATATGTGACTCAATATAATTCACACTGTAATCTACTATAACTTACTGTAACCCATTGAACATGTAACCCACTGTAATCCACTGGTTACGTAAGCCATTGCAAACCACTATGATGTAATTATTGTTTCATTAATATGATGTACATTTCTACATTGACAACTTGTTTAACTTAATATGTGAAATTAATCACAAACTAGTACAATCCATAACTAATCTGATTCCACAAGGCTCTAATTATGAGATGCATTAAGTCAAGATTGATCAAACATAGCCATATAAAATAGAACGAGAATGAGAGAAGTATCCTGTTACTCTGTTTATAAAGTGGTTGGTTGCCTAGCAACCACAGACTAACTCATCAGGCATATAATTGTAATTAAAAGTTACTCAACAGTTTAAGTTATTTCAATTATAACTATTCTACCACATATCAGTTATTATTTACCTCTCATAGATTAGCATTGATGAGTCAGTATGTAACAAATCATGTGAATATGCCTACTTAGTACATTTATAACCTTATCTTTTTAGATATTCTGCTTTTATAAAGGAGGAGGAGCTAGCTTACCACTAGTCTAAGTTACAATTTATAGTAGTGATCCAGTAATAATAGGAAATAAAAATTAGATATGTGGAGGAAGAATAAGCTTGAATGATGATGTAATGTAAATCATGAAATGTTAACATTATTATGAAATGTTAATAAATTTAAAAAAAAATTCATATTTATGAGGGTTTGGTTATCACTTATAAGCAGCATATAGTTTGGTTTGCTGCCTCAACATAAAATAATATTGATACTTCCTATACATATATGAACAGTTATATATATGATTTTTACAACCACCAGACATGTGTACAGTAAAACATTGAATGTTCTCCACTTGTAATATATAGTAGGTCTTAATATAACTAGCCCTTTTATGAATATAATAGGTTTTATTGATCAGTGACAAATGAATTAATGGTAGACAGATGTGCAGGCAGGTAGACAGATAACACAGAAATACTTAAACTTAGTGTTTGTACTAGATAATATTCATGAATACATTATACAATATTCATAGTTTAGATTGTATGCAACCACACCCCTATCTAGACTATATAGTAATCTCAGACTATGGCACTTCAACGTGAGGCATGATAGAATTGTTTGTTTTTTTAATGTATTAATTTTTCAGGTATTTCTCCTACTAAATATGAACTACTCAATCTATTAGCTGATATTAATGACAAGTGGTATGAGATTGGTTTGTCATTTGAGGTTTCTCAGAGTGTTTTAAATGGTTTAATAAGTTGTCAGCTAAGTAATACTTACAAACTTGATCAAGTGATTGAGAGCTGGCTAACTACTACCGAGTCCCATCTTGTTACCTGGGAGGCAGCAATTATTGCCGTTGAGGGTCCTATCGTTAATAATGTCAAGGTAGCTACTGTAATACGTGAATACTTAACTAGAGGTAAGTAGAACATTGTGTTCATCAGATCTATTAAAGTAAAACTAAATAATTAATAGATGACAATAACATACCAAGTTCAAGAAAAAGAAAACGAGAAGATAAAAAAGTGGAATTTGAACAAAAATCCAAAGCAGTTAATTTGGATATAGGTATAAATTAGTGTTCTACATTTATAATATTAATATTCATTATTTTTTCTTGGGACTCTTATCCATTCCAGCTTGTCAAATGTTACAGAAACAATCTGACAGGCTCTCCCCACTTACTCTTCCTATGGAGATTGTTCAGACATTATATACAGAGAGAGTGATCTCTAAGGAGACATTAGATGAAGTAAATAAATTGGGAGGTGTACTAGGTGATGGTCCTTTGAGGGCACTACATACTACTGTGTCTGAAGATCCTAGCAAATTGAAATCATTCGCTTGCACATTATTAAAGTCTGAACAAACAGTACCTATTGCTAAAGATATTCTCAAAGAGTATGGTAAGTACTAACACATATATCTGTAAATTCTTATTTTTTTATTAATAGATCAAACTTTTTTCATTCTCCAACCGACTTTTCAATATGATTTTGATCAAATCAGAATGAAATTTGGTAAACTTTTTTACACTGTTGCTCCACTTATTGCTAGGGGTATCCCTTCATTGCAAGACCTTAAAACATACCTTCGGATGTGTTTCAGAGAACTAAGACCTCTGTTGGTGACAGCAGAATCTTTTAATGATGTTATAGAGATTGTACAAGATAAATGTACTATTATTAACATTTGTTGTTTAGAAGGTATTGTTGATCAATATGACATTACAGAAGCTAAAGAACACATCACAAACTACAACACTACTGTTGATGCATTTTGTGAGAGGATCAAAGCTGATGTATGCTGTAATCAAAGCTTCATGATGTCTTCATCTTCTCATCTACTCATTTGTGAGACTATTGTGTTCATTTTGGATTGGGAGGCTGACAAATGTACTCTCATTGACATCAAAGGATTACTATCAAAAGCTTTTAAAGGTTTGGCAAAGTCAGTACAAGTTAGAGCAGTAAATGAAGGCAACTCCATCATTGTTACCTGCTATGCTCCACAAAGTTTAATTGATCTTTTGCTGATGACAGCAAAAGATAATCTTGATTTGTTGAAGCAGTTGGGTGTGATTAAGTTAACAATAGGTTATTGCACTATTTATAATAAACATCAAAGAGACAAGGTAAGACATGAATGGTATTAAACAATAGTTATTACATGTTTTGTTTACTGATATATAGGAGATTAGAACTATTGTAGAAGAAAAGACAAAAGAGTTGAGATGTCAACTGGAAGCACGACAAACCATCTGTAAAAAGATGACTTTGCAAGTGTCATCTATTATCCAACAATGTGAAGGTATTTGTACATGCAGGAAATTATCCCAGTGTATATAATAGCTGTCTATTATATAGTATATTTGATTTAACATTCAATGTTTCTATGTAGAAAGAAAACAAATGAAAGAAAAAGGAATCAAACATTTGACATCACTTCTGAAAAGGAAGGAAGGTATTATTGATACAACAGTTATCACTAACATAGTCTGTGTCACTGATGTTTCAGTACATAAATAATATTTTATAATTATTTAGTTTTTAAAGAACAGATACAGTCAGTGTATGTAGAGAGACAAAATGAGTTGGAGACACTGCGGGAAGTAATAACGTCATTGATGTTACGATTAAGAGAGAGAAATGAGCAGCTTGAGGCATTAAGACAGAGCTTAAAAGGTAACTGGTATTTGTCATTTCTCTATTATATGTCATTGTTACTAGATCTAGTGTTCATACCAAAAGCTCATAAACCACTAACTGATCAAGAACCAGAAGATACCCAAACAAAGTCTAATCAACAAGAATCCACATCATTTATCAGTGAAACTACAGGTAGTAAAAAATGATATGGCTACTAATAAAGCCTTAATTTATATCAGAGTTGAAAAATGAGTTAAAAGCTGATGATAAAAATGAGAGTTCCTTACCTCGTCCAAGTAAGTTATATTATAATTGTAACTTTGTATATATTAAGTGGATACTCTTCAGTGTTAGTATCATATATAGTGCATATAATAAGGATATGATAGAAAGTGATTATGTGAAATCAATCAAATTTTATGTTAGTTGCTAAATTCAGTGTTATGAGATTTGACACTTATACAAGCTGGTCAATTCAACCACATGAGTGACTGTATTTTAGTGAAAATGAGTGCTAATTAGGAGAGTTATTTAAACATTAGAGTGAATAATTAAAGCACTTGGCGCAATTTTATTTATAAGTGTATTGTTATTACCCACACAGATTATCAGAATCATGTGTTGATTATAGTCATATTACTCAGACCATAATATTGAATAATAGTTATGATTTTTATTAAATTTACTGTGATACATCTAAATTTGTATAGAGTCTCCAGTATCAGATGATGTATTAAAGGATTCTAATCATGGTAAGGGTAAAGAGCCAGATGAAGAAGGTATGTACTAGTAACCCACTATCATTAGTCAATGTAAATAAGATTATAATTGAGAAAAAGATCTCAGTTGTTATTAATGTTAATATGAAAGAGATGCACTGAGTTTTGAGAAGTTCTCACTAGATTATAAGACAGGGAGCCAAACTAGTTATAATCTTTAAAGCAGAATCAGTCTCTGTAATCATAGCAGAGCTTACAATAGTGCCTCATTGGTTGTTATGTGTGCATTAGTGGTTCAAGTTTGTCTGTTGCTTAATTATTGCTAACCACAATGGAGTGAAATTATGTAAATAAATGCATATTAGCACATGATTTAAAACATTACTATATATGCATGTACTAGCCAACAGAAATGACTTATACTATAATGCTAACACACTATTGGAGTGGTTGGTTTTCCGAGCTACACCCAATTAAACGTCATAGATGTTATGATATGCCAACTGTGTTGAAACTCAATTGGCTACGGCCTGAAGATGGTACAAAACAACTTATTATAGTATTATACTCAGTGCTTAGGTTGGTTTGAGGTTTTATTGCAATGATAATCATGACACATTTATATTAGCTATTAAGCTTGATTTAGAAACATTTTTGAACATTTCATGGTTCAAAGCAGAAAACTATGCATGAAACACTAGACTGTGAAGCTATATATTTCAGTGCAGCCACATCGTTATGTGTATTGTAATGTCTTATAATATAATATATTACTATGTGTGTACTATACTATATACTAACTCTGTCTTATAACAGGAGACATTGGAAGTATTCAGTGGAACGATGATATTAATAATGTTAGTCTTACTGAACCCAATGTCATACAAAGTGAAAATGTTATGAACAAATTAATAAAAGAACAACAAACAGGAAAAGAATGGAGTTTAGAACTGCACTCGTCATCTCCTGAAAGTACTACAGTTATTATAAACAATCTTAATAAGTGTACAGTGTGGAGTCTTTATTTATTCAACACTCCATTGGACAGTAAGTGTCAATCTATATTTTCAGAGATACTAAAAGCTAATAAAACTATAAAGAAACTATGGTTATACTCCTCCTTACTTACCGGTGGTATCAAACAAGTCAGTGATAGTCTCTCTCATAATATGACACTTGAGAAGTTACGGTTGTATAATATTACTGGTATCACAGATGACTGTATGTCTCACATGTCTGGTATGTTAGCTCGTAATACAACTTTAAAAGAACTATGGCTGTACAACTGTAACATCACTGATAATGGTGTTCAATATATCTGTGAAGGTCTTACTAAAAACCAAAGACTAACTACGTTAAACATTGGCGGTAATCATCAAATCACTTCAGTTAGTACCAGTGCAATAGCAAATCTAATAAAAACAACTACATCACTGAAAAGACTACGTCTCCACAATATTTCATTGAATGATGATGATATCAAGACCGTATGTACAACACTTGCTAAAAACATTACAATCCAGGAACTGTACTTAGCAAGACAACATGAAGCATGTATTAAGAAGTCAGACAGTTATGAAGTTATTAAAAACAGACTTAAGTTCATGTATTAATGAGTACTTTGTTGTTTGTTCTTTTTTGCTCACTTGTATTTTCTCTTTAAACTTCTCTTGACTATTTCTTTTATTCAAAAAAATTCTTTAACAAAACTGGTTGATGAAATAGATCAGTTTTACTCAGCACTTCTCTTTAACTTCAGCATTTGGCCTTTTTTGTCTTTCTCATAGCTGGTCAGCTTTAATACCAACATTCTTAGTCTTCATTTTGATTCCTCTGATAATAGAGATAAAATAATCTCCATTACCTGAGGGAAAGAAAAACTATAAGTTCCTTGAAGAGAGCACTCCTGAACTTCAAAGGAAATAAACATATTTTTAAACCTTTACATTTGATAATTTCCCTTGCCTCATAATCAATACCTGCCAGTATAATGCAAATAATGATAGAGGCCACCTCCTAAGAAGGATGTTTCAGTTAACAATATTACCTTAGAAGGTCAAGCTGCCAAAATGTCACTTTAGTCCTTGAAGCATTAGTACTGAAGTTACTATGCACACTTAACATAAGAGTAATACTAGTGTTTAATGTATTTGAAGAGAGAGAATTTCCTCCTCAGAAAACTACTGTGAGTTACTAAAGATGATATATCTAAAGCTGAACATCCTCTGCAAATACTTTCATTAATGATGATCCATAAGCTGTTGGTCATTTTCTGTAATGGTAATAATAATTTCATATTGACTAGAAAGAGAAGACAGGGACATTACTTGTCCAACTTGTATATAGGTCCAACTATTAAGTCTTGTCACCTCAGCTCCAGTGTCTGTCTAGATTATAATCAAAATTTCTATTGATATTTCAATCTACTGTCAATCCTAAGACACTTTCATTCTCAGTTATAATCACAGCTGGAAAACCCCATACAGTTGTTGCAGGAGTCTCAAGTTATTGTGTCCAAATTATTGTCCTATTTAAAGATCATGCGTTTGACAGGCACCAAGTGACAAGCTGTGAGAGAGTAAAAACGTGCAACATTAGATAAGTGAATGTTGAGCAAAACTGTTCTATTTTAATTGTTTACCAATTTTGTTATGGACAAGAATTGGTAATAAAAGAAGAAAAAGTCACGAGAAATTAAAAGCGTAATTAAAAGTGTGGGCGAAGACAGATTAAGAATAAAGAACAAACTACTTACTATTAATTAAACACAAGTGACTTTAATAACTTGATAACTCTCTAACTTCTCCATAAACTCTATATGTCTTCTTGATAAATATTGTTTCCGTATAGTGTAGTACAGAAGCCGAGGGCGAATATTCCAACTCCGTATAACCCCGTTTGAATGAAATTCGAAATAGGAATTGGAATGTCCGTCCTCGGCTTCCGTGGCACTTTAGTAATCAATACTGAACATCATATTTACTCTTTTGCATCGAATTATTTGTCATATGTATACTTATATGTTGGTTAAATCAACCACTTAATTTGACGTTAATATGTATAAAGCTGTCAGCATGCATAAAATCTATATTATTGTAAAAATTGATGTTATTTTAATTACTAATTATTAGCTTACATGCTTGCATTGCTTTGGAATCTAAAATTCATGTGAATTACTCACTGTATAAATTTTTTCTTTGGATAACATACCGACAAATTATAAATGAGTAATTCACTAAATTCCGAAGTAACGATGCATGTAAACTACATATTAATTGTTAAGATAATATACTAATTAATGTTTACAGTGATATACATAACAGGATATACCTACATACTGTACATTGTTTATTTATTGTTAATACATGGTTGATTTAACCAATATATGGTTATACAAGAGCATGTAGTAACCTTATTTTGATCAAAAGTAATCATAAAACTGTTTTGATTACTAATATATTATTGCTTATGTACATACAGTCAAGTTCATAATAAAATAAATAACTAAATAGTGTTACATTTACTTATCCATATACAATTAAATTGAAGTCAGTCAATTTATATATATATATATATATATAGCAGGTTTATATTTTAAATATCGTACCTGACAGCTAGGTCTAGTTCTTTCTTCAAAAACAGCAAAGTGGAAGGTTTTTACAGATCTGATGACAATTTTTATCAATTCTGTTATTATGTTGCCAGGACAATAAGTCTTCTGAAAGGTCAGAGTGGATAGTGATACCATTACTAACATCTTAATGCTACTTTCTAAATTATTTTGAAGTGGCTCATATGATTGAACAATAGAATGACATAATTTATATATTTAGGTCAAGATGTCATTACATTGAACAATAATTGATAAATCAACATTATTAACTGTGCACACAAAAGAGTCACAAGATTGCTTTGGAATGCCTGTTATGTTTAATTAATACATAGGTATGTATATTTAGTGCAATTAATTATATTAAATATGTAGTATGCAACTATTGAGATGGACAAATATACTACCTGAATATAATAACAACTAACATCTATTAATAAAAAGGGTCTTCAGAAAACTTCAGCAATGTTTATAAGTACATACAATGCCAACATTAATAATTAATAACAATAAAGTAAGTAAATAAACATAAAAGCATGAAAAATCTGCACGAAAAGCAGTTAGCGAATATAAAGTTCAATAATATCCAGAGGAGTATCTTCAGTATTTGATAGGTAATCAATTCCACACATTCTTAATTCAATATCTTTAGTTGTGGTTTCTGAAAGAGTCTTTATAAACCATGGCATCTTTGGATTAGTACAACATGGTCCTTCTAATCCTCCACATTGTTGACCATCCCACAAAGTGTCATTAGAATACAAAACAGGATGTACATTCCCATAAGGCAATCCAGATTCACAATAGTATTCCTTACCTACAAAATTAGGTGATGTTGTGCCAGAACTTCCATTATTACATGGACATGAATATTGATCATTAGTATATTCCCTTACACCACAAGCGTAGGTCCAAATGTGTTTACGAGGATTACTACCATAAGTAATAGTAACACCATCAACATATGTATTACAGTTCTCAATGTTTGGTTTGCCATGATGACCAGCCAAAGGTGGAAATCCATCTGGTGAGCCAAACTGATAACCTTTTATTTGACCACAGACTTTATTGTAATGAATGCCATGAGCAGAGTAAATTACAGATGAAGACATAGGTCGACCACAAAGCCCATGTTCTGTGTTGTTAAATTCTCGTAGAGTTAGTCCAGAAGGACAGGTAGCATTAGGTTCACTCATGTTGAGGTAGCCTACTCTCATCCAACCTCCTTTACCATCGCAGTTACTTCCCTCCATGTCACAGTATACTGATATAAGAGAACCATTAGGAGCTCGTATTGTGTAATAGCCTGAGAGAGAAAGGTTATTTTTCTGTTTGATATCAAGACATGTAGTTAGATATGAGTTAATAAACTCGGAGATAGCTCCTAATTGTCCCATCAATTTTTTCCCAGGATCAGTAATGTTTTCACATTCATAAGACTTTTCAACACAATGTTGTGACGAATAAAAGTTTGTAAACACGTCATTCTTGCCATACTCCTTTTCATTACAGGCAACACAAGTCTCAATTGGAGGGACAACATTGGAGACCACATTTAAGGATTCAGAAAGTCTCTTTTGAGCACATTGAAAGTTACCTTGATTGACCTTAACTGGTACATCTGTAATAGTTGTATTTTGAAGTGGATAGTTTTGGACATCATCTCCATAACACCAAGAAATGAGCGCTCCAAATAAAAGAAAACACTTAACAAAAAGAGGCGTCATTGTTAAATCTAGTTGTAGCGCGAGCTTAGCAACAGTAAGAAGTTATTGGTGATGGACAAATTTTCACCTAATTAATATTCATTATGCGCTATTAATTGAATTTATAATTAAATGTCAGTCTTAGATAAAATGATCAAGGCAACTCTATTTTTCTATTATCGGCCTCATCTATCAATTAGTCAATTATAGCATTGGAGTACACTTGGAATCTTGCTTGAAGAGAACTGAGTTCACAATCACTTATACTTCAAGAAAAATAATGGTAGTGCACATGCTAGAACTACGACGTTCATTGTGACAACTATCTTCACTAAATCATCTAATATACCTTGTTTTCCTTACAGTTGATGGAAAGAACTCATACATAGACTTAGTTTCCATCTGACCTATATAAGCACATCTATTAAGTTAATTAATTATAATTAATTAACTAAAATTCAAAATAAAAAAATCAAGTGAAATTTAATGCATGGCCCATGTTGTTATATTGTTGCAATGTCATTCCAGGAAATGTACCAGATTCACTCATGTTGAGGTAGCCCACTCTTATCCAGCCTACTTTGCCATCACAGTGACTACCATCCATATCACAATAGACAGATAGATATAAGTAATTTTAAAATTGAAATAAAAATAAGACATATAAATTAAAAAAAAAATTCTAAAACTGTTATTTAAAAAGTAGTGATGGCAGTGAAACATCTCAAACAAGGCCAAAGTAGTAATGGCAGTATGGATATTCCTACATAGTAGCCACACAAAAGTACCCAATCACAATCTTAATATTTGAAAACTATTTTACTGCATTGTTAGTACACATCTTGAATGAAATCCTCACTCTCTACCTAATTGAGCAGTATTTTATTTTTGGTCTAATGACTACTTTGGGTAGTTAAGAAAATTGTGTAGTTCTTTTAATATATTCTTCAGAAACTCAAAGTCTGCAATCAAAATCTTGTCCCACTAAAACACACCCACAGATAATATTATTTATATATACATAGGCTTATAATTGCAACTATGAGTGATCAAAGAAATGTGATGTTAGAAAAGTAATGTTGAGCAAAACTGCTCTAGTTTAATTGTCTAGTAGCTTTATTAAAGAATGAAATTGCTAATAAAAGAAGATAAATTTAAAAATAAAAATGTGAAAATATAAGTAAGTGAGAAATAATAAACAAACTACTTACTACAACCAGAACTGAAGCCTGTCTTTAATATCTTGATAACTGTCTAACGTCTTACAATATTCTTCATGTTGTCTTGAGACGACAAGTTTCTGTATCGTAGTAGTTTTATTTAGTGATGTACATATTGTCTCGATATCGTCATCTTTCAGTGAAGTGTTGTGAAGACGTAGTTCTTTCAGTGATGTAGTTGTTTGTATTAAATCTGCTATTGTACTGGTACTAACTGAAGTAATCTCACTATTACCTCTGATGTCGACCTCAGTCAGTGTTTTGTTTTTAATAAGTCCTTTATAGATATACTGGACACCGTTATCAGTAATGTTACAGTGGCGGAGTTGAAACTCTTTTAAATTTGTATTATTTCCCAACATGTTTGATAAGTGAGACATATCTTCATCTGTGATACCAGTAACATTAGACAATACTAATTTTTTGAGTGTTTTATTTTCAAAGAGACTATCACTGACTTGTTTGATACCACCAGTAAGCGAAGAGAACCGCAGCTCTAGTCTTTTTATTGTTTTATTAGTTTTTAGTATCTCTGATAATATGGATACACACCTACTGTCCAATGAAGTACCCTCTATATCAAGTCTCCTCACAACACATTTATTAAGATTGCTTATAATAACTGCAGTACTTTCAGGAGATGATTTCCATAGAATGATATTCCACTCTTTTCCTGTTTGCTGCTCTTGTATTAATTTATTTGTAACGTTTTCACATTGTACTAGACTTGGTGAGTCGAGTTTAACACTATTGTCATCATCATTCCACTGAACATTTCCAGTGTCTCCTATTATAAAACAGAGTTAGTATATAGTATAACATACAAATAGTTACAGATAACACAGGGAAGAAGAAGGGAAGCCATTACTGTTTACTAACTGTGGTTACTATGGCAACAAAACATCATATATGTACATAGTAAACATAGTAAAGGTCATGTTTGCTGTTTAATGGAAGAGACAATTTTGAATGTTAATGACTGCTGATGAACAGTTACAATATGATAATGTTAGTAACAATGATATGAATACTTGAAAACAAAGCTATTTTCTGCAATAATAGATTATTAGTACTTGTTAAATTGATACATAGGCAGGTGCTGAGTTTGTTAATGATACTAGCAGGATGTGACATTATTAGTAATTGTTTTAGTAAATATGTAACTTTTGAAACTGATAGAGGAAAGAATGAATTGAAACTAAAAACTAATAAAACAATAAAAAGTGGCCAATCTACATTTCAACATTTCAGACTGCTATTCCATTATGAAATTTAGGGCAATTTTACAGATATGGAGAATTGCAGATTTATAAATTGACAACTTTAAAAATTGGTCAATATATGGTTTAGGTTATTTTCAGTAATAAATCTCCATTTAATTTACTCATATACGGTATAATTTCTTTGTGAAATCATAGTACACTAGCAGTGTTGACTGAATTATCATTATACTATCTAACTCATCAAGGCCAAAAAATCAAGATAAAGAAGGAGTACCTTTCAACGAAAAGGATTGATAATTTTTTTATTTTTTGATACTATTTTGCTAATTTTCGAGAAGTAAAACCCCAGATAACTCAGTATACTTCATGTCATTAATAGAATACTTTAATTACAAAGTCTGGGGACAAAGCAGTTTAAGTTCACCATACTCTGCTAACGTTATGACATCAGTATTGGCTAAAACCCACAAAGAGAATATTTAAGAAAATTTAACCTTATATCTGCAAAAAATGCATAGCAATCAAATCACTAGGTATTGTTGTCCAGTCAAAAGAGAAATGGACAAAAACATTGAAATATATTAATATAGAATTAAGAAAATCTGAAAAAAAATTATCTTTTTAACACCACAAACAGCGAGTACTTCCTTAACATCATTTTTGGTCCTTGATGAGTTAGAAAATACAACAATATGTGACCTGATTTGTAAAAAGGGACCATTTCTATCAAACCATTATAAACATTTGAGTGTACGTAAGCATTTTTTAAAAATGAAATGATAACTAAATTTTACATTTCAAGTTATCTATTGTTATTAAACTGAAATATAACTTAGTAAACATTCATTGAAAACATATGGTTGTGTACATAACAACTGAATGTTTGAGACATTTTAACAGAAGTGGTCCTTTTCCTAAATCAGCTCACATTTAATCAAGTCATATCTGCTCTTGCAAAAACAATATCTTGCATATATGTAATTTCTATATACTGTATATGACTTAATTAAATGGAGAATTTACTACTGAAAAAAACATTCAAATCCATAATTCAACCTAATAGAATATATTGAGCATATTCTCCAGTTTGTAAAGTTGTGAATTTGTAAATCTGCAAATCTGTAAATATGTAAATACAAATTTATGAAACTGTGTAGTAAATCTATAACTCTTTAATTCTGTAAATCTTCAAATGTATATTTCTGTGAATTTGCAAAAATTCATTCTACAAATCTGTCTACAAATCTTTAAACCTTTAATTATGTAATTTGAAAATATGCAATTCTGCAATCGGCAAACCTAAAAGTCTGCAAATCTGTAAATCTGCAAATTCCAAAACCTTTAAAGATGGCTTATACACAAAATGGAATAGCAAAATCTTGAATTGGATCAGTCTGAAATGCAGAAAATTTGATTGGCCAATTTTTTATAATGTTTGAATTAAAAATAGAAGCAAATAGTATGTGATAATTATGTCATTGTTGACTAAGATAAGCGTGGCAAACAACAGCCAAAAAATTGGCCAAGTGGGTCAAAATCCAATCATGTATGAAATTTGTCACAGCTGCTTGACATGTTAGAGTGATATTTATGTAGCTTTTTTTGTGAAGCTCTGATTATTTTAATTTTTATGGTTTGGTCAACTCCATGTACTTTATTAATACCAAAAAGCTAAAGATCTTGATGAATATTGATCATAGGAAAATAGGTAAAATCAAAATCAAAGATCAGAGACTTAGCTACGATAAGCAATGTTAAAAACTAATTTCCTAAATAACTATAACTTTAATCAGTTATATAGTGACCACATTAAAAATTTTATTCAAATTTATTTGATCCAATGGTTTAAGTAGTCAATGTGTATGTATCATTAACAATCACATACAATAACAATAAATAAAATAATACTAGCAAACATTATATAATTAATATTATTTAGAACCCAAACTATTTTAAGACTATATCATAACAAGTAAGCATACCTTTGTTTGTTACTGTATCCTCTGAAACATCATTAGAATCCTTTAATATGACATCTGATACTGGAGACTCTATATATAAATATATTCATAGTAATATAATTTATATTATCTTTTTGTCTTTAGAATGTAATGTCCCTGACATGGGTTTGTGGTTTGAAGATTACATATATCTATCATAACGACACAATTAACTATCAAAACGCACAATCAACTAACAAAACACAAGTTTATATAGACAAACCAAATCAAATTACCTATACGTTTTGTTATAGTAAAGAACATAGTGTGTTTAGTCCTTATCAAATTTATCATTATGTTATAGTTTTTATAATACCTACTTTGAGACAAAAACAAGCTGTCATCTTTATTATCTGATTTAGCTGATTCCTTTATCTGATCGTTCATTTCTAATATCTCGTGAGTGTCTAAATTAGTACATACATCAATAGTTACATATAATGTATTAAAATACCTGTAGTTTCTTTAATATATAATGTCTCTTCCTGACTAGGATGTGACTGGTTTACCTTAAGTCCTTCATCAGTCTTTGGTTTACAATGCTTTGGTAAGAATGCTAGATCTAGTAACAATGACATATAATGAGAAGAGAGTAATACCAGTTACCTTTCAAGCTCTGCTTTAACTTCTTGATCTGTTGGTCTCTCTCTCTGAGCTGTAAAGTCAATGACGTTACTATTTCCTGTTGTGTCTCTAGTTCTTTCTGCCTCTCAGCAGACACTGATAGTATATTCTTCTCAATAGCTTTATATAAAATGAGAAGAAAATTGATCACAAATATTGCGTAAATACTGACAGCATTACTCTTGTGATGTTGTTATATTAATTTACCTTCCTTTGTTTTCACAAGTGATGTCAAATGTTCAATTGTCTTTTCTTTACTTTCTCTTGTTTCTACACAAAGGAACATTAACTTATAAATCACATATATCTTATAATAGATAGCTATTAAATATAAACAATATTTGTACAGAGTATACCTTCATTTTGCCTGATAATAGATGATATTTGCATAGTCATCTTTTTCCGCATGGTTTGTTCTAGTTCTAATTGTCTTTTCAACTCCTTTGTGTTCTCTTCTACAATAGCTGTAACCTCCTATATATCAATAAACAACACATGTAGTAACTGTTGTCTAATACTACTTATCTCTTACCTTGTCTCTTTTATGATCATAAATGGTACAGTGACCAACCGAAAGCTTAAGTAATCCTTTCCTCTTCAATAAGTCAAGCGTCTCCTGAGCTTTGGCAATAAGTGTGGTTACTAAACTTAGTGGGATAAAACAAGTAACAATAATGGAATTCCCTTTTGCTAAATGACGTATCTCCACATCTCTTTCAAGTGACTCTGAAAGGATATCTTGAATATCTTCCAACGTACAATCTTTAGGATTCCAATTCAAGACAAAAACAGCTGTCTCACATTGTAGAAGAGAAGGAGTGTTTGTGCCTTTGAAGTTTTTGTTTAGACAAAGAGAAGCTCTCGTATTCTTGCAAAATAAGTGAATGACATTTTTATATGCTTGAATATGTGTGTCAGCTTCTTTAATTTTGAATCGCTTCACAATTCCCTCCAAACAACTGATATTGATCAGTGTACAATGATCATTCACAACATCTAGAACATCATCGATGGAGTTAGAATGAGCTATTTCAGACTTAAGGTGAGAGTAACCATCTCTAAGAAACTGCTTCAATGTATCCAGAGGTGGAGGTGTTTTGTTGATAGCTTCTCGGATATTACTGAAGGCTATTGCATATTCACTTTTAATTGACCCAAAAATAGGCCCAAACCTTCGAGGAATTGGAACTTCTTTTAACGCATTATCTGCAATTAAGAATGATGAATATTTCTCCTATATTCTTGCACTACTAACCTTGATTTGAGGCTAAACTGTTGTTGATTAAACCTGTAGGTAATGTATGATCTAATAAATGATCAGTCAATGACAATTTATCAATTTAAATGTATCTATTACCTTGAATTGAAGTTGAACTGCTATCAATTGATTCAGTAGTCAGTGAATAATCTAATCTACTCAATAACATCACGATCTTAATGTATTATAATATACCTTCACTATCTACAACACTATTAAGTGAGTGTGCCTCTGAGATTTCTTCTTTATTAAATGCTTTCTCTATATCAATATTAGTGTTATGATTATAAATCATATGTACTAACCATAATCCTTTATCACATCCTTAGCACATGGCACATTGCTAGTAAGTTTTAACAGTACACTAGCAAATACTAGCAGATTACTATATTTACTATGTACAGCACGACGTATAGCTCTTAACAGAACAAACAATGCTTCTGCTTCAGAATGAGATTCTGCAGTGTTCCTTATAATAGACAATGTTGCTTTTGAAATAACCCTCTCTCCACAGAGCACCTCTGCTACTCTAATAGGATATTGAAGAGATTGAGAGAGAGCGCCATAATGACAACGTAAAATGTCACTGGCATGATCTTCATGATTCATATGACTTAAAACGATTCTATCATCTTGAATATTTGCCACAATTTGGTCGTCTGAAAACTTTTGAGCTATCAATGAAGTAGACATAATTATAAAATTACTAAATTGACTTCTCACTATATTCTGAAATAATTTTTTCAGATAGCATTTTTGTCTCTTCAAATTTGGAAAGTATTGTAGCTAATACTTTCAACATTTTATGATCTGAAGATACTGCTGTATGTATAGCAGATAACAAGGTTGTCCTCTTCTCATCTAGACTACCCTCTATAGTCTCCAGATGATCAAGTGTTGCTTCGCTGATACATCTCTCACTGAATAAGAGCTGGGACACTTTTACAGGTTTGATTAGAGACTGTGATAGCGTGTCCTTATGGTGCCAAAGAATAATAATTGCTTCAGTAGCTGAGGAGTCCATTCCTGTAATAAAAAAATGACACACAGTAGCTCATCAACCCAGTTTACTCACCAGCAGAGATGCAACTTTGTCTTAATACTACCAGCTCATATTCATGAGCAATAGTGTTTTCTTCAATGACTTCTTTCCTTAAAGCATCTATAATTTGTCTTCTGGTAGCATGAGGGTTGGTGTTTAACCACAACTGAAACATTTTTAAAGTGTTGTAAGTGGAATCATAAGGTCGTCTATGAATATCATTCAACTTCTTGGAATCAAGTTTAAGCAGAATTCCAAACTGGTACCATTTATCACCAATACGTATATGTTCACATAATTCATCAAGTGTTGGTTTTTCTTCTAATAACTTCTCAAAAGAGCGATTTCTTGTAGTCATTGCTTCGTCACTGACAAGTAAACCACTGATCATCGTTTGGGTGTGTGGCTCAGCCCCACCCCACACCTTCTGATTTTTTAACCCTTTAGGTTAAGCTGCAAATCTGCAGGAAAGTTATTGTTCTAGGAGACACAGGTAGTATAAATGCACACGTTAATATCGCATATTGCCGCCATTTGTAATAGGGAAGAGTACTTTGCTTAGTCTAATATTTGAAAGGCAAGAAATAAAACTTGATGTAAGTAATTTTAAAATACAATTAATAATAATCACAACACAAAGTAACAGTACTTAGTTGTCATTAAATATTCTCTCCATTTACAATTTTCAGGATAGTCAATATTATCTCTGAATTCTATGAGATTTGGCGCAATAGCAAATTGTTGATGTTGCAAGTGAAGAGAGGAAAGATTTTCAGGCCATGTCACGCCCATAATTAAGATCCTGATTGCGTCATTGCCTATTAACATGTAGGGCGTGTCGACAAAGAAGCAATGGCTACAAGAAATGTATCTTTCGAGGAGATTTTAGAAGAAAAACCAACACTTAATGAACTTTGTGAACATATTCGTATTGGTAGTAAATGGTACCAATTAGGAATCTTATTAAAACTAGATCCTAAGAAGTTGCGAGATGATATTCAAAAGTTACCAGAAGATTCTACCTACAAAACAACAAGGATGTTCGAATTGTGGTTAGACACCAACCCTCATGCTACAAGAAGACAAGTGGTAGATGCTTTAAAGTAGGAGGTCATTGAAGAAATCACTGTTGCCCATGAATATGAGTTGACATTGAGAAAATCCTGTAACCTCCCAGGTAGTTAGTACAATAATCTTTGTATGTACATCTAATTATAAATGCTATAATACTAGTTTGTTTGTGGATTGTATACTGTTCTTATTATGGTGTCTCTATCTCTCCTTGTCTCTCAACAGACACTGACAATAACTCCTTCTCAAAGACTATGGAATATCTCATTAATACAATAGTGTGTACATTATTAACATCTCACTTTCTTTTTCCTTGATGGTATTTGTTAACTGTTCTATCTGTAAAATCTTTGCTCTGTTCATTTTAGTACTTGCTTCTAACAATTGTTTCAACTCAGACTCTATAAACAAGAGAGAACAAGTGTGTACATAGTACTTGTTGTTAAGAGCTTACCTTTAGTATCTGACTACTGAAGCAACTAGTATATTTCAGTGCCACGCTGATACACTATCACAGTCTCTGATCAATCCTGTAAAAGTGTCCCAGCTCTTATTTAGTAAGAGATGTATCAACAAAGCAGCACTTGATAAGATAGAGACGTTAGAAGGAAGTTTAGATGAGAAAAAGGCAACTCTATTATCTGCTATATACACATCTGTATCGTTAGATCATAAGAAATTGAAAGCATTAGCAACAGTACTATCCACGTTTGAAGAGACCAAAATGCTAGCTGAAAGAATTATCTGTGAATATGGTATTATTTTCACTCACCACTAACCTACTGTACAATTACCTATTTTTCTTAGTTCAAAGGTGTCCAAATGATCAGATGACAGTAGTTCAAGAGATAGCAATGACAGGTCATATTAGTCATCAATATCAAGCTATTAGTGACTCAATGGAGGGTATAGAATCTGATTGTACAAAGGAAGACTTGGAATATCAGGTTGATAGCAACAATTTTGTTCATAAAATCAACATTTATGTTTTTGCTTAGCAATCTCATGACATGACAGAGCTAAGTCCATCAAATATAAGAAAGCGACTATGAAAAGACAATGAGATAACCAATGAGGACTTAAAACCAAAAAAAGAAAGGCTTGACTTGGAAGCATCATCTGATTCTAATGGTATATGTATAATAGTTGAAATATACTTATTAAATTCTATTTCTAGTCCAAGCTTCTATGCCCAGTGACATTTTACGTTGTCATTATGGTACTCTCTCTCAGTCTCTTCAGTATCCCATTAGAGTAGCAGAATTACTTTGTGGAGAGAGAGTTCTTTCACAGACAACATTATTTAATGTGAAAACTACTGCAAAATCTCATTCCAAAAAAGAAGCATCTTTTGTTGTGTTAAAAGCTGTACGACATGCTGTGCATGTCAACTACCATCACCTGGAGGTGTTTTCTAATGTACTGTTAAAGATTACTAGCAATGTTCCATGTGCCAATGCTATCTTAAAGGATTGTGGTAAGTATAAAAATTCTAGTTATTATAATAATTTTTATGTAAAAATCATTTTTATAGAGAGAGAGAGTATTACTTGAAGATGATGCTGTAGAAGTACAACCTAGTGTTATTACAGTTATTGAAGGTAGGTATTATATATGTTAGGGTATATTTCATTAAATCAAACATTAGATAAATTATTGTCACTCGAGAGCCAATAATCATTAACTAAAGGTCTAACAGTTCCAATTTCTTTTGTAGATGAAACTTCATTGACAAAAGGCGTTTCAATTCCTCGCAAGTTAGACTCTATATTTGGCTCTATTAAAAGGAAGTTTGCATTAGCCTTTAGTAAAATTCGAAAAGGTATGAAAGAAAACCCTCCACATCTGGAGGAACTGAAACTATTTATGAAGATAGTTACTCTCATCTTCAATCTGAAATAGACAGCACTGAATCTATTGACGACATACTAACAGTTGTGAGAAATCATTGTACATTGATTAATATCAATTGTCATGAGGGTATCGTGGAATGTTTTGACATCAAAGAAGCTGAGACGCATATACAAACGTACAAAGACGATGTCAGTCATTTTGTGAAAAAACAAAAGCTTCCCTTTGTCTAGGTGAAATGTTTTAAGTAACAAGAACCCCTTCTCTTCTCAAATGTGAGACAGCTGTTTTTATCTTAGACTGGGATCCTACTGGGTACACATTGCAAGATATTCGAGATATTATTGCTGAATCAGTTGAAGAGAACGTGCAAATATGTGTTATAAGAAAGGGCAACTCTATTGTTGTGACCTGTTTTTTCCACTCAGTCTAACAATGCCACTTATTGCCAAAGCTTAGGACACACTTGAATCAGTGAAGAAAAAAGATCAATCCAACTAACAGTTGGATATTGTACCATTTATGATAAACATCAAAGAGACAAGGTAGTAAGTAGTGTTAGACAACAGTTACTACATGTGTTGTTTCTTGATATATAGGAGGTTAGAGCTATTGTAGAAGAGAACACAAAGGAGTTGAAAAGACAATTAGAACTAGAACAAACCATGCAGAAAAAGATGACTATGCAAATATCATCTATTGTCAGGCAAAATGAACGTATGTTGTGTACAGATACTGTTTTATTTAATAGCTATCTAATATAAGATACATCTGATTTATAACTATTGTTCCTTTATATAGAAACAAGAGAAATGAGAGAAAAGACAATTAAAAATTTAACACCACTTGTGAAAACAAAGGAAGGTAAGTTAATACATCAGCAATCACAAGTGTAATGCTATCAGTATCTACATAATATTTGTGGTTAATATTCTTCTCGTTTTTTATAAAGCTATTGAGAAGAATATGCTTTCGGTGTCTGCTGAGAGACAGAAAGAGCTAGAAACACTGCAGGAAATAGTAACGTCATTGACTTTACAACTAAGAGAGAGAGACCAACAGATTGAGGTGTTAAAACATAGCTTGAAAGGTAACTGGTATTAATGATTTTTCATTGTATTGTTGTAGATCTAACATTCATACCAGAGGCTTGTAACCCAGTAACTGATCAAGTACTTGAGGAAATTCAAATCACATCTAGCCAAGAAGAGTCTACACATGAAACTACAGGTACCGATAATATTATAATAATATTCTTAGTAATGTATATGTCTTAACTGTGATTACGAGTGTGTTCTCCAGTATTAGAGTTGAATTAAAGATCAGTTAGGAGGTTTAGCTGATAATAACAATGGAACCTTTCCTTCACGTAAGTTTATATGATAATATTATATCTCTTACAGCCAACAGTGTTAATAATTATTTAATTTATAAACCACAAATTATTATAGTGAAGTTGTTGATAATTCTCAAACCACAATAATTAAATTCATTAACGTTAAAAAAATGAATTTCCCATATTATACACTTTAGTGTCAGTATAATATGATAAAGTTATGATTATGATAAGATCTATTAAATGGTTGTATTAAGTATTGTTTTATTACACTATGTACATTTACATGTTAAAGTATCTTATGTAGAATCTTCATTATCACAAGATATATCAAAAGACTCTGATATTGACAAGAGACAAAGGATAAAGAGTCAGACAAAAGACATAAGACTCAGCCAATGATATATTAGTTTATTATATTATAATATAATAAAACACATACTCTGCAGTATTGTCATTTATAATACAACTTTCTTGACACAAATATCAACCAAATAGAATACTTGCTACATATGTTGTTACTGACAAATATTAATATACTTGCCCGTGTCTTAGTTGACTCCACCTATAGTTGACATAAGCAATAGTGATGTCACTACGGATATTCTTATTTAAAAAAAAACCTTCATATGTTAATATCAAAATGCCACAAAACAGCCCAGCCCATTTCTCTTGGGCTGGCTTGAGTGACTACAACATGATGTTTTTACTAACTTAAATCAACATGACTAAATGAAAGAAATTGTAACACAAATACAACAAGAAAGGACAAATAAGCTCTATATTTCGACATGAAACATCTACCCTTTTTTGATAAAGCAATTTTCAGTCAACATCCACTATAAAAACAGTGTGATTTCTCAGGTATGAGTTCAAACGTCTATGCTTTTACCATGAATGCTGGTGAAAGAGACAACTGTACTGTGCATGGACTGCCCTTTTTCTTTAAGCAAAGGGGCTGGCCTTATCAGACAGTCTGTTACTACAACTGCAAAAAATTCACAAATAAAATGATTTAACATATCAAGTAAAGAGTCAAATAAGCTAACAACTCATTGATTCCTTCTACTTTTGTTCTATATATTCAGTATAGCTACTGTACTTAACCATACCTACCAAATATTTTTATAGTGACAGAGCATTCCTAAGTACAGAATAAAGATGCATAATTTCCTCATGTAACAAGCATATCAACTTAAAAATTGGCTCAGTGAACTGGAAAGCAAAAATGTTAACAATGCATACTATAAAAAAACTAGTCAAGTCTTGTCTGGTATAGTTGACCCTTCACTAAGAGATGAAGGGTCTACAGACAAGCATATATAGGACTTGTACAGTGTCCAGAATTCTCGAAGACCACGGAAACACCTTATTCATATACAAGCTCCTCCTTTACACTTAAATCCTATTCATGTGAGATGATGATGGCTATTAAAGTCCTTAAAGCTGCTCGAAACTCTGCTTTTAAAGCATTGTTATGTGCAAGGTAGGAATAGTTAGTAAAGGATGGTCTGTCCTTCTATTTGAACAATCATCACCACATCGAACACACGTATCACAACAGCCATTTTGCTTTTATTCACTCTTAACACATACTCAGGTCAAAGAGTGCTCTATCCACAATCTGATCATTTCAGTCTCTATCCTTACCTATTAACAACTTCTATCAAATGAACTTAAAAAATTTCACTTACTATTAGCAACATCCATTTCTGTTATGCTTTCCAAATTTCGTTGCCATAGAAACCATAAATAGTAAACAGTAATGGATTTTTTCTTCTGTAGCAATTTATTTTGATCAAAAAAGTAATCATAATACCACTTTGATTACTTATATATTATGAAGCATTAATGCCAGGTTAATATGAGTCTCATGATAAGTAATTACATATATCATGGTTCATCAATCATATGCATTATCTCTGAACCATATTATATATATATATATATATATATATATATATATATATATATATATATATATATATGTAAGTTTTCACAGTCAAATCACTGTAATAAGTGACTGATTGATTTAACCAATATAATGGTTATATATTTTGCATGAAAATCATATGCTGTTTACATGAACATACTATCAGATTTATTATAATAGAATTATTAAGAATCCATAAATCATATAATAGCTTGATGAATCTGAGCTGTATCACACATATCATCATTACTTGTTATCTATACATACCACATAGTCATAAGATTGCTTTGAGCACCTGTTATGCATAATACATACATAGGTATGTCCATTTAGATTATCTTGTTATAAATTTCAGTGCCACTTAAATATGAACAAATAAAATCTCTGTGTATAGTAACGACATGGCACATTTCATTCAACAAAAGAAATTTGTTATTGCACTATTAACACACATACTCATTTTTTTGTCTTAACTTCAAAACAAGTCCTAAGTGAAATTAAAACACAACACAAATACAGTCTATATGAGGTTTTGTAATTAAATTTGCTAGTAGCAAAAATGTTATTTAGAAAAACTCAGCAAAGTTTATAACTACATACAATGCAATAAATCAACAGTCAGTAAAGCAAGTAAATAAAAGTAAAAGCATGAAAGTGCAAAGCAGTTAGCGAATATGAAGTTCAATAATATCCAGACAAGTATCTTCATCATTTGATGGATCTTCACTACCACACATTCTTAATTCAATATCTTTAGTTGTAGTCTCACTGAGAGCCTTTATAAACCATGGCATCTTAGGGTTAGTACAACATAGTCCTTCATTTCCATTTCCATTTTCATTTTCATGAGCACCTGTTATCCATAATACATACATATGTCCATTTAGCATTAAAATTAATTATTATAAATTTCAGTGCCATTTAAAATGAACAAATAAAATATCTGTGTATAATAACAACTATGGCACATTTCATTCAACAAAGGAAAGTTTTTATTGCACTATTAACACACATACTCGTTTTTTAGTCTTAACTTAAAAACAAATCCTAATTAAATTAAAAACACAACACAAATACAGTCTATATGAGGTTTTGTAATTAAAGTTGCTAGTAGCAAAAATGTTATTTAGAAAAACTCAACAAAGTTTATAACTACATACATACAATGCAATAAAACAATAGTCAGTAAAGTAAGTAAATAAATGTAAAAGCATGAAAGAGCAAAGCAGTTAGCGAATATAAAGTTCAATAATATCCAGTGGAGTATCTTCATCATTTGATGGATCTTCACTACCACACATTCTTAATTCAATATCTTTAGTGGTAGTCTCATTGAGAGCTATTATAAACCATAGGATCTTAGGATTAGTACAACATAGTCCTTCATTTCCATTTCCATTTTCATTTCCACGAGCACCTGTTATCCATAATACATACTATGTCCATTTAGCATTAAAATTAATTATTATAAATTTCAGTGCCATTTAAAATGAACAAATAAAATATCTGTGTATAATAACAACTATGGCACATTTCATTCAACAAAGGAAAGTTTTTATTGCACTATTAACACACATACTCGTTTTTTAGTCTTAACTTAAAAACAAATCCTAATTAAATTAAAAACACAACACAAATACAGTCTATATGAGGTTTTGTAATTAAAGTTGTTAGTAGCAAAAATGTTATTTAGAAAAACTCAGCAAAGTTTATAACTACATCATACATACAATGCAATAAAACAATAGTCAGTAAAGTAAGTAAATAAATGTAAAAGCATGAAAGAGCAAAGCAGTTAGCGAATATAAAGTTCAATAATATCCAGTGGAGTATCTTCATCATTTGATGGATCTTCACTACCACACATTCTTAATTCAATATCTTTAGTGGTAGTCTCATTGAGAGCTATTATAAACCATAGGATCTTAGGATTAGTACAACATAGTCCTTCATTTCCATTTCCATTTTCATTTCCACGAGCACCTGTTATCCATAATACATACTATGTCCATTTAGCATTAAAATTAATTATTATAAATTTCAGTGCCATTTAAAATGAACAAATAAAATATCTGTGTATAATAACAACTATGGCACATTTCATTCAACAAAGGAAAGTTTTTATTGCACTATTAACACACATACTCGTTTTTTAGTCTTAACTTAAAAACAAATCCTAATTAAATTAAAAACACAACACAAATACAGTCTATATGAGGTTTTGTAATTAAAGTTGTTAGTAGCAAAAATGTTATTTAGAAAAACTCAGCAAAGTTTATAACTACATCATACATACAATGCAATAAAACAATAGTCAGTAAAGTAAGTAAATAAATGTAAAAGCATGAAAGAGCAAAGCAGTTAGCGAATATAAAGTTCAATAATATCCAGTGGAGTATCTTCATCATTTGATGGATCTTCACTACCACACATTCTTAATTCAATATCTTCAGTGGTAGTCTCATTGAGAGCCTTTATAAACCATGGCATCTTAGGGTTAGTACAACATGGTCCTTCATTTCCATTACATTGTTGTCCATCCCACAATGTATCATTGGAGAATAAGGCTTGGGGGTTACCTTTTGATGAATATAATGCAGATTCACAATAGTAATCACTACCTACCCACTCCGGTACACATGTACCAATACTGTCACTATTACATGGACAAATATAGGGATGAGCTGAAATCTTTCCTACTGCTGTCTCTCTTGCACCACAAGCATAAGTCCAAATATGTTTACGAGGATTACTACCATAAGTAATAGTAACACCATCAACATATGTGCTGCAATTATCAATATTTGGAATAGCATTACTATCATGTAAAGGTGGAAATGCATCTAGTACACCAAACTGATAACCTCTTATTTGACCACATACTTTGCTGTAATTAAATCCATGAACGGAGTAAACTATAGATGAAGACATAGGTCGACCACAAAGGCTATGATCTATGTTATTAAACTGTCGTAGTGTTAGTCCAAAAGGACAGGAAGTGCCATGTTCACTCATGTTGAGATAGCCCAATCTTATCCAGCCTCCATTACTATCACAGTTAGTACCCTCCATATCACAATAGACTGATATAAAAGAACCATTAGGAGCTCGTATTGTGTAATAGCCTGATTGAGCATGGTTATTTTTCTGTTTAATATCAAAACATGTAATTGGATATGAGTTAATGATGAGCTTGGAGATTGCTTCTAATTGTACCATCAAATTTCCCCCAAGATTAGTAAAGATTTCACATTCATAATACGTTTCAACACAAAGTTGTGATAAATAACAGGTTGTAAACACGTCATTCTCGACATACTCCTTTCCATTACATACCATATCAGCCTCAATGGGAGGGAAAAAATTGGTGAATACATTTAAGGATTCAGAAAGTCTCCATTGAGCACATTGAAAGTTACTTTGATAGACCTTAACTGGTACATCTGTAATAGTTGTATTTTGAAGTGGATGGTTTTTGACATCATCTCCATAGCACCAAGAAATGAGTGCTCCGAATAAGAGAAACCACTTAGCAAAAAGGAGCGCCATTACTAAATGTAGCTGTGAGGTGAAGCAGAGCGACACTGGGTATTAGTTATTGACGTGAGTGGAAGGGGCGCACCCTAAAAATGTTTTATTAAAATAATATTCATTAAAGGGTGTGCTTTTTAATAACTCTCTTCCTATATAAATAAGATACCTAGACACTTACTAGCCATTGTTGAACAAAGATAAATTTTTATAAGTTCGCGTATCAAGGGCAGAAAAAATCATTCACAAGATGATTTCAAGACTACAATTGTGAATATAGTCTGCATTAACTGGATTACAAGGTGAGAATGATGAAGATACTCATTTAGAAATTATTGAACTATTTGTTAAAACAATGTCTTAACTTAACCATCAATAACGAACATTCATTGGTTGCTATGTGCATCAGATGTTATCATATGCGGATTAATTTATCGTTCTTGAAAGCAGGGCCTAAAAACTATGAGTATCACTGCACAAATGTGCAGTGATTGGAAAAAAGTGTGCAGCGACTAGAGATAATTTGTGTAGTATTAATTTCTGCATTATTTATACTACTGTGACATATAATGACATTTGTTATTAAGCTGAATTACACCAGTTAGAACTTCTATGATTTTACTAATTTGTAATTCTAATTGTACATCATAATATTCCATGTGTAGCTGACTTTGATGTTAGATCTACTGTATAAACAAGCCTGGATGAATGTTGCAAAATCAGCAAGACTTCCTCATAAACATTTTAACATTGTTCGATATAAACAGCAGGAGTATATATATATACATCTTCTTTTTTTCTGTTAAATTTTAGATACTATACATGCATATTGATGTTATTATACCTAATTGTTGTAAAAATGTACTCAAGTTATACATATGTGTAGTGATAAAAGTCTCACTTTTTAGGCCCTGCTTGAGAATCACATCCAACAATAATTTATAATAAAAAATAAAAAAAATAAAAAATATAGATAGTTAACATGTGGTCCAAACCAATCTTAGGATAGCCTAACTCATCGCATGTGCCAGAAATTAATAATAACTGTAACTTTGCCAACAGTTATCAGGAAACAAAATTGTCCTCGTACTAAAATGTATACTTTCTTCCATTACATATATTTCAGAGAATAATGGCTGCACACTGATAAGACCTATATATGTCCATTGAAAAATGTCTCCGGTGTCACTGTTGTTAAGGTACTAGTAAAAAGTCTGAAGGTTACATCTCCTGTCATGGTATTAGTGTTAAGATTTAAGGTTTGTAATGAGAGATCTAGTGATAGTAGTAACCACATGTAATTTACATGTATTAGAGACATCGTCCCATATAGCATTACTGGACATATCTCCACTGTTGCTATGAATACAACAGTACTGCTTATAGAGTGAGTGAAGACATGTTACTAGACTATAACATATAACAGTCAACTATACAATTAGAAAAGGCCTCACTAAATACTATTAGTAGACATGCAAACAATATCTGAAGATTGTTACTTTTATCGTTAGCTTTATGACTACTGTTGTATATCTGTGATCAATTGTGATAAGTTATAGTCTCTGCTTTCTATTTTATAATCTAATATATGTCAAATATCTTAATCATATAGACCATGTATGGAATGGTATAAATAATTAAATAAACAAGGTGCACTCATCACAATTACTCCCCTCTACATCACAGTAAATAGTACAAAATCCATCAATAATTAAAATAAAGCCATTAATTGATTGTGCGCTTTTATTATTGTTGTTTAATTTATTTGGATATATCATATCATCCATTGAGACAACTTAGTAAGTTAAGATTTACATGTTTATACAACAAACTGAAATTGCAGTAAATACTTGAAAGGTACCATGTAGAGATGAAGTCAGCATCCAACAAAGCCTTTACACAAACATTGATTAGTCTATATTACATAAACGTGATGATACACTCTCAAACATTATCTTTTAACCTGTTATTGGAAGTAAATATAGTATCAAATGAGTAAAGCATATAATTTAAAAATAGAAGGTGATGAATTTGTAATACAGTACCATAATCAATCTACTACACACTGTAAACATTTTTATCATGTAGTGTGTTCACATCACATTACATGCACATCACTGGGAAAGAGTATATATGGCTATACAAAAACATTGATTTCTCATAGTATAGCTTGTTCGTATATATAAATATTTGACTACATTGCATGCATATATGAACGAAGGAGAGGATATAACTTAGTACATTTTAATAAATTTAAACACCATGTATTTGCATGAGGAGAGATTTGATCTTAGCTAGCACGTCAGTTAATAAGAGTATGTGCTTAGACATACATATCTAAGTAATATAAATTGATTGGTTGATTCAAATGACAATCAATACATAGGTTGCATGTTTGCAAACTGAAAGTAAACATCGAACTTCATTTTTGTATGTGTCCAACGAATTAGTAGATGCAAATGAAAGCAAATATCATAATATTTTCATTCCTAACATTGGTTAACATTGCTATAAAATATGCCACTCCTTGGTCTATATAAACGCACATGTTTACTCTGTAAAAATTGATTCATTTTGAACTTACTATCAGATTAACTTTATGTATTATTCAATATCTACTTTTAGATATAATTAAAAAGATATGTATTTCATTTGACTTTCATCTTCACAAATCCCAACAAACACTCAAAATTTATGCATACTTTGATTACTTAAATATACTATCAACATTTTTGTATGTATTCAGTATGACATGGCAAGTATTCAACATTTAGACATCAAGTATATAAATTTCTTTGAAAATTTGGGTTGAACTATACATATCTATAAAATGTAAAACAAATATTGCAACCAACACACTATATACTAATGCATTAGTGACAAAACTGTATTAAGAAAATATATTTTAAAGTGTTTGTCAGCTAAAAAATCATTTAACATACAATTCAATGATGTCAAGTGGAGAACCTTCATCAAATGACCCAAAATCATCACATATCCTTAGTTCAAGATCATCAGAGGTAATGTCCTTTAGTGACTTGAAAAACCATGGCATTTTAGGATTAGTACAACATGTATTTTCCAGTCCATTACAGTTCTTTCCATCCCATAATGGATCATTGGCATATAAAACAGACTGAGCACTATTGGTACTTATACCAGACTCACAATAATAATCATTACCAACATATGATGGAATAAAACCAGTACTACCGTTATTACATGGACAGCATATATAACTTGATCGATTTTCGTATGTTCCAACAGAATAGGACCATATATGCCTTCTAGGACTGGCACCATAAGTAATAGATACACCATGGACATAATATGTGTCTATTGAACTATTAGTGAATGCTTCTGGGGCTCCAAATTGATATCCTCTTAGTCGTCCACACACGTTGCTATAGTTACTTGCAAATGTATCAAAGAACGTAGAATAACAACCAGGTGAATATGAAAATGGTTGTCCACACAAATCATGATCAATATTGTTATATTGCAGTAATGTTAGTCCAGAAGGACAAGAAGCACCAGGTTCACTCATGTTGAGATAGCCTACTCTCATCCAACCTCCCTTGTCATCACAGTTACTTCCCTCCATGTCACAATAGACAGTGATAATACTACCATTTTTCAAAGTGACATTGTAATAACCTGATGTAGCAACAGGGAAGGCTTGCAACAAGGCATTACAAGAATCATATGTATATTTCTTACAAGATGTAAGTATTGTAGATGGACAGAACATTATCTTCACTCGACCATTTTCTTTTACAGTAAACGTCTTTCCACTGTTACTAGGAATACAACAGTATTGTTCATAGAGTGAGGGAGGACGTGGAGTTAGTAGACTAGTACAGTCAACCATACAAACAGAGGAGCTCTCACTAGTCACAATTTGTAGACCAGCAATTAGACAACAAAAAACAATTATATTCATCATAAGATTTTTCTAGCTCTGTCCAGAAACGAGTGGTGAAATATAGAATTGTATCATTCCCACAGTATTATATAGCTTCAAGTACACCGCTAATTAACATACTATGAACATGTCGCCAAGACAACATGCTGCTAATGAAATGTTGTAGAATGTTCTGTAGACTAATTATAACATATTTTGAATTGTTCATTGCCCACATCAATAGGTGTATGGTTGTCTAATTATGAACTGTATAAAATGAATTTTATATATAGTATAGCTCATGCTATATAAGAATTAAAAATATATTGTACCTTAGATAATTATTAGTTACATGAATTGTCAATTTTATAATAAATTAGTAATTAAAACAATATCATTATCAAAGGATGTAATGGAGTGATAACATTAACCACACACCATTATTTATCTAGTCCATAAGGAGAGGTAGTACCAGGTACACTCATGAAAACAAGAGAGAGACAGGGAGGTGGGCGGGGAGCATGAAGTTGGTATGTATGTGTCATATCTAATTTGATATGGCACATACATACCAACAGCTGCTATTAGATGAGAAATCAAATAGTATACTACTACTTGTACTCATAAAGGTCTGTTTCATTAAGATAGACATTCATTCGGAGTAATTAGCATCTTTTATATTATAATCCAATGTACTATGGATAACTTACTCCAATGTCACTGGTTATCTGGATGACATCCTGGTAACAGAAACTTGATGCTGATTGCATTTGTAATTTAGATGAGGTACTGAAGAGATTGCAAGCTGCTAGGTGTTGTCTTCAAAGAGAGAAGTGCATATTTTTGTCCCTCAAGTAGAATACTTGAGGGATTTAATTGACAAAAAAGGACTCATTCTTATGCAAGTGAAAGTACAAGCCATTCTGAAAGCTCCTGTCTCAAAGAATTTGACTCAGTATAAACCATTTTTAGTACATCTCAATTATTACAGCAAGCTTTCCTAAACCTATTATCCAAACTAAATCCTCTGTATTCTCTGTTTCAAAAACATTATCCATGGCAGTGGGGATCTCGTGTGGCTAAATCCTCCCAGGAAGCCAAAGAATTTACTAAAAGTATATACAATACAAAATGTCATTTTATTATACCAAATAAGCTATGTTGTTATTTATATCACTAATGACTCATGAAATGCTATTTATAGTATCAGTGTTTAATATTCAAATTACTAGCAATGATCTCCGACCAAGACGGTGATGGTTATCATCTCCTCAAACAAATAATGCACTAGTACTGTCTGAAGTGATTAATGGGTTGTTGCTGATGTTCAATGTAATCAGGGTTTGGTTTTTTTGGAGTCCTTCAGAAATGTTTTGGATGCCATTATTGGTGATATTACAGTCAGTGAGGTCTAGTTCTTTCAATGCTTTGTTGTTCATTAACATGTTGGATAAATAAGATGTATCTTCATCTGTAATATTAACATTTGATAACTCTAATGTTTCAAGTGTAGTGTTAGTGGCAAGGACATTCGTTAATTGTTTGATACCATCAACATCAGCAAATGGAGAGGATTCGAGAAACAGTCTCTTTAAAGATTTATTAGTAATAAATATCTCTGACAAGGCTGACACACAAATTTCATTTAATGGAGTGTTCCAAATACCAAGTCTCCAGATTATACACTCATTAAGATTAACAATAATTACTAAAGCACTTTCAGGAGTAGCTGTATGAAGCCAAACACTCCATTTACTGCCTGTCTGACCCATAAGCAGCACCATACTCCTTGTCTTGTACACTCAATATTAATGTGTAGTTAATCTAAATAAGTAATGGTCTCATTATTATTATTAATAGAGGGAGCTTACCCATTATAATAAACAGTTCCTGATGAAACATATTGAGAGAATACTGGCCAAGAAAGGACAGTAAAAAAAAAGAATGACCAGATACCACCCAGGCGTTATTAATATTTATACTGAGTTGGCTGTTAAGTGGGTGGGACTCATTTAATACTTCAGCACAGGAAATAATCAAGAATAGATTATTTCCTCTAAAAATCTATATTATTTTGTCTTATGAAATTTTACAAAATTGTGAAAGTAAAGTTGTAATTTAGTACTATTAATAAAAATTACTTCAGCTTTCAATTCAATGCACTTTAGCGTGTTATTTAATGGATAATAGACTTTAGCGAACATAAATTTCGAAAAAATCAACTGGAACAGCTTCATCAGGATAACCCTCACTGGTACATAACCTCAATTCAATATCATCTGTAGTAGACTGGTTAAGCATCCTGACAAACCAGGGCATTTTAGGATTATTGCAACAGGGAGGCTCATCGAAATCACAGTTTTGACCATCCCATAAAACATCAGTGAAAATGGCATTAGGAAAAGAACTATCACCATCATCTGCCCCAGACTCACAGTAATAATTATTGCCCACGAAAGAAGGAACAGTAGCTGAACTACCAGTATTACATGGACACGATTGCCAGTTGTCTCTTTTCTCTGCATTGCCACAGATGTAAGTCCAGAGATGTTGACGAGTTGTACCATGTGTAGTGATAGAGATTCCATCAACATATGGACCGTCTAGAGAATTAACACCTCCACCATGATTAGGATAAATTCCATCAGTAATTCTATACTGGTATCCTCTTACTTTTCCACAGACATGTTGATATGAGACATTTAAAGAACTAAATAAAGTACTGTTACAACCACTGCCACTACTATGCACCCTGTCACATAAAGGATAATTAATTCCACTAAAATTGTATGTATTAAGTCCAGGAGGACAAATAGCCCCTGGTTGACTCATGTTGAAATAGCCTACTCTCATCCAGCCTCCCTTACCATCACAGTTACTTCCCTCCATGTCACAGTAGACATCAACAATACTACCATTACTTAAAGTGAGGCTATAATATCCTGATGTAGCAGTAGGGAAGGCTTGTAGTAGAGCAATGCAGGAATTATATAGAAAGGTATGTTTGATACAAGATGTAGGTATTGTAGATGGACAGAGCATTATCTTCATTCGACTGTTTTCATTCACAGTGAATGTCTTTCCACTGTTACTAGGAATACAACAGTATTGTTCATAGAGTGAGGGAGGACGTGGAGTTAGTAGACTAGTACAGTCTGCCATACAAACAGAGGAGCCCTCACAAGCCAGAATTTGTAGACCAGCAATTAGACAATAAAAAACAATTATATTCATTACAAATATTCTACTTCGGTCTGTGTTGAAATATAGAATTGTATCATTGCTACAGTAATATATAGCTTTAAGTACACTGCTAATTAACATGTTATGAATATTTAATCATTGCCAAGGCAACGTGCTGTTAATATAATTAATCATGTATACAATTATTTATATCATGTTCAGTAGCGTACTCATTAATCTGTTATTTACTCTGAGTTATTCTGATTAATATGTATCGGTTATAATGGTTTGGTTAATTTAACTGATCCACACTTCTGGCATGTGTGCCTGCAAAATATGTTGAATGGTATTAACAACATGTACATATGTATACTGTTTTGATTACTAATTACTATAGAATGACACTTTATGTACTTCAATAAATATGTTGATTGCTGGAAATGTATAAAATACATTCTATAGTGATAGGACATGCTAAGCATTAAAAATATTGTAACTTAGATAATAAGTTACATGAATTGTCAATTTTTTAATAAAGTAGTAATTAAAACAGTAGTAACATTAATCACACGCAATCATTTATCTAGTCCATAAGGACAGGGAGCAGTAGGTAAACTCATATTAAACAAGAGTGTAGTGAGTGTAGGGTGGGTGGTTGGGGGAGGATGAAGCCCTTCTCCCAAAATTTAAAGAAGTCTCCTATGCCCTTGCATATAATACTGAGGGCTATCCAGCCTCCTTACTATCACAATTGCTACTCTTCATCATATCACAGCAGACAGTAATAAATCTGCTACTACATTAAATGAGATTGTTTTTGCACTTATTTTTTATACACAATACTCAATACATATTATAATTCACTTTCTTAAGTATATAGCTGATTGCCTTAGATTAATAATTTTGTTTTTACAAAAACAACTATTAAATCTTAATAGTTACTATGAAATTTACAATAGGATAACAATACTACACATACATCAGGACTTTACATTAGTAATACTTTGATAGAGAAACTATTTCCTTTGAGAAATCCTATTCCTTGAAAATAGACCCTGTGTGTGGATCTATCCAAAAGCAATTTGTAATAGCTTTAAGTAACATCTGAAATGCCATCAATGGAAGTCCTCCTCTCCTGGATAAAATGAAGTATTTTCTTGCAGATAGTTACTCAAATATTATTTTCTGCCTCTATTGATGAATACAGGAGATTGTGAATGATCACTGTACACTGATCAATATTAGTTGCTTAGAGGATATTGTGGAGAAATCTCATATCAAAAAAGCTGAGACACAAATTCAAATATGCAATAAATTTGTTCATTTTTTGTAAAGAGCTGAAAGCTTCTTTTTGTTTAAATAAAACATTCAAGTGACAAATTATTCTCTTTTTCTGCGACACGAGACAATTGTCTTTGTCTTAGACTGGGACCCAACTGGCTAGTCTTTGGAAGATATTTGAGATATTTTTGTTGAATCAGTTATCAGGGAATTGAACAGATTTGAGTTGTAAGGAAGGTTAACCTTTTATTATGCATGACCAGTTTTACTCACTTAATCTAATAACATCACTTATTGACAAAGCTCAGGAGACACTTGAATTATTAAAGAAGGATTATTATGATTGAGTATTGGGTATTATACCAATAGTGACAAGAAAGTCATAACATTATCAAAGTTATAAAAGTTTTATCATTTAACAACTGTCCCTTCAGATTCATTTTGTAAAATCTAAATCAGTAATAACTTAATAATGAACAGTTGGTGGTCATTTATATAGAGTTGGTGATCCTTCTGACATCAAATAGAGTCAATGGCTCAGGAGGTGTACTACCCCAAAATGCCTTAATTACATAATTTATAACCTTATTAATGTGGGTGTAACAGTTCATTATTTTAATAACCTCCCCCAAAGATTGTTGTTTGTCAATAAACAAACAATGGCTGGATTACATGTAGAAGTTCAAAATACCAACAAATTTTTTTATATGTCATACCTCATACTCTTGTACCTAGACTGGAATGATCCATGAGCAAAATACCTTTTCACTTGGGGTGCAGGGCAGTTTGGAAATGAGACTATGTGCCACACATGCACTACTTTACAGCACAACTCCCATCATAATATATTCAGATATGGTGAGCTGTGAGTTGTCATAACCAGTGATGTAATCAAACTCCCAGACTTAATTAATTAATAACATGAAAACTGTGTCTTTAATACAAATCTACTTTTAACTAGATTATCTATAGATAGCTACCAGTTCACTATGTTTATATAATTACATGTTTGTAATAATATTAGCAAGTGTTTCCTGTTATTCATTGAATAATTTTAACAACAATCAGTCAAACCCTTTAATATGACACTAGAGTAATTAATTAAGGTAGCTTCTCCTCCTGTTGTCATTCTGCTATACAAAACCCATATGTTGAAGTGTACGTCATCATTAATTATGTATTTTGTTTTCTCTAACAGTCTATTATGATAAGTTAATACTTGAGGTATTAGTGTATATATAATATGAGAACAATATTATTGGTGGAGTCAACATAAACTGTTACATTTTATGACAAGACTGTCTCAAAAATAGTATAACATAACTCATGATCATGAGATGTCACTTATTTTCAATAGTTATGTGATTAAAAGAGTACATGCAATAGTTAGTGGATGTCTGTGGATGTTGTTTCAATGCCACACCCACTTTACATAGTACATACTCAAGTAATGCTTATTTTAACAATAACTTTATATGTCATACCAAATATAACATCTAGGATTTCTTTATAGTGTCCAAATTATTAATACAAAGTAAAAGGGAGAGGTTAGAAACTAAACAAAATCATCAGTTGTAAATATATTGTTCATATTAATACTGAACCTTTTAAACAATTATTATGACATAGAGTTATGCTGAGATGTCCATTTACTTAATGTAAGAAAGGTTATTTTGTCAATACGTTAACAAGAAGAGGCTTGACTACTGCAAAAAATACTAAGAAGAATACCAAAAGGCAATTATAATTTAATGAAGTTTGTTCATTTCTTGCTTTCATGTGTCTCAAGCATAGCAATTACTACAGTGAAGACAGTATTTCCAGAAACTGCAACAACAGCAAAGACAGCAAACACCTATACACAAGAACAAGTTATGGCTTGAGATAGAGTAAGATTGTAGCAATCAATCACAAATTCAAAAGTCATTATAACATAGATCATGTTTGTATTTCTGTTATTTGCATAATAGTGGCAGATATTTCCATGCATACATGATTACTGGGGAAAAACATATTTTGTTAAATATATGATTGAAATTCTATTATATCAACTTTTAGTGTTACTTTCACACAAGCAAAAATTTTAAATATTTCTTCTTTAAACTTACAGCTGATGTTGTTATTTCTTTTGCATAGTTTGTATTGCACTTCATACCACTATGGTCATTTCTAGAATAATAATTAAAATGATAATATGTTATCAAATATATTCTGAAATCAGTATATTTTACACTTACATTTGCTTAAATTGCATCACATGTCTGTGTCCATCCATAGGTAACCATTATTGCACCAATTAAAGCAAATATACTTGAGAACAACAGGATCAAAATTTCCACAGTTAAAAAGATTTTATTTCTGAAAAAAAAGAGATACTTCTTTCGTTCTATTACTAAGTTTTAAGCTCAAATATTATTTACTCAAATATTATTTTCTGCCTCCATTGTTGAATACAGGAGATTGTGAATGATCACTGTACACTGATCAATATTAGTTGCTTAGAGGGTATTGTGGAGAAATTTCAAATCAAGAAAGCTGAGACACAAATTCAAATATACAATAAATTTGTTCATTTTTTGTAAAGAACTGAAAGCTTCTTTTTGTTTAAATAAAACATTCAAAGTGACAAATATTCTTCTCTTTTTCTCGAACACGAGACAAATGTCTTTGTCTTAGACTGGGACCCCACTGGCTACTCTTTGAAAGATATTCGAGATATCCTTGCTGAATCAGTTATAAGGGAATTGAACAGATTTGAGTTGTATGGAAGGTTAACTCTACCATCATGCGCATGACCAGTTTTTCTTACTTAATCTAATAACATCACTTATTGACAAAGCTCAGGAGACACTTGAATTATTAAAGAAGGATTATTATGATTGTGTCTTGGCTACTATACCAATAGTGACAAGAAAGTCATAAAAATATCAAAGTTAATAAAAGTTTTATCATTTAACAACTGTCCCTTCAGATTCATTTTGTAAAATCTAAATCAGTAATAACTTAATAATGAACAGTTGGTGGTCATTTATATAGAGTTGGTGATCCTTCTGACATTAGATAGAGTCAATAGCTCTGGAGGTGTACTAGATGTTGTTCCATTGAGACTACCCCCAAAATGCCTTAATTACATAATTTATAACCTCATTAATGTGGGTGTAACAGTCATTATTTTAATAACCTCCCAAAAAGATTGTTGTTTGTCAATAAACAAACAATGGCTGGATTACATGTAGAAGTTCAAAATACCAACAAATTGTTTTATATGTCATACCTCATACTCTTGTACCCAGACTGGAATGCTCCATGAACAAAATACCTTTCACTTGTAGCGCGGGGCAGTTTGGAAATGAGACTATGTGCCACACATCCACTACTTTACAGCACAACTCCCATCATAATATATTCATATATGGTGAGCTGTGAGTTGTCATAATCAGTGATGTAATCAAACTCCCAGACTTAATTAATTAATAACATGAACACTGTGTCTGTAATACAAATCTACTTTTAACTAAGTTATCTATAGATAGCTACCAGTTCACTATGTTTATAATTACATTTTTGTAATAATAATAGCAAGTGTTTCCTGTTATTCATTGAATAATTTTAACAACGATCAGTCAAACCCTTTAATATGACACTAGAGTAATTAATTAAGCTAGTTTCTCCTCCTGATGACAATCTGCTATACAAAACCTATTTGTTGAAGTGTATGTCATCATTAATTATGTACTTTGTTTCCTCTAACAGTCTATTATGATAAGTTAATACTTGAGGTATTAGTGTATATATAATATGACAACAATATTATTGGTGAAGTCAACATAAACTGTTACATTTTATGACAAGACTGTCTCAAAAATAGTATAACATAACCCACGATCATGAGATGTTACTTATTTTCAATAGCTATGTGATTAAAAGAGTACATGAGAACAATTAAGAAGTAATAGCAGTATCAGCAGGTTAGACTTGTCCCCAGACACTCAATTATTAATATGAAGAAGGTGCAATAGTTAGTGGATGTTGTTTCAATGCCACACCCACTTTACATAGTACATACTCAAGTAATCTTATTTTAACAATAACTTTATATGTCATACCAAATATAACATCTAAGATTTCTTTAGTGTCCAAATTATTAATACAAAGTAAAGGGAGAGGTTAGAAACTAAACAAAATCATCAGATGTCCATATATTGTTCATATTAATACTGAACCTTTTAGCTATTATTATGACATAGAGTTATGCTAAGATGTCCATTTACTTAATGTAAAAAAGGTTATTATGTCACTACATTAACAAGAAGAGGCTTGACTACTGCAAAAAATACTAAGAGGAATGCCAGAAGGCAATTATAATTTAATGAAGTTTGTTCATTTCTTGCTTTCATGTGTCTCAAGCATAGCAATGACTACAGTGAAGACAGTATTTCCAAAAACTGCAACAACAGCAAAGACAGCAAACACCTATACACAAGAACAAGTTATGGTTTAAAATAGAGTAAGATTGTAGCAATCAATCACAAATTCAAAAGTCATTATAACATAGATCATGTTTGTATTCCTGTTATTTGCATAATAGTGGCAGATATTTCCATGCGTACATGATTACTGGGAAAGAAACATATTTTGTTAAATATGTGATTGAAATTCTATTATATCAACTTTTAGTGTTATTTTCACACAAACAAAAATTTTAAATATTTCTTCTTTAAACTTACAGCTGATGTTGTTATTTGTTTTGTGTAGTTTGTATTGCACTTCATACCACTATAGTTATTTCTAGAATAATAATTAAAATGATAATATTTAATCAAATATTTTTTGAAATCAATACACACTTACATTTGCTTAATTGCATCACATGTCTGTGTCCATCCATAGGTAATCGTTATTGCAGCAATTAAAGCAAATGTACATAAGAACAACATGATCAAAATTTCCACAATTAAAAAGATTTTATTTCTGAAAAAAATAGTTACTCCTTTCATTCTATTAAAAAATTTTAAAACTCACCCCACAAATCCACGTACAAGTTTGACAATACCTAGTATTACCAAAGGTAACAAACCTAGCACAGACAGGGCTTCACTAGCGATGGATAAAATGCAATAGGAATCTTTACCAGTTTTAGACATAGAACCACTTAGTTTGTTATACAAAAAGCACACCGGGTCCTCACTTTTCTGCTCACTATTGTAACGCTTATATCCATCGCTAAAAAGTGCTGCAGCAATTACAAGAAAAATAATGCTCAAGATGTGTAACGCTACAATGATTTTCTACAAAAATTGACGAACTTTAGCCATTGAGATAGTCTGTCTGCTTCTATTGTAATATCGTTGTCTGTTAACTAGCAATAATGATGTCGAAATTGATAAACATCTTTTAATTGAAAAGACGTATCGGAAGTCGTGGGCGAAGTAATGTTACCGTTGTACTGTAATGTTAGTGTAACATAACATACGATTATGAGATGCTACTTATTTTCAATAGTTATGTGATTAAAAGAGTACATGAGAACAAGAAGTAATAGCAGTATCAGCAGGTTAGTCTTGTCCTCAGATACTCAATTATTAATATGGAGAAGGTGCAATAGTTAGTGGATGCCTGTGTATGTTGTTTCAATGCCACACCCACTTTACATCATACGTATTCAAGTTGCTTATTTTAACAATAACTTTATATGTCATACCAAATATAACATCTAAGATTTCTTTAGTGTCCAAATTATTAATACAAAGTAAAGGGAGAGATTAGAAACTAAACAAAATCATCAGGTGTCCATATATTGTTCATATTAATACTGAACCTTTTAGCTATTATTATGACATAGAGTTATGCTAAGATGTCCATTTACTTAATGTAAGAAAGGTTATTATGTCACTACATTAACAAGAAGAGGCTTGACTACTGCAAAAAATACTAAGAAGAATGCCAGAAAGCAATTATAATTTAATGAAGTTTGTTCATTTCTTGCTTTCATGTGTCTCAAGCATAGCAATGACTACAGTGAAGACAGTATTTCCAAAAACTGCAACAACAGCAAAGACAGCAAACACCTATACACAAGAACAAGTTATGGCTTGAGATAGAGTAAGATTGTAGCAATCAATCACAAACTCAAAAGTCATTATAACATAGATCATGTTTGTATTTCTGTTATTTGCATAATAGTGGCAGATATTTCCATGCGTACATAATTACTGGAGAAGAAACATATTTTGTTAAATACGCATATATGATTGAAATTCTGTTATATCAACTTTTAGTGTTATTTTCACATAAGCAAAAATTTTAAATATTTCTTCTTTAAACTTACAGCTGATGTTGTTATTTGTTTTGCATAGGTTGTATTGCACTTCATACCGGTATCGTTATTTCTAGAATAATTAAAAAAATGAAAATATGTTATCAAATATATTTTGAAATCAATACACACTTACATTTGCTTAATTGCATCACATGTCTGTGTCCATCCATAGGTAATCGTTATTGCAGCAATTAAAGCAAATATACATGAGAACAACATGATCAAAATTTCCACAATTAAAAAGATTTTATTTCTGAAAAAAAATAGTTACTCCTTTCATTCTATTAAAAAATTTTAAAACTCACCCCACAAATCCACGTACAAGTTTGACAATACCTAGTATTACCAAAGGTAACAAACCTAGCACAGACAGGGCTTCACTAGCGATGGATAAAATGCAATAGGAATCTTTACCAGTTTTAGGCTCAGAACCACTTAGTTTGTTATACAAAAAGCACACCGGGTCCTCACTTTTCTGCTCACTATTGTAACGCTTATATCCATCGCTAAAAAGTGCTGCAGCAATTACAAGAAAAATAATGCTCACGATGTGTATCGCTACAACGATTTTCTGCAAAAATTGACGAATTTTAGCCATTGAGAAAGTCAGTCTACTTCTACTGTAATATCGTTGTCTGTTAACTAGCAATAATGATGTCGAAATTGATAAACATCTTTTAAATGAAAAGACGTATCGGAAGTCGTGGGCGAAGTAATGTTACCTTTGGTAGGTTATTAATGTTTATAAATAAATAAAAGCTACCGTTATACTTCTAAAGATGCGGCGCTCTAATAAAACAATCTATATAGTGTGTGATTATATGGTATTGCAACTAAAAAAAATAACAATAGTGGTGTTTAGATACTAAAATAAGAGTTAGGGGACATATCTAATAATTATATTATTTGAAGATAGAGAAGGAAAGACTTGATGAAAAGTCGCGATGTCATATTAAGAGCAAAGAATACAGATAATTAGAATATTTTCAGCAGTTCATCAAAATGAGAAATTCATCTTCAACTACATTTGACCCATTCAACAAATAGTATTGCTGTGACAAATGTTCATCCACTGGTATAGGTTGTCAGTGGCCTATGATGTCAACTCATAACTATTTGAAGTTTAATGACTTAAAAGCTAGTCAAGGCATATCTCCAAGGCTTCCTAACTTTTTCAGCATGACACTTGTTCTTACGTAATGTATACAGTCTGAGTTTACTATCTCCATTCACTAATTTTAAAATAGACATAAATAAGTATTTGCATGTAACATTCATTCAGAATAGAACTGACTCAACACTAACATATTATTAAGTGACTATGTAGAAGACAACCAATAGATTTCCAATTGATTGCACATTAGCTATAGATTAGTAGAAGAAAGTCAGCAATTCACAACATCATATATGTCTGCAAACATCACCTCATTTGTACACTAATTATTAACTTAAACTCTCTGGTGGAGGTTGATAATAAAAGTGGTATGTCTAATTGAATGGTTCCTTCAGTCTACATGAACATTTTTTAAATTCAGTTTGGTTTCTCTCCAATGCTCTCAAGAAAGTATGCAGGCCAGGAGAGGGAGGCCTCATACTTTCCTATGTAACTCATGCAGGAGGTTACGAAAAATCACACAGCTAGCCACACGTCTAGATAACTCTGTAATGTTTGAGTGAGACAAGGTTTTCAACCTGGTCCATTACTGTTCATACTATTTATTAATGACCTTCCATAACTAGAGGTGTTAGTCAAATCTTTTGCATTATTTATAATATCATGATAATGTCATTCATGAGAAATGATGGCAGATCACAGTTAAGGAGATTTGGTTCAGGTAATATATATAGTTTCTATCTCATTTTACTTGTGATAGCTTCAAGAAGTACTTTCAGAAGAACTATACTTTTTCCATAATGTTTACTTATGTTTTATTGATAATGATTCATGTGACTGATGATGTCAGATTTTGATCATTCTGATTGGTTAGCTGAAATGTTGTTAAAATGGTAAATAATTAAATACATGTCATCAGATGCCTTTTCTCATATTAAGCAAATGGACACCTGGACATAAGACTAATTGTAACAACAGATTTCCAGCTAAACCTCTACACAATTTTTTATTTTATTGATCTGACATGAATCCACACTCTGCCATGTTTTAGATTGCCTACATTATAAGTTAAACTATAGAGCCTGATACATTTGCTCAAATTTCTTAGTCCAGAGATTATAACTGTGTTATCAGAATAGCTAACCTTACATAGCTCTGATGATGATAACTATCTGACCTGTCCTGTATTCATTAGTTGATAAATTATGACAATGTTCTTAGCAGTGCTAATGTTTTTGTCATAAACGATTCCATCATACCATCTCTATGTTAGAACTAGTATTAGTTACATTGACACTACTAGTCTACTAACAAAATGTTTAATTATGATAAGTGTGATCAAACGTATGTACTAGACTGCCTTTTAATTGTGGTGTGTGACAGTTTGGGATTAAAACCCTATAGTGTTCTAAAACTATAGTCAGTATAATATGAAGTAGCACTCACTTCTTACAGACAGATAGGCAAAGCTTTGTTATCGAAAGCATTGAGTTTCATAGAATATGTCCATGGACTTCAATACTGATCTCTCTACTGTGAGAACTGAGATATACACAATGTATTGCAAAGTAATTTAATTAACATGTTTGACTTAGTGATGTAACTTTTATATTACACCATTATAACTGGCTGTACAGACTAATAAAGAACACACAATCTTGTCCTTTTAATACATCAGATATTACAGGTATAATATGTGACCTGATCATGATTTGTGAAAAGAGACCATTTCTCTCATATTAAAAATCTCAAAACAGTTTTGAATATATTCAGTACCATGTACACATAACTGTACATTTTCAGTTGATGTTTACTATCTCTGTTCAAAACATTTATTGATTATTTAATTATAAAAGTTTGTAAGTGTTGTATTAAGAAGTCCTTTTTTTAAAAAATACTAAAAAAAGTAAATGTACGGTAATATCAATCCAAAACAAATAATGAACACAAAACAGTAGGGAAGACAATTGCATCATCCCTACGTAATAATAGCTCAGGAACAGAATGGAATGACATAACATAGCACTGATATTTTTAGTGGTTTAGATGGTTGGTGAATATTATTAATTATTTGTACCACTTGCACTATTATGCTGAAAGGATTATTATAGAAGGAAATACTGCAAAAATTGAATGATTTTGATCAATTTTGAGTGAAATTTCATTGTATCTACATTTCAATGGACAATTCGGACTATCCCTACATAAGCACTGCTACCGCGTGCCTGATAATAAACTGCTTATAACCCAGTGTTTTACATAAATATTTTGACAGAAGTTCATGATAAGGTCACATATGTAGACTTTCAATTCACATTATGAGTCAGCAAATTGACTGAAATCACTATGGAATTATATCATAATATACACTGTTTATGATATATAGCACAGCTGTCCTTATTCCATATATAGCACGATAGTTTATAAAAAAATGTAAACAATTAAAATAAACATTTTATAAGGCTTCTGAACTCGAAATATTCTCAGCTATAGATGAAGTAAGATGTCCAATTATGTTAGTGAATTAAAGAATAGATCAATGAATTTGACCAGTTGGCTTCTTGTCATTGACTCTATTGTGGTTGGTGCCTGCTCTGCTGTTGGTTTTAACATAGTACTCTCCTTGAGTACATCAGCTGAACTATCTTGTTTTTATCCTCTTCCCAGTATTAACTCAAGCCATATGTTCATTACATCCACACTACAGTTCATTGTATTTTGTATTCTCTACCCTTTCACTGGCTGGTTTGCTGACATAAAGATCGGTCGGAAAAAAGCAATTCATTTGAGTCTGTGGTCCTGTTGGTTAGGGGTTCTTCTTCAAATTGTCAGTTATTGTCTTCAATTTGGGCTATGTGGATTACCAGTTAACTTAGCCAAATATGGAATATCAAGTGTTGCTCTGTTGTTGATAATTATTGGCTCAGCAGGGCTATTTACTAATATTCCCCCATGTGGCTTAGATCAGCTCTATGATAAATCGAACACACATTCTAGGGCTTTTATACACTGGACTGTCTGGGGAATTTATGTTGGCTACTCTACTGATTATATTGCATTTGTTAGTAAATCAATTTATGAGCCAAACTTGTTAATGACAACAGCAATGGTGATCTTTGTTGTATCTTCATTTGCATTGTGTCTACATTCTAAATTTGATCATAAATTTAAACTCAGTGAGACACTTGTCAAAAATCCATATAAAATGGTTTACCTAGTACTTAAGTATGCCTGGCAACATAAGTATCCAGAAAACAGGAGTGCTCTGACATATTGGGAGAACAAGATACCAAATCGTATCAATCTTGGCAAGTGCAAATATGGTGGACCCTTTCAAGAGGAAGATGTTGAAGATACAAAGACATTTTGGAGAATCATGATAGTCATTCTAAGTACCTTTGGTTTCTTTATAGTTTATTATCACACAGTATTGGGAGTACTGTCATATACAAATTCCTTTAAGGGCTCTACTGACTCACTTAGCGGATATGGCTCATATGCTTTGTGGAGTCTTTTTAACGAATTAATTGTGATAGTAGTTCCAATATTAGAGCTTGGCATCATACCTCTTTTTCCCAAAATTGAGTATTTCCTTATTAATCCTCTAAGAGGATTTGGTATTACCTATGTACTGTTGAGTATATCATTAATAGCAATGCTTACAATTGATACAGTTGGACATTTCAAGACTCAATTTGAAATAGGTTGTTCTTTGTCATCAATTGCTTCTCTGGTAGATATGTCCTATCTTTACTACATCATTCCATTCATATTTTCTGGAATTGTTGGTGGACTCCATATAATCTTTATTTTAGAGTTTATATGTAGTCAAGCACCTGTTAATATGAGTGGTATGCTAACAGGTATGTTTTGGTTGGTACGAGCAATTTATATTAATATAGGAGCTTATCTCTTAGTGCTGTTTACAAACTTTAATTTAAATGGTCCTGGCAGGCTTAATTGTAGTTTTTGGAGTCTCTTTACTCAATTTGTTATATGTGTGACTGGATTAATAGTTTATCTTATTGTTTCAAAATGGTATAAACCAAGACAGAGAGAGGAGAACTATGATACACATATTAGAAGGATACTTGAAGATAATTACATGAAGGTGTTTGATGACAGAATGCATGTAAGTAATAGCAGAAGTGAAACATTTCTTGTTAAAGATTCTGTTTCCTACAAAACGTTGTCAAACAGTATTACATTTTAATTTATTAATTTTGTTTGTTACATTTTTCAATTAAGACAATGATGTATTACAGAAAGTGAAAGGTTCCTTTTTGAACAAGTACAAATTCAATTATTATAAGCAATAAAAACTAACTTTGGATCTGAAAATATTGAATGTAAACATTACATTATCTTTGCTGACGGAACTTAAGATAGTGACAGACTTGATTGCCATTGTTACTATTATAATATCTGAATTTCATAGAATATAAAAAACTATATATGCATACACATAATCTAATTTAAATAAATGTGACCGGATTTGCAATAAGGGACCACTTCTAGAAAAACATCTATGACATGATTTATGAAAAGGACAACTATTAAAACATCCCAAAAATTGTTTTATTATACACACAGCTGCTATATATTCTCAACTGCTCGTAGTAACTGCATGTATGCATGTATAAAATGTTTTAACAGTTGTCTTTTTTCATATATCTTGTCACAAATGCTTTGACAGAAGTGGTCCCTTATTGCAAATCAGGTCACAAATAGAAGTACTATTGATTCTTGGAAGTTCCTTCTCTATTGCATTAAATATATGTAAAAACGTATAATCTCCTGCATGATTTTAAATCTGTATGATATTGAAATATTAGTTGCATGATCTTTATTTTTTGTTGCATGATTTTAAATCTTCCCTTTCAGTATCAAACATCAAAAGCTGTTTATTGTTCATTTGTCAAGAGAAACATTGTTGTTCTATTTGGCAATGTTTATTAAATATAATGTCAATGTGTGATATAACAAAACATGTACAAAGTTTACATTACAAAAACAAATAACATCAACGTTTGTGATGAAATAAAATTTATAAAGATACATATATGCATATACAAGTGTAGATTTGTTTTTAAACAAACTACTAAGCTACTAAATTTAAAGTTTGTTTTAGACAGAACTAACTTAAATTATAAACTACAGTTTTGTAAATCATACTATCATATTGCACAGAAACACAATTTGGGTAAAATTTGATATGGTAAACTATTATAATTATTTTATTCACGGTTGCTGTAACTGATAAAAAGGCATATTTAACAAATCCTATCATAATTATATTATTTAACTGTGATGAAAGAACTATGTTACTTAATGCAAAGGTATTGAGAATAGTTGATGAACGAGGGACAAAAATGATGAGTTACTTACCTACAATTCAAAGTGTTTAAATTACAGAGTTAAGTTTACTAGCATTGTTGTCTATGCTATTCTGCCTTTGGTATCATTTGATCATGAAAGTTTAAATCCATAACTAGCCATAGAAAAGTACGCATTAGCTAAGTGTAAGATGTGGAACAGCTTATAGATTATGTACAAAGGGTTGGGATGGATATGGAAATATTTAACTGTTCGTCGATGAGTCACTTTTAAAATATGTCCTTTCTTGCTGCACTCCTTTGATATTGCTTTTAAATGAGTATTCTTTAATGTAATTAGGGCAGCTGCACCTAATAGAATTATTATATTTGTACTTCTTTCGAACACTACTCACCTAAGCCAACCTCTAGAAAGCATTTTTTGCACTATTAAAATAGAATGGTGAAAGTTATAATTTTATTACAAAAAGTCAACATCAAGCTATTATTTATGATCTTTGATCTGTTTTTACACAAGAGTAGTATAAGTCAATAACTATTACAGAAAATAACATAACTTCTGGATATAAAACAACTGGTGTGTATCCTTTAAATAGGCTTGCCATTCAGTTAACCAAAGCAGAATAATTATACTCAACTTAAACCAGAGGCATTAGCTAAGTCTAAAGTTGTAACATTCATTCCATTTTATAGTCCTGCTGGGATTCACTTCACAAAATAGAGGAACAACCATAATTATTCCAGCCCTGTTATCCCAAGTCTTTCTTGTGTTTTCATGCAGAGCTCTTCAATTTGTTCTTTCAACTAACTATATACACCATGTGCTATAGGGAAGACCTATTCCAGTAGTTATTTGTCTTACTAAACTGCCATGCCCGATTGACAACTCAAAAGACAGGTTATACTGAAAAGTGGTTACATTTTATCTCTTTTTAGATAGAATATTAGCACCAGTACTTCTGAATATGTGAAATGTGACAATATTTTCAACACCAGACACATCTAGGACACTTTTATTTCTTCATGACTATATACAATTTGAATTGATGTTTTCTCAAATCATAGCTGATACAACTGTTTTTATACCAATTTTAATATTATTAATAGGTCTTAATAATATTAATAGGTTTATTTCTATAATCCTAAAGGTTTTCTACATGTAGCTTCAAGTAATGAAAACAACAATCATGTACCAGTTCTTTTCCAAGGATTTGCTATTAAAGGGCACAAACTAAATTTATATTGTCACTTAAGAAACATACACTATGTCTTTGTATATGACCAGTCCTTCCTCTTGCTTTCTTTTTCACTGGAACTATATTATACCCTGCTTTCATTAGTAATATGGCAGTTACTATTACTAATAATACATTGACATGGCCACTGACAGAGATATCAAGAGAATAGTTCAGTTAATGGAATAGTGATTGTAGTCAACTAAACTGTTGTTAGACATTTACAGCAGACAAGTACAAATTGTTTCATTTAACTTTTAACAAGTCTATACATTATTCATATTCTCAGTAAATTTCATATCACTGTACAATAATATAGTTTAAGTAAAAAGGCTTGAGAATAATAATAGTTTGACTTAGTAAATCTGTGTTGCTAGACAAACTCTGATCTCATGTCATCATAATAAGGCAGAACTGATTATGATTAATCTATAGACAAATATACTAAGTAATATATTGGTAAGTCAGCACATGAAATACTATAATGTTTGTGTCACGTCAATTGTAGCACTAGGGAATATGACACTCTACAGTAGAACCTACAAAGTACATTACCTAACTGTACCTGTTGTTGCTTGTACTATATAATGTATGGCAACAAATTAAACCATAATTAACCAAAAATATAAAAAGGGAATCATTACATATTACAAATAATTCAATGTATTAATATGGAAAACAGATTATTACAATAACTGAGCAAGATACCTAATATTATCTATAGATTTGATGATAGGAACTAAAATATTTTAGTGTTAATATATCCACACATCTTGAGTTTCTTTGTCTCTGTACAGAACGAAAAAAAATGACAAGTAAATGTGTATAAATAATGTTTAATGTATAATAATTACAACTTATTTCATATTGTATTTGTATATACAATTCATTGTTATCAATTAAAGACAAACTTATTGTTGTAGTTAAACAAATATAATATAACATACCCTAGCTGGGTTAAACAAGATAGTCATGTCCACAATTCACTATTTGAAAGGGAGCTTGGACTTTATATTTTGTCTCACAAACTACTTCATCTCTTGTCTTGATAAGAATATCATTCACTTCCATATTTGTTGCATGTTCTCTTATATTGTGACATAATTTAATTGTCCAGACACCTCCGTTTGAAAAATCACCACGAGCGACTTCTCTGTAATACGTAGCATGTGCAACGATAGTGTAATCATTAGCTGGTTGATAGCAAGGTAGATAAGGATCTAATGGAGGTGGAGCTGTTGTTGGTAATGTTTCAGTTGCGTCTTCCTTTAAACAACAGTCGAAGAGAAACAAACGTTTACGATCTTCAAGATGACAATTTGGATAGCCGGGTTGAAATGGATCAATAACCTTTGAATCAATAGGGAAAACTTTGTGTTCATTGTTTTCACAAGGTAAAATAAAATACCCTTTCTTATCTATACTTCCACCATGACCTGCATAATAGAAAACGACCCATTTCAATTCAATGGAGAAGTACTTGTACTCTGACACAATCTTGACTACACTCTCCATTATTGTAGGTGTTGGATTTTTAATAACCCAAGTAGCATAGTTGAGGTCATCAAAAGTCGTTTTGACGTTTTCAATATCTAAATCGGCTCCTTGAGGTCCTGTCCTATTTACTACACCAAATATGACAGCAAGACCGACTTTATGATCTTTTTTGGCATTTACCATCACCCCTTCAGTAAACTCTTTGTATAATTTACCTAAAAAAGTGAATTACTTAGATAAATGTCATGGGCTTGTATAGAAGAAAGAGAACTAAAGTTTATTCAATAATTTAGCTATATCTGCCAAATATAAACCACAATGACAAAAGAAAAGCTTATATATCAACATCTTCTATATTAATATATAACCCAAAGACACTCTATTTTCAATTGTCAACAAGTATTCACCTACAGCTATGATTAAATGCAAGCAATCAATATCATCATATAATATGCATTAATTGTACAATATTATAGAGGAATATAAACAGTAAAGATAAATGTTAAAAAATAATGTATTACATGGTCTATAAAATGACTACTGTATAATAGTTATATATGTTATTTACTGACCACTTACTGTCATATAGCATCTCAGTAGAGGCAGCCTGCCCTGATGAACCTAATTTGGTATCAAGGGGATGACAATATTTAAGTATAGAAACAAAATAGAGACAATGTTCAAAGTTACTTAAAATATGAATAATATGACCTCTAGTACATCATACTTACTACTTGGTCCTGTTATATGTAAGCTATCACCATCTCTTGTAGTCTTTTTAGTGTCTTTATTTCCTGCTACCTGTATATATATAGTGATTAATATATTAAACTATTTAAGAGAACAACCTTATAATTATCGATTTGTTATAATGAAAAAATCAGTATTATTATATGTGACCACATAATAAACAGTAGTAGAGAACAAATGAAAGTACCCTCAGCACACTATTTTAAATAAAGCTAAGTATAAACATACCTTAGGCATGAGATCAAAAGCATACATTACAAGTTCTATAAAGCTCATGGTTTGCTCATGCAAGTGCTTGAAAAGGTGTTAAGACTATAATTCCTTATATGGGCAAACAAACCTGGCAGAAAACATATCAGAATAGTTAGACATTCCTTTCATTCCTTTGGTCATTACTTGTTTATATAGCACAATTATAATAATACTACAAAGCCATGCAATTTTATGTATCTTCTTCATAAAAATAATATAATACATTGAGTAAGTCACTAACTTTTGTTTTCAGATAATCTTCATATTTTCTGGCAGCATTATTTTGTCTTATTGCTCTTAATGCAGCTATCAAGTTTCTTCTAGTGGCATTTTCAGCTTTCTCCTGAAGCCATAACTGATACATACTTGTATAGTCATGACATTCAGCTAGAGCCTCAGTATCCAGTTCTAGTTTCACACCCAAAAGATTCCATTGTGCAGTCCTAGCATGTTCAATTAATTCTAAAATTGGTGGCTGTTCATCTAAAAGACTGTCCGGTGAAGTTAAACCTAAGGATATAAATAAATTTTAATTTTTGAATCTATTTATGTAAAGAGCTTGACATGCATTTATGAACAATCCAAAGTATTTGATATATATTACTATTCTTCTACTTTTAATACCATTTACTTTTATCGTTTAATGATTTCGCTAACACTGATCATCATATGTTATCAAATTAAGTACTTAGAATATAATATTGTAAGTTAATGTTTAGGAAAAAATCACATGTCCACAAACAATTACAAGGCCATTGAGTATTATGTGCTCTGAATAACAGGAAGAAAGAATAAATAAAACATATAAATTGAATTCTTTCATAAGATATACATTTCTAATGAATAGGTGTGGCATGTGATATGATTATTACAACTACAGTAACAACTATCACTTATTTATACCTGCCATTTTTATTTGTTCATGTAGTTTCTCTATTAATTTTTGCCTGTCTTCTAATATTTTATCTGTTTCTATAAAACATAATCATAATAATTAAATTCCTGCCAATACTATTATATAAGTCACCTTTTTTATGTCTTTGCAATTGATCATCATAGCTCTTCATGCGATTAAGTGTTGTTATAAATTGCTTTTTTTCTATTTCAAAGTTCTACAATGCAATGTCATTCTGATAAATTTATTAAAAGCAAGCCTACTTCCATGAACTTCTTAAATTGATCTTCTTTAGCTGGTCCTTTGCTTTGTTTGAAGTAGCTTTGCTTAATTTCTTCAATGACGGTGACAATTTTGTCATAGCTTGTTTCATGAGAGAGATTTTCTAAGATTGGATTAACATGCTGAATTCTGAGGTTTCCAAGTAATTCTTGACAATATTTCTGAGAGTCTTTCTTGTTTTCTTCCAAGTAAACATACAAAAGACCACCATTACACACAGAACTGTTATCAGAATATGTAGCAATGGTTACCTATATAATACAGAGTAAATTTATTTATTATATAATAAACATACAGTCAAATCTTCAAGATTCTTTTTACAAGCATCTCTATCTCCATCAAATTCTGTTAACTGACTAAACAGCTTTACAGCTTCTTTATAAGCCTCCTCATGATGCATCAGTAAAACATTTTCTTCTATTGGAAATTGAAGAATATCCATGGCTTTCTTGTATGTCTCCTTTGCTCTAGTCATGGCAGTATTGTACAGATTTTTCATAGCTTGATCCCATGCTGTTCCAATCTTTGGAATGCCATCTTCTGAATTGAGAGCACCAACATACATCCTTAGTATTTCTGCGAATTCTATATGCAGAGATTGATAATATAAATATGCCTAATGGTACATGACTTACGTATTCCATTAATCAAGCTACCTTCAGTATAGCCTCTTTTTGGTTGCAATTCATCTAAAATTTTGCAATGTACATGCTCTATTTGCTGAAAAAATTTTGGATTAATATATTGTCTGTAACTTGGATCTTCAATATTAGCTATAACATGAGAGTCAAGTGATGGAGGTGGTATCATTTCTGCATCTAATGAATCAAAAAATTCTAGAAGACATTTGCTAGCTTGAGTTTGGGTGTCATTAACTGGAATGTCTTCTGGAACTGCTAAAACCTGTATAAAATTGAACGTTTTAGTTATTTATGACAAAACACACCTCATGTAATAAATAATCTTGAAAACTACAGGGACTTCCTTGAGAATTCACTGGTTGAAGAAGAGCATCTCTTAGTAACCACAGGAATGATGGTGCTATCTGTTTGAAAGAACTTCTTGTCCGTGATCCTTTACTTCCAAATAATTTAGCTAAATTGGCAATGAAACTAAAAGCAAACACATGCAGTTAAGAAATAAAATTAGCTCAGAAAAATAGGATACTTTTATGATTATTCCACCAACAATTGTGCCATGCAATATATTTTAATTATATCATATATAGGCTTAGACAGTATAATGTAGCCTTCTTGATGGATCTTAATATTATTATACTTATAATAAATAACAACATACGTCATTTGATTCAAGTTTTTACGCTTTGGAACTTGAGCAGAATTGTATACCAATAGAGAACTCAAAAGAACACTAAGTGTAAAGACTTGAGTATCTCCTCGGCTACCTGATTCGATAGCATCTACTCCTTCTGTATCAAGTAGAATTACTTTTACTTCTTTTCCACTTTTAAGAGTGTGTTGAAATGGAGTGTCCAACATCCATATACCCTTTGTTTTTGGAGCCATTGTATGTCCTAGCTCGAAAAGAGATTCTTTAGATGGTATCAGTTGATTCAATAAATATGACTTCCCAGAACGACACGGCCCAACCACAGCTACTACACTAATAGGATTTGTGATTTCTTTTAAGATTGTCACTGCTTCCTCATTAATTACAAGAGAATCCCGTTTAACTGGTTTTTTTGTGCAAGTGTTGTTCTCTTTATCCCACACATAATCATTGGGAAGGCATAAGGGAATGACTTTTCCATTGGTAGCACTGTTGTCATAAACTATAGAGTGTAGAAGTGACCAAACTTAACAGTTATATAGTATACTTGACAATGAAGTTAATTTTAGCTGATAGAACACATCATGAAGTCTATTTCTCCTAAATACATTGTCAACTATAAGTAGTAATAATAACAACTAAAAATCCAACTCTCATTTTTAATTGCTTTGAATACACTAAATGATGTAATTAGTGTTAGAAAATATGCATTAAAGCTTCCATAATTCTTTCATGTAGCACAAATTCTATATTTGTTCCATAGCCTTATTAGTTTCAAGAACTAATCAATTTAAACAGTAGTGTACTTACAAAACTTCTTAGTAGGAGGTCCTGATATTGCATCATTACATTTTTTCCTCTTATTTGACATTTTAGTTCCTTAATGGTTTAGAAATAATAGAGAATAGTTTGGTTATAATTGTAATATACATTAAGAGACAGGTGATCAATTTCAAGTACTCAATTGGTTAATCATAGTCATTTTACCTACTTGTAGGTTAAATATCTTATGAGTTAATTGACTGCCTCATGTTTGTGTATTGTATATTCAAAATAATTGAAGTTGATACATTACAGATGTGGCTTTCTCTAATGTAATCTGAAAACATCATAGATCTAAGGAACAATTAAATATTGCTATGGTTTCATTTCTAAAGTGGTCAAACTACAAAAATTCAAAGTTGGATAGTTTATTTCAGATTGTGCTGCATCTTTGAAAATAGTGGCAAGTCTTCTTTTACTTACTGAGATATTGTGCAAACAATAGTGGAAGAAGATGAAAGATGAGCAATTCAGCTTTTTCATCAACTTCTACTATAATGCTCAGAAACATTATATTAGTGACAAAGTAGAGATTATGCTAGGTAGGAGGACTGACAAGTATTAAAGTATTCTAAGTATTCAGTAGACAATACAGTCAGGGGAATCCCTTTGGTACTGTTACTCTAATATATATCTATAAAAAGGCATCACGAACCTGTATACTCACGACTTAATATCTTTTCATACTCCTCCGCAACAGCTACCTCTCTGATACCATCCTTTCTCAATGTTTCAAGAACTTGCCTCCTAGTAGCATTTGTGCTAGTATTCAGCCAGTGTTCAAACATCTTTAAAGCTTTACGTTCAACATCTTTATTCAGCTCTTCAATACCATTTAGCTTTTTTGAATCTAATTTAAGAAGTACACCAAACTCATACCATTTAGTACCAAGTTTAACATGCTCGTATAACTCGTCAAGAGTGGGACTCTCTCCCAAAAACGATTCAAAAGAATGATCTCTTGTAGCCATGAATCAATTATCCGCTTGCATGGGTGTGTCAATAGAATACGAAATGTGACGAAAACACATTGATTATAATCAGTGAGAATATGTATGACGTATCAATAACAAGGTGTGTTATTTCTTTCGTTTGTAGTAATTGCAAAGTTTGTCACCAATATATATATATAACACAAACTTTCCAATATGTATGTATATTAAATTTAGCTCCAAAAATTTTTTATTGAGTTGCTAATACCAAATCTTTCTAGAAGATAGTACTAGTACTAGATTAGCAAATATGAGCCTATGATTATGATTATGTATAAATAGAGAAACAAATGGATAGACAACTTTATATACATTGTATAACAATAATATAAATGGAGTCTAGATCTACAGAGAGAATATTTATCTAAAACCTTATATTATGACTGGACAAATATTGAATAGTACATCTCTTAAATATCTTTGAGTAACATTGAAAGAGATCTTGAAAAGAGTCAACAATGATGTCTACCCATAAAAGTTGTTTGTATAAACAATTGAATTCAGTCTCATTCACTGCTAGGCTACATAGAACACATATACTATTTCTTTCACAATACTTCCATATACATACCAACAATACATCTGTCATAGCTTTTACCACACCCACTTGTTATCATGTGACATATATAATGTTTCAATAATGGTCTCACATAACTCATATATATGGATAAATACCTAACATTCTATATAATATATCTGTACATATACTTTGACACTAAAACCACTAATAAAATGTATTGACCATCTGGTAAAATTGTCATTTTGTAAATGTCATCTACTGCACTACAAGTGAAGAAAACTAATCAATCTTTTTGTAATGTATTACAAATAAACCCTAAGTACATGAAATAATCACATGAAAATGATTCCAGGCCAAAATTACAAACATTTTTAAAATAAATTTAAAAATTGTTTTATGAAATTAAAGTGACTGATCATGATAATGCATATAACAACATTAGGTGTGACTGATAGTGCTTAAAGATTCTCTGCCTATATTTCTCTTCTACAAACACTGCTGCAAATTAATTAAGCTGTGAAGTCAATAACTTCCGATAGATTTAGGGGATAAGTTTTAATCTTAGACATAAATGAGTATTTACACGTAACATTTATTCAGAATGAAACTGACTCAACACTAACATATTATTAAATGACTGTGTAGAGACAACCAATAGATTTCCAATTGATTGCACATTGGCTATAGATTAGTGGAAGAAATTAAGCAATTCACAACATCATATATGTCTGCAAACATCATCCCATTTGTACACTAATTATTAACTTGAATTCTCTGGTGGAGGTTGATTATAAAACTGGTATGTCTAATTAAATGATTCCTTCAATCTACATGAAAGTTTACAGAATTAGTTTGGTCTTTCTCCAGGCTCTCAATAAGCTATGCAAGCCAGTGGAGAGAGGCCTCATAATTTCCTAAGAGACAAGGTTACGAAAAATCACTTAGTTAGCCACATGACTAGATAATTCTGTAATGTTTGAGTGAGACAAGGTTTTCAACTTGGTCATTACTCTTTATGCTATTTATTAATGACCTTCTATAACTCATATTAACCAAATGGACATCTGGTCACAAGACTAATTATATATAATAGATTTCTAGCTAAACCTCTAGACGATTTGTTATCTTATTGATCTGACATGAATCCGTATTCTGCCATGTTTTAGACTGTCTACACTATGGGTTAAACTAGAGTCTTCTACTTTTACTCAAATTTCTTATAAAAATTAATTTGGATTATAGCATAATTATAATAATTTGCTCTTCAATTGTTAAAAGTCATTGTTAAAATAGCTTCAAAGCTATAGTTTCTAAGTAATTTCTAGTAACATAAATGTTACTATATGCATGCTATAAGCTCAGGAAAATGTGCTGACTCAGGAAAACGGCTGACTCAGGAAATTGTTCTTTTCATGATCCAATAGCAATATGACTAGCAATGGACACACAATTGATTTGTATTACATGATGATATCTATTAGCTAGGACTTTCTTGTTGTTTAATCAAAGTTATGTTTACAATATCTGGTCTATAATTATTAGATCTAGAATGATGGATTAATAAATGACTGATTGAAGGATGAAGAGGTATGTGTATGTGAACATATACATAGGAACAAATGGATGAATGGGATATAAACAGATGGACAGATATATCAGTTGACAGATGAATGAATGGTCTTACCTGATTGTACAGATAATTTTCTTGATGGTTTTGAGTTTCATTTTTGTAGGAACTTTTCTAAATCAGGATTATCATAATAACTACTTCTTTATTATTTACGTAATAATAATCACAGTTATAATTACTTCTCTTCTACTTAATCATAGTAGACTCAGATAAGAGAATCATAATTAGGAACTCATATAAACAGATTAGTTGTTTTATTACATTTTGGTTGCATGTACCCTTACATTATACATGTATGAATATGTATATGTATATAGAGATTACAGTATATATGTATGAATAAAATAGCTATGATTCAGCATCTCGTCATTTAAAGTTCTAATGACAATTATCTACATAATAAATCAATTCCATAGTGGATTTATTACATTACTAATGAAAACTGTACATAATGTTTACTTTATTACATCAAATAAATTGATATGTATTTACATGTAATTATGTAACCATACACTGTAAAAATTGATTTGTTGATTTAACCAATGTATTGTTATACAGGTTGCAGGTAGCAAACTAATATGATGTGAAAATAGACATACCACTGTTTTTATTACTAATAAATATAATATTAATAATATTAGAATCAAAACAGTGTTATGTTTACTTTCACAGCATATTAAGTTTGCTACATATAACCCGTATAACAATATATTAGTTAAATCAACAAATCAATTTTTACAGTGTACATGGCACATTTGGCAAATCTGACAAAATAATGATGACAAAGATAGTGATGCTATTTTAACATTGTATATGTAAAAGCATGAAGTGTGAAGTAGTTAGCGAATGTAAAGTTCAATAATATCCAGTGGAGTGTCTTCATCACTTGATGGATCTTCACTACCACACATTCTTAATTCAATATCTTCAGTGGTAGTTGCATTGAGAGTCTTTATAAACCATGGCATCTTAGGGTTAGTACAACATGGTCCTTCACTTCCATTACATTGTTGACCATCCCACAATGTATCATTGGAGAATAATACTTTGTGGTAAGATTGTGATGAATGTAATCCAGATTCACAATAGTAATCACTACCTACCCACTCTGGTGCATATGTACCATTACTGTCAGTGCTACATGGACAAGTAAAAGGAATAAGGTAATTATTTCCTGAAATTGTCTCCACCACACCACAAGCATAAGTCCAAATATGTTTACGAGGATTACTACCATAAGTAATAGTAACACCATCAACATATGTGTTACAATTATCAATATTTGGAATGGCATTAGTAGCTTGTAAAGGTGGAAATCCATCCGGAAAACCAAACTGATAACCTCTTATTTGACCACATACTTTGCTGTAATTAAATCCATGAGCAGAATAAGTTACAGATGAAGACATAGGTCGACCACAAAGCCCATGATCTATGTTGTTAAATTGTCGAAGAGTTAGTCCAGAAGGACAAGAGCTGCCAGGATCAGTCATGTTGAGATATCCAACTCTCATCCAGCCTCCCTTACCATCACAGTTACTACCCTTCATGTCACAGTAGACAGATATAAGAGAATTGTTAGGAGCTTGTATTGTATAATAACCTGATTGAGAATTTTTATTTTTCTGTAGAATCTCAAAACACCCTGCAGGATATGAGTAAATTAATTCAGAGATGGCTCCTAACTGTTCTATTAGTCCATCAACTAGATTTTCAGTATCACTACCACATTTATTAGAGACTTCAATATAATATTGTGTTGGATAGAAGACTGTAAACTTGCTGCAATAGTTGACATTATTACAAGTTAAGTAATGACCAATGGGAGAAACATCAAGTGAAAAATTAGATAATGATCTAGAAGGACCTTTACCACATAGAGAGTTTTTCCATGGCCAATACACCTTAATAGGATCGTCTGAATTGGAAGAGTTGACAGGTAGAAGCAAAAGAAAGCAAATAGCCAAAAATTTAAAGAACATTGTTAAAGTAGCTGATGATATGAAGTCTTCACTTTAAAAATTGATTTGTTGATTTAATTAATATATTGTTATACAGGTTACATGTAGCAAACTTAGTATGATGTGAAAGTAAACATAACACTGTTTTTATTACTGATGTACTAATAGCTACATAAACAATAGTAATTAGTAATCAAATCAAAACAATGTTATGTCTATTTTCACATCAAATTAGTTTACTACCTGCAACCTGTATAACAATACATTGGTTAAATCAACAATTTAATTTTTATAGTGTTGAATTGCCAATGTTGTTAGCGTACACTAAGTTATATATAAAATAATTTATTGTTTACCTTTTCACTGCGAATTGAAAGTAAACATAATATAGTTTTCATTACTATTGTCCGATGGAATTAATTATTTTTGTCAAATGAAATTTTTTTTTATTTCTTTAAAAATATTTGTTAGTTTTAACATTTTATGCAGTTTGCATAATGCAATTTAATCAATATAGCCATATAGTAAATAAATCAACCAATCAGTTTTTACAGTGTATTATCTATAATGTTTGAGCTGATTTCCAATAAGAGACCACTTCTGACAAAACACTTGAGCTTCATACAGTTTCCTTTATATGATTTCTTGCTTGGAGAAATATTGATTTTATAAAGTTCAAAGGTCTTTTTGGATCTATGGGAGTGCTAGTTAAATTAATTAACAATAATTAAAATTAAAATTAAAATATCCTGATATGGAAATTTACCTAAATATTTTTCCTGATTCTACTTTAATTATAGTAATTGAAGTGTCTTAAGAATAAGCAAACCTAATTTTTCTTATTAGCCAATGTGCATGTTTACCTATAGCTACAGTTGTGTAATTGACCAGATAAAGCTCTTTATAAACCATGGCATCTTGTGGTTAGTACAACATGGTATTTCATTTCCTCCACATTGTTGTCCATCCCATAATGTGTCATTAGAGTATAAGATTTTGTGGTGATATTGTTCTGAAGGTAATCCAGATTCATAATAGTACTCACTACCTATCTAATCCTGTACACATGTACCATTACTATCATTATTATATGGACAAACATATTATGGAGGATGTAAGTCATCTCTACCTGCCTCTGACACACCACAAGCATAAGTCCAAATATGTTTACGAGGATTACTACCATAAGTAATAGTAACACCATCAACATATGTGTTACAGTTCTCAATATTTGGACTTTCATTGCTATCATACAAAGGTGGAAATCCATCTGGTGAATGAAACTGATAACCTCTTATTTGATCACAAATGTTGCTGTAATTAAATCCATGAGCAGAGTAAAATGTACATACACCATGATCTGTGTTGGCAAATTGTGGTAGAGTTAGTCCATGTGGACATGTAACAACAGAATAACTCATGTTGTGGTAGCCCACTCTCATCCAGCCTCCCGTACCATCACAATTACTACCTTCCATATCACAGTATACTGATATTAATGAATTGTTATGAGGTCATATGATGTACTAATCTGATTGAAAAATGTTGTTCTTCTGTAGAATCTCAGAACACCCAACAGGATATGAGCTAAAGAATCCTGAGATAGCTTCTAACTGTTCTATTAGTCCATCAACTAGATTTTCAGTATCACTACCACATTTATTAGAGACTTCAATATAATATTGTGTTGGATAGAAGACTGTAAAGTTGGTGTAATACTAATGACCAATGGGACAAATGTCAGGTAAATAATTAGATAACAATCTAGAACGATCTTTACCACATAGAGAGTTATTCCATGGCCAATACACCTTAATAGAATCATCTGAATTGGAAGAGTTGACAGATAGAAGCAAAAGAAAGCAAATAGCCAAAAATTAAAAAAAAGATTGTTAAAGTAACTGATGATGTGAAGTTTTGAATTGCCAATTATTATCTTCACCCTCTATTAATTGTCTACCATAGCAACATTACTTTTTGTCTATCAGTCATGACAAGGTTAAAATAGTTATGACAATAATTTTTTTCAGCCAAATTATATAAGAAAATGGTACAATGTATTTATGATTTGTACATGAAATTAAGATCTTCATACAGTTTTCTCAATATTACTTTTTTGTTTGGAGGTGTATTGATTTTTTAAAATTCAAAGTCTTTGTGCAACTATAGGAGTGCTATTTAAATTACCTAGCAATAATTTAAATTAAGATTAAAATATCCTAATATCGAAATTTATCTAAATAGTTTTCCTATTTCTACTTTAATTACAATAATTGAAATGTTTTATTATCTTAAGAATAAGCAAAACCAAACTTTTGTATTAGCAAATGTGCATATTTACTTATAGCTACAGTTATGTAATTGACCAGATAAAGCAACTAAAAAACTCCATTCTAGTACATGTGAACAAAATAAAAGTAAGTATATACAGTATTATGTTTCAAGTCTAGAAACAACAAAAATTGTTGAACATAAACTTCAATAACCACATAGCCTCAGTTCAATATCTTCAGTTGTAGTCTCATTGAGTGTCTTTATAAACCATGGCATCTTGTGATTAGTACAACATGGTCCTTCATTTCTTCCACATTGTTGTCCATCCCATAATGTCTCATTGAAGTATAAGATTTCATAGTGATCTTGTTCTGAAGGTAATCCAGATTCACAATAGTAATGACTACCTATCCAATCTGGTACATATGTACCCTTACTATAATTATTACATGGACAAACATATTGTGGATGATGTACCTCTAGTTGCCTCTGACACACTACAAGCGTAAGTCCAGATATGTTTACGAGGATTACTACCATAAGTAATAGTAACACCATCAACATATATGTTACAGTTCTCAATATTTGGACTTTCTTTGCTATCATACAAAGGTTGAAATCCATCTGAAACTGATAACCTCTTATTTCAATCAATAGTTGTTAGATAAGTATCAAAATTCACATAGAAACATTTTTAAACATTTTAAAACATTTTGTGGTCCAGAGCTGATATCTAATCACACCCTTTATTAATATCAAATAAGCTATTAAAGGATTTGTACATTGTTGTCTTCCACCTTTACTTCCTCCTAAATCTTTGTGTTTATATGAATCCATACATGGGTGGAGTCAGACTTAACTGTTGATAAAAATTGGTGACATATAGGGAGGAGTTAAAAACTATTATGAAAGACAAAATCATTGATATCACAGATATTATTATTCTATTATTCTTTTTCCACAAGTAATTCTATCATATTAACAACAATTTTTACGATATAAGAGATTTTGGGTATTAATAAATCTAAAAAGACCAGCCCTTTTGTTTACAGAGTAATGTCTGGTATTCTATTAAATTTGTGCCTAACAAAATGTATTGTTTTTATAGTTGAATCTATAAACTCCTTTGATGTAATATATCATCGACAGAGCATACAATGTATCAAAATTATCAGTAAATTCTGGCTCCTGTAACTTGTTACAATAGTAACCTTAGTTAGTAAATAGTAAATTTATTTTCTGTTTGAATTTCTCTTGACTTTATCTTCTCTTATTTTATTAACAATTTATTTCTCTAACAAAACTAGTAGACAATAGAGCAGTTTTACTTAACACTTATTCTCTAACATCACACCATTTTGTCTCTCACAACTGGTCATTCTGACACCTGTAAGTTTATTTGTGTAGGGCCTCATTTTTAATAATCTCATGAGCTTACACTACCTCATTGGATGAAAGGATGTTCTGAACATATTCTATATTTCATAAACAATTTACATATCCCTATTGTAAAGGAGACTTTAGAGTGGAAGAGTTTGAACATAAATCTTTAACTGTATTCAATGGAAATGAGAGGATATAAAGTATATAAAGTAACTTGAAATTATCAAAGGTAATACTTTTATTCTGTAATCTCTTGTTTATTTCCTATATTTATATACTGTCTGTGTAAATATTTTGTGGTAAAATAAAATTTACTATGTTTAATTAACTATTGTAAAGTTAAATAATAATAATTATCAACAAAACTTTTCACAAAATACTAATTAATATATTAATGTTTGCTACATTGTCAAAGATTCAGGGGACTTATAAACTCCATCTATTTTCAATAATAAATTCAATACCAGTAATTAATTCAGTTTGTGACAAGTACACAGAAAATAATGGATAAATTTTACAAACTAAAATCTAAAAGTCAACAAATAACATTTGTTTTTTTTCATTTAAGGATGTGCACTGTCTACCAATTAATACAACATAACGAATTAACATACACTACATATACATTGTTCATTTATTGTTAATACATTGTTAATTTAACCAATATGTGGTTATACAAGTGCATGTATATAGTAAATTATTTTGATCAAAAAAGTATTCTAAACTGTTTTGATTTTAATACATTATTACTTATGTTGCTACATTTCATAGTAAATTTATAACTACTAATTAGTTACTAATTTACTATGATATGTAGCAATGTCTAGAACTATTAGTAGAGTTTTATCCCTACAAATAACATAATAGCTAACGAATATAAAGATCAATGACTTCAATAGGAGTATCTTCATCCCCTGAGTGTTCACTACCACACATTCTTATTTCAATATCTTCAGAAGTAGTTTCATTGAGTGTAGTCATAAACCATGGCATATTAGGGTTAGTACAACAAGGTTCTTCTTCTCCTTCACATCCTTGACCATCCCACAATGGATCATTGGGGTATAAGACTGACTTGTACGGTAATCCTGGAGATAATGCAGACTCACAATAATAATTATTTCCTACAAAGCTAGGTACAGTTGTTCCTGTACTGTTAATATTGCATGGACAATTATACTGAGCAGCATCAATAATAATTTCACTTTTCTCTCTTGCACCACATGCATAAGTCCAGATATGTTTACGAGGATTACTACCATAAGTAATAGTAACACCATCAACATATGTGTTACAGTTATTAATGTTTGGAATGGCATTGCTACCATACAAAGGTGGAAACCCATCAGGTGTACCAAACTGATAAGCCTTTATCTGACCACAGATCTTATTATAATGATATCCCTGAGATGAATAAAATATAGATGCAGATGTAGGTCGACCACAAAGCCCATGACCTATAGTGTTGAATTGTCTTAATGTCATTCCAAGTGGACATGTAGCACCAGGTTCACTCATGTTGAGGTAGCCCACTCTAATCCAACCTCCCTTACCATCACAGTTACTACTCTTCATGTCACAGTAGACAGATATAAGAGAATTGTTAGGAGCTTGTATTGTATAATAACCTGATTGAGAATTTTTATTTTTCTGTAGAATCTCAAAACACCCTGCAGGATATGAGTAAATTAATTCAGAGATGGCTCCTAACTGTTCTATTAGTCCATCAACTAGATTTTCAGTATCACTACCACATTTATTAGAGACTTCAATACAATATTGTGTTGGATAGAAGACTGTAAACTTGCTGCGATAGTTGACATTATTACAAGTTAAGTAATGACCAATGGGAGAAACATCAAGTGAAAAATTAGATAATGATCTAGAAGGACCTTTACCACATAGAGAGTTATTCCATGGCCAATACACCTTAATAGGATCGTTTGAATTGGAAGAGTTGACAGGTAGAAGCAAAAGAAAGCAAATAGCCAAAAATTTAAAGAACATTGTTAAAGTAGCTGATGATATGAAGTCTTCACTGTAAAAATTGATTTGTTGATTTAATTAATATATTGTTATACAGGTTACATGTAGCAAACTTAGTATGATGTGAAAGTAAACATAACACTGTTTTTATTACTGATGTACTAATAGCTACATAAACAATAGTAATTAGTAATCAAATCAAAACAATGTTATGTCTATTTTCACATCAAATTAGTTTACTACCTGCAACCTGTATAACAATACATTAGTTAAATCAACAATTTAATTTTTATAGTGTTGAATTGCCAATGTTGTTAGCGTACACTAAGTTATATATAAAATAATTTATTGTTTACCTTTTCACTGTAAAAACTAATGGTTGATTTAACTAATTATAATGTATGGTTATACAAATTGCATGATGCGAATTGAAAGTAAACATAATATAGTTTTCATTACTATTGTCCGATGGAATTAATTATTTTTGTCAAATGAAATTTTTTTTATTTCTTTAAAAATATTTGTTAGTTTTAACATTTTATGCAGTTTGCATAATGCAATTTAATCAATATAGCCATATAGTAAATAAATCAACTAATCAGTTTTTACAGTGTATTATCTATAATGTTTGAGCTGATTTCCAATAAGAGACCACTTCTGACAAAACACTTGAGCTTCATACAGTTTCCTTTATATGATTTCTTGCTTGGAGAAATATTGATTTTATAAAGTTCAAAGGTCTTTTTGGATCTATGGGAGTGCTAGTTAAATTAGTTAACAATAATTAAAATTAAAATTAAAATATCCTGATATGGAAATTTACCTAAATATTTTTCCTGATTCTACTTTAATTATAGTAATTGAAGTGTCTTAAGAATAAGCAAACCTAATTTTTCTTATTAGCAAATGTGCATGTTTACCTATAGCTACAGTTGTGTAATTGACCAGATAAAGCAACTAAGAAACTACATTCTAGTACATGTAAACAAATAAAAGTAACTATATACAGTATTATGTTTCAAGTCTAGAAACAAGAAAAGTCATTGAACATAAACTTCAATAACATCCACAGGAGTGTCTTCATTGTTTGATGATTGACTACCACATACCCTCAGTTCAATATCTTCAGTTGTAGTCTCATTGAGTGTCTTTATAAACCATGGCATCTTGTGATTAGTACAACATTGTATTTCATTTCCTCCACATTGTTGTCCATCCCATAATGTGTCATTGGAGTATAAGATTTCGTAGTGATCTTGTTCTGAAGGTAATCCAGATTCACAATAGTAATGACTACCTATCCAATCTGGTACATATGTACCATTACTATCATTATTACATGGACAAACATATTGTGGATGATGTACGCCATCTCTAGTTGCCTCTGACACACCACAAGCGTAAGTCCAGATATGTTTACGAGCATTACTACCATAAGTAATAGTAACATCATCAACCTATATGTTACAGTTCTCAATATTTGGACTTTCATTGCTATCATACAAAGGTTGAAATCCATCTGAAACTGATAACCTCTTATTTCAATCAATAGTTGTTAGATAAGTATCAAAATTCACATAGAAACATTTTTAAACATTTTAAAACATTTTGTGGTCCAGAGCTGATATCTAATCACACCCTTTATTAATATCAAATAAGCTATTAAAGGATTTGTACATTGTTGTCTTTCACCTTCACTTCCTCCTAAATCTTTGTGTTTATATGAATCATATAAAAACATTTCACAAAATACTAATTAATATATCAATGTTTGCTACATTGTCAAAGATTCAGGCGTCTTATAAATTCCATCTATTTTCAATAATATATTCAATGCCAGTAATTAATTCAGTTTGTGACAAATACACAGAAAATAATGGATAAATTTTACAAATTAAAATCTAAAAGTCAACAAATAACATTTGTTGTTGTTTTTTATTTGAGGATGTGCACTGTCTACCAATTAATACAACATAACGAATTAACATACATTACATATACATTGTTCATTTATTGTTAATACATTGTTAATTTAACCAATATGTGGTTATACAAATGTGTGTAGTAAATTATTTTGATCAAAAAAGTATTCTAAACTGTTTTAATTTTAATACATTATTACTTATGTTGCTACATTTCATAGTAAATTTATAACTACTAATTAGTTACTAATTTACTATGATATGTAGCAATGTCTACAACTATTAGTAGAGTTTTATTCCTACAAATAACATAATAGCTAACGAATATAAAGATCAATGACTTCAATAGGAGTATCTTCATCACCTGAGTGTTCACTACCACACATTCTTAGTTCAATATCTTCAGAAGTAGTTTCATTGAGTGTAGTCACAAACCATGGCATATTAGGGTTAGTACAACAAGGTTCTTCTTCTCCTTCACATCCTTGACCATCCCACAATGGATCATTGGGGTATAAGACTGACAGGTAAGGTAATCCTGGAGATAATGCAGACTCACAATAATAATTACTTCCTACAAAGCTAGGTACAGTTGTTCCTGTACTGTTAATATTGCATGGACAATTATATTGAGCAGCATCAATACTAATTTCAATTTTCTCTCTTGCACCACATGCATAAGTCCAGATATGTTTACGAGGATTATTACCATAAGTAATACTAATTCCATCAACATATGTGTTACAGTTCTCAATGTTTGGACTGACATAAATACCATGCAAAGGTGGAAATCCATCAGGTGTCCCAAACTGATAAGCCTTTATCTGACCACAGATCTTATTATAATGATATCCATGAGACGAATAAAATATAGATGCAGATGTAGGTCGACCACAAAGCCCATGACTTATAGTGTTAAATTGTCGTAATGTCATTCCAGGAGGACATGTAGCACCAGGATCAGTCATGTTGAGGTAGCCTACTCTCATCCAACCTCCCTTACCATCACAGTTACTACCCTCCATATCACAATAGACAGATGTAAGAGAACCATTAGGAGCTCGTATTATGTAATAGCCTGAGAGAGAAAGGTTACTTTTCTGTTTGATATCAAGACACGTAGTTGGATATGAGTTAATAAACTTAGAGATTTTTTCTAATTGTCCCATCAACTCTCCACCAAGATCAGTAATACTACCACATTCATAAGACTTTTCAACACAATGTCGTGACGAATAAAAGTTTGTAATCATTTCATTATTCATATAGTCCTTTTCACTACAGACATTACAACTCTCAATGGGAGGGAAAAAATTTGAGAGTACATTTAAAGATTCAGAAAGCCTCTGCTGAACACATTGAAAGTTACCTTGATAGACCTTAACTGGTACATCTGTAATGGTCATATTTTGAAGTGGATGCTTTTGGACACCATCTCCATAACACCAAGAAATGAGAGCTCCAAATAAAAGAAAGCACTTAGCAAAAAGGGGTGCCATTGCTAAATCTAGTTATGAGGCGTGCCTGAGAAACAGTAGAAAGTTATTGACGGGCGAGCCAAGGTTCGCGCCTTATCATGTTTTCATCTAGTAAATATTCATTAATGACAACACATTATTCTTCTGTTATCGCCCTTAGCTATAAATTGGTCAATCACAGAATCTAAATGTTCTTTGATAAGTCCTATATAAACAAAATTTGCTAGATACTTATCGGTCATTGTTGAACAAATAAGTTTCTATAATTTTGAGAGCAGAAAAAGGACTTTCACAAAATTGTTTACTGACTACAATTGTCAGTGCAATCTCTAATAATTGGATTAAACTTGGAATCTTGCTTGAAGAGGACTGAGCTCACGATCACTTATACTTCATAGAAGTATTGTTAGTGTTAGAACTACCATACTCATTGTGAACAAGTATCTATACTACATCCCTAATGTATAGTTATAATTAAGAGTAGACTCATTAGCATACCTTGCTTTCTTTATGGAAAGAAGTTATACAAAGATATAATTTCCATCTGAAATATGTAGACACATTTACTAAGTTAATTAATTTGTATTGATATTAAGGTTACTCGTTTATTTTACTTGTTTTAGTAACATAATTACATATGGTTGTTGGGTGTACTTAAAGTATGCAGTAGAAAAAATGGTATATATAGACAATTAATGAAATTAGACCAAATATGAAGTAACTTAATTAATGTTAAATTAATTAAACAGCAGTATAATAAAAGCTTTTATAGCCGTCATCTGCTCTGGCTTAACTCTGTCATATCCTATTAATTAATAACTACATTTTATACATTATATGACAATAATATTTATATGTGTAGTCTAGATGTACAGAGAAAATATTTATCAAAAGCCATATATTAAGACTGGACAAATATAGTACATCTCTTAAATATATTTGAGTATTCTTGATGACCTGATTTGCAATAAGGGATCATTCTGGCAATACATTTGTTACCTGATTTTTGAAAAGGAACATGGATAAAACACATTAAATTTTTTTGAATATATACAGTTGCTATATATGCACAACTATTCATGGTAACTTTATGTATACAATAGGTATTTTAACAGTGGACTCTTTTCATAAATCAGGTCACAAATGTTTTGATAGAAGTGGTCCTTTATTGTAAATCAGGTCCTACATACAAAATAACATTGTAAGAGTGCATGAAAAGAGTCAATAAATTATCTCTTTTTCATTCTCTTGTTCATTACTGTGATTTCACTATAACATTAATAGCTTTATATCATTATTAAAGCGTTATAATCCTGGCAACATGAGAATTTAAAAGACTGTTGTTCAATGACCACATACTATATTATGGTGCATAGTGGCAGGTTAATATGAATCTCATGATGAGTTATTAGATATATCGTGGTTCATCAATCATATGCATATATATATATATATATATATATATATTATATGCATAGGGTAGGAAAAAGGGGCAGGGGGGCTGAGTCCCAAACTTCAATATCAGGGGCTAAGCCCACCTGGTTTGCACTCAAGACTATATAAACAATAGCCTCTTGACTGAAGTGGTTATTGTATTAATTTGTGTACATTAACAATCAATTACCACATTATTTTTGATGTTTAATAATATAATGCAGCTAAATATAAGGTCAGCCCCCCCCCAACTTAAGCTTCATTCCTACCCCTCTGATTATATGTAAGTTTTCACAGTCAGCAAAATTGATTGATTAATTTAACCAATATATGGATATTTAGGTTGCATATAAATCATGCTGTTTACATGAACATACTATCAGATTTACTAAACAGTCTGATATATTCATCAATTTATGCAAAATGCTATATGTTTGCTGTACAGACCTGATAGTGCATGTCACAATTAACAGTCATTCAAATATTTAAAATCAGACATGGGGTCAATTACATTGTATTGTAATATATTACTATTACTATTAGTCAGAAATTTTACCTATTATATTATACTATTACAACTAAATTGTAATGTAATATATTACTATTACTATTACTCAGAAATTTTACCTATTATATTATATTATACTATTACAACTAAATTGTAATGTAATATAATTATTACTATTACTATTACTTCAAAACATGCAATCATTACTATTACTATTACCCCATGTCTGTTTAAAGTTAAATATGACAGTAAGATTTCATCACATTCAGTGCATTATATAGTTATGTAGCTCTACGAACCAATATGGCCATTGGCCAACTCACTTTACCCTTAAAATTACAATTATAGTTACTACCGACTTTCTTATCAGTCACTATAGACTGATATAAGAGATTTATTAGGAGTCTATATCACATAATACCTTGATGCATCTGAGCTATACTCATACATATCATCATTACTTCTTATTTGTGCATACCAGAAACTCATAAGATTGATTTGAGCACCTAATATGTATAATACACACATAGGTATGTCCATTTAGCATCAACTTATTATAATTTTCTGTGCCACTTTAAAATGGACAAATAAAATACCTGTGTATAGTAATGACTAAGCCACATCTCAGTCAGCAAAAAATATGCTATTGCACTATTAACACAAATACTCATATTTAAGTCTTAACATCAAAACAAGTTCTAAATAAAAATGCACTAAAGTGCTTAACCTCGCTGCGGTGCCCAGTGTAAATCTATACTGCAGAGTGCATGTAACATGTATATATTAAAGATTGGACAAGGCGTGGTCATATTAGTCATGGGATCATGTGATGCACATTGCAAACTGTTGTTTGATGACTCAGCATTTCTCTTCAATCAAAGGGAAAAAAAGCTTTGTCGTTTACTGGGTGGATTGCACTCTGATTGACATGTCTGTGAAGCTGTAACTGAGTAAGTAATAGTATCATTCAATTGCCAAGCAAGATTAAGTGCTAGATTCGTCATGAATGTTTCTCTGAACCTTTACATGACGCTTTAAAATGTTTCAATATTTCATATACAAAATTTATTGTAACTTGAAAATGAAGCGTTCTTTGGAAACGTCCCGTAGTACAAATATAAATCAATATATTATCTATTAGTTGAAGTTTTTTTAGTGCTTTGAGACGTTTCCTGAATGCGTTACTTCGTTCCAAGTCCACAAAACACCTTTCAGAACTTTTCTAACGATAGCTTCGACCAACGGCCTTCTGTCTTGCTGATCCGTATTCCTCTAAGATTCTCTACAACATACTAAAAACTCTCCACATTAAGTTTTTTTTTACTTTTCGAGAAACGGCACTTGACCTCTGCAGCCTGAAAATTCTTTTGCGAGTTTTAAGCTTTCGTTTTCCTTGACGATGTTCTTGATACTACTGTTGTAAAGTCCACACGTTTTTCTATTCGTTGCTAAACGTTGGTAGCTGCTAACGCTTCGCTTGCCAAGTTATAGCAGTTCAAAAAAACAGGCAGTGCAGACACACACACACACTGACAACCTACAGTAACCTCGCTGTGCGCCCACGCACAGCGAGGTTGATAAAATAATAACACAACACAAATACAGTTTATATGATCATGAAGTTTTGTAATTAAATTTGTTATTATCAAAATGTTATTTAGAAAAACTCAGCAAAGCTTATGACTAAATACAATTGAATAAAACAAGAGTCAGTAAAGTAAGTAAATAAATATAAAAAGCATGAAAGAGCAAAGCAGTTATCGAATATAAAGTTCAATAATATCCAGTGGAGTATCTTCATCATTTGATGGATCTTCACTACCACACATTCTTAATTCAATATCTTTAGTGGTAGTCTCATTGAGAGCCTTTATAAACCATGGCATCTTAGGGTTAGTACAACATGGTCCTTCATTTCCATTACATTGTTGTCCATCCCACAATGGATCATTGGAGAATAATACTTCGTGGTGAGATTGTGATGAATGTAATCCAGCTTCACAATAGTAATCACTACCTACCCATTCTGGTGCATATGTATCACTACTATCACTATTACATGGACAAACATAGGGACGTTTTGAATCATTTCCTCCTGCTGTCTCTCTTGAGCCACCAGCATAAGTCCAGATGTGTTTACGAGGATAACTGCCGTAAGTAAAAGTAACACCATCAACATATGTGTTACAATTATCGATATTTGGAATGGTATTAGTAGCATGTAAAGGTGGAAATCCATCTGGTACACCAAACTGATAACCTCTTATTTGACCACACACTTTGCTGTAATTAAATCCATGAGCAGAGTAAACTATAGATGAAGACATAGGTCGACCACAAAGCCCATGATCTATGTTGTCAAATTGTCGAAGAGTTAGTCCAGAAGGACAAGAGCCGCCAGATTCACTCATGTTGAGATATCCAACTCTCATCCAGCCTCCCTTATTATCACAGTTACTACCCTCCATATCACAATAGACAGTGATAATACTACCATTACTTAAAATGAGGCTATAATAACCTGAAGTAGCAAGAGGAAAGGCTTGTAGCAAGTCATTACAAGAACCATACATATATTTGTTACAAGATGTTGGTATTGTAGATGGACAGAATATAATCTTCACTCGATTTTTTTCTTTCACAGTAAATGTCTTTCCACTGTTACTAGGAATACAACAGTATTGTTCATAGAGTGAGGGAGGATGTGGAGTTAGTAGACTAGTACAGTCAACCATACAAACAGATGAGCCCTCACTAGCCACAAATTGTAGACCAGCAATTAGAAAACAAAAAACAATTATATTCATTATAAGCTCTTTCTGGATGGTTCATGCAGTCTTGAAACGTGTGGCGAAATATGGAGTTGTATATATCATTGCTACAGTATTTATAGCTTTTAATACAGCGCTAATTAACATGTCACGAATATTTAATAATTGTCAAGGCAACATGCTGTTAATGTAAATAACCATGCATACAAATATATCTATTATTTTCGGTAGTGTACACTGAAATGCATTAACAACATGTACATATGTATATATACTGTTTTGATTACTAATTACTATAGAATGACACTCTATGTACTTCAATAAATATGTTTATTGCTGGAAATGTATAAAATAAATTCTATAGTGATAGCCTATGCTAAGAATTAAAAAAAAAATTGCAACTTAGATAATATTATTATTAGTTACATGAATTGTTAATTTGATAATAAAATTAGTAATTAAAACAATATAATTATCAAAGGATGTAATAGATTGATAACATTAACCACACACCATTATTTATCTTGTCTATGAGAACAGGTAGTAGGTACGAGTACTCATATTAAAGTATGTGAAGAGGACGATGCCCCTACTCTAATTTGAAGACATTTTCTATGTCCTTGTATATATTGAGCGCTGTCTTGCCTCTTTACTTCACTTCCTCATTATTACAACAGGCAGTAATAAAGCTGCCATTACATTAAATGAGACTGCAATTGTTTTGCACTTAATGTTTGTTTGTTTATTTATGTATTGTTATATTCCTTGATTAAAAATGTTTCAAGTTGTTACTGCTAAAAATACAAACATGATTTGTGGAGATTATGTTGTTTATGTCAAAACATAATGATTATTTTTTGTATGCAATAATGTTTAATATTTAGCAAGTGTTAATCATGTGATATGTTATTTGTTGAAGGACATAAATATTGTCAATTCCATAGTAATTAATAATCAAAACAGTAGAAAATTGTGTTGTTAACACTTTTTATAGGTATGTATTTCAGTGTATAAACTACAGTCATACAAAATGTCACATTATGACAAATTACTTCCACCAGAGTGTTGTCATCTCAGGAGAGTTCACTGCGAATATACTTATTCATTGTCATCAGTAGTGGTCTCATTGAGTGTAGTCATAAACTATGGTATGTTATGGTTAGGGTTATCTGGATGATATCCTGGTAACTGGAACTTCGGATACTGATCGCATTTGTAATTTAGATGAGGTACTAAAGAGATTGCAAGCTGCTGGGTGTTGTCTTCAAGAGACAAGTGCATATTTTGTCCCCTCAAGTAGAATACATGGACATTTAATTGACAAAAAAGGACTCAATCCTATGCAAGTCAAAGTACAAGCCATTCTGAAAGCTCCTGCTTCAAGGGATTTGACTCAGTAGAAACCATTTTAGGACTTCTCAATTAGTACAGCAAGCTTTCCTTAACCTATCAACCAAACTAAATCCTTTGTATTCTCTGTTTCAGAAAATTCATTCATGGCACTGGGGATCTCATGTAGCTAAATCCTTCCAGGAAGCCAAAGAATTTACTAATAGTATATACAATATAAATATACCAAATAAGGAATGTGTTGTTTATATTACTAATGACTCATGAAATGCTAATTATAGTGTCAGTGTTTAATATTCAAATTATTAGAGTATTCATATCAATGATCTCCTCCCAAAAAAGATGTGGGCTTGCAAATGTCTTCTTAAAAGCTGAACAAACAGTACCTATTACTAAAGAGTGATTCTTATTATGTTTAATTAATTATTGTAAAGTTCAATAATAATAATTATCAACAAAACATTTCACAAAAAACAAATTAATATCAGTGCAAATAATAAATTCTGCCCACTATCAATAATAAATTTACATAAAAAACAGAAATTTTTACAAACTAAAAAGTCAACAAGGAACATTTGTTCTCTTTTTTATTTGAGGATGTGCACTGTCCACCAATTACTACAACACTACAATTGATGATTGGTTTAACCAATATATTTGTTATACAGGTTGAATGTAGCAAAACTAGTATGATGTAAAAGTAAACTTAACACAGTTTTGATTACTGATGTACTACTGTTTATGTAGCTAATAGTAAATTAGTTATAAAAAAGTGTTATGTTTATGTTTAAAAACAGTGTTATACTTACTTTTACATCATAATAAGTTTGCTACATGCAACCTGTATAACAAAATATTGGTTAAATCAATCAAAGTTTACAGTAAACATTATAGTCTCATAATGAATGAACATACACTATATATACATTGTTTATTTATTGTTAATACATTGTTGATTTAACCAATATGTGGTTATACAAGTACATATAGCACATTATTTTGATCAAAAATATCATAATATTGTTGTGATTTTAATGCATTATTGCTTATATAGTTAGTAACGTAGCAACTACTAGTGGAGTTTTCACCCTACAAATAGATAACGAATATAAAACTTAATGACTATCTTTAACCGCTGAGTGTTGACTACCACATATTCTTAGTTCAATATCTTGAGAAGTGGCTTCAGAGGATGCAAATTACATAAACTAAATTGAAATGATCAAAGGTAATTATTTTATCCTGTGATGTTATGTTCCTGTAACTGTTGATTATTATTATAGTTGCTGCTGCTTTACTCTAATAATTTTAATATTTTTCACTACATGATATTTACTATGTTTAATTAACTATTGCAAAGTTAAATAATAATAATTATCAACAAAACACTTCGCAAAATGCAAATTAATTTATCAGACTTTACTACATTATGAAAGAATCACTTCTAAACCCTCACCTTCTACCTAACTTAACAGTATTTTACTTTAAGCTTCTTATGTCGAGGTTTGCATCACCACTTGTTCAATAAAAATCACTCATTCACAAGACTTATATATCACTCAAATGCTTCATAATATTACTGTCCTTTTACCTGATAATGCATGCCTCTCTATAATATTGCATGACACTCTTGCCATAACAATTAATATTTGTAATTAATCAAAATAAAATGCATATCAACACAGAATATTGTAATTACAAAAATCGAAGTTTATCTTTAATAACTTGATAAAAGTCAAACTTCTCACAACTCTCCTTATGCTGCATGGATAACTCCAGTTTCCTTATTGTGTTATTTGTAGTGAGTGCATAACAAATTGTTAAAATGTCATTATCTTTTAGTGAAGTATTGCTAATAGATAGTTGTGTCAATGACTTAGTCATTTTCATCAGTTCAAATAATGGACTAGTACTGTCTGAAGTGATTAATGGATTGTTGCTGATGTTCAATGTAATCAGGGTTTGGTTTTTTTGGAGTCCTTCAGAAATGTTTTGGATGCCACTATTGGTGATATTACAGTCGGTGAGGTCTAGTTCTTTCAATGCTTTGTTGTTCATTAACATGTTGGATAAATAAGATGTATCTTCATCTGTAATATTAATATTTGATAACTCTAATGTTTCAAGTGTAGTGTTAGTGGCAAGGACATTCGTTAATTGTTTGATACCATCAACATCAGCAAATGGAGAGGATTCGAGAAACAGTCTCTTTAAAGATTTATTAGTAATAAATATCTCTGACAAAGCTGACACACAACTTTCATTTAATGGAGTGTTCCAAATACCAAGTCTCCAGATTATACACTCATTAAGATTAACAATAATTACTAAAGCACTTTCAGAAGTTGCTGTATGAAGCCAAACACTCCATTTACTGCCTGTCTGTTGTTCTTCCTTTAGTCTACTCACAACATCCTCACAATGCTTAATAGTTGGTGAGATCATATGAATTGTACTGTCATCGATTCTCCACTTAACTCTTCCTATGTCTCCTATTACAAAACAGAGTCAGCATAATGCAATCTGATTGGTCAATTATAATCTAATCACTGTAATCTTAGTAATTAGTGTCTTAGTAATTAGTGCCTCACTAAATTTTTCTGAATCACTAAACTTCAATTCTTTTCCATCTGCCTTTTGAGACTTTATGCCTAATGATGTGAATAAAATCCATATATGTATATTATTTTTACTTTTCATGCTTTCTTCAATTAATTGATTGATTTTTTCATTTTTCATTTTTATTTGTTCATGTAATTCCTCTATTAATTTTTGCCTGTCTTCTAATATTTTATCTGTTTCTATAAAACATGATCATAATAATTAAATTCCTGCTAATATTATTATATAAGTCACCTTTTTTATGTCTGATTAAATCTTGCAATTGATCATCATAGGTCTTCATGCGATTAAGTGTTGTTATAAATTGCTTTTTTTCTATTTCAAAGTTCTACAATGCAATGTCATTCTGATAAATTTATTAAAAGCAAGCCTACTTCCATGAACTTTTTAAATTGATCTTCTTTAGCTGGTCCTTTGCTTTGCTTGAAGTAGCTTTGCTTAATTTCTTCAATAACAGTGACAATTTTGTCATAGCTTGTTTCATGAGAGAGATTTTCTAAGATTGGATTAAGATGCTGAATTCTGAGGTTTCCAAGTAATTCTTGACAATATTTCTGAGAGTCTTGCTTGTTTTCTTCCAAGTAAACATACAAAAGACCGCCATTACATATAGAACTGTCATCAGAATATGTAGCAATGGTTACCTATATAACACAGAGTAAATTTATTTATTATATAATAAACATACAGTCAAATCTTCAAGATTCTTTTTACAAGCATCTCTATCTCCATCAAGTTCTGTTAACTGACTAAACAGCTTTACAGCTTCTTTATAAGCCTCCTCATGATGCATCAGTAATAAATTTTCTTCTATTGGAAATTGAAGAATATCCATGGCTTTCTTGTATGTCTCCTTTGCTCTAGTCATGGCAGTATTGTACAGATTTTTCATAGCTTGATCCCATGCTGTTCCAATCTTTGGAATGCCATCTTCTGAATTGAGAGCACCAACATACATCCTTAGTATTTCTGCAAATTCTATATGCAGAGATTCATAACATAAATATGCCTAATGGTACATGACTTACGTATTCCATTCATCAAGCTACCTTCAGTGTAGCCTCTTTTTGGTTGCAATTCATCTAAAATTTTGCAATGTACATGCTCTATTTGCTGAAAAAAGTTTGGATAAACATATTGTCTGTAACTTGGATCTTCAATATTTTTAATAACATAAGAGTCACATGATGGAGGTGGTATCATTTCTGCATCTAATGAATCAAAAAATTCTAGAAGACATTTGCTAGCTTGAGTTTGGGTGTCATTAACTGGAATGTCTTCTGGAACTGCTAAAACCTGTATAAAATTGAACGTTTTAGTTATTTATGACAAAACACACCTCATGTAATAAATAATCTTGAAAACTACAGGGACTTCCTTGAGAATTCACTGGTTGAAGAAGAGCATCTCTTAGTAACCACAGGAATGATGGTGCTATCTGTTTGAAAGAACTTGTTGTCTCTGATCCTTTACTTCTCAATGATTTAGCTAAATTGGCAATGAAACTGAAAGCAAATACATGCAGTTAAGAAATAAAATTAGCTCAGAAAAATAGGATACATTTATGATTATTCCACTAACAATTGTGCCATGCAATATATTATAATTATATCATATATAGTCTTAGACAGTATAATGTAGTCTTCTTGATGGATCTTAATATTATTATACTTATAATAAATAATAACATACGTCATTTGATTCAAGCTTTCACGCTTTGGAACTTGAGCAGAATTGTATACCAGTAGAGAACTCAAAAGAACACTAAGTGTAAAGATTTGAGTATCTCCTCGGCTACCTGATTCGATAGCATCTACTCCTTCTGTATCAAGTAGAATTACCTTTACTTCTTTTCCACTTTCAAGAGTGTGTTGAAATGGAGTGTCCAACATCCATATACCCTTTGTTTTTGGATCCATTGTATGTCCTAACTCGAAAAGAGATTCTTTAGATGGTATCAGTTGATTCAATAAATATGACTTCCCAGAACGACACGGCCCAACCACAGCTATTACACTAATAGGATTTGTGATTTCTTTTAAGATTTTCACTGCTTCCTCATTAATGACAAGAGAATCCCGTTTAACTGGTTTTTTTGTGCAAGTGTTGTTCTCTTTATCCCACACGTAATCATTGGGAAGGCATAAGGGAATGACTTTTCCATTGGTAGCACTGTTGTCATAAACTATAGAGTGTAGAAGTGACCAAACTTAACAGTTATATAGTATACTTGACAATGAAGTTAATTTTAGCTGATAGAACACATCATGAAGTACATTTCTCCTAAATACATTGTCGTAATAATAACAACTAAAAATCCAACTCTTATTTTTAACTTTTTTGAATACACTAAATGATGTATTAGTGTTAGAAAATATGCATTAAAGCTTCCATAATTCTTTCATGTAGCACAAATTCTATATTTGTTCCATAGCCTTATTAGTCACAAGAACTAATCAATTTAAACAGTAGTGTACTTACAAAACTTCTTAGTAGGAGGTCCTGATATTGCATCATTACATTTTTTCCTCTTATTTGACATTTTAGTCCCTTAATGGTTTAGAAATAATAGAGAATAGTTTGGTTATAATTGTAATATACATTAAGAGACAGGTGATCAATTTCAAGTACTCAATTGGTTAATCATAGTTACTTTACCTACTTGTAGGTTAAATATCTTATGAGTTAATTGACTACCTCATGTTTGTGTATTGTATATTCAAAATAATTGAAGTTGATACATTACAGATGTGGCTTTCGCTAATGTAATCTGAAAACGTCATAGATCTAAGGGGCAATTAAATATTGCTATGGTTTCATTTCTAAAGTGGTCAAACTACAAAAATTCAAAGTTGGATAGTTTATTTCAGATCATGCTTCATCTTTGAAAATAGTGGCAAGTCTTCTTTTACTTACTGAGATATTGTGCAAACAATAGTGGAAGAAGATGAAAGATGAGCAATTCAGCTTTTTCATCAACTTCTACTATAATGCTCAGAAACATTATATTAGTGACAAGTAGAGATTATGCTAGGGAGGAGGACTGACAAGTATTAAGGTATTCTAAGTATTCACTAGACAATACAGTCAGGGGAATCCCTTTGATACTGTTACTCTAATATATAACTATAAAAAGGCATCACGAACCTGTATACTCACGACTTAATATCTTTTCATACTTCTCCGCAACAGCTACCTCTCTGATACCATCCTTTCTCAATGTTTCAAGAACTTGCCTCCTAGTAGCATTTGTGCTAGTATCCAGCCAGTGTTCAAACATCTTTAAAGCTTTACGTTCAACATCTTTATTCAGCTCTTCAATAGCATTCAGCTTTTTTGAATCTAACTTGAGAAGTACACCAAACTGATACCATTTAGTACCAAGTTTAACATGCTCGTATAACTCGTCAAGAGTGGGACTCTCTCCCAAAAACGATTCAAAAGAATGATCTCTTGTAGCCATGAATCAATTATGCGCTTGCATGGGTGTGTCAATAGAATACGAATGTTACGAAAACATATTGATTATAATCATATTCTTGTGAGAATATGTAATAACAACCGATATATAATAGTATTATCATATGACGTATTATTGTAACCAGTGCCAAAGTGGTAGCAATAGTTCTTCTAGATACTGAACAAATATCAAATTAATAATATTTTTTTCCACAACTACAACAACAACTAACGACAACTGACAACTATACACAACTCATCGATTATATACATGACTAACAGGAAATGACAAAATAATTACATCATACAAACAAAATGTCACCAGAAATAATACTCTAAAAAGTAAGTTACAACATTCCTTCCTTTTTAAGTTAAAAGGTAAGGTCCGTAACGATTGACAACTTTTCTGTTTCGATTAGAACGTCGAAGAGAGGTGGTGGTAAATGATGCAACTTCCAACTGACAATGACCTTGTTCTGGACTTGAAGTTGGTTCAGTATTTGATGTAGTGCACGAAAAAGGCCAATCATCACAATCATCAAAATAATTTGACTCTTGACCATTACTGTCAAGGGAGTGACGATATCTAAGTTGATCAACATGACGGCATTGAGTGGAGCCAGAAGAAGTCTGTACTTGATATGACACAGGACCCAAAATACGTGTTACAATTACAGGAATCCACTTGTTAAAGAGCTGCAAAAAGGTCATCAACACGAGGTAATGGATAGGAGTCTGTTTGAGACGCCTGGTTAATAGTCACCTTGTAGTCACCACAAATATGAATGTTGGTGTCACTTTTCACAACAGGAACAATTGGAGCAGCCCAATCTGAGAATGATACTGGTGTAATAATACCTAGACCTTGTAGTCGTTCTAACTCTTTCTCGACTTTCTCTTTAAGTACATATGGCACTGGTTGAGGTTTGAAAAAACGAGGTTGAGCTGTAGGATCTACAGCTAATCGAGCATGAAACCCTTTTAGTGTTCCCAGCTGATCATGAAAAAGATTCTGGTGTTGTTGTAACAAGTCATCTAAGGCAGATGACATAGTGACAGTGTGAAGAGAAGACCAATTTAGTTTAATTTTCTCAAGCCAGTTCCGTCCGAATAAACTTGGACCATGGCCTTTCACAACAATCAATGGCAGGATGAGGGCTTGTGATTCACACTGTACAAGGACATCTATACATCCTAATGTAGTTAATATTTCTCCAGTATAGGTGCGAAGGGACACATCAGTAGGTTGCAATTTGTCAGTAGCACTACTAATGATTTATAAGTGTCTTCACTAATTATTGACAGGGAAGCCCCAGTGTCTAGCTCCATCAGAAGGACTGCCTTGTTTACACAAACTGTCAAAACAATTGGGTTGGACTTACCTTTGACTGGGAAAAGATCATAAACATTTTTGCACTGTTGCTGTGGAGACGCAGGTGGTGGTGATCAGGTTTCGTCAAAAGGGTGAGAGTCTTGTAACATATATTGAGTGGCTTGACCTTTTGTGGTCTTCTTTGACACCTTTTGTATTTTACTGCGACAAACTTTTGCAATGTGGCCGACTTTACCACAATTTCGACATTCAGCCTGTCGAAAACGACACGTGGTTGCTAAATGGTTGTTACCACATCGATAGCATACTAAGACTTTATATTTTTGTGTTTGTAGACGTTGCACCGTTGCAGTATGTGGCAATTGTTTCTGTAGGTCATTGATATCACGAGCGGCCACTTCCATAACCTGTGCAATCTCAAGAGCTTTCTTGTAAGTTAAGTCTGTTTCTTGTAATAGACGCCGTTGTATGCGATTATCGTTTATACCACACACGAGTCGGTCTCGTACCATGTCATTTAGTTGGTCGCCAAATCCACAGTGTTCTCCGAGAGCTTTAAGTTCAGCAACGTAAGTTGCAACAGTTTCACCAGACTTGCGAATTCTCGTGTTAAATTTAAAACGTTGGACAATGGGAGAAGGAACAGGACTAAAATGATTGTTCAAGGTTTGAACTAGTTCGTCGTACGTTTTGTATGCAGGGCTAGCTGGCTGGAGGAGACTTTTAAGGAGCTGGTATGTGGATGGTCCACATACAGTTAGTAATATGGATCGCTTCTTTCCCGGATCCTCAATATCGTTTGCACTAAAATAGAAACCAAGTCGTTCCGTGTACGATGTCCACGTCTCTGTACCAGCGTTAAAAGCAGAGATTTTCCCATGAGTTGCCATCAGATACGATAGTTTACCCTTGTCGCCAAAATATTGTAACCAGTGCCAAAGTGGTAGCAATATAGTTTCTTTAGATACTGAACAAAAACCAAATATAATATTCTTTTCCACAACTACAACAACAACTATAACTAACGACAACTGACAACTATACACAACTCATTGATTATATACATGACTGACAGGAAATGACAAATATAATTACATCATACAAACAAAATGTCACCAGAAATAATAACCTAAAAAGTAAGTTAAAACAGAGACTTCATGCCTAATGATGTGAATAAAATCCATATATGTATATGATTCTTACTTTTCATGCTTTCTTCAATTAATTGATTGATTTTTTCATCTTTCATTTTTATTTGTTCATGTAATTCCTCTATTAATTTTTGCCTGTCTTCTAATATTTTATCTGTTTCTATAAAACATAATCATTATAATTAAATTCCTGCCAATACTATTATATAAGTCACCTATTTTATGCCTGATTAAATCTTGCAATTGATCATCATAGCTCTTCATGCGATTAAGTGTTGTTATAAATTGCTTTTTTTCTCTTTCAAAGTTCTACAATGCAATGTCATTCTGATAAATTTATTAAAAGCAAGCCTACTTCCATGAACTTTTTAAATTGATCTTCTTTAGCTGGTCCTTTGCTTTGCTTGAAGTAGCTTTGCTTAATTTCTTCAATGACGGTGACAATTTTGTCATAGCTTGTTTCATGAGAGAGATTTTCTAAGATTGGATTAAGATGCTGAATTCTGAGGTTTCCAAGTAATTCTTGACAATATTTCTGAGAGTCTTGCTTGTTTTCTTCCAAGTAAACATACAAAAGACCACCATTACACACAGAACTGTCATCAGAATATGTAGCAATGGTTACCTATATAACACAGAGTAAATTTATTTATTATATAATGAACATACAGTCAAATCTTCAAGATTCTTTTTACAAGCATCTCTATCTCCATCAAGTTCTGTTAACTGACTAAACAGCTTTACAGCTTTTTTATAAGCCTCCTCATGATGCATCAGTAAAAAATTTTCTTCTATTGGAAATTGAAGAATATCCATGGCTTTCTTGTATGTCTCCTTTGCTCTAGTCATGGCAGTATTGTACAGATTTTTCATAGCTTGATCCCATGCTGTTCCAATCTTTGGAATACCATCTTCTGAATTGAGAGCACCAACATACATCCTTAGTATTTCTGCAAATTCTATGCAGAAATTCATAACATAAATATGCCTAATGTTACATGTCTTACGTATTCCATTCATCAAGCTACCTTCAGTATAGCCTCTTTTTGGTTGCAATTCATCTAAAATTTTGCAATGTACATGCTCTATTTGCTGAAAAAACTTTGGATTAATATATTGTCTGTAACTTGGATCTTCAATATTAGCTAAAACTTGAGTCTCAAGTGATGGAGGTGGTATCATTTCTGCATCTAATGAATCAAAAAATTCTAGAAGACATTTGCTAGCTTGCGTTTGGGTGTCATTAACTGGAATGTCTTCTGGAACTGCTAAAACCTGTATAAAATTGAACGTTTTAGTTATTTATGACAGAACACACCTCATGCAATAAATAATCTTGAAAATTACAGTGACTTCCTTGAGAATTCACTGGTTGAAGAAGAGCATCTCTTAGTAACCACAGAAATGATGGTGCTATCTGTTTGAAAGAACTTGTTGACTCTGATCCTTTACTTCCCAATGATTTAGCTAAATTGGCAATGAAACTAAAAGCAAACACATGCAGTTAAGAAATAAAATTAGCTCAGAAATATAGAATACATTTATGATTATTCCACCAACAATTGTGCCATGCAATATATTATAATTATATTATATATAGTCTTAGACAGTATAATGTAGCCTTCTTGATGGATCTTAATATTATTTTACTTATAATAAATAATAACATACGTCATTTGATTCAAGTTTTCACGCTTTGGAACTTGAGGAGAATTATATACCAATAGAGAACTCAAAAGAACACTAAGTGTAAAGACTTGAGTATCTCCTCGGCTACCTGATTCGATAGCATCTACTCCTTCTGTATCAAGTAGAATTACCTTTACTTCTTTTCCACTTTCAAGAGTGTGTTGAAATGGAGTGTCCAACATCCATATACCCTTTGTTTTTGGATCCATTGTATGTCCTAACTCGAAAAGAGATTCTTTAGATGGTATCAGTTGATTCAATAAATATGACTTCCCAGAACGACACGGCCCAACCACAGCTATTACACTAATAGGATTTGTGATTTCTTTTAAGATTTTCACTGCTTCCTCATTAATGACAAGAGAATCCCGTTTAACTGGTTTTTTTGTGCAAGTGTTGTTCTCTTTATCCCACACGTAATCATTGGGAAGGCATAAGGGAATGACTTTTCCATTGGTAGCACTGTTGTCATAAACTATAGAGTGTAGAAGTGACCAAACTTAACAGTTATATAGTATACGTGACAATGAAGTTAATTTTAGCTGATAGAACACATCATGAAGTACATTTCTCCTAAATACATTGTCGTAATAATAACAACTAAAAATCTAACTCTCATTTTTAATTTTTTGGAATACACTAAATGATGTATTAGTGTTAGAAAATATGCATTAAAGCTTCCATAATTCTTTCATGTAGCACAAATTCTATATTTGTTCCATAGCCTTATTAGTTTCAAGAACTAATCAATTTAAACAGTAGTGTACTTACAAAACGTCTTAGTAGGAGGTCCTGATATTGCATCATTACATTTTTTCCTCTTATTTGACATTTTAGTCCCTTAATGGTTTAGAAATAATAGAGAATAGTTTGGTTATAATTGTAATATACATTAAGAGACAGGTGATCAATTTCAAGTACTCAATTGGTTAATCATAGTTACTTTACCTACTTGTAGGTTAAATATCTTATGAGTTAATTGACTACCTCATGTTTGTGTACTGTATATTCAAAATAATTGAAGTTGATACATTACAGTTGTGGCTTTCCCTAATGTAATCTGAAAACGTCATAGATCTAAGGAACAATTAAATATTGCTATGGTTTCATTTCTAAAGTGGTCGAACTACAAAAATTCAAAGTCGGATAGTTTATTTCAGATTGTGCTGCATCTTTGAAAATAGTGGCAAGTCTTCTTTTACTCACTGAGATATTGTGCAGACAATAGTGGAAGAAGATGAAAGATGAGCAATTCAGCTTTTTCATCAACTTCTACTATAATGCTCAGAAACATTATATTAGTAGAGATTATGCTAGGGAGAAGGACTGACAAGTATTAAGGTATTCTAAGTATTCAGTAGACAATACAGTCAGGGGAATCCCTTTGGTACTGTTACTCTAATATATAACTATAAAAAGGCATCACGAACCTGTATACTCACGACTTAATATCTTTTCATACTTCTCCGCAACAGCTACCTCTCTGATACTATCCTTTCTTAATGTTTCGAGAACTTGCCTCCTAGTAGCATTTATGCTAGTATCCAGCCAGTGTTCAAACATCTTTAAAGCTTTACGATCAACATCTTTATTCAGCTCTTCAATAGCATTTAGCTTTTTTGAATCTAACTTGAGAAGTACACCAAACTGATACCATTTAGTACCAAGTTTAACATGCTCGTATAACTCGTCAAGAGTGGGACTCTCTCCCAAAAACGATTCAAAAGAATGATCTCTTGTAGCCATGAATCAATTATGCGCTTGCATGGGTGTGTCAATAGAATACAAAATGTTACGAAAACACATTGATTATAATCATATTCTTGTGAGAATATGTAATAACAACCGATATATAATAGTATTATCATATGACGTATCAATAACAAGGTTTGTTATTTCTTTCATTTGTAGTAATTGTAAAGTTTGTCACCAATATATATATATAACACAAACTTTCCAATATGTATGTATATTAAATTTAGCTCCAAAAAATTTTTATTGAGTTGCTAATACAAAAATCTTTCGAGAAGACAGTACTAGTACTAGATTAGCAAATATGAGCCTATGATTATGATTATGTATAAATAAAGAAACAAATGGATAGACAACATTATATACAATCCATAACAATAATATAAACGGAGTCTAGATCTACAGAGAGAATATTTATCTAAAACCTTATATTATGACTGGACAAAATAGTACATCTCTTAAATATCTTTGAGTAACATTGAAAGAGTGCTTGAAAACAGTCAACAATGATGTCTACCCATAAAATTTGTTATCTTTGAGTAACATTGAAAGAGTGCTTGAAAAGAGTCAACAATGATGTCTACCCATAAAAGTTGTTTGTATAAACAATTGAATTCAGTCTCATTCACTACTAGGCTACATAGAACACATATACTATTTCTTTCACAATACTTCCATATACATACCCACAATACATCTGTAATAGCTTTTACCACACCCACTTGTTATCATGTGACATATATAATGTTTCAATAATGGTCTCACATAACTCATATATATGGATAAATACCTAACATTCTATATAATATATCTGTACATATACTTTGACACTAAAACCACTAATAAAATGTATTGACCATCTGGTAAAATTGTCATTTTGTAAATGTCATCTACTGCACTACAAGTGAAGAAAACTAATCAATCTTTTTGTAATGTATTACAAATAAACCCTAAGTACATGAAATAATCACATGAAAATGATTCCAGGCCAAAATTACAAACATTTTAAAAATAAATTTAAAAATTGTTTTATGAAATTAAAGTGACTGATCATGATAATGCATATAACAACATTAGGTGTGACTGATAGTGCTTAAAGATTCTCTGCCTATATTTCTCTTCTACAAACACTGCTGCAAATTAATTAAGCTGTGAAGTCAATAACTTCCGATAGATTTAGAGGATAAGTTTTAATCTTAGACATAAATGAGTATTTACACGTAACATTTATTCAGAATGAAACTGACTCAACACTAACATATTATTAAATGACTGTGTAGAGGACAACCAATAGATTTCCAATTGATTGCACATTGGCTATAGATTAGTGGAAGAAATTAAGCAATTCACAACATCATATATGTCTGCAAATATCATCCCATTTGTACACTAATTATTAACTTGAATTCTCTGGTGGAGGTTGATTATAAAACTGGTATGTCTAATTAAATGATTCCTTCAATCTACATGAAAGTTTACAGAATTAGTTTGGTCTTTCTCCAGGCTCTCAATAAGCTATGCAAGCCAGTGGAGAGAGGCCTCATAATTTCCTAAGAGACAAGGTTACGAAAAATCACTTAGTTAGCCACATGACTAGATAATTCTGTAATGTTTGAGTGAGACAAGGTTTTCAACTTGGTCATTACTCTTTATGCTATTTATTAATGACCTTCTATAACTCATATTAACCAAATGGACATCTGGTCACAAGACTAATTATATATAATAGATTTCCAGCTAAACCTCTAGACGATTTGTTATCTTATTGATCTGACATGAATCCGTATTCTGCCATGTTTTAGACTGTCTACACTATGGGTTAAACTAGAGTCTTCTACTTTTACTCAAATTTCTTATAAAAATTAATTTGGATTATAGCATAATTATAATAATTTGCTCTTCAATTGTTAAAAGTCATTGTTAAAATAGCTTCAAAGCTATAGTTTCTAAGTAATTTCTAGCAACATAAATGTTACTATATGCATGCTATAAGCTCAGGAAAATGTGCTGACTCAGGAAAACGGCTGACTCAGGAAATTGTTCTTTTCATGATCCAATAGCAAATATGACTAGCAATGGACACACAATTGATTTGTATTACATGATGATATCTATTAGCTAAGACTTTCTTGTTGTTTAGTCAAAGTTATGTTTACAATATCTGGTCTATAATTATTAGATCTAGAATGATGGATTAATAAATGACTGATTGAAGGATGAAGAGGTATGTGTATGTGAACATATACATAGGAACAAATGGATGAATGGGATATAAACAGATGGACAGATATATCAGTTGACAGATGAATGAATGGTCTTACCTGATTGTACAGATAATTTTCTTGATGGTTTTGAGTTTCATTTTTGTAGGAACTTTTCTAAATCAGGATTATCATAATAACTACTTCTTTATTATTTACCTAATAATAATCACAGTTATAATTACTTCTCTTCTACTTAATCATAGTAGACTCAGATAAGAGAATCATAATTAGGAACTCATATAAACAGATTAGTTGTTTTATTACATTTTGGTTGCATGTACCCTTACATTATACATGTATGAATATGTATATGTATATAGAGATTATAGTATATATGTATGAATAAAATAGCTATGATTCAGCATCTCGTCATTTAAAGTTCTAATGACAATTATCTACATAATAAATCAATTCCATAGTGGATTTATTACATTACTAATGAAAACTGTACATAATACTTTATTACATCAAATAAATTGATATGTATTTACATGTAATTATGTAACCATACACTGTAAAAATTGATTTGTTGATTTAACCAATGTATTGTTATACAGGTTGCAGGTAGCAAACTAATATGATGTGAAAATAGACATACCACTGTTTTTATTACTAATAAATATAATATTAATAATATTAGAATCAAAACAGTGTTATGTTTACTTTCACAGCATATTAAGTTTGCTACATATAACCTGTATAACAATATATTAGTTAAATCAACAAATCAATTTTTACAGTGTACATGGCACATTTGGCAAACCTGACAAAATAATGGTGACAGAGATAGTGATGCTATTTTAACATTGTATATGTAAAAGCATGAAGTGTGAAGTAGTTAGCGAATGTAAAGTTCAATAATATCCAGTGGAGTGTCTTCATCACTTGATGGATCTTCACTACCACACATTCTTAATTCAATATCTTCAGTGGTAGTTGCATTGAGAGTCTTTATAAACCATGGCATCTTAGGGTTAGTACAACATGGTCCTTCACTTCCATTACATTGTTGACCATCCCACAATGTATCATTGGAGAATAATACTTCGCGGTGAGATTGTGATGAATGTAATCCAGATTCACAATAGTAATCACTACCTATCCACTCTGGTACATATGTACCATTACTGTCAGTGCTACATGGACAAGTAAAAGGAATAAGGTAATTATTTCCTGAAATTGTCTCCACCACACCACAAGCATAAGTCCAGATATGTTTATGAGGATTACTACCATAAGTAATAGTAACACCATCAACATATGTGTTACAATTATCAATATTTGGAATGGCATTAGTAGCTTGTAAAGGTGGAAATCCATCCGGTAAACCAAACTAATAACCTCTTATTTGACCACATACTTTGCTGTAATTAAATCCATGAGCAGAATAAGTTACAGATGAAGACATAGGTCGACCACAAAGCCCATGATCTATGTTGTTAAATTGTCGAAGAGTTAGTCCAGAAGGACAAGAGCTGCCAGGATCAGTCATGTTGAGATATCCAACTCTCATCCAGCCTCCCTTACCATCACAGTTACTACCCTCCATATCTCAATAAACAGTGATAATACTACCATTACTTAAGATGACATTGTAATAACCTGAAGTAGCAAGAGGAAAGGCTTGGAGCAAGGCATTACAAGAATCATATTTGCTGCAAGATGTTGGTATTATAGATGGACAGAGTATCATATTCAGTTTATCATTTTCTTTCACAGTAAATGTCTTTCCACTGTTACTAGGAATACAACAGTATTGTTCATAGAGTGAGGGAGGATGTGGAGTTAGTAGACTAGTACAGTCAACCATACTAACAGAGGAGCCATCACTAGCTACTATTTGTAGACCAGCAATTAGACAACAAAAAAAAATTATATTCATTACAAATTAATCATGTATACAATTATTTATATCATGTTCAGTAGCGCACTGATTAATCTGTTATTTACTCAGAGTTATTCTGATTAATATGTATCAGTTAAAATGGTTTGGTTAATTTAACTGATCCACACTTCTGGCATGTATGCCTGCAAAATACATTGAATGGTATTAACAACATGTACATATATGTATACTGTTTTGATTACTAATTAATATAGAATGACACTTTATGTACTTCAATAAATATGTTGATTGCTGGAAATGTAAAAAAATAAATTCTATAGTGATAGCCAACGCTAAGCATTTAAAATATTGTAACTTTGATAATTAGTTAGATGAATTGTCAATTTTCTAATAAAATAGTGATTACAACAGTAGTAACATTAACCACAATGTCATGTAATGATCTGTCTACTCCATAAGGAGAGGTAACAGTAGGTACAGTCATACTAAACAACAGTGTAATAAGTATACTGTCGGTGGTGGATGACAAAGCCCGCTCCCCCTAATATGAAGAAGTTTTCTAATAATACTGACAAACTTGAAATGATTTTTAAATTCACACTTTTTATATTCTAAATTTAGCAAATGTTACACTAAAAACGTTATTCAGGGATGTGGTGAGAAATGGAATGATCAAATGGTGAAAGACGAAGTCGGAAATGGAAAATTTGAGCTGGTAAACTGTCAAGATTGCCTTTTCCCTGTAACTTGATCCCCCCCCCCCCTAATCCATGTGTAGAACCACCTTTACATATCTTTGTTTCAACTGCAGGATCATATAGGGCTAGAACGACTGGTTTCATTAGCTCTTTCTTGAAATTCTCAAGAATGGTCAGACATATGAGGCCTGATTTCCCTAGCTGATTGACCATATTCTAAGTTGGGTGAGTGTCTTGGGTGTTTCCATCTTGAGAATAGCAGCTGTTTTACTAGATTCTGGAGAAATTCCACGTTTATTGATTGTATCACCTAAAAATTGGAGAGAGTGTCTAAAGAACTCACATTTATTCTTATTTAGAGTCACTCCTCCTGTTAAGATCTTCTGCAGTACTGACTGAAGTCTAGCATCATGTTCTTGACAATTCTTTCCAAAGATAAGGACATTATCCATATGACAAAGTACTCCTTCTTCACTGGCTAGCCTATCACTTCTCCTTCTTTTGAAGCACTCAGGAGCACCAATCAGTTGGCTGGTCATCTCTGGAAGTAACCCCTAGAGACTTCATTTGTATCAGCCCATCTGCAATCTTTCCTTAGTGAAAGGGGGACATTTTGTGGAGTAAACAAGGAATATTGTTGAACATCTGCCTTCATTTTGATAGCGTAACTGACCTTGAAAGTACCTAGACCTGTAAACAATGCTGGATATTAATCAATGATCCTTTGAGTAATCAATTGTGAGTACTTGTGACAATATTCTCAGAGCTTGAATGGCAGGTAGACCAACAAGAGAACGCTACTGATGACTATTGATGTGGCAATGACAGGTGACACTGTAGCAGAATAAAAAGATTATATGGTCATTCTTGTTGTGACATCAACACTGCTCTTTATAATGGATTGAGTTTGTAATTGAACCTATTAGTGTCATATGTTTATTATTAGTTAGGTATGTTCTAAAAATATATTTTATTCAATGTAATTATTCCTTTTTTGGTCAGGCCAAGTGGATAGAAGCACTTAAAGTTTTGTTTTTAAGTCTTAGAGATTAAGTAGATCACGTGCACACATATCCTTCATTGTTCTTTTCAGATCATAAATGTATTTTCCTATAGAAGGATGGTTTGTCTACATTTATTACATCATGTAGGTTATCGTGACAGGTTTACAGATTGACCATTTCTTTTTCTATGGAACACGTCTTCAGTTCATTTCACAACTTAAAAAAAGAATAGTTGTATCAGAATAAGTTCTAACATCAGTTAAATAATGAATATATCAGTTAGATAATGAGTATAATGAATAAGTTCTAACATCAGTTGTGTGTGCATTATGTGTGTATACAGTATGTTGTTATTATTTTTAAATATTATAGCTACAATTGCATCACTCATTGTTCCAAAATAATTAAATTTTCTCTGATTTTTACATTTGTATATAAGCTTTCATTGCTTATAACAAAATAAATATGAATGAAAAAAAATTGTGGGGCGAACTAGAGCGAGCCACACATTTGTCATGTCAATGGACAATTTTGGACTGCTATGACGACGACGACGAAGTGAATAAGTCATTCCGTAATACTCTAATATTAAGTTTTTTTGTACCACCACGTGAGCTATTCTTTCTCATTAAGTAAAAAGAACGTGAAGCAAGTTTACATAGAAGAAGGTGGAAGCAGTTCGCATATTCTAACTTAGTAGGAAAATGGGACATTTTCATCATATTTTAAGTAAATTTTAAATAATTTAATAGTGTTGCTTTCTCTATTCTAAATTCTGTAAATAAGATATATATAAATTAGGTAGAGTTTAGGCTTTTTATAAGTTAATAAAGTTTGATTGACTATTATAACTATTATAAACTATTGTTTATTATATCATGTGAAAATGATATCTTGACCAGGTTCGCTGCACTAATTGGTTTACAATTCGTTAGTGATAGTCATAAACAAAAATTGTGATTCACTGGTCATGTCCGAATATTACCATTGCTGGACGGTTAGTGTTCAGTTAAAGCTGTAACTTTGAAACTAGACCCTGTGGTACATGCGTGAGTATGATCACTTGTTTGTACATGGATTTTTTCTGTAACTCTGATGGCATTTTTAAATTTAAGATAACATTTATAATCATACATGAGGAGAGAGAACAATTTACATAATTCATATATGAAATATTATTTAGTAATGGCCATGTTTAATGTCACAGTATACTATAAGCATTATTCTAGCATATACCTTCATGTACACACTGTAAAAATTGATTTGTTGATTTAATCAATATATTGTTATACAGGTTGCCTATAGCAAACTTAGTATGATGCAAAAGTAAACATAACACTGTTTTTTTGACTAATATACTACTAGTTACATAAACAGTAGTATATTAGTAATCAAAACAGTATTATGTTTAGTTTCACATTACACTAAATTTGCTACATGCAACCTGTATAACAATATATTGGTTAAATCAACAAATCAATTTTTACAGTGCAACCATTGTTTACTTAAATAAATTGTTAACTTTACTTAATGAATGATAACCCTAAATGTTGTCTTTAATTCTATATATATATATATATATATATATATATATATATATATATATTGTCACATAAAGTACCATTAAAATTAAAGTAAACATCCATGTACAAACATGTGATTGTAGTCACATGCACATCAAGGTCTGAAAGCAACAGCAATAGTTTTAGGCATAGTTCAATGCAGTAATTACTGGTTAGTCATCTTTGCGGACTACAGGTTTGAACACTAATTGTCTGGCAATGATGATATCCGAAAATGAAAACTGGCTATTTATTAACAAAAAATAACAATAAGCTGTAAAGTGAGAAAATAAACACAAAAGTATGAAAGTGTAAAATTAGTTATCGAATATAAAGTTCAATAATATCCAGTGGAGTATCTTCATCATTTGATGGATCTTCACTACCACACATTCTTAATTCAATATCTTCAGTGGTAGTCTCATTGAGAGCCTTTATAAACCATGGCATATTAGGGTTAGTACAACATGGTCCTTCATTTCCATTACATTGTTGACCATCCCACAATGGATCATTGGCGAATAATACTTCGTGGTGAGATTGTGATGAATGTAATCCAGATTCACAATAGTAATCATTACCTACCCATTCTGGTGCATATGTATCACTACTATCACTATTACATGGACAAACATAGGGACGTTTTAAATCATTTCCTCCTGCTGTCTCTCTTGAACCACCAGCATAAGTCCAGATGTGTTTATGAAGATTACTGCCGTAAGTAAAAGTAACACCATCAACATATGTGTTACAATTATCAATATTTGGAATAGCTTTAGCAAGATTTAAAGGTGGAAATCCATCTGGTACACCAAACTGATAACCTCTTATTTGGCCACATACTTTGCTGTAATTAAATCCATGAGCAGAATAAGTTACAGATGAAGACATAGGTCGACCACAAAGCCCATGATCTATGTTGTTAAATTGTCGAAAAGTTAATCCAGAAGGACAAGAAGCATCAGATTCACTCATATTGAGATATCCAACTCTCATCCAGCCTCCCTTATTATCACAGTTACTACCCTTCATGTCACAATAGACAGTGATAATACTACCGTTACTTAAAATGACAGTGTAATAACCTGAAGTAGCAAGAGGAAAGGCTTGGAGCAAGGCATTACAAGAATCATATTTGTTGCAAGATGTTGGTATTATAGATGGACAGAGTATCATATTCAGTCTATTATTTTCTTTCACATTAAATTTCTTTCCATTGTTACTAGGTATACAACAGTATTGTTCATAGAGTGAGGGAGGACATGGAGTTAGTAGACTAGTACAGTCAGCCATACAAACAGAGGAGCCTTCACTAGCAACAATTTGTAGACCAGCAATTAGACAACAAAAAACAATTATATTCATTTTAAGCTTTTTCTAGTTCTGTCTAGAAACGAGTGGTGAAATATAGAATTGTATCATTGCTACAGTAATATATAGCTTCAAGTACACCGCTAATTAACATGTCATGAATATATAATATTGCCAAGGCAACTGCTGTTAATGTATTAATCATGCATACTAATTAATCTGTTATTTAGCCTGAATAATTCTGATTAACAAGTATCACTAAAAATAGTTTAGTTGCTTTAACTGATTCACAATTTTGACATCCATGCCTGGAAAATACATTGAATAGCAATAACAACATACGTATTTGTTTTGATTACTAATTACTATAGAATGACAACTTGTGTACTTAATAAGTATGTTTATTGCTGGAAATGTATAAAATAAATTTTATAGTGATAGACCGCGCTAAGCACTAAAAATATAGTAACATAGTTAGTTAGTTACATGAATTGTCAATTTTATAATAGTTAATAAATATTAAAACAGTATCATTATCAAAGGATGTAATAGATTCATTACATTAACTACACACAATTATTTATCTAGTCAATTAATTATGAGGAGAGGTAGCAGTTGGTATACTGATATTAAACAAGAGTGTAATGAGTATAGAGTGGATGGGTAGGGGAGCACAAAGTCCCCTCCCCTCCAAATTTGAAAATGTTTTCTATGCCTTTGAATATACTGAGGGCTATCCAGCCTCCTTACTATCACAACTGCAATATTTCTCCTCCTACTTGTTATTTTCAATCTTAAAATAAAAAATATTATAATGAACACACATATATAAATATATGTTTATGGAATAAAACAAGAGTCACAGAATTTCATAAGAGTTAGTACCAAATGAAGTAATAATAATACCATCAACATATATGTTACAGTCATTAATGTCTGGACTACCATTGCTGGCAACAAGAGTGGGATTTCATCTGAGTTAAACTGGTAACTTCTTAATTAATCACAGACTTGTTGTAATGAATGCTTGAGAAGGAAAGAAAGTAATTGCATATGAACATAATAATTATAATACCATGACATACCAAACTCTGCCTACAGTTAAAGTTGTTGCTTTGAAACTAGACCCTGATGTGCCACCGAGTATGATCACATGTTTGTACATGGATGTTTACTGTAATTCTTTTCTAATGGGATTTTAAATTTAAGGAAACATTTATTATCATACATGAGAGAAAAAAACAATCTATTATATAGTTAATATATGAGATATTATTTAGCAATGGCCATGTTTAATGTCACTGACACAGATACCATAAGCAATATTCTATCATATACCTTCACGTATATACAACAATCGTTTGCCTAAATTAATTGTTTTCTTTAGTAAATGAATGATAATTCAAAATTTTGTCTTAAATTATATATATATATATATATATATATATATATATATATATAATATAATATATATATAATTATATATATATATATTTATACATATTATAATATGTGACAATATTGTCACATAAATTAGCATTAAAATTATTAGCACCTTTTATATTCCAATGCATGATTGACAACTTACATCAATGTATAAAGCATGTCATTTGGACATGCTTTATACGTTGAATGATATTGTTTAACATATTATTTGGATGACATCCTGGTAACTGGACTTTCAGTTGCTGACCACATTAATAATTTATATGAGGTACTGAAGAGATTGCAAGCTGATAATTTCTTCAAAGAGTTGTAGTAGCACCACTAGTTACTTCTTTATGTAAAAAAACAATTATCATCATTTTTGTCATTAAGCCATCAAAATCGTGGTCGCTAAACTCACTGTCTATACCCTCCATCATCTGGAACAATACCTCAGAATCGTTAGAGGTAAGTAAATGATCATGAGCCATTTAGAAAGAATGTTCGATGCAAACAAAAGCGAATGCTTTTGTAATAGCTCCTGGTGCCAAAAAGAGCCTTCCGCATTTTGCAATGAAATTGGGTGAGGCTCGGTATGGAGACTTCCGCAAATAAAAAGTTTTAATTATTGTAGCTAAAGTTAGACCAACCTATTTTTTAATTGACTTAAACACTACTAGATCTATACTTTAATAACTTTGGTCCAATTTTGCTGCCATACTGGCTATTTCCAATTCTCCTGACATAATTAATTACAGCTGAATTCAATCAATGTAAAATATTCTTTGGTATCTATTTAATATTAAAACTATCCATTTAGAATACGGAAACAAAAATTAAATTACAAGCTCACAAAAAGTTCTTGTGAATAAACAATGTTAATATTTGTTACTAATTATTATAGAATTAATGTTTACTGTGTTCACACTACAGAGATACAGAGATAATAGAAATATAATCTATTAACATAGTCTATATTTGAAGCAAATCCACTTTCATTTTAGAGTATAGTTATTAAACAAACAACCAATCCAACTACACAACCCCATATAGGAGCTGAGTATACAGCAAATATGCCACCTGCTATATGCAAACCACAGCCCCATTCATTAAAGTTTCTCTTCTTGTTACCAACACCTCTATAAGAGGCCTGAAATTGTATGAATCGTATATAATAACTTATTAAAGAGAGATATATACCTTTGTAAGGCAAACCATACCAGAGATGGTAAATCCTAAAGTAAGTGGTCCTCCAATGATTAAAAAAATTATCATTAACATTAGTGAAACAGACACAGCAGCAAAACATTCTTTATTCAAACGTCTAACATATGATAATTCTTCTGTCCCCTGTAAAATATAAATGAAAATATATTTTTAAAAAGTAAAAGATAATTACATTTTGTTGTTCTTGCAAAACCACTGTTATTGGGCGAAAATGGACAGGTTCTAAGAAATAACAAAACTATAATAGTTGTATATATGATCAGTCATACGTGTTTGTATTGGAGCAATATTTTGCTGTCCAAGAGTCTGTAAAGCTTGGCATGGAGCAAAAGTAGGTACCTGTATTATGAATGTTATTAAAGATAAGCAATAAAAAATTATTATAAGACTTTCAAATACTATTATGAAACATGCATAATTTAGAGGAGATTACAGGATACATCCATTTTTGTATGATCAATGATTCAAATAAAGTAACCTTAAAATAGATCCATTTTTTAACTTATGTAACTTACAGGATGTTGTATACCTGTGGTAATTGGTACCCACTGATGTCCTATTTCTGATGATAATGTTTGTGGATATTGAGGAAGCTAGGATATAGAAAAGGTATAATATACTAGTGTATACAATAAATCCTAGATTACACAGTTCTGATTGGCTCCATAGTGTTATGGACTCTCATTTTTGGGCAAGCTGAATGTCATTTGTGAAAGAAACAATACTTAAAAGTATATGTTATGATTAATTTGCTATAGAATGAGTTTAGTGAAAGTATATATAAATGATACTGATGTCTTTCTTAAAGTGTTAATGTTTAGTTGACTTGATTTTAATCCTTTAAGAAACATCCACTCACGTAATTTATCACCAATATCACTCAAACTGATTTTGTACATGTACAAATATAAGAGAGTATAGCAATGAAATATGTGAAATTTGTAAAAAATGATCAAAAATATAAAATTATCTGGCACACTACAATATATATGAAGTTCATTATAACTTATTCCTATTCACATACCTCATGAATGGTCATAGATGTGCCCTCACTAGGATTACAATGTGCTTGTAATTGAGTTGATGTATCAGCATTAATTTTCTTATATTTACAAGCCTATACAGTAACACATACCCTTATAATACACTTGTCACTCTTATAGTATAAATGTTATAGCCTGGTTTGAAATTCTGGTGATTTTTAGCAGCCAATGGCTTTGAAACATGAACAGACTGGACAGTTTAAAAATGAGTCAGCTCAATTAAGTAATATTCAACATAAATACTTAAAAACTTGTTTTTAAATATAACCATGAGCTGAAGAAATTGGCATATTATAAACAGTCACCTCATACTCCAGCTTATAAAATGTCTATACTTTTAATTTATAAGAGCATTATAGATATGCAGGTAAAATACCATTAAGAGTAACTGTTACATGCAATTCTATTGACATGATAAGGCTGAAAACTAACCAAACTTGAGTTATAGTATCTATTACACTTTATCAATGTAACATTAAAATTGTCCTCAGAAATCAACAACTAAAAGCGATTAGTTTTTTCACTTGCATGGAATTAGTTGTAAATTAGGATGGTTAATTAAAATGAGGCCACCTGGCTTAAAAAAGGCTAGCAATTTTAAAGCAGGCCATTACATGCATATCACAATATATTACACATTCTTTTATTTGGCTAGCTGCATTATCATTGTCTGTTTCATAAATATGACAATTCTATGTAGTATAGCATGAGAACTAAAGTATTTAAAATAAAGTATTTACCTCCTCAGGAGTATCCAATTCTTCATAATTTGACTGATCCTACAAATACACAATTACACATACACTATATATTATTTCAGTTGAAACGTCAGTTGATATGACACAATGCTTTTTTAAATGTACCACATCCTTTATTAAGATTGTATTTAAATTGATAACAATTCTTAATGTCATACAACAATGGTATGAAACACTAAGATTGTAAATGAGAAAGTCAATGTGTCTTAAAATATTATTGTTATTATTATAATTCAATATTGCATGCTATTAATGTCATAATTGTAATTTTGAAATATAATGTAATGCTAAATTGGAAGCATTCATTTATTAATATGGAGCATAATATCTCACATTGCTTAAAATAATACATGCTTTTGACAGGGTTCCCAGTTCATAAAAGGCTACTGTTGTCATTCTTTAGTCCAAAAAGAAATGATAAATGTTATATATATAGAAAATAGGTACAAATTTTATTTATTATAGTCATTTGTTTACATAGCTAACTACATAATATAAAAGCTTAATCAACAAATTAAAACTGTTGTTGAACAACAAAAACCACACAACATTCTATATATTGAAGGTGTTCATTCCATATATGTATTGTAACATGTAGTTTATTTAATTGATTAAATAATTAAGGGGAAGCTTGAGCGAATTAATACTTAATTCTTTTTGAATAGTTTCAATGTAGAACACAGAAGGCTATGATATAATCATCATGGTTGAATTAATAGTTTTTGTCAATTAGAAACAGCTACAATGAAAACCTCTTTAAATAGGAGTTTAGCTGAGTCTCTGTATCTATAACAGTCTATACTGATTGAATACATTTAAATTATTCATGTTAAACATGTAACTACATCTGTAGAATTATATATAAGGATTTGTATTATATATGTAGATATGTGACTGTCCTTACCTCGAGACTATTGTTCATTTTTAAATAGTACCGCTTATCCTAAATGATCGAACCACATTGTTTATATATTACGTACTGCATGCATGATTTTACTGAACTATTTCCCTTACCTACAAGACTAGAATCCAAACTAGCGATGGTAGAAGAAGAAACATTCGATATTATCGCATTGGTTAACGAATATATACAAACCGCCACACCTCCGACTACTCATGTCCTACCTTACTTCCTCTGACATGGGTGGGACCCAATCCAAAATATAAATATGGCTTATATATAATTAACTTCAATATTTACCCAAATGGGAGTACTTATAATTTTATAAATTGTCATTTTTACCTTTCTTTTAAACTCATCGAGTATATTATTCTTGTGTTTGCACAAGAATTTAAAAAAGCAGATTATATTATCAAAACTATAGTTATAGAATGACACTTTACGTATTTCAATAAATATGTTTATTGCTGAAAATGTTATTGTATGAAATACATTTTATAATGTTAGTTCATCTAAGTATTTAAAATATTTTAACTTTGATAATTAATTACATGATTGACACTTTTCTAATAAAATAGTAATTAAAACAGTAGTAACATTAACCACATGCCATCTTTTATCTAGTCCAAAAAGACAGGGAGCAGTAGGTACAAAGCCCTCTCCCCCAAATCTCAAGAATTTTTCTATGCCTTTGCATAATTGTGAGGACAATGCAGCCTCTTTACTATCACAAGTACTATTCTGCATCATATCAGAACAGATAATAATAAAGCTACAAGTATATTAAATGATGTTTGTTCATTTGTTTATGGATTGATATACTCCTTGACTAAATGTGCTTCAAGAGTTGCTGCTAAAGGTACAAACATAGTTGTTGGAGATTATGTTGTTTACTTTAAAAAACATAATGATTATTTTTGTACTCTATAAATATATTCACTTTCTTAAATGTATAGCTGCTGGTTGCCTTAGATTAATAATTTTGCTTTTTCTAAAACTACTCTAAAGTCTTAATAGTTACTATGGAATTTACAATAGGATAAAAATACTACATATGTATCATGCAGGACTTTAGCCAGCTAGTAAGATATAGTTGGTTTATATGGCTTAATGACTGTGCAAAGCTAAGCATGTCCAACAGTGTTCTCATAGTTCTGAAAATCATTGTATGCCTAGTGTTAATATCATATTATGTATATTATATGTCGCTTGTTAAAGGACATAAATATTGTCAATTCCATAGTAATTAATAATAACTATTATAATTGACTATTATAATTATTATAATAACTATTATTTATTATATTATGTGAACATTTTGATCAAGCTCGCTGCACCAATTGGGTTACAATTTGTTAGTTATAATCATAAACAAAATTGTTATTCATCTGTCATGTCCGGATATTACAATTGCTGGACGGTTAGTGTTCAAAGTTTTATTCCACTGCCAGTCGACTAGCCACTGCGTTGAACTCCGCCTATATATAGCTAAAGCTGTTGCTTTCAAACTAGACCCTAATGTTTACTATAAATCTAATGACATTTAAATTTAAGACAACATTTACATAATCATACATGAAAGATAAAGAACAATTTATATAGTTAATATATGAGATATTATTGAGTAATGGCCATGTTTAATGACACAGTATACTATAAGCATTATTCTAGCAATTGTTTACTTAAATAAATTGTTAATTGTACTTAATGAATGATAATCCTAAATGTTGCTTTAAATTATATACATAATAATATACATACATACATACATACATACATGCATACATACACACACAAACACACACACACATATATATATATACATAGTCACATAAAATACCATTACAATTACAGTAAACACTGTGCATAAACATGTGGTTATAGTCACATGCACATCAAGATCTACTTTGAAAACATAAGCATTAGTTGTAAACGTAGTTGAATGAAGTGGCTAGTCATCTGACAGCAGACTACAGGTTTGAACACTAACCATCTGGCAACGGTAATATCCCAAAATCACTGGAAATTTATTAATAATAAAAATAATAAACCGCAGTAAAGTGAGAAAACAAAAACAAAAATACAAAAGTGTAAAATTAGTTAATGATTTAATTGGTTTTCACTGCCACATATTCTTCATTCAATATCTTAAGTAGTAGTCTCATTAAGAGCCTTTATAAAACATGGCATCTTAGGGTTAGGACAACATGGTCCTTCATTTCCATTACATTGTTTTCAATATTGTAAGTTAATATTGTTTGATTGACTATTATAATTATTATAATACTATTGTTTATTATATTATCTGAAAATGACATATTGATCAAGTTCGCTGCACCAATTGGTTTACAATTCGTTAGTGATAGTTATAAACAAAAATTGTTATTCACCGGTCATGTCTGGATATTACTATTAAAGGACGTTAGTGTTCAAAGTTGTAGTCATTGCCAGATGACTAGCCACTGCATTGAACTCATTGATCACATGTTTACTGTAATTCTAACAGAATTTTAAATTTAAGACAACATTTATATAATCATACATGAAAGGGAGAGAACAATTTATATAGTTTATATGAGATATTATTGAGTAATGGGCATGTTTTAAGTCATAGAATTCTGTAAGCATTATTCTAACATATACCTTCATGTACAAGCATTGTTCAAGCATATGTCCAGATGTGCTTACAAGGATTTGAATAGTTATCTTTATGTAATGAACGATAATTGTAAATGTTGTCATAAATTATATTTGACTATATATATATATATATATAGTCAAATAAAATACCATCAAAATTACAGTAACATCCATATACAAACATGTGGTTGTAGTCATATGCACATCTAGGTCTATTTTGAAAGCATATGCATTATTTGTAGACATAATTCAATGTAGTGGTTAGTCATTTTAATGGCTACAGGTTTGAACACTAACAATCCCACAATAATATATGTCTGAACATGACTGTCAAATTATTAGCAATAAAAAATAATCAGCAGTAAAGTAAGAGAAATAAACACAAAAAGTATGAAAGTATAAAATTAGTTAGCGAATATAAAGTTCAATAATATCCAGAGGAGTATCTTCATCAGTTGATGGATCTTCACTACCACACATTCTCAATTCAATATCTTCAGTGGTAGTCTCATTAAAAGTCTTTATAAACCATGGCATTTTAGGGTTAGTACAGCATGGTCCTTCATTTCCATTACATTGTTGTCCATCCCACAATGAATCACTGGAATGTAAGACTAATACCTCAAAAACTACTGAATTTAATCCAGATTCACAATAGTAATCACTACCTATCCACTCTGGTACATATGTACCATTACTGTCAGTGCTACATGGACAAGTATAAGGAATAAGATAATTTATTCCTGAAATTGTCTCTTTTGCACCACAAGCATAAGTCCAGATATGTTTACGAGGATTACTACCATAAGTAATAGTAACACCATCAACATATGTGTTACAATTATCAATATTTGGAATGGCATTAGTACCATGTAAAGGTGGAAATCCATCTGGTACACCAAACTGATAACCTCTTATTTGACCACACACTTTGCTGTAATTAAATCCATGAGCAGAGAAAATTATAGATGAAGACATAGGTCGACCACAAAGCCCACGATCTATGTTGTTAAATTGTCGAAGAGTTAGTCCAGAAGGACAAGAGCTGCCAGGATCAGTCATGTTGAGATATCCAACTCTCATCCAGCCTCCCTTACCATCACAGTTACTACCCTCCATATCACAATAGACAGTGATAATACTACCATTACTTAAAATGACATTGTAATAACCTGAAGTAGCAAGAGGAAAGGCTTGGAGCAAGGCATTACAAGAATCATATTTGTTGCAAGATGTTGGTATTGTAGATGGACAGAGTATCATATTCAGTCTACTATTTTCTTTCACAGTAAATGTCTTTCCACTGTTACTAGGAATACAACAGTATTGTTCATAGAGTGAGGGAGGATGTGGAGTTAGTAGACTAGTACAGTCAGCCATACAAACAGAAGAGCCCTCACTAGCTACAATTTGTAGACCAGCAATTAGACAACAAAAAACAATTATATTCATTTTAAGCTTTTTCTAGTTCGGTCTAGAAACGTGTGTTGAAATATAGAATTGCATCATTGCTACAGTATTATATAGCTTCAAGTATACCGCTAATTAACATGTTATGAATTTTTAATCATTGCCAAGGCAACGTGTTGTTAATATAATTAATCATGTATACAATTATTTATATCATGTTCATTAGCATACTGATTAATCTGTTATTTACTCAGAGTTATTCTGATTAATATGTATCAGTTAATGTGGTTTGGCTACTTTAACTGATCCACACTTCTGGTATGTACACCTACAAAATACATTGAATGGTATTAACAACATGTACATATTTGTATACTGTTTTGATTACTAATTACTATAGAATGACACTTTATGTACTTTAATAAATATGTTTATTGCTGGAAATGTATAAAATAAATTCTATAGTGATAGCCTATGCTAAGCATTTAAAATATTGTAACTTTGATAATTAGTTACATGAATTGTCAATTTTCTAATAAAATAGTGATTAAAACAGTAGTAACATTAACCACAATGTCATGTAATGATTTGTCTAGTCCATAAGGACAGGTAGCAGCAGGTACAGTCATACAAGAGTGTAAAAAGTATATGGTGGGTGGTGGATGACAAAGCCCCTCCCCCAAATATAAAGAAGTTTTCTATGGCTTTGCATATACTGAGGACTATCCAGCCTCTTTACTATCACAAGTACTACTCTACATCATATTACAGCAGACAGTAATAAATCTGCCAGTACACTAAATGACTGCAACTGGACTTGATGTTGCTCATTTGTTTATGGATTGTTATATTCCTTGATTAAATTGTTTCAACTTATTGCTGCTAAAGGTACAAATATGTTTATTGGAGACAATGTTGTTTACTTTAAAAACATAATGATTAATTTTGTACATAATACTCTATACATATTATAATTAAATTTCTTAAATGTATAGTTTTGAACACTAACCCTCTGGCAATGGTAAATATCAAATATTAACAATAAGAACAATAATCAGCTGTAAAGTAAGAGAAATAAACACAAGAGTATGAAAGTATAAAATTGGTTAGCGAATACAAACTTCAAAAATATCCACAGGAGTATCTTCATCATTAGATGGATCTTCACTACCACACATTCTTAATTTAATAGTAGTAATAATAGATGGCCAAACGAAAGGGGGGACCCTTTGTGATAACCAAACCTAAGAGGGGACCCTTTGTAATGAAAATGATGGCCAAACCAAAGGGGGGACCCTTAGTGATGAAAACAATGGCCAAACAAAAGGGGGACCCTTTGTGACGAAAACTTTGACCAAAGCAAAGGGAGGAACCATTGTGACGGAAAAAATGGCCAAACCAAAGGGGGAACCCTTTGTGATGAAAATGACGGCCAAACCAAAGTGGAGACCCTTTGTGATAACCAAACCTAAGGGGGGACCCTTTGTGACAAAAATGACGGCCAAACAAAAGGGGGGACCCTTTGTGACAAAAACGTGACAAAAAAAATGGCCAAACAAATGGAGGACCCTTTGTAACGAAAACGATATACCAAGCCAAAGGGGGACTCTGTAACAAAAAAAGAGGACCAAACCTAAAGGGGGAACCCTTTTAGTAGTCAGTGGTAGTCTCATTGAGAGCCTTTATAAACCATGAGATCTTAGAGTTAACACAACATGGTCCTTCATTTCCATTACATTTGTTGTCCATCCCACAGAGGATCACTGGAATATAAAACTAATTACTCACATTCTGCTGACATTAATCCACTTTCACAGAAGTAACCACTACCTAACCATGCACTCTGTTGCATATGTACATTGGTAGTTGTACTTAAGTATACTGTAAGCACAGCTATGAAAGTATTTGTACTTATACTCAAGTCCTTCCCTCATTTCTACACAGTACTTGCACTTGTTCTCAACTACTGAACTATGTATTTGCAAGTACTTAAATACTTGTAAGTACTTTGAAGTTATTTTAAGTCCTTTTAAGGTTATTGATTAAAGAAGGAGTTACCTCTTTATACTTGACTGCATCAATCAAGCGTAAAAAATAATACAAGTCAAAGTTATCTCATGAGCAGTCATGCATATATATAAGCATGTGGACAACAACATTACTTGTTCATTTTCAGTCTTTCAAAAGAATGTGTATTGCTAGCAAAGTTCCAGCTGTTTTAAACACTACATTGTTTCTGAAACACAGCCAGAAGGACACTTCAAAGCTAACTGCAAATATTGCAGTAAGGACATCATTGGATCTGTCTAGGCTACAACCAACTGGTGGAGCACTTGCTAAGTAACTACAGAATATTAGAATGATCAAACTGATACTATTGTCTCTTTATAGAGATAAGCTCATTTACAGATTTTAAGGAAAGATCAATCTGATATTGAAACACACTGATTTCTAACTCACATTATACAGTTTGACGAAAAGTATGATTGCAAGCATGCAAAGCAAGCTTTGACTACTGAAACATCCTAAAACAACACAATCTTGTTCTATTATCATTGGTGGAGAGTATTAGCTTTATAAGAAGACTAGTATCATCAATTTGAACAAGTAATGTTATCCACCTATTGATATATGCATGACTGCTCATGAAAAAACTTTGACTTTCATATCTATTTTGAACCTGACCAATGCAATCAAGTATGAAGAGGTAACTTCTTCTTTAATCAATAACCTTAAAAGGATTTAAAACAATGTCAAAGTACTTGCAAGTACACACTTCAGTACTTAGTACAAGTACTGTGCAGAAATGAGGGAAGGACTAGTACTTAAGTATATATAAGCACAAGTACTTTCATAATTGTACTTAGTACTTAAGTACAAGTACTAATGCACTTGGCACAGGCTTGTCAGCAATGGTCATGTCCTTAAGATGCTTTCAGCTTTTACAGGATGAAACAATGCAAGAGACAAGGACACCTAACCTAATAGTATAGTTGACACAAAAATACATCATAAATTGGTCATGAGGATACACAACTACTATATACTCAATGGTATAAACATTGGCCATCATATTACTAACACCACAATATGGATAATCATGCAGAGAAAAGAATGGATTCATATATATATGTGTATTACATAACTTAATGATATAGGCTATACAGCAGATCATCATTATGAAATTATATTACATAGTATTTTGAAACAATACATTTACTACACAGACTAATTTTGTCTGAGTACATTTTACATTGAAATTGACACCAGAATGGAGTATAGAGTATAGCTATAGTGTACATGCATAACACTTCATTCAGCAATCAAATGTATACTATTGTGTCTTTGTGTTATTTTGTGAAGATTAATTTAAGTATATAGAATAGTTAATAAATAAAAGTATTATATGGAAATATACAGTATGTAATTTTTTACTAATTGTATAGAGAACCTAAGTCACTACTGTTATCAATAAAGTAAGTTCCTAACAACGATGTAGTAATTAAAGTGTGATATCTATCTTCTCTTTATGTTCATTTTGACTGTGTTGTTCCTTAAAGATTTATAATGTAGACATACTGTATGCAACTATAAGAAGTAGTAAGAATAATTGAAAAGCAAATCAGAAAATGTTGGTTCAAAATATAAATATATTAACCAGTAAAGAAGTGTGTCCAGGTTTGCATCAGAAGTCCGTTAAAATCCCACAATCCTATTTCATATCATATGAATATGATGTGAGATAGGATTGTGGGATTATGAGTGGACTGGATAGGATGTGTTTATTGGTATTCTGATGGCAAACCTGGACATGTGTGAATAAAGTGCAAATAATAAAACTCACAAACAAAATTATTAATTTTAACTTTGTAGTGAAGTGATTTTGCTATGAATTCCAATTTCTTGCTTTCTCCATTGCTTTGTGTATTTCATTGGCAGCTTTCATCAGTTTAATAGCAAGTGTTTTCTTAGAGCCATCATTTTCACTGGACAAGTCTTCCCAAACAATTAGTATTGTCATACAAAGTCTCCACGTTTTTACTACGTTATACAGATAGTGTTCTCATGTTATACACATGGTATACATGCATGTATATAATTGTTATACACTATTGTATCACACATAGTGTATAATGTTCCAATACTTATAATATGCAACATGCAGAGGATATTAATAGAATACTGAAGGTTATATCTGATGTATATTCGAAAAATACAATATGAATACAACACCGTATCTGTTTATGTTTACACAGTGTTGTTATTGAAATACTTTCCAGTACAGACAACACAATTATCCATGCAAATAACATCAGATAGTTCATTCAAAGATCCTGATAGACCATGACCACACGAAAAGTTGTCAGAATAGATCCTAATAGGGACATAAGTAATGTTCATGCCCTGAAGAAGGTGGTTTAAGCCTCCATAGTATGAAACAATGCAAGAGATAAGAACAACAAACATAAAAGTACAGTTGACACAAAAATACATCATTAATTGCTCTTGAGGATGTACTACTATTCAATGGTAAACATTGCCCATCAAATGACTGATATCACAATGTAGCTATAGTATACATGTATAACACTTCTTTCAGCAATCAAATGCACTATTGTGTCATTGTGTTATTTTGTGAAGATTCATTAACTATAAAGAATAGTTTATAAAAGAAAGTATTATATAGAAATGCACAGTATATATAGTTATTTACCAATTGTATGGAGTACCTAAGTTACTACTGTTATTAATAAAGTAAGTTCCTAACAATTATGTAGTAATTAAAGTGTGATGTCTATCTTCTCTTTATCTTCATTTTGACTGTGTTGTTCCTTAAATTTTTGTAATGTAGACATACTGTGCGCAACTATAAAAAGTAAGAATAATTGAAAAGCTAATCAGAAAATGTTGGTTCAAAATATAAATATCATATTAACCAGTAAAGAAGTGTGTCCAGATATGCATCAGAATTCCCTTGATATCCCACATTCCCATTTCATATCATATGCATATAATATGAGATGAGACTGTGGGATTAGGCATGGACAGGATAGGATATTCTTATTGGTATTCTGATGACATACCTGGACATGTGTGAGTAAAGTGTAAATTAATAAAACTATCAAACAAAATTATTAATTTTACCTTTGTAGTCAAGTGATCTTGCTATGATTTCCAGCTTCTTGCTTTCTCCTTCGCTTTCTTTGTGTATTTCATTGGCAGCTTTCATCAATTTAATAGCAAGTGTTTTCTTAGAGGCATCATTTTCACTGGACAAACCTTCCCAAACAATTAGTATTGTCATGCAAAGTCTCCAATTTGTTTTTTCTTTTAAAAAGATTATTTCTGGTACACCAAGACATTGACAAACAACATACAATGTTTTGTCTGACAATTCTAACATTTCCTTGGCAACAATATAAGCATCATCAATTGACAAAGGATCTAAAAAATATAATTATATGTCAGTATAAAAATGAATTAGTTGTTTCAACCTATCTGTAGTGAATCATATCACTAGGTGAGATGTGAAAATAACAAATGCTTTGCATGCAAACTAAGTGACTATAATCGGTTAAAACAACCAACCTATTTACCAATGATGAATCTAAAGATTATATTATATTTATAGTTACCTCCATTTAGAATTCTGTTTGTAGGAACCTGATTTTCCACCTATAATAAACAAAAATAAATTAATGTTACAGTAAACATAAAACTATTATAATCTATGCCCATGCACTTTGTGTGGATTACTATATTGATAACATACAAGGAAATATTATCATTACCTTGCTAAGCACAGCATTGTACTTGGAAAGGGCATTATTAATCCTTCCATTGTCTTTGCACATTTGACATAACTCATTATTTGGTAGGTGATGATAATGTTGCTGAAGTTTATACACAGCAGTTTGGTCGGCTTCATTTGAACACATAACAGCAAAATTGTATTTGAAATTTGTCATTTCCATCATTTTATGGCATACAGCAATGACTTGCTCTATAACATCTTCATATAGTTGCTGTGGTGGAAAACGAAACTCAATAGCATCACCAAGATAAACCATTTTAAAAATAACTCCGTCATCTGTACTGCGTGAGTGTGCTCTAATGCTTGTCACATTAATGTGAGGGTGCTCAGGAATATATAGCATAGCTTCCTCATACCTTTTAAGGAATAATTTAGTAAAGGCAACTTTTGAGTGTATCATTGGTCGATTGACATCACGTAACAGACACATTGCATTCAGTTCATAACCAATAATAGCTGGTGCTGTACTTGCATCAGGAACATAATAAACACGCTCATGGTCACTAAGGGGAGGCAAATTACTTATTCGATTTTGTTCTATTTCCACCGCTATTCCAAAATGCACAAGGGAGCTCATAATGACAACAGCTTTCTCTGCATCACCATATATATTTGTTGCTCTTGATTCTGTTACTAATCCATATTTTGTAACTAGGGGGTCGATGTCAGAAGATAGATGAAACAGTTTGTCTAGCTCATGAAAATAAGGAACAGGTTGTAGAATGACAATATTGGACTCTTTGTTGATAAGACTGATATCAATGATGCTACCAGCAGATGTAAAAAATTTGCAAAAATCCTCAAAATCATCATCAACTAATTTTAGTTCCCTTGCTTTTGACCGCAAAACATCCTTTTTGACATATAATAAATCTTGTATTTGGTAATATAAGCTACGAAGGAAAATGTACGAGAGAGGAAGAGAAATAGGTTTATTGAGCTCCATATTAACAATATGATCAAATGTTTTATTGAGTAAACCTTCCTTGTCTTCTAAAACAAATGATATAACATCTTGCATATCAACAAGTTTCTCAACATTTAATTGAGCAGCTGCAACTCTGGCCCTTTTTACAAACTGGTCTTTCATATGTTCTACTTCACCATTTCCAACAGAGCCATGATGACAGGCCACTAACTTACATACATTGGAGCGATCATGATACTTTGATGATCCCAGTTGAGCTGAACGAAAAAGATGATAAAGTCGAACACGCCATTTTAGTAGAGATGCTTGGTCATATTCTTCACTTGATATCTCTGGAGGGTCATAAAGATGGGGAAGATCACGTAAAAGGTCAAAAAACATCCATACATGGCTACTGTAAAGATGACCAGCTAACATAGGAAGAATATAAAGGGCTGTTTTGCTAGTACCAACATCCCATATGTTGATCATGGCAATTCCACTTGGTAGACCTTGATTCCAACCAGGATGGTTTCCTGGAGATGCTCTGTTGCAATAAAAATCATAAATCATTTGTCTGAAATGACAATCAAGATCATCATCATTGTCAAAAATGGATTTGGGAAAGCTAGGAACTTCAATATTCTTAATAAACTTTCCTTGCAAATAAAGATGTTGTTTTATAGCTGATTCCATGACTAAAGCATAGTTAAATGTACTGGAATAGATCAATGATGTAGAGGCAGGTTTTCTTACTGCTGATGCTTCATAAAAAGATACACCATGTTCATTGTTTACAGGAACTTGTCTCCTATGCAATTGCTTCAGTAAGCTTTGAGTAGCAATCGACTGACTGCTATTAGGCAAACCCGTAATACAGAGAATAAAAGGTGCAGCTTTGGCTGTGATGTTAGGATTGATAATTGCATTCTTCAACCAATCAGCAGGTATGGTCACCTCTATAATAGAGAAATGGCCACATTGATATATAAATCAATACAAGATATAAAAAGTATGCGGCTTTTGTAAACACATGGCCAATTTATTCATATCATAAAGAAATCATTTGTACTCAGCTATAGTGCATAGACATGATATAAAACCAACAAGCTTCACTACAACTTTACTACTTGACATGTTTTTTTAACATAAGGGAAACAAGCCATTAAAACATTATAAAATTGATTTTAAAAATAAATAACAAAAGTGGAATCAAGCACAATCTGGTTTAATAAACTTACATCATCCAAAATATATTCTTAAGTTTTGTTATATAATCTAATGTTATAGCTAACCATTTTCATCAGATATTGGTGCACTCTGAACCTCACGAGACGGGTTTAATGTGAGAGGTAAATCAGTACCAGGTACACATTCAGGTTCTTTAGAAGGTAAAATTCCAGATTCCACCTGATCTCTATCATCCTACATAGAAAAATCAAGCTCATTAATAATATTATTAAACCAGCCTAAAAAAACTTGGGTGAATGCGTATATTACTTTACACATTTCTTCAATCTAGTATTACTTATAACTCTTATAAAATAATTAATTAGCCCATAATATGCATGTATGCATGTATGCATGTACATCAGTATGTATACATTATTATTGTGAAATTTCTAAAACATCAAACATTGATTAAAAAGATATCAAATTACTTCCGTACCTTGTTTTCTAAAGTCTCTTCTTCAGGAAATGGATAGTCTGCCATAACTTCAACTGGTAATGCACCTGTAAAATAACATTCAAATTGTACATAATGATTATAGCATTTACTAATAAACTAGATTGGTATAAAAAAGATGTGCACACTTGAAAGGGTTTATGAGTTTAGGTGTAGCTAGTAATAAGCAATGAAATACAGAGTGAAGCAATGCTATACATACCACCTGGCAAATGGTAAACATTTGTTGTTATAACATCATTCCAGGAAGACTGGCAGTAATAGGTTCAGTCAATATGTTGAGGTAGCCAGTGATATAACACATATGCTAAATACATTTTAGCACTACAATTTTAGTTAAACTTTAAAGTAAAGATGATTCTTAGAAGCTTATTTAAAAAGCTACCTTGATAGAACTGGATATAATAACCACTAATTTACAAATATGTGTACTTGATGTTGGCATAGTCGATCTACAGATTAGATTCTAGCCCTATCTTGAATATATTAAGATGGAGTGTGATATTGAAAGCTTGACTGATTGTAATAAAAATATTCATAACCACTATCACAACTTTGTGGTAATGGCCTGTATTCAATACATTCAAATGGGAAAGTATTTTTGTTTTTCTTCATGCAGGTCCAGTTACCAAAATCAAGCAGAATAAGTCACTAAACTACATGAAATCATCACTTAATAATGATACATGTCTTTTAAACTCATGCAATCATGTGTGTTCTTATTACGTTTCCCTTCCTCTTCTTTCAGTTTTTATGTAATTTATATGTAGTTAATATTAATAGTCTTCTGAGTGTCCATGGACGACATGTAATATTCATCATGTCTCTTGGCACAGGGCAGAGTGCAATAATAATCATTTAATAAAAAACCAAAGACATGGGGTCATTGCTTATAACATCATACAAATTAAATGATCGAATCATCTAATTGTACTGTATTTTTACGCAATACAATAACACACCAGATGATATTAATTAAACTTAAAGTATGAAATGGTCTATAGCTTATAACTATAGTGGTAGATGACTGATTGGTATTTAAAGTGTTCAAAGAAACATTTCATGTAATTGTTACTTATCACACTTTAACTCAATAATAAAAGTGACAAAACTCAAGAATTAATGTCACAATGAGCATTCTAACTGCAACCTTAACAATCAATACAAATAGCAATCAATACCTAATTAGTCTCTATCATGAGTGCTTTAATAATGGGTATGGATGATCAAGCATTTCAAAAAACAAATGCTTCATTTAAAAATTAGCATCTTATTAAAGTATCATTAACATATATGGCTGAGTTTATACAATTACAACTTATCCAATAATTTTACATAGCACATACCTTGATTGTCAGATTCCTCATCCTCTGAATTGTTCTTTAACATACTAGCAACTGTTTCTGAAGATCCTATTATCAAGATAGTGAGTACAGATATTAAACTTGTATATGCATAAATATGATAACACTCAGTACAACCATATTGTATATATCAGTTTTATATATCATAGACTGCCTATTCAGGGATGCTTGACATTACTAATTAACTATATTGGCATTAAACACTGAATACGTTAACCTAAACTATTCACAACAGAATCTCTTAAATATACAGCGCTATGATGTAAGTCATTATCATAGCATACGTTTAAGCATTATATTGATTGTTCTAAACTACTTCCTTCTACATTTGTCTCAATTATCCTACTATTGTCTATGGTAAATAAAGAAATATGTTAGATTAAATGTTACTAAAAGTCATGCACAAGTATTTATTCTAAGTATACACAAAGACAGATAAAGTACAATAAACAACAACCTACTTTGTACTTGTTCTTTTAGTTCTGATTGCTCTGAGCTCATATCTTCCTGCAGTCTCACTATCTCCTGCTGTTTGTTTTCAAGGTGAGTCACTAATTGTACTTGCAAATCTGGAAAAATAAAGGTGACAGTAGCAGTATTTCCTTTAAAAAGTTGCTAAGGGGTGGGGCAAGATGAATGAGTATCATTTTTAAATGAGAAAGTACAGTAATGTCATCTCATAGTTCAAAGAAGAAAACACTCTGGAGGGTCAGGGAGCATGCTATCCCTGAGGATTTTTCACTTGTATCTAACATTAAGAGAAGTTTCTTTACATTAAGCATTTTGCGAAATATATTTCACAGATAGACTAACATCATATATAGTAGTGAACCCATTTGAATGCAGTAGTACTACAGAGTTGCAATAGTGGCTATGAATATTACTTTTATGATAAGCATTATGGAAAACACTTTTTATGCTATTGTATTAACATTGGAGGAAATAATACTAGATTATTTACTTGTAAATATGTGTAAATTATGTCATTGTAGCATAATTTCTAATAGATGTACTGATGAGATTTTAGGTCTACCTTGAATCTGTTAAGACGGGCAGTGTGATATTGAAACTTAAAATAAGTAACTGATTATAGCAATTATATTCATAACCATTATGATAACATTTGTAGTATTATCAAACATTGTATATCCAATGTTTTCACTTTTATACCCTCTTCCACAAGTCAACATATCAAAATGAAGAAGAAGCTAACTTACTAGACTATAGGATAGCATCATTATGAACATTAATTAGTAGTAATAAAGTTACATGTTTAATTCTACCAGAATTGAGTTTACTATCTAATTATTTAGAATATAAAGTGTACTGTACATATCAATAATATTACCTTCTTTTTCCCAAGGCATAGTAGTCTTTAACTGATCTATTTCCTTATGCTGCTGTATTGACAACTGTTTCATTGTTGTACTTTCATCTGTATTTCATAATAAGCAACAACAGCTTAATTTTAATAAAATATAATTTATTGTACCTTCTTTTTCCTTCAGGGCATATTGCAACATTGTTATTTCACTATCTTTTGTCTTTGCTTCAATTTTACTTTTCACAAGTATCTCAGTTAGTTCGTTTTCATAAGCACTTGCCTCCTATCAAATACACAAGTAAGTGCCAGTCATCTTATAAACCCTATACTATTATTGTATGTGTCTTACCTCGTATTTCCTACATGTATCCCAAATAACATTGTATCCTATTGATAGTTTGATTATTCCCATTTGTTTCAATTGGGTAATATTCTTCTCTGCTTCCTTCAGTAAAACATCCATCATATATCGTGGAGCATAGCAGGTCACAACGATTGAGTTGCTTTCCTTTGCTTTTTTAACCAAGATTCGTTTGGCCATATCTCCAAAAGCCTTCCATAACAGCTCTTTTATCTCTTCAAGTGTGTGTTCATCTGTCTTCCATTCCACAACAAACTCAATGGTCTCACATTTGAGAGGACAGGATTGACTTGTCATAAAATCTTCATGTTCACAAACTCGAAGTTTGATTTCTTTGCAAAGCTTATCAACTTGAGATTGGTAAGCTGAAATACAAGCTTTTGCTTCTTGAATGTCATAATAATCGATTATAGACTCTAAAAAAGCAATACTGATAGGTGTACACTTCCCACGTACAATATCCATTATGTCATCAAATGATTCAGCTATAGATAATTGAGGTTTCAATTCTGGGTACGACATTCGAAGAAATGTTTTGAGCTCTTTGAATTTTGGCAATGTGACAGCAGATTCAATAAGAGGTGCGACTATCATAATTAACTTTCCAAGTTCTGTTCTTATTTGATCAAAACTGTCTCGATAAATGGGTGACAAATAAAGCTCTCTTACATGACCTAATAATATATTATAATCATTTCACAATTACATTATTAATAATACCTACCAAAATCTTTTAGTGTATTTTTTCCTACACCTACTGTCTCCTCTGATTGTAATAAGACAGTACCAAAATTTTCCAACTGGCTAGGGTCTTTAGATACTGTATTAGACAGTGTGCTCAATGTATCTCCAGTTAGTAAACCACCTGATCTTTTCACATCATCAAATGTCTCCTTGGAGATTACATCCTCTGTATATAGTGTATGAACTACTTCCATAGGAAGACGAACTTGAGAAAGATTTTCAGATAGTTTACGAAGTCCTTGAGTGGTGAGATGTTGAACTGTTTAAGAAAGAACAAATTTTAAAAAAGAGAATATAATTATATAGATAGTCAGATTTTACTTTCAATTAATGTCTTCAGATATTCCTCAGCAACTGTATTCTCACCAATGCTCTCTGTCTTTAGTGTGTCTATAATCTGTTTTCTTGAAGCAGAGGGATTTGAACTGAGCCACAATTCAAACATTTTCAAAGCTTTCATATCGGTTCCTTGACAGTCTTTGTCAATACCGTCCAGCTTGGCGCTATTTATTTCTAGAACCACACCAAACTGGTACCACTTGGTACTAATACTGACGTGTTTGAATAGCTCATTAAGAGTCGGTTTTCCATTTAAAAAAGCGTCAAAATCTCCTATCGCATCCATAGTTGTCAGCAAAATTTAGTATATATGGTCCCCGGACTGAGAGGCGTGGTAACCTGGGGGATGAACTACACTGATGTACCACTATAGTTTATTATGAAAGTTCATGTAACAGCTTTTTGTTGAATTTGAACTGATGTTAGCATTGTATTCATCTATTATTATCTAATCATTTCTTGATATCTGATATATTCTCCTATACCAAGTATCCCGCGATAGAGTCCAACGACTGATACTACATGTATATATATAATTATATATACTTATTATGATATTACTGTTCAGTTGTTCAATACTGACTGTGTCAATTAGGTAATATTAGTATAGTAATCCTGTGTAAAAGATCTATTTCTGGCTGAATGGAATGAGTGTAGCTCCTGGAACTAGTATTTAAGTATAATATATTTTTATTCGATAGTGACCACAACTTCTGATATATTCACATCATCATTTAATGATCGTGCAAATTTCACATTCCCTCAGGATTCTACATATTACATTAGACACATTGGATTGGACTGTCTATTATTATAGTTCATTAGAACATTTGATATTTATAAAGATATTAATGGTCAAAATGAACTATTCATTTGTCTCTCCATGTATTAATGTATCTACTCTTCAATTAGCACTTCCTTTGTATGTTTTTATGACTTATTTAATAACTGTTTGTTAAAATAGAAACTGATTTATTCCACTTGAGTTTATATATGTTTGGCTTGTATGGACAATCTACATGTTGGCCAAACTCAAGGAAAATATTACTTCTTGATAGTCATCATATAAGGGTATATGTGATGATAATATTCCTTTTGATGTTCAAATGTCTTTCAACACAATCTTTTAATGTGTTTGAAAATTAACAATTTTTAGGTAATAATAGTGTACTAGAAAAGTTTTAAATTTCATTTTTTAATGTAATGAATATTATTTTCATTTTTTAGTCATTCATGAAAATTTTATTGTTGTCATTTAGGTCACAATATAAGCAACTACAAAAAAATAGCATAAACACTACAGTATGCATAGATTTTCTGGTATATTTTGTCTTTAATGTCATCATCCTTTTCTATCTACATGTATGTACAAAAAATTGTCCTTTGGTGTTCTTTAGATTTTTTTAAACCTGACACAACCTAAGAATTCTTCAACCTTTATTTGAGTGCAATATTCAAGTTGGGCTTAAAACCGATTCACAAAACCTGTTATAATTGGACATAATTTATGTGGAAATCTTTTAACAAATGAATAAAGTAAGTTATTGCTGTTTACTGTAATGTTTCTATGTCATTTTTTATCTGTAATACCTGATCTAGTAACTGGACTGACAGCCCTTACCTATAGGACCTGATAGTATCTTCCTATATTGCAACTCAGTTTATAAAATGTAGCTAATCAGACCTTCTTTGTTATCTGACAAGAGAGAATAATTTTTATTTTAATAAGAAAGGACTCTTACCTAATACCAGGTATAGATTTAGTGTTCTTGCTAATAATAGTGTTCTTAGTAAGGCTTCTACCACTACAGTCATACTGGGTCCCTCCTACTTCATAGGCGGATGAGGCACTTATATTTTGGGGGGGCTCACACCATAACTATGTGATGAATATGCAGACACGAATGTACCCATAATGCAGAAAGTATGTTTGATATAATCACAATCAGTAATTACCAACATTAATTTAAAATGTACCAAAGTATTTCCTTTACTCATCATTTACCATAACAAATTCCTTAGCTATTTCAACAAGATCACACTCATTAGTTATGCAATTGTGTACATGAAGGACCAGACAATTGTTAAGCTGTTTTTCCGTCATTGTAGCCTGCAAATACATCAAAACTTTTGACAGTTTCATCGACACCAATAAGATTAACTTAGATTCTTTTTGTGAGGTAAGTAGCAAGCAATAAAAATTTGGGGGGGGGGGGGCTGAGGCCCCTCTTTCTAAATATTGGGGGGGGGGCTCTAGCCCCTCCAGCCCCCCCTTCAGCCTCCTATGTACTTCAATTGATGGCTATACCAAACACCAGTTCTCCTTTGATTGGTGAGTAATACATATGTGGAAGAAGGTGTGGTTAACATTTTTATAACTCATTTCTTCCCTATAAATACTACATAAATTCTCATTTACAATTGACCACATGTACCTACATTAATTAGCAATAAAAGTTGAATTCTGTTATTTCTAGTATTTACAAATATAATTAAAAAAAGAAACTACATTAAATTGCATATTATGCATAGTATTCTAGTTACTAATTTAATAAAATTAAAAATTATTGCTAGGCTTTATTAAATTAGTACCTGTAGTTTCAGTGATAGATGGTGTGGACTTATTTTCTTGGCTAGATTTTGTTTGAGTCTTTTCAAGTCCTTAATCAGTTAATGACTTGTAATTCTTTGGGTGAATACTGTGTTTACTAACAATGCTGAAAGATGAATAAAAGATACTTATTCACTTTGCAAAGATGTCTTGCGCAGAAATTCAACTTGATCTTAAAGTGTAAAACTGTAGAATAAAAAGCCAAAGATGGAAATTTGTCTGCTGAGCCAAATTGAAAAGCTCTTATTGACTACATACTTTGCAGTAGTTAAATCAATTAGCAAAGAAAACTATAGATAAAGACGTTGTGCTAACAATAATATCTTTCCTCCTACATGTCATTTTTGATCATGAAACCTAAAATATTATAATGAACACACATATGTAAATAGCCATAATAAAATTCAAAGAACTTCATAAGAGTTAGTACCAAATGAAGTAATAGTAACACCATCAACATATATGTTACAGTTATTAATGTCTGGACTACCAATGTTGGATGAATGTGAAGGAAAATTATTTGCACTCCTGTAGCAAATCAGCTTGGGAATAACAACAAATACAACTGATAAAAATATGACAATAAGAGTAAAAGTATACCACAGTGGTTGGTCATCCAGCAGATGAACTACAAATGTTTTCTCTATCTCTCTGTAACAGTGATATATATGGACATATAACTTTGAAAGGAATCAGGCTTACAGCCAAGTGTGTGTTTTTCCATATGACATATCATCAACTCATTACACAACTTAAAGAAAAAATAGTTGACTTTGAAATATTAAATTCTAACTTTTGTGGTATGTGTATATATATGTATACAAAATATCGTTATTGTCAATGATCATTGAGAGTACATTAACTGAAGCTACAATTGTAGCTTCAGTTAATGTACTCTCAATGATCATTGTGAAACATAAGTTCTTTCTCAGTTTTATGTTTGTATATAAGCGTTCTTCTTTATAACAAAATTATGTAAATGAAAAGGAAGTGCAATAGTGATAAGAGTCACACCAAAAATTGGGATTGGCCATTCATGTCCTAATATTATTATTGCCAGATGGGGTACTGCTCTAACTCCCAGAAGACTAGACAATACCTTGAACTACACCTACAGCTAATGCTGTTGTTTTCGTATGTGGTCTAAGATTGCTTTGGAACAACTGTTATCAGTAAGGTATGTCAATTTAGTGTCAATTTCTTATATTGTTGTATGTGACTTTAAAACTAGACAAGTATAATACCTGCATAAAGTAACAACTAAAGCACATCTCAATCAACAAATTAAATTATTGCTATTGTGCAACGAACACACTTGCTTATGATAAGTCTTAGTTTTGTAATATTTTTAAGTAAAATTAAAACACCACACAAATAGTCTATACTTTGCTTAATTAAATCCATGAGCAGAGTAAACTATAAATGAAGACATAGATTGACCACAAAGCCCATGATCTATGTTGTTAAATTGTCGAAGAGTTAGTCCAGAAGGACAGGAAGCTCCAGGTTCACTCACGTTGAGATATCCAACTCTCATCCAGCCTCCCTTATTATCACAGTTACTACCCTCCATATCACAATAGACAGTGATAATACTACCATTACTTAAAGTGAAACATATTTGTTGGAGACTAAGTTGTTTACTTTAAACATAATGATTATTTTTGTACATAATACTTTATATATACATATTATAATTCACTTTCTTAAATGTATAGCTGATTGCCTTAGATTAATAATTTTGCTTGTTCTAAACTACTCTTAAGTCTTAATAGTTACTATGGAATTTACAATAGGATAAAAATACTACGCATGTATCATGCAGGACTTTAGCCAGCTAGTAAGATATAGTTAGTATGGCTTAATGAGTGTGCAAAGCTAAGCATGTCTAACAAAGTTCTCATAGTTCTGACAATCTTTGAACGAAAAGTGATATCATATTATATATATGATATGTAGCTTGTTGAAGAACATAAATATTGTCAATTCCATAGTAATTAATAATAACTATTATAATTGACTATTATAATTATTATAATAACTATTGTTTATTATATTATGTGAAGATCTTGATCAGGCTCGCTGCACCAATTGGTTAACAAATCATTAGTTATTATCATAAACAAAATTATTATTCACCGGTCATGTACGGATATTATAATTGCTGGTTTATTAGTGCTCAAAGTTGTAGTTCACTGCCAGACGACTTGGCATTGCATTGAACTCCGCCTATAGCTAAAGGTGTTGCTTTCAAACTAGATCCTGATGTGCACGTGAGTATGATTTCATGTGACTGTGTATGTATATATATCATTAAGTAAAGTTAACAATTTATTTAAGTAAACAAGGGTTGTACATGAAGGTATATGCTAGAATAATCCTTATAGTATATGCATGTTTACTGTAATTCTATCGACATTTTAAATTTAGACAACATTAATATAATCATACATGAAAGAGAAGGAACAATTTATATAGTTAATATATGAGATATTATTGAGTAATAGCCATGTTAATGTCACAGTATACTATAAGCATTATTCTAGCATATACCTTCATGTACAACCATTGTTTACTTAAATAAATTGTTAACTTTACTTAAAGATATATATATATATATACATAGTCACATATAATACCATTACAATTACAGTAAACACTGTGCATAAACATGTGGTTATAGTCACATGCACATCAAGATCTACTTTGAAAGCATAAGATTAGTTGTAAACATAGTTGAATAAAGTGGCTAGTCATTAATGGATTACAGGTTTGAAGGCTAACCATCCCTGATGTGCATATGACTATGATCACATGTTTACTGTAATTCTAAAAGCATTTTAAATTTAAGACAACATTTATAATCATACATGAAGGGGAGAGAACAATTTATATAGTTCATATATGAGATGTTATTTAGTAATGGCCATGTTTAATGTCACAGTATACTATAAGCATTATTCTAGCATATACTTTCATGTACAAGTATTGTTCAACCATAAGTCCAGATGTGCTTAATGTATGATAATTGTGAATGTTGTCTTAAATTATATATATATATATATATATATATATATATATATATACATAGTCACATGAAATACCATTACATTTACAGTAAACATGTATTACATGTTTACTATAATTCTAACAACATTTTAAATTTAAGACAACATTTATATAATCATACATGAAAGAGAAAGAACAATTTATATAGTTAATATATGAAATATTATTTAGTAATGGCCAAGCTAATGTCATAGTATACTATAAGCATTATTCTAGCATATACCTTCATGTACAACCTTTGTTTACTTAAATAAATTGTTAACTTTACTTATTGATGTATACATATATATATATATATAATACCATTACAATTACAGTAAACACTGTGCATAAACATGTGGTTATAGTCACATGCACATCAAGATCTACTTTGAAAGCATAAGCATTAGTTGTTAGCATAGTTGAATGAAGTGGCTAGTCATCTTAATGGACTACAGGTTTGAAGACTAACCATCCCTGATGTGCATGTGACTATGATCACATGTTTACTGTAATTCTAAAAGCATTTTAAATTTGAGACAACATTTATAATCATACATGAAGGGGAGAGAACAATTTATATAGTTCATATTTGAGATGTTATTTAGTAACATTTAATGTCACAGTATACTATAAGCATTATTCTAACATATACCTTCATGTACAAGCATTGTTCAACCATAAGTCCAGATGTGCTTAATGAATTAATGTAAATGTTGTTTTAAATTATATATATATATATATATATATATATATATATATATATATATATATATATATATATTGTCGAATAAAATACCATCAAAATTACAGTAACATCCATGTAAAACATGTAGTTGTAATCACTTGACATTAGGGTCTATTTTGAAAGCACAAATATTAGTTGTAGGCATAGTTCAATGTAGTTGCTAGTTATCTTAATGGATCACAGGTATGAACACTAACCATCCCACAATAATATATGTCTAAACATGACTGTCAAATTATTAGCAATAAAAAATAAACAGCAGTAAAGTGAAATAAACACAAAAGTATATATGAAAGTGTAAAATTATAGTTATCGAGTATAAAGTTCAATAATATCCAGTGGAGTATCTTCATCATTTGATGGATCTTCACTACCACACATTCTTATATAAACCCGATTCACAGTAGTAAGCACTACCTACCAACTCAGGTACAGATGTACCACTACTGTCACTATTACATGGACAAGTATAAGGACGAATAAAGTCATTTCCGTCAACTATCTCCCCAACACCACAAGCATAAGTCCAGATATGTTTACGAGGATTACTACCATAAGTAATAGTAACACCATCAACATATGTGTTACAATTATCGATATTTGGAATGGCATTACTACCATGTAAAGGTGGAAATGCATCTGGTACACCAAACTGATAACCTCTTATTTGACCACATACTTTGCTGTAATTAAATCCATGGACAGAGTAAACTACAGATGAAGACATAGGTCGACCACAAAGCCCATGATCGATGTTGTTAAATTGTCGAAGAGTTAGTCCAGAAGGACGGGAAGCACCAGATTCACTCATGTTGAGATATCCAACTCTCATCCAACCTCCCTTATTATCACAGTTACTACCCTCCATATCACAAAAGACAGATATGATAGAACCATTAGGAGCTTGTACTGTGTAATAATTTGACCTAGCAAGTGTATTCCTCTGTAGAATATCAGAACACCCAGTAGGATATGAGTGAATGAACTCAGAGATAGCTTGTAACTGCTCTATTAATCCTTCAACAAAATTTTCGGCATCATTATCACATTTATAAGAGACTTCTACACAAACTTGTGGTGGATAGAAGCCTGTGAAATAGTCATAGTTGACAATGTTGTTTCTATTGCAAGTTAACCAGTCGTCAATGGGAGAAACATTAAGTAAAAATTTTATTAAAGTTGTAGAAGGACCTTCACCACATAAAGAGTTATCACAATACATCTTAATATGGTCATCTGAAATGGAAGAGGTGATAGCTATAAATATGAGAAATGGAATAGCCAAAAAGTATATCATTGTTGAGTAACTATTAGCTCTTAAAGTAATGGCACAAACTTTGATGATTTGGCAATCTTACTTACTGCTTTATTGTTATATAATATGTATACGTCATTGTAAAAGCTGATTGGGTTTATTTAATTAATGCATGGTTATACAGGTTGCATTATAGGTAAACAGTTTTGATCCAAAAACGTAAACATCAAACTGTTTTAATTCCTAATGTACTATGGGATTGACTGTTAAAATAATTGACTAAAGTTAATGGATTTACATACTGCTATCACTATAGAGTTTTCTAGTACTAGTTAGTGTTGGGTTCAGCAACTGACACATTATGTCAGAGGATGTGCAGTTTCTTAAAGTTTCAAAACATGACCAGATAATTAAAGTAATACATTAGTTATTATTATCATTTTGGATAGTCACATTTAGTCTAAACACTTTTTTCATTGAGATTAGTTAACCAACCAAAGTATAAAATTGTTGCTAAGGACTCAATAGCTAATGAAAACATGCATAGAATGAACCACATGGAAGTCATAACTTAATCTAAGAGACAAAAGTAGATTCAAATACATATAATTAGCTTCTTATATAATAATGAGGTTAGGTGAACAAAACACATCTCTTTTTACACAAACATAGCTGATATTATGGCCATCTATACTTAGTTGATGAACTAAAATACTACTGTTATGTATGAAGTAAAACAAACTGTAGAGTTGTACACGTCTTAAACATAATTATAAGTTATCTAAAGAGGTGTGTTCTATTTCCTGATTACTTTCTTACCACTAGAGCAATACTCTCTTAATACTTTGAAATAGTTTATTACCTATAATAACATACTATATATATAGAGTACTAGTTAAGGAGAGTAACTTACACTAGTTGTTTATCTTGTTTTCTAAAAATAATCATCAAATATAACATGATAAACAAAAACATTTTAAGCCAAATATAATACAGGATATGTTATCTGGTTATTATTGGATACACAATAACTATACATTATAATAAATACATGTCAAACTATAGCGCTTTAAAGTTAAAATATAACTCTATTTATTAGGTGTATGATAACAATAATATTTCTTCTCCCACATGTCATTTTTGATCTTGAAATCACAAAAAATATTATATAAATATATGTAAATGGAACATAACAAGATTCACAGAATTTTTATAAGAGTTAGTACCAAATAAAGTACTAGTAACACCAGTCTCTTGAGTGATGTAATTGTTTGTATTAGATCTGCTATTGTACTGATTCTAACTGAAGTGATCTGATGATTATGCCCAATGTCCCACTTAGCCAGTGATAGATTTTTATTAAGTCCTTCACAGATATATTGGACTCCATTAGCAGTGATGTTACAATTAAAGAGATGTAGTTTTTTAAAGTTGTATTACTTACTAAGACATTAAATAAGTGAGTCATATCTTCATCTGTGATACCAGTAACATTCCATAACACTAACTTCTCAAGTGATTCACTATTAGAGACCATTACTGACCTGTTTGATATCACCAGCAATTGTAGAGGACACTAGCTCTATTGTCTTTATTGTTTCTTTATTGTTTCATTAATTTTTAGTATCTCTGATAATATGGATACACATTTAGTGTCCAATTAAGTGTTCACTAAATCAAGTCTCCACACTGTACATTTATTTATATTGTTCATGATAATGACAGTATTTCTAGAAAATTATGAGAAGAGAGGAATCCACCATTCTTTTCCTATTTGTTGTTCTTTTTTTAATTTACTTATAACATCTTCACTCTCTACGACACTTGGTTTACTGAGACTAACAATATTGATTTTATCATTCCACTGAACACTTCCAGTGTCTCCTGTTATAAAACAGAGTTAGTTTATAGTATAGTACACACATAGTAATATATACTATAACACACTACAATACACAGACAACACTCTAAAGAAGAAAGGAAGCCATTACTATTTACTGACTATGGTTACTATAGCAATTAGTTAATGAGGAGGCAGGGTTTTATTAATAAATTTTAATAACTGAAAGAGGCCACTGAGCGTTGATATGGTTACAGAGAAACAATAGATATTATTCTATGATTGCCATTATATTATCAGAACACATCACTGGATATTAGTACTCAGATATCGAATTACGACTTGAGAAATGTAGAGTTTGCTGGCTAACTAGATATAATTGAGTCTAACTATAAAATAATGAAGTGATCTAGACTAACCTGATTAGTTAGGCACTGATGTAAGAAAGACAAGCAGATTATTTTGAGAATCAGTAAGGAAAAATTGTTTATAATCATAATATTGTATAACGGAAAACTTTCATGGCAAAAATTTATTTTTATCATTAATTTTCTTTAACAATTTCCTTGACTTGCATTAAATCTACATATGTTAGTCTTAGTTGAGCTTTAATTGCATAATTCACACTTCTGACATACATGCCTGACAAATACATTGAGTAGTATTAACAACATGTACATATATGTATAAACTGTTTTGATTACTAATTAATATTTATATCATGTTCAGTAGTTACTCATAAATTTGTGATTTAACCAAATCCCCTTCTTCAAATTTGAAGAAGTTTTCTATGCCCTTTGGATATACTGAGGGATATCCCACCTCCTTGCTATCACAATTGTTATTCTACATCATATCACAACAGACAGTAATAAACCTGCCACTACATTAAATGAGACTGCAACTGTTTTTGTACTTGATGTTTGTTCTTTTGTTCATGTATTGTTATATTCCTTGATTAATATGTTTCAAGATGTTGCTGATAAAGGTGCAAACATGTTTGTTAGAGATTATGTTCTTTGCATCAAAAAAATAATGATTATTTTTCTGCACAATACTCTATACATAATATAATTAACTTTCTTAAATTTATAGCTGATTGCCTTAGATTAATAACTTTGCTTTACTCTTAAGTCTTAATAGTTACTATGCAATTTACAATAGGATAGCAATACTATACACACATCAAGATGTGAGCTAGCTATTAATAGTTGGTATGGATTAATAACTGTGCAAAGCTAAGCATGCCTATATATATAACAGAGTTCTCATAGCTCTGACAATCATTGTATACCAAGTGTTAATATCATATGATTTGTCGTTTGTTGAAGGACATAAATATTGTGAATTCTATAATAATTTTAATCAAACACTAGATGAAAGGCACTAAAGTGCCGAACCTCGCTGTAGTTTCTAAGTTATTTATAAATTCTATGCCAGCTTAGGCCCAGCTATGATGTTGTTATTGCAAGAAAATTTATTAACATTCCAGAAGGTGTGGTTATAAAATGGTAATTTTTGTCATTCTGTATATGCTCATTAATTGTTGCTTGATTTCTAGCTTTGCCATTTTTTTGAAGCAGTAACTGAGTAAGTGATAGTATCATTCAATTGCCAAGCAAGATTAAGTGCTAATTTCGTGATGAAAAGTTTCTCTGAGTCTTTACATGACCCTTTAAAATGTATCAATATTTCATATATAAAATTTATTGTAACTTGAAGATGAAACGTTCTTTGGAAACGTCCCGTAGTACTAATATAAATCAATATATTATCTATTAGTAGCAGTCTTTTCAGTGCTTGGAGACGTTTCCTGAATGCGTTACTTTGCTCCAAGTCCACAAAACATTTTTCAGAACTTTTCTAACGATCACTTCGACCAACGGCCTTCTATCTTGCTGATCCGTATTCCTCTGAGATTGTTTACAACATACTAAAAAATCTCCACGTTAAGTTTTTTACTTTTCGAGAAACGGCACTTGACCTCTGCAGCCTGAAAATTCTTTTGCGAGTTTTAAGCTTCTGTTTTCCTTGACGATGTTCTTGATACTACTGTTGTAAAGTCCACATGTTTTTCTATTCGTTGCTAAACGTTGGTAGCTGCTAATGCTTCGGTTGCCAAGTTATAGCAGTTCAAAAAAAACAGGCAGTGCAGACACACACACACACACACACACACACACACACACAAACAGACTACAGTACCCTCGCTATGCGCCCACGCACAGCGAGGTTAATAATTCTGCTTTTGTTTTGTATCAGTACGTGAGCTATTCTTTCTTGTTAAGTAAAAAGTGAAGACACCGAAGAATTAAGTGGAAACAGTTTGCATGTTTTAACTTCTGAAAATAAGTTTGAATTTAGGCTTTTCTATATTATAAGTTAATACTGTTTGATTGACTATTATAATTATTATAATAACTATTGTTTATTATATTATGTGAACATGAATCTTGATCAGCCTCGCTGCACCAATTGGTTTACAATTCGTTAGTGATAATCATGAACAAAATTTGTGATTCATTGGTCATGTCCGGATAGTACTATTACTGGATGGCTAGTGTTCAAAGTTGTAATCCACTACTAGACGAGTAGCCACTGCATTAAACTCCGCCTACAGCTAAACCTGTTGCCTTCAAATTATATAGACTCTGATGTGCATGTGACTAAGATCACATGTTTGCACATGGATGTTTACTGTAATTCTAATGGCATTTAGAACAATTTATTTAGGAGAGAGAAAATTTTTTATATAGTTCATACATGAGATACTAATGAGTAATGGCCACGTTAAATGTCACAGACTCACAGTTTAAGCACATACAACAACTAGTTATCTAAATGAATTTTTATCTTTACTTAATGAATGACAATTCTAAATCTTGTCTTAAATATATAATATATATATATACATATTGTCACATAAAATACCACTAAAATACGATAAACATCCATATACAAACATATGGTTGTAGTCACATGCACATCAGGGTCTATTTTGAAAGCAATAGTTGTAGGCATAGTTAAATGAAATAGTTAGTCATCTTAGTGGACTACAGGTTTGAACACTAATCATTCTGCAATAGTATATTTCCAAACATGACTGGCAAATTATTAACAATAATAAAATAATCAGCTGTAAAATGAGCGAAAGTATGAAAGTGTAAAGTTACTTATCGAATATAAAGTTCAATAATATCCAGTGGTGTATCTTCATTATTTGATGGATCTTCACTACCACACATTCTTAATTCAATATCTTCAGTGGTAGTCTCATTGAGAGTCTTTATAAACCATGGCATCTTAGGGTTAGTAAAACATGGTCCTTCAGTGAATTAATTAATTTCCTTCAACTGTCTTCCTTGCACCACATGCATAAGTCCAGATGTGCTTTCAAAGATTACTACCATAAGTAAAAGTAATACCATTACATATATGCTACAGTTATGTAATCTTTTGAATGACATTAACAGCATTGAATGCTGACATAGAAATGAAGACATAGGTCGACCACAAAGTCCATGATCTATGTTGTTTATAATTCTCGTAGAGTTAGTCAAGAAGAACAGGTAGTACAAGGTTTACTCATGTTGAGCTAGCCTACTCTCACCCAGCCTCCCTTACCATCACAGTTACTACTGTCCATATCACAAAAGACATACAAGAGAGCCATTAGGAGTGTGTATTGTATAATAGCTTTATGTAGCAAGTGTATGCCTTTGTAGAATATGAATGAATGAATGAACACAGAGATAGCTTGTAACTGTTCCATTAATCCCTTAACAATGTTTTCAGCATTATCACTAAATTAAATTTATTTAAGTTTTTATTCTATACAAAATTATGCAGGACAGAACTTTGTACAGCAGTTGTACTTAATGTTGTTGTGGTTTGGGGGAGACAGTTGATGGAGATGATTTCTTTCGTCCCTATGTTTGTCCATGTAATAGTGACAATATAGTGGTACATCTGTACCAGAATGGGTAGGTAGTGATTACTATTGTGAATCTGGATTATGTTCATCACAATTTCACCACAAAGTCCTATACTCCACTGATCCATTATGGGATGGACAACAATGTAATGGAAATGAAGGACCATGTTGTACTAACCCTAAGATGCCATGGTTTATAAAGACTCTTAATGAGACTACCACTGAAGATATTGAATTAAGAATGTGTTGTTTCCATTGCAAGTTAGCCAGTTATCAACAAGAGAAACATATGAAAATTTCATTAAAGTTCCAGAAGGACCTTTACTACATAGATAGTTATCACAATACATCTTAATAGAGTCATCTGAAATGGAAGAGATGACAGCTTTAAGTATAAGAAATGAAATAGGCAAAAAATATGTCATTGTTGAATAACTATTAGTTGTTAAATTACACTCTAAAACACTCAAAAGCTAATTCTGTAAGATGCTTTTTGTCACAATCACAGAACGTTAAATTTAAATAGTCTGAGTATCAGTCCATGGATAATATGCAATATCTCACTCATAGATTCAATATTTTATTCATCTTTATTAAATTACAGTTATTCATATAAAATTGTCATTTTGCTTGTTTTTTTTCAAAACTAACGATGACTTAAATCCAAAGATACATACTTTTCTTTGACTTTTTATCCTCTGACCCATTATCATCAGAATTCATCAATAGTTCATGTGGAGAATTTATTGATAAAAGACACTTTTGATTCCCTACCAAAGGGATACTCACAGACATCAATTAGACCGACATCAACTCAAATCTCTAATTCACATAAATGTCAGACTAAGATAGATAAAACAATATATAGATGAGATATGTCAAAAATTACTTACCCTAAAGCAATGCCACTTTTTATGTAAAAGGCTATCTTGTAATTACTGAAAGCATGACCAGCCACTATCTGCACATCAATGGAACAACGTAATTGCTTTATTGTTAATTATTTGATATATAGGATGGTCTTATGAAATGATAACATATTATGATTGAATATTATCTTCATTTGATCTTCATTTTGCTCTCATAATTATTCCAAAAATATCCAAGTATAAAAATATAAAAAGTTTGTGGTTGTAAGTTACTAGTAATCATTAGTAATATACTGATGTTCATTGTTGACAGTCTGGGGGTACTGACCCTATAATTATTATATTTGTATGTTATAATTAGACTATGTGTGATCACATTGTACACATAAAGTGAACATACCTACTTCCTCTTTGCAATATAAAAATTTGAATTAGTCACTGATAGTTAATTAGTTCTACACACAGAAACGTATTCATGTCACTAAATTTGATACTATGTTATCTGTTGAATATCTGCTAATGTATTTAGTTAATTTAATTATCATTCCACAATATTCATCCTATATATATTTGTTACTATAACATGGATTATTATATGTATTTGTTATTCTATTCTCATATAATGACTGCGGCTGTTAATATCATATATCAAATATTATTGTTCTAGCTGTACAATATGTTATAGGAAAGACTGAGGAATTAAGTGAGTAATGGAGAGAGCATCACATGATGTTATCTAGATGTAGCTTAAATAAAGTTAATATTAAGAAACATACATCATGTAAAACTATACTCTTCATAGACTTGTTGATAATACGAATACTTGAAGCGATTAAAGATTGGAAATAGACCACTAAAAACAAGGCGTGGCTCAAAATGCAATAACATGAGCCACGCCCGTCTTGTTTGTGAAGTCAATATTGATTGTTTTCGACATGTCAGAAGATTGGGAGAGTCCTCTGGGTTTTCCAGAATGTGTTACTCCGTTGGACATACCAAATTCTCCAGCGAGTGTCAAGTCACCAAAGAAACCAGATTGTAAGCAGCAAGATATAGCCAATAAGGCAAGTGATAAACAATCACATTGAATGTAACAAACTTTGCTTTGTCTAGATGAAGAGTACTGCAGAGAAGATACTAAATGATAAGAAAGAATACACTACTTACAATGCTGTTTTGTACATTTATGAAAGCGATACATACTGTTTCAGAGTAAGATCATATCATAAATAGTTCATAGCATATGCATGTTGTGTTAACAGGTTTATGTTGATAATGGAGTAATTGATGTCCGTGGAGAATATTCTGGTGGTATACCCCATAAAATTAAAGCCAAGAAGGTTAATGACCCTGAAACAGAGTCCATGGAGCTAAATTGGTAATAACATTGCTATTAATTTGCTTAGTGACTTAATGCTATTTGCTGACTAGTTGTCTTACAATTAGAAATGTTTTTATTTTTATAAATTCTGTTTAGTGATTTAACCACTATCAGTGAGTATTAACAACAAGGTATACACAGATCAACAAGTTAGATTATAAGTACAATTCAAATTGATAAAATGTTTCAAAAGTAATAATAATATTACTCATAAGACACTCCTACAACCTCGTTTTTGGTAAAGCAGCTGTTGTAACCCATTTCGTGAAATAATCACTTATCGTTAAAATACATATAGATTCCTGATTGAGACAAAAGTGACAATGGTCCAATAAACTCAATTCCGATATGGTATCATGGGGAATTGATATAGGGTGTAGCTCTGTTCTTGTAGTTGTCAACTTGTCTCTTATTCATTCATCACATGCAGATACTTATGATAAGTCATATTACAAGTTATAGTAAGAAAAAATGCATCACTTACAACTTGCTTCACATCTTTCATGATTTTATTATAGATCTTTTTCACCAAGATGTCTTAATGTTTGGTCAGCATGGTATATAACAGTGCATAATTCATAATTTTTCAGTCTTAGATCGCACGCACCTCATCCATTGAAAACAAAAACACCACTATAAATTATTGCAAGAGAGTAAAAAAAGAAAAAAATAATATAAACTTGTCCTGGCTTCTTATCATAGTACACTTATCCTTCTCCCAATCCTAGTTTGCCAGCCTTTGTCTCAATACTTCTATTCCTTTTAACAGGACAACCTGGAGCATACGTCCATTTTCTATGTAGTTTATTTCTTCCACAGTAAGATTCACATCTTCTCTCTTCTGTGACATTGGTTTTTTGATACTTAAAAACTTTCTTAGGTGCTAAAGCTCTCCATTTAAGTACACTCAGCCTGAGAAGTGCTAAAAGGATTTGTATGTGTGTGTCGAATTCTATTTCTTTTTGTGAAATGGTTACACTCTGACACCTGTGGGTCCAAATATTCCAAAACGGGATTACTTTTTCAGCCTTTTCGTTGCATAATTGGTATCTAGGTCAAAAGTTTACACACGAACCAAATTGTGATATGTCATCACTTGAGACTCTCCCACAGCCACTCATGACAACTTGCCAAAGGTATACTTCCCACACACATTAATAAGTCTGGCATCAACATATTACATCTTTACATTACAGTCTGTCAAAGCTGCCTACCTCTAATGCGTGTTCATTAGCAATGATATTAAAGCATAAGGTTAAAATATTTTATTGACACACACTATCGCCTCAAATTTTGGAAGTCTCAAAGTTATCCATTATTATAATATAGACTTAATATTGTCTTTTTCTTGCTAAGGACCAACTAGTTATGAAGAAGTTATTGTTGATCATGAAATGTCTCCTACTGAAGCTGTTACAGGTCCACAATAAGAAAAATATTGATTCAATAAGACTAAAGGAGTGCCTAGTGTTGTGACTTTTGATTATCACATTTAATCTCATCTTGTTCCCCTTTGTATTTAACATCTGTTACTAAAGGTAGAGGAGGAAATATATAGTCATTCAATAAACACTTTTCATGTTTGCTATTTGACAATGCAAATTGTTTTTTTTATTGCTTCACCTTGTACCATAAAGACATTCGAGAGTTTTCTAGACAGCTTCACAAGAACATAGTGACTCAAAACTTCCTTTTATGACTCATGTTATATAACACTATTACACAACAATCAAAGAAAACAATTCCACAGGTACCTCAAATTAGGAGTGATATTCATTCTTAAAGTGGATTTGTAAGCCAAATTTTACAGATAAACTATATTTGCAACATATTTTCTACTTGATATATTCCAATAGTATATGACGTTTTTTTGTCTTTAAGTGAAAGGTCAATGACATCTTCAGGTAAAACATTCTTAATGACAGAAGATGACAAGGGTGATAGCAAGTTGACTCTTGTCAGTACTACTTCATACATTTGACAATTCTGTGAAAAAAGTACTTTATATGTTGATGGAAATTTCCAGACATCACCTCAGCTCTTTTATGAACTCTTCAGCCAATATACTTTTAATCATGGGAAATACGTTATGGCTTACACCTAAACAAAATTAAAAATTATATATAAGTGATCTTTTTCAAGAAAGAACAAACACACATATAAACTCTTATCTAGGTCTTGAGCCTAGTTAAAATAGACTTAGTGATCCAGTAATGATAAGAATAAAAATTAGCAGTACCTCTTAAAAAAAATAATAATAATAGTCAGTTTCATTATGTAGTTTGGTTTAAGTCATATACTGCAATTATGAATATATATTCACATATATCATATATGTAAAAAAAATTTATAAGACCCATAAAACAAACACAAGTTGTTAATAATATTCATATAGCCTCCTGTACCAGCCCCTCCCCTGTGGAGGGCTGGCTAAGCGAGACTGATATTCATATACAACCACCACCGCTGACACAACAATTTTATATATTGATGGATGCAACCACACCCTATCTAGACTAGTGATCTCTTCTACTAACTATGGAATCTCGTGAGATACAAGACTTGATAGAATTGTTTGTTATTATTTAATCTATCTATTTATCAGGTATTTCTCCTACTAAACATGAACTACTCAATCTGTTAGCTGATATTAATGACAAGTGGTATGAGGTTGGTGTGTCATTAAACGTTTCTCAGAATGTCTTAGATGGTTTAACAAGTAGTCAGTTCAGTAATACTTACAAACTTGATCAAGTCATTGAGAGCTGGTTAACTACTACTGAGTCACATCTTGTTACCTGGGAAACAGTGATTGCTGCTATTAAGAGTACTATTGTTAATAATATCAAGAAAGCTACTGAAATACATGAACACTTAACTAGAGGTAAGTAGAATATTGTGTTCATTAGATCTACCAAAATATAACTAAATAATTAATAGAGAACATTGACATACCAAGTTCAAGAAAGAGAAAACGAGATGTTCAAACACTAGAATTAGAACAAAAAGATGAAAAACTTGATTCAGATATAGGTATAAATTAATGATAGATAATATTAATATTTATTATTTTATTTTGAACTTTTATCTACTCCAGCTTGTCAAATGCTACAGAAACACTCTGATAGGATCTCACCACTTACTCTTCTTGTGGAGATTGTTCAGATGTTATATACAGAGAGAGTGATCTCTAAGGAGACATTAGATGAAGTCAATAGATTGGGAGGTATACTAGGAGATGGTCCATTGAGAGCACTATGTACTACAGTGTATGAAGATCCTAACAAATTAAAATTGTTCGGTAGTGTCTTATTAAAGTCTGAACAAACAGTATTAATTGGTCAAGATATACTTAAGGAATATGGTGAGTAAGTTGCTTTAATTCATTGTTTTATTATATATTCAAATAGACCAGACTTTTCATCCTCAAGTCAATCTCCAACCCACTTATCAATATGATTTTGATCAAATGAGAGTGGCCTTTCGTAAACTTATTCACACTGTTGCACCTCTCATTGAAGTTGGTATTCCTTCATTGAAAGAGCTCAAAACATATCTTCGTAGATGTTTCCGAGAACTAAAACCTCAATTGTCTTCAGCTGAATCATTTGATGATGTCATGGAACTAGTAGAAGACAAATGTACCATTATTAATGTTTGCTGTTTGGAGGCTATAGTCTATGAATATGATATCAAAACAGCGACCAAATACATTGTTGAATTCAAGTTAGCAGTTGATATGTTTTGTGAAAAGGTCAAACTTCAAGTATGCTGTAAAGAAAGCTTTAAACGAGTCTCGTCAACTCATCAGCTCACCTGTGAGACTATTGAGTTTGTTCTAGAGTGGAAGACAGATGAACACTCTCTCAATGACATCAGAGAATTGCTAGCAAAAGCATTTGAAGATTTAGTCAATAGTGTCCAAGTCAGAGCTATTGATGAAGGCAACTCTATCATTATCACCTGCTATGCTCCACAATATATAATGGACATTCTACTAGTGACAGCTAAGGAGAATCTTAGCTTATTGAAAGAGATGAGGTTGATCAAGTTAATGCACTACTGATACTGCACTATTTACGACAAACATCAAAGAAACAAGGTAAGAGATGAGTAGAATTAGACAACAGTTACTACATGTCTTGTTTATTGATATATAGGAGGTTAGACCTATTGTAGAAGAGAACACAAAGGAGTTGAGAAGTAGACTGGAACTACGACAAACCATCAGTAAAAAGATGACTTTACAAATATCATCTGTTGTCCAACAAAGTGAAGGTATTAGTCCATGTAGTCAATAATCATTGTTTATTTAATAGCTGTCTATTATATGGTATATCTGTTTTAAAATTCAATGTTTCTATGTAGGAAGAAAACAAATGAAAGAAAAAACAATCAAAGATTTGACATCACATCTGAAATGGAAGGAAGGTATTATGAATACAATAGCTATCACTAACATAGTCTGTGTTACTGATTCGTCAATACATAATTATAAGTAATAATTATTTAGTTATTAAGGAAGAATTACTGTCAGCGTCTGCAGAGAGACAAAAAGAATTGGAGACACTGCAGGAAGTAATAACATCATTGATGTTACAATTAAGAGAGAGAAACAAACAGTTTGAAGCATTAAAGCAGAGCTTAAAAGGTAACTGGTATTAGTCACTTCTCATTATATAACATTGTTATTAGATCTAGCATTCATACCAGAGACTAATAAACCAATAACTAATCAAGGACTTGAGAAGACTCAAACACCATCCAGTCAGGAAGAGATATCACTTATCTCTGAAACTACAGGTAGTAACTCAAGACGGTGTCCATTATATATCATATAGTACTGTGAAAATTATATGCATGTATTGAGATACCTGAGACTGGAAGATGATAATAGGACTGAGCTATAATTTTAACCACACCCACAATGAATTTCACATATTACACTGTATAGTATCACACTCACAAATGGGTGGAGTCAATTAAACACTATTGATAAACTATATAAAGGTAGTGATTAGAAATAGAACAAAACGTTATCACATTAGACTAACTCAGAGCTACTAACTACAAAATTGTATTAATTTTAAATTCTCTAATATACTAATATATTTATTGAGTTGCTCCACCCACTGAGATAATGAACATGTTGTAATATCCTATAACCAACTTCCTCTTTATCCTAAACTAGGAAGTGATTATCCCAATATAGAGGAAATTCATCATATAGAGTTTACTAAAGATCATGATACATTTGGATTTACTATTATTGGAGAAACAACGTCTAACACTGCTATGTTTGGATTTTATATTCATCGAGGAACTGAGTCTACTATACAAGTTATAGATATAACAAAGGATAGAGCTGCAGACAAAGATGGACGACTTAGAGTAAGGAACACATAACTATAATTAGTAGAGGGTGTTGTTTATAATGTTATTATTATAGGTTGGTGATGTATTATTAGAAATTAATGGTTACTCAACTGAAGGTATGTTACTTATTGATGCTGATAGTATCATTAAACAAGAAGGAAACAAGATTGCACTAACTATTAAAAGATAATCAGAAACCATTAGTAAGTTATATATGTTATTATTAAACTGCCGGTCAGTGTTAATATTACCTCTTATAAGTGGGAGGGGCTAAGACTATGTTGTTTATTCAGGAGATCTGTTTAAAATTATATTAAATTTAGCATAGGTAGTAATAATAAAAATAATAATGATGTTATTAGATTATTGTATAATATCAATCTATACTCTTGGTAGTTGTTAATAACAAATTTATAGTGTTATTATCAGTATCGGTAATAAGATAGTGTGTTAATAGTGAGCATATGTGTTCAATAAAAGGAACTGAACATTGAACATAAAGTGTTGTTATACAGATAGAAGATAGAAGTAACATTGATATTAACAAGTATTAAAGTATTGCATAATGTTTTGACACCTTAAACCACATGTAATGACATACTTGAAAAGGCTAGATCACTTTTACCACATTAATAACTACTGGTTTGTAATGAACATCAGTACTCAGTAGTAGTACTATTTTAACAATAGAATGATCATTTGAACCATTTGGTATGATTTTACTCAACCATGTACTATTATTACTCATCCTGGTTATCACTGATATCTATTAATTATATTAATATACTCATATTGTTATTGTTCATATATTGTAGGTATCTAACTCCGCAGTACTGAGTTATTTATACTATGATGTAAGTGGTATCTCACTCCTTATCATTCTATTTACTCATTAATAAAATTCATTGTCCATTCATCCGTTCATTATATAGGCCCAGAATCATGTACTAAGTGGTTATTATCCTACATCAGAAGAGGAGGCACTTGAACTAGCTTCCATTATTGGTTTTCATTACTTGATTGACGAGTTGTATTAGTTGTTGTTATAAGTATATCTTCTTCTTCTTCAAACTTCATACGATCATATAAACTATATTTTTCCCTATCATGTGTTTGGTCATGTGACATTAATCCATACTATTCATTCATGCATCCATTCATCTTACCATGTTGTATTTAAAGACAACCTGAGTTATTAATAAGTTATTAAATAGAACACAAATATAGTTGAGCTTAAAACTTAATAGATAAAGGGGAAGATGACTACTAAAAGTATATAAATGTTACTTTATTTTACCAAATAAGGTAAGATGTTATTTATATCACTAATGACTCATGAAATGCTATTTATAGTATCAGTATTAATAGTTACACTATTCATATTTCTGGTATGAAGCCTCATCTTTACTTGTACTGGACACTCCTTAGTCCTTAGTTATGGCAGCAAATCAAAGTGAACTGAGTGAGTTAAAGTAACATAAACTTTTATTCTATTCACTTTAAGTTGCTTCTCTTCTTTACATTGTTATTATAGATGTTAGTAATCTGAAAGATATTGTTAAAGCTTTGAAACAAGGCTATTTCCCAAGTCATCGCTGGTCTCCTCTTGGTCTACAACTGGGTCTATTACAACCTACTCTGTTAAGTATTAGAAGCAAGTACCGAGATGACCCAGAGAGCTGTCTTCAGGAGTGTTTAACTCAGTGGTTGAGTAAAGCTGACAAAGTGACTGAGAGTGGAGGTCCTACATGGTACTCATTAGCTGATGCTCTCAAGACAATAGAAGAAATTTTTGCTGCTGAACAAATAAAAGAATTTAGTGAGAACTTATAATCTTCATTATAGAATACATTGTCTCTTTACCTTTTAACAGATGAGCTATCTACTCCAGTTTGTCAAATGCTACAGAAACACTCTGATAGGATCTTGCCAGTTATTCTTCCTGTGGAGATTGTTCAGATGTTATATACAGAGAGAGTGATCTCTAAGGAGACATTAGATGAAGTCAATAGATTGGGAGGTGTACTAGGAGATGGTCCATTGAGAGCATTATGTACTACAGTGTATGAGGATCCAAGCAAACTAAAACTGTTCGCTAGTGTCTTATTAAAGTCTGAACAAACAATACCTATTGCTAAAGATATACTCAAGGAATATGGTAAATACTGGATATGTATCTGCAAGTTATAATGCTTTATTTATAGATCAAACTTTTCCCTCCGAAGTCAATCTCCAACCTACTTTTCAATATGATTTTGATCAAATAAAAATGAAATTTGGTAAACTTTTTTACAATATTGCTCCTCTTATTGCTAAGGGCATCCCTTCACTACAAGACCTTAAAACATATCTTCGTAGATGTTTCCGAGATCTGAGACCTCAGTTAGCAACAGCTGAATCACTTGATGATGTTATTGATCTTGTACAAGATAAATGTACTATTATTAATGTTTGCTGTTTGGAGGAAATTGTTGATCAATATGACATTACAGAAGCTAAAGTACATATCACAAACTACAACACTGCAGTTGATGAATTTTGTGAAAAGATCAAAGCTGATGTATGTTGTAATCAAAGCTTCATAGTCTCTTCATCATCTCATCAACTTACCTGTGAGACTATTGTGTTTGTTCTAGAGTGGAAGACAGATGAACATACTCTCTTTGACATTAGAGGGTTGTTGTCAAAAGCATTCAAAGGTATGGCAAAGAAAGTACAAGTTAGAGCAGTAAATGAAGGCAACTCCATCATTGTTACCTGCTGTGCTCCACAAAGTTTAATTGATCTTTTATTGATGACAGCAAAGGAAAACCTTGAGTTGTTAAAGCAGTTGGGTGTGATCAAGTTAACAATAGGCTACCACACTATTTATGACAAACGTCAAAGAGACAAGGTAAGAGATGAGTAGTATTAGACAACAGTTACTACATGTGTTGTTTATTGATATATAGGAGGTTAGACCTATTGTAGAAAAGAATAGAAAGGAGTTGAGAAGTAAACTGGAACTACAACAAACCATCAGTAAAAAGATGACTTTACAAATATCATCTGTTGTTCAACAAAGTGAAGGTATTAGTCCATGTAGTCAATAATCACTGTTTATTTAATAGTTGTCTATTATATGGTATATCTGATTTAAAATTCAATGTTTCTATGTAGAAAGAAAACAAATGAAAGAAAAACAATCAAAGATTTGACATCACTTTTGAAATGGAAGGAAGGTATTATTAATACAATAGCTATCACTAACATAGTCTGTGTTACTGATTCGTCAATACTTAATTATAATTAATAATTATTTAGTAATTAAGGAAGAGTTACTGTCAGTGTCAGCAGAGAGACAAAAAGAGTTGGAGACACTGCAGGAAGTAATAACATCATTGATGTTACGATTAAGAGAGAGAAACAAACAGTTTGAAGCATTAAGACAGAGCTTAAAAGGTAACTAGTATTAGTCACTTCTCATTACTTGATATTGTTACTAGATCTAGCATTCATTTCTAAGTTTAGTAAACCAGTAACTGATCAAGGACTTGAGAGGACCCAAACACTATCCAGTCAGGAAGAGACATTACTTATCACTGACACTACAGGTAGTAACACAAGACAGTGTCCATTGTATATCATATAGTACTGTGAAAATTATATGTATGTATTGAGATACCTGAGACTGGAAGATGATAATAGGGCCAAGCTATAATTTTGACCACACCTACAATGAACATAAAGTGTTGTACAGATAGAAGATAGAAGTAACATTAATATTAACAAGTATTAAAGTATTGTACAATGTTTGACAACCATATGTGATGACATACTTGAAAAGGCTGGATCACTTATACCACATTAATAACTACTGGTTTGTAGTAAACATCAGTACTCAGTAGTAGTACTATTTTAACCATACAGTGATCATTTGAAGTATTTGGTATGACTTTACTTACCAGTGTACTGTTATTACCCATCCTGGTTATCACTGATATCTATTAATTATATTAATATACTTAAACCACAAAAATGAATAATATTTAATAATATGATAATTACTTTTTAAGATGTTACTATGATATATCTAAATTTAAATAGAGTCTCCAGTATCAGATGATGTATTAAAGGATTCTAATGATGATAAAGATAAAGAGTCAATCAAAAGAGGTATGTACTAGTAACCAGTTATTATTAATAAATGTAAACAATATTATAATTGAGATAACTGAAGTTTGTCAGAAACTATAAGACAGGGAATCAAGCTAGCTAGAACCTTAAAAGAATAATTAGTCATGTCCATCATTGATTGTCACATGTGTGGCTTAATTGTATTTGCCTTTATAATAGAATAAAATGATATAAGTAGATACATAATAACACATGTTTTAGAACAATGATTAGATTACTAAGTATGTACTAGTAACAGAAACAATATATGTTACACTATTGTATAAAAGAGTAGTTTTTTACGCCACACCTAATTAAATGTCATTGATGTATACGGCATATCAACTGTTGAAATTCAGTTTGTTATAACCAGTACATGATACAGTACACACTTAACACTACACTTTATAATATCATCATTAATCAGTGGTGGCAGAGCAGGTCCAGCAGCTGCCAGACTAATATTATTTGAGAGCCCAGAACTTTCAGCAAAAGAAGCTCCAGTTTGCTCGACTGCTCAATATAACAAACAGTATAATTTGTGTATTAATCTAGCCCCACCCATCACTCATTTCCAACTGATCCCAGTCAGAAGTAATTTGTTGGCATCTAACTATAGCTAAGTATGTACATTGGTATATCTGACCACAAGTGGGTGGAGTCAGACAGACTTAGGCTCATAAAAAGTAGTAATAATAAAGAAGAACATAGTCTACTTCATGGATTATATTTAAAATGTTACAATAAAGTATAAACATGTTTACATTAATCCCTGGTAAGATAAATCCTTGTATCAGACTCCAGGACTCCATTAAACATGAGCTAGCTTTTATATTTTATCATTGACTCAAATGTAATTAGAACAGGATGAACAAACCATATTCAAAGAGGAAATGTCTAAAGAATAGTTTGTTTGCAGATCCTATATTAGATCAAAGCAGTTTATAGTCACACTTAACTATAAAAACAATGTGGTATCACTGGTTTGTCGGGTACAAGTCCAATAGGCTACCAGACAATTCCTCTAACCACGCTTCCTGTAAATCGTTGCCATAGTAACCATAGTCAGTAAACAGTAATGGCTTCCCTTCTTCTTCAGTGTGTTGTCTGTGTATTGTAGTGTGTTATAGTATATATTACTATGTGTATGCTATATTATTTACTAACTCTGTTTTATAACAGGAGACACTGGAAGAGTTCAGTGGAATGATGATGACAATAGAGTACGGCTCACTAGACCAAGTGTAGTAGAGAGTGAAGATGTTATAAGTAAATTAATAAAAGAACAACAAACAGGAAAAGAATGGAGTATCAATCTCTGGTTATCATCTCCCGAAAGTACTGCAGTTATTATAAACAATCTTAATAAGTGTACAGTGTGGAGTCTTCATATAGAGAACACTTCATTGGACAGTAAGTGTGTATCGATATTATCAGAGATACTAAAAACTAATAAAACAATAAAGACACTATGGCTGCGGTTCTCTTCACTTACTGGTGGTATCAAACAAGTCAGTGATAGTCTCTTTAATAATAAAATACTTGAACAGTTATGGTTGTATAATGTTACTGGTATCACAGATGAAGATATGACTCACTTATCTACTGTTTTAGCAACTAATACAACTTTAAAAGCACTATGGCTCCCCTATTGTAACATCACTGATAATGGAGTCCGATATATCTGTGAAGGATTTAGTAAAAACCAAACATTGACTACGTTGAACATTGGAGGTAATCATCAGATCACTTCAGTTAGTACCAGTACAATAGCAGATCTAATACAAACAACTACATCACTGACAGAACTATTTCTCAACAATACTTCACTGAACAATGATGATATCAAGACAATATGCACATCACTGACAAAAAATACTACAATAAGAAAACTATACTTATCAAGTCAACATAAAGTGTATTGTAACAAGTTAGACAGTTATCAAATTATTAAAGACAGACTTGTGTTCATGTATTAGTAAGTAGTTTGTTGTTTATTCTTAATCTGTCTTCTCCCTCACTTTTATTTTCTTTAAATTTCTCTTGACTTTTATCTTCTCTTATTTTGCTAACAATTTATTTTTCTAACAAAACTAGCTGACAATAAAAGTAGAGTAGTTTTGCTTGACACTTACTTCTCTAACGTCTCTCTTGGCACTGTGGATATTTATGAGTGTGACCTCATTTTTAACCCTCTGATGAGCTCACACTTCAAAGGATGCTTTTAGTAATTCAATAGTGGTCTCGCTGCAGCAGTCAGTATCGTGACGGCCTTTCAGAGAAGGCAGCTGAGATTGTACTGAGGTTAGTTCAAATGATCAACAAAAAACTGATTTTATTTGTTGTGTTACAGTTCAGTAGATATTCCTGAGACTATAGTTAGAATTATATTAATGGATCTCAACATATTCTATATTCTATGAACAATGTACATATCACTATTATAAGAGAATCTTTTAGAGACAAGAGAGAAACAACTTTGATGTAAATCTTTTAACTTGATATAGTATATTGGAAGTAACAGGATAAAAACTGTATTAAGTAAATTGAAATGATCAAAGGTAATTATTTTTATTCTCTTGTGTTACCTATATTTATATACTTGTGAAGTCAATGGGCGGGGTTCAGTCTTGTAAATTATTTAGTCACAAATGTATTTATTATAATAATATTCACATATACATTATAAACTAGACTATTACGTGGTCACTGGTATTGATTGTATTACATCTTTATGAATAGAAGTTTTTAAAGAAAATTCTAACGTTATTCTTCATATTCTAGTGTTCAAGGACATGGGTTTTGCTAATGAAGGTGGAGTTTATAGTTGAGTGGAAGACAAAAAATACTCTAACTATTCATAGGGGAGATGTCCCTGTATCAGTTGATTATTATTACCAACAGCTGGTACTTTACTCTAATAATATTAATACCTCTCATTACATGACATATATTATGTTTAAATTAACTATTTTAAAGTTAATTAATAATAATTATCAATAAATCATTCCACAAAATACAAATTAATATATTAGTGTTAACTAGATTGTCAGATGACTTATAAACTCCACCCACCATCAATAATGAATTTCAGTACCAGTAATAAATGCAGTCTGTAGTAAGAGATACATTCTTATGTCACCTCATCACTAGCTAAATATACAACCATTGAAGCTATCTCTTCTGCAGTTGCTAGTCGACCCATTTTCTGACGTTTCTACAAGGAACGATTATTTGTCCTGGATCACAATTTCAAACTATACATGTCTTAGCAATAGTACTTGTGCTGCAGTTAATGATGCCATGTAAGTGTAGGAAGATAGGAGGTGTATTTGGTAGTTTCATTGGATATCATTATGCAACGGTAACACTTATACATGTATGGAATAAAATATTAGAACAGTGCTAGTGAGTGAGGAGTTGTTTACTCTGTATTAGAAAATAAACTTTGAATTGAAGCAATATTCACAATAACTACATTTTACAGATGCTGATCTTCCTAGTAAGTGCAACTATTAAGCTTATGTTTTCTAATAAGTAGTAAATCATCTGGTAACATGATGATGCAATTGACATGTTGTTTAAGACACCACATATTCTGATTATCATTATTTTAAATGATTATCTATTCATCAATATTTCTCTTACAAGTAATTCTAAAACTGATTTTTTACTTATAAGCTTGGTAGTGAAGACGACAACTTTTCATTTCAATTAGCTACTAAGTTGCTTCCTTCAAGTGAACAGAAGGAACCATCCACAAAAAGGTTTTGAAACAGAAAATAAGCAGAAAATACAACAGAGAGTGGTACCAGTATAGTGAGGGGCATTGTGGGAAAGTTTTTCCAAGTATAGTGCTACTGAAGATCAACAATTATCACTAGAAGAATGTGGGCTAAAAATGTTATATCTGCAGAATTAATCACACGACTAGATGCTTCATATAAAATTACTGCAAATGGATTATAGCGTGGCAAATTTGAATTTCCTGAAATAACAAACTAATCAGTGGAGTGTGTTATATATCAGTATCCAGTTCATCTCAGTTTGATAAACCACATATAGTTCAATTAGAAGATTTTGCTGATGTTGCTGTTGAGAAACAAGCAGAATATATCAGGTTTGTTGTTGCTAGGTCTGGTCAACCCTTTTATATTTTTGAATACCTATAGGGAGGATCATTTGTCTTGGTTCAAAATTTCAAACTATACATGTCGCAAACTTGTTTTAATTGCTAGAAATAGTACTTTGTGGTGCAGTTGATGGTGTAATGTCGGGTGTAGGAGGTACAGTTGGCAGTGTCAGTGGATAACATTATGCTACCAGTAAGTATATATGGCATAAAATGTTTAGAACAGTGATGATGAGTGAGGAATTGTTTGCTCTGTATTATAAAATAAACTTTGAATCGAAGCAATATACACAATAACTACTTTTACATATGCCAATCTTCCTAAGTGCAAATATCAAGTTATGTTTTTTACAAAGTAGTATATTTGGAAACATAGATGATGCAATTCACAATTTGTTCAAGACAGCATATTGTTCAAGACAGCACATATTCTGATGTAAAAAATGTTCACCATTTTAAATGATTATCTTATCATCAATATTCCTCTTATAGCTAATTCTAAACTGATATCTACTTATAAGCTTGGTAGTGAAGACGACAACTTTCTATTTCATTTTGCTACTAGGTTGCTTTCTTTAGTGAACAGAAGGGACCAACAACAAGAACTTTTGAAACAGAAACGACAACTAAAGTTATTAGAATTCATTGATGAAGTAATTAATAATTTATATAGTAACAAGGTAGAAATATTGTTACAATTTTGTTCAATATTTGACTAGAGCTGAAAAAGAGGAGCTAAGCCAAATACCTATATGTATAACAATATTTTCAATTAAAAAAAAACATTTTTAAACATTTTTAAACATTTACATCTCGTTGGAACATTAAACAATCCAACTGCTTCAAGGTTGCTGCAACATAAGGTTCATACTTTATTTGTAAAGAATTTTCAATTGAGAATGAATGAAGATACCAGTAGCATAGGTATCCCTCCTTTAATTGTAGCATGTGCAAAAACATACGCAAGAAATTTGATGAAAGAATGAACAATGTGTATATATGTTTTGAGAGTTATTGCAGCTTGAAAATATGGGAAGGGATTGTTTGAGATTTTAGAATGATTTAGAGAGTCACAAAACAAAAAAGACAGATACACTGTTACTGTGAAAAAAAGTGGTGTTTGGAAGCTTACAAAGAATTTTTTTACTGTTCCTATTAAGAGGAGGATGTATCTATTGTAGAGATGGCTATATACTAGACTATGGTTTAACAAAATTACCATTTTGCAATTCCAGTCTCCTTATTCTGCCTTTTATTAGTTAGCACATTTAAAGTTAAAAGGCAAAAATGTTTCTAAACAGAAATTTCACAAAAGAAGTGATGAGGAGCAGATATCCAGAAGGATATGCTTGGAGATCCCCATAGAAAGGAATGTCAAAAGGTCTCACCTCTGTGAAAATGAAGCTTCTATAGTAATAAAAGCTTACATATTTCAAAGAGAATTATACATCAATGATCAAAGAGACCCCTCCCCCCTTTGGAGACATGATGATAGATGTAATATGTTAACTACAATTTAGTAGACTTGTTAATTAGTGTTATTGACACAATGTATTGGTTGTTTAGTTGTTAATCTTTTAGTGTTCACACCTTTTTGTTAGCACTGATATTCTACTTCTATTAAGTTACTCTCTTATGTTGTTGTAACAGTTATAAAGTTATAAAGTTCTCCAATTATAAAGTTATAAAAATATAACTTTAAGTTGATATCTACGTGAAGTAACAAGATATCACAATAGAAGTACATGTACAAAATATAAAAAAATAGCCAATTCTTCAAACTATTTGTTTATATTATAGATTTCTTGTCATGCAGGAGTTCAATGGTACTATTTTATTAGAGATTTATGTGCTAGTACCACATAGACCATGCATGCAAATCAGATAGAGGTTATAGAGGTTGAATTTGATGAATTAATGTTTGGAAGGAGAAAATACAACAGAGGCTAACAGGAAACTCTTTTCTCACTCATGAAAGTTGAAAGGTTTAGGTTTTATGCTGTAAGTTTTGTTTTGAAGTACTATAGTGAAAACATTTGCAAGATGTGACATCTCTACTTAAATGTTAACTTATTTAATTGTTATACAAATTGAAAAAACAGGAATGTTAGTAGACCAAACAAGAGCAGATGAAACAGAAATACACAAAACATACCTTTGTATTTTTTGGTACTTTGAAAATATAGCTGATATCACTTTAGGACAATATCCATTTTAATCCTTTCAATTATTAAATTTCTTGAAAGTCATAAATTTGTTAAAAATTTTAAAAAGGTAGTGCACAGTCTATACAATTTAACCATGGATGTACTATAAGGAGGCATTCAGTCTCTAGGTCAAAAATGCAAGGGCAAATGAAGAAGACATTGGTCTTCTAGTTATGGCAACTCACTTTAACGACATGACCAGAAAAGAGGTCCTAAATTTTTAGTATTATTGGAACCAAGAGTTATGCTCAATTTTGTGATATATTGAACCTGGACAAGCCTTCAGAAAATGTATTGACACCCTGATAGAAAGAAATATTGAAGGCACACACACCAGGAGAATCACTGGAAGAGATTCAGGCAGTGTTAAACAAATTCTATATGGATTGTTTGTTCCCTTTGCATTTACCTTGATTAGGTGCTCTGAAACAGATTTGTTCATGGTCTGAGTAGTGCAGAAGCTTAAAAGGAATTGTTGGCAAAAAAATCAGGTGGAGAGTCAGATATATGTTGTGAACAGCTCCAATTATTCTAGTACAAGCATAAGTGTATAAAAGAGTATTTCTTTAGTATGACTAGAAGGCTTGTTTCTTTTTTGTGAAGGCCAACCATATTTTAAGGCATTGTCATTACATGGATATATTACGTCATAATTGTGAAAAAATAGAGCAGTTTATTGATCTCATAAAGTCAACTGATTTTAAAGGGATATGTTCTTTAATGCAGTCATAAGAGAGACAACATGTAAGACTAGGCCAAGGTCAAGGCCAAGGTCAAGGAAGACAAGTTTGAGAAAAAACAATAGATAAATACAGATGTCTCTGACTAAGTAGAAGACACACTACAACAAGAAATGAAATGGTTCAATCACTCCCTCCTCTTCAGCTCTCTGTCCACATTTTCCTTTAGCAAATATGTTACAGTTTAAATAACAGAGGATGTACTTGTTAACTGACATTAATTTCAACTTCACATTCAATTATTTTTACCAAGTTTGATCCAAAAGCCTTAAAGTGATGATTAAGGATATTATTATAGAAGTATCTATTTTAACATAGAAAAAGGCAATCTCAATCTAACTGAAGAGATTGTAACCAGCTCCTTCCAAGAAATATAGGCCCATTTCTCTGAACAATAGTTAGTGGTAATTTCTTTCTCTGGTTCTTATATTCCACCTCCACATCTAAACTGCCAACCACTTTCACATATTCTCTAATATAATTTTGAAGTTTAAATGTTGATCTACTTAGTAAGTACATGTTTTCGTTGACTATTGTATGTAGATTAACTTGTGATAGAAATCAAAGCACCAGTGTCTACTTGCATAAACACTTGGCACTTGTTTAGCTGTACATCAAAAATAAATATTTAATGGCATGAACTATATACTAGAGTGTAATGATTTTTTGTAGGATAGGAGATAAATTCCCAAAAATGACGAACCTGCTGACAGGTGTTAACCTTCACAGTAAAAAAGTGGTTGCATAATATATTTGGCCTAAACTGAGCTAGATTGTATATAGTGAACAGATGAGAACTTTACAAGTCCATTGCATCTTATGAGTTGCTTCAAGTGTAGAAATTTTGAATATATTATTGAACATGAGGTTTGGTCCTAAATTCTATCATTATTTACTGCATAAATTTTATCCATCCGATAACATGTTATTTCATTATGAAAGTCACAGAATTCTGCAAGTTGTCTCAGAGACGCTACAAAGTACATATATAAATTCTCCTGGTTGATGAAAATGTGAATTAAATCTGAAACATGGGACAATAACTGATGGTTTAATGATTCCACAGCTGTGATACTATTTCATAGCACAGACGTTTAGACAGAAAAATGGGAGTGGTGAAATTTTGAATCAGCAGCATTGATCAGCAATATTAGTTATAAGGTAGGGTGTTCTAAATGTGCAGCAGCGGTATTGTCACATAATGAGATGAACCATTGTTAAGAAAACAAGTGGGATTGTATAGCCAGAGCAGTAGTACAATAAGTACACAGAAATAACAAATGCTTTGTTATTTTACATGATCAATATAATGATCACTGTTTAGTCAGTAGCCCAATTGTCTACACTATAACAGTAAGGTGTCCATTTTCTGCGTTCTACAGATAGACAAACCTGTCATGGCACCTGGTTTGTCATCAGTCTTGTCAACTTAAGTACTTGTTAAAGGACAAATCAATACTTCATGCAGACTGACAAACAACTCATAAAAACTAGTTTGTCGAGTCAATATTGTGACAAACCAGTTATAAAAAACAGTTTGTCAAGTTGTGATAAATGTACGCTATTATACTACCTACATTTATTTGAAGAATGATACAATCTTTCCTCCAAGTACTTCAGCAGCTACAAATGGTTTTCTGTATCTTGTGATTTATGCAATGAAAAGATAATCTGGTTCATTTCAGGTTTTTCTTTTTAGCCTTAAAAACTGTAAAATAGAATATGATAACAACATTAAGTAGATAAAGAACAAGAAGAGAGAAAGATTTGTATTAGAATTCTAATCAAGGGCATTTAAGTATCAATTACTCATATGTCAATCATAAGAACTGATGTTCTAGAGACAGTGAATCACAGACAACTATATGAATGCTGATATTTAAATATATATATATATTCTTACCTACTTCAATTGCGTTTACAGTGACTTTAAGGATCAGTTTCTTTCTCTGTCTTGATGTATTAAAAGTTTTTACAAAAACTATATGTGAGCCAGCATTGTTATGCCGCATCATAAGAACTCGTTTAACTTTTCTGACTCGCAGTAGATCGTCTACCTTTCTTACTATTGCATAGTCATTGCTGCACCAAAATAAACGGAGTTCCGTTTTCCTAGTGTCAAGCTGAACTCTAATTTAAATTTGTATTCTAAATTTAGTTCTTTATGACTCAAGCCCTGTATTTTCTGTTGATTTTAATTATCTATTAATTACACTTGTAAACAATTGTTTTATTTATTTCATTAACTAACCTGTCTAGATATTCTAGATATACATGGTATCTAAAAATCAATAGTTTACTAGTTTACTCCAATATCTATGAATTAATCAATTAATTAAGATTGTAGGTAGCGATGATTTAAGATAACAATTACCATTAACACAACCCTGAATTCTAAACAGTTTTAGATTATCATTCTTGCTTTCTTATTGTCTTGGCCAAAGGTATATTATAAGAAGTTATTTGTGTTTGAATTTACATTTGTATTATTTATTTATTTAGGTTATAATCTACATACAAGTCATTCATTGTTTTCATCAAATTTTTTAGTTCCTGAGCAAACATTAAGATTAAATGTGATGATATTAGCTAACACTAGTCTCTAATCTTCAACTCGTGTTATGCATTTTTAGGAAATTATCATATACTCGTATTATATCATGTTTATTTAGTTTTTGAATCTAACTATAATTGCTTGGGAAAGCAATCACCTACTTTGAGTGATTAGAGTAAATTTAGAGTGACATTTAGAAAAACAACCTATCTTCCATAGAGGAATATTGCACACAGAACAACTGAATGATGTCAAACCTGGTGGACTTTTCTTCTGCTGTAGATCTTCCAAATATGTTCAAATGAAGAGGTTACAGTCTGGGAATCATCCATATTCAGTTTATCAGTTCTCAACAATTTTCTTCAATAACATATTTCCCAGCTTCACTGGAAGGCAAGAAGATTCATAGGATTTACCTTGTAATGTTCACAGCAATACTTGTAAAGAATTTAAGCATTATTGATTTCATTATTACAGAACTGGTAATCAAGTGAAACCACATAAATTATTAGTCTTCCTAGCTTTTACAGTCCTTATTGTACGTTAGTTAAAGTGGGGGAAGAGATTGGTATTTTAAAATACAATTAAGTTGAACCCTATCTAGGCACTGTCCATCCTCTCAGGAAAACATTGATATTGTGTACATGTATAATGCTTCATTCAGCAAACAAACGTATACTATTGTGTTATTGTTTTATTTAGTGAAGATTCTTTTAACTAACAACAAAGGTTCATAAAAAAATCATCATACAGAAATATATAGTATAAATAACTATTTACCAATTCCATGAAGTATACCTAAGTTATTATTGTTAATAATAAAGTAAGTTCCAAATAATGATGTAGTAATTAAAGTGTGATGTGTATCTTCTCTTTATCTTCACTTTGACTGTGTTGTTACTTCAAGTTTTATGATGCAGACATACTGTATGCAACTATAAAAAATAAAGTAATAGTTGAAAAGTAAATCATAAAATGTTGGTTCAAAATACATATAGAAAATTAAGCAGTACAAAGGCAGTGTGTCTAGATTTGCCTTCAGAATTTCCTTGAAATCCCACATTGTCATTTCATATCATATGCATATTATGATATGCGATAGGACTGTGGGATCACCTTTTACAGTGTGGGATTATAGGGTTATGCATGGACAAGAAAGGATATTCCTATAAGTATCCCTATAGGTATTCTTATGACCAATCTGGACGTGTGTGAGTAAAGTGTAATTAATGTAAATATCAAACAAAATTGTTAATTTTACCTTTATAGTCAAGTGATCTTGCTATGATTTCCAACTTCTTGCTTTCTTGTTCGCTTTCTTTGTGTATTTTATTGGCAGCTTTCATCAGTTTAATAGCAAGTGTTTTCTTAGAGGCATCATTTTCACTGGACAAGTTTTCCCAAGCAATTAGCATTGTCATGCAACGTCTCCATTTTGATTTTTCTTTAAATAAGATTATTTCTGGTATATCAAGACATTCACAAACATCAAGCAATGCTTTGTCTGACAATTCTAACATTCTCTTGGCAACCATATAAGCATCATCAAGTGACAAAGGATCTAAAAATAAAATATATATTTCATTATAAAAATGAATTAGTCTTTCAACCTATCTGTAGTGATGAGATTACTAAGTGAGATGTAAAAAAATCTCACAAACCTGTTATTTTAGTACATATTAATAGATAGTAGTGTAGTAAATTGTCAAACCATAAAGACTTTTATAAATGATTCATAGTTAAACAAAGAACTATTATGAGTGCTACATGTATATTTGTGCAAAAACTGTCACAATTAATTTATAATAGGAAAACTCTAGATACCACACATTCGTCCTTTTGAAGTTGTTTGCTGAATTATGCAATTCAGAATTTAATATTTTACTTTATTTTTGATGCATTTTATTTCAAAAAATGCATGCTAACTAGTGACTATGAATCAGTAAAAACAACCAATCCATTTATTTGATGAATCTAAAGATTATATTGTATTTATAGTTACCTCCATTTAGAATTTTGTTTTTAGGAACCTGATTTTTCACCTATAATAAACAAAAATAAATTAATGTTACAGTAAACATAAAACTATTATAATGTATGCCCATGCACTTTGTGTGTGGATTACTATATTGATAACATACAAGGAAATATTATCATTACCTTGCTAAGCACAGCATTATACATGGAAAGGGCATTATTAATCCTTCCATTGTCTTTGCACATTTGACATAACTCATTATTTGGTAGGTGATGGTAATGTTGCTGAAGTTTATACACAGCAGTTTGGTCTACTTCTTTTGAACACATAACAGCAAAATTGTATTTGAAACTTGTCATTTTCATCATTTCATGGCAGACAGTGATGACTTGCTCTACAACATCTTCATATAGTTGCTGTGGTGGAAAACGAAACTCAATAGCATCACCAAGATAGACCATTTTAAAAATAACTCCATCATCTGTACTGTCAGAGTGTGCTCTAATGCTTGTCACGTTAACGTGTGGGTCCTCAGGAATAAACAACATAGCTTTATTATACATTTTAAGGAATAATTTAGTAAAGGCAACTTTTGAGTGTATCATTGGTCGATTGACATCACGTAACAGACACAATGCATTTGGTTCATGTTCAGTAATAGCTGGTGCTGTACTGGCATTGGGAACATAATAAACATGCTTGTGGTCACTAAGCGGAGACAAACTGCCTGATATTTGACTTAGGTCTACTTCCAATGCTATTCCAAAATGCACAAGAGAACTCATAATGACAAAAGCTTTCTCTGTATCACCATATAAATTTGTTGCTCTTGATTTTGTTACTAATCCATATTTTGTAACTAGGGGGTCTATGTCTGAAGGTAGATAAAACAGTTTGTCTAGCTCATGAAAATATGGAACAGGTTGTAGAATGACAATATTGGACTCTTTGTTGATAAGACTTATATCAATGATGCTACCCAAAGATGTGAAAATTTGGCAAAAATGCTCAAAATCATCACCAGATATTTCGAGTTTACTTGCTTTTGACTGTAAAACATCTTTTTTGATGAACAATAGACCTTCTATTTGGTAGAATAAACTACGAAGGAAAATGTACGAGAGAGGAAGAGAAATAGGTTTATCAAGCTCCATATTAACAATGTCATCGAATGTTTCTTTGAGTAAACCTTCTTTGTCCTCCACAACGAATGGTATAACATCTTGCATATCAACAAGACTCTCGACATTCATTTGAGCAGCTGCAACTCTGGCCTCCTTTATAAACTGCTCCTTCATTTGTTCTATTTCACCATTTCCAAAAGAACCATCATGATAAGCCACTAACTTACATACATTGGAGCGATCATGATCTTTTGACGATCCTAGTTGAGCTGAACGAAAAAGGTGATAAAGTCGAGCACGCCATTTCAGTATAGAAGCTTTGTCAGATCTCTCACTTAATATTTCTGGAGGGTCATAAAGGCGGGGAAGGTCACGTACAATGTCAAAAAACATCCATACATGGCTATTGTAAAGATGACCAGCTAGTATAGGAAGAATATAAAGGACTGTTTTGCTAGTACCAACATCCCATATGTTGATCATGGCAATTCCACTTGGTAGACCTTGATTCCAGCCAGGATGATTTCCTGGAGACACTCTGTTGCAATAAAAGTCATGAATCATTTGTCTGAAATGACAATCAAGGTCATCATCGTTGTCAAAAATAGATTTGGGAATGCTAGGAACTTCAATATTCTTTATAAACTTTCCTTGCAAATAAAGATGATGTTTTATAGCTGATTCCATGACTAAAGCATAGTTAAATGTACTGGAATAGATCAATGATGTAGTAGCAGGTGCTCTTACTACTGATGCTTCATAAAAGGATACACCATGTTCTTCACTTACAAGAAATTGTGTACTATGCAATTGCTTCAGTAAGCTTTGAGTAGCATTCGATTGACCGCTGTTAGGTAGACCAGTAATACAGAGAATAATAGGTGCAGCTTTGGCTGTGATGTTAGGATTGATAATTGCTTTCTTCAACCAATCAGCAGGTATGGTCACCTCTATAATTATAGAGAAATATAGTCATATTGATATATAAATCAATACAAGATATAAAAAGTATGCAGCTTTTGTAAACATTTGGCCAATTTATTCATATCATAAAGAAATCATTTGTACTCAGCTGTATTGCATAGACTTGATACAAAACAAACAAGTTTCACTACAACTTTACTACTTAAATGTTTGTTTTTAACATTGCATTGTAATATAAAAAAAATAAAGCACCTGTAATACCTGAAACTGATTTTAAAAATGACAACATTCAAAAAGATATTCTTAAGTTTTGTTAAAAAATCTGTTTTTAGCTAACCAATTTCATAAGAAGTTTGCGCACTCTGAACTTCACGAGATTGGAAAAATGGGGAAGAAAAATCAGTACCGGGAACAAATTCAGCTCCTTTAGAAACAATAATTCCAGATTCCACCTGATGATCTCTATCATCCTAAATAGAAAAATTATTTTTAAGTTTAAGGAGGAGTCTACAGAGTTATGGTAGTAACCACATCTATTATATATCTGTTACAGAGGGGGCATCCCACATGACATTACTAACATAGATCTTTCTTAATAATCTTCATAATCTAAAAATGAGTTAAATTTCCTTTTACAAATAACAAATTCTTTAAGTAAACATTTTTATGTCTTGGTGTCTGTCAAATTTCTTCAAGGTCTAGCTTGCTATTAAAATATTATAAAATAATTAATTAGCTCAAATTGCTCTATATATTTAAAAATGGTCCCATCCTACATTATTATGGTTGTGCATATATATTTGTAGTAATTATGGTGGTATGACAAAATACTCTCAGTGATTATAAACAGACTGGCATCTATCAATTTTCTGTTAAGTGTGATTACCTTTACACGTAGTCTTATCTAACCATATATATATATGTAATCAAAATATGAAAATAGTATATAACACATAAACAACAGGATGTAGACTGGTCCTTACTTAATAAATGTTCTAAGTTTAGTAACTCTATGACAAAGCATGATAAGAGTATTGCAAGTACCCACTTCTATTTTTGGAAAATTTTAAACTCAATTATTGCAAATTTAGTGGGCGTGTTTAATCTTCCATTAAACATCAAAACAACAGAAATTGACCACAATGAATTTATACCTTAATTTTTGATGTCTCTTCTATAGGAGTTAAATAGTCTGCCAAAACTTCATGCTCTAATGTACCTGTAAAAATGTAATTTCATTAATCAATTTGACAAAGTTACTGCAGTGTTTACTAATGAACTAGGTTGGCAAAAAGGGTTGCATAAACTTAAAAGGGATATATAGGCATAGTTAATAATCAATAGCCAAATACAGAGCAAAGTAAGGCTATGTATATCTCCTACTATGTCTCAAGGCAAAAGGTTAACAACACATTTCTTCTATTAAACAATGATGCATTGGTATATAGTGCCATATTACAAGATTAGAACAAATATATGTACTGACCACATTATATTAGTAAATGTACAATTCCAAAATTAAATTATAAGAAAATTAAAATACATTGAAGGTTATGTTGAGACATTGTTTTTAATGATTACACATACCCTAAGTTCAATATTATTAGTTAAAGTTTCATTAAGAGACTTTATAAAGAATGGCATCTAGAGTTAGCACTATATAGCACTTATAGTTTCATTACATAGTTGTCCATCCTATAATGGATCATAGGAATATAAAACATTTGCCCAGCAGATAATCCAGATTCACAGTAACTGTCATTACTAACAAAACTAGGCATTATTGTGCTGAAGCTCCCATTGTTACATAGACATAAAATACACCATAACTATCACCCTCACTTAAATCACCACCATAAGTCCAGATATGTTTACGAGGATTACTACTATAAGTAATAGTAACACATCAACATATATATGTGCTACATCTCTCAATGTCCAAACTACCAATGATGGGAATATATTTAGTGAGTTAAACTGATTTACTTATTGGACTATAGACCTCATTGTAATTATTTCCTCCAGAGGAAACGAATATAGATCCAAATGTTCCTGAATTAAAAAGACCACAAACACCAAGATTTGTTGTAAATTGTCATAATGTCATTCCCGGAGGATAGGTAGCAGTAGGTTCACTCAACATATTGAGGTATCCAGTGATACAACACATGCATACATTAAAAACATTTTAGAAATACAATTTTGGTTAAACTTTAAAGATCACTCTAAAACCTTATGTAAAAAGCTATCTTGGTAAACTTGCAGGCAATAACCATTAACTTGGAAATATGTGTAGTTGATTTTAGCATTATTTTAAATGGATCTACAGATGAGATTCTAGGCTTAACATGAGTCTATTAAGATGGCAGTGTGATATTGAAACTTGATTGATTGTAATAACAATATTCATAACCACTATGACTACTTTGTGGTAATGGTCCACATTCCATACATTTTGACGGCACTGTATTCTCATTTCTAGACCCTTGTCTACAGGTCAGGTTATCAAAATGAAGAAGCTACAGGAATCACATTATTATGAATAGTATTTACCCAATCAGGGGTTCATACAGGATTTGAACTTTGGAGGGGGGGGAGGAATTCAGTCAATGTTCCTCTTATATCCCATGCAGTATTGTACTATATATGCACTTCTACGTAGTCTACTATCTGATTCAAATCTTGAACATTTAATGAAGGTTGTAATAGAAGGACCTCCATTAAAAGATGTTGACTTTAATGCAATAATAGATATTTTCAATCAAAAATAGGCATGTTGAACTTTAACTTAAATAATTGTAAAAATAAAAAAAATATATGGAAAATTCTTGGGGGGAAAAGCATCCTTGGGGGGGGGGGGGGGGGGGGGGAAGGGGATATCCCAGGGCTTCCCCCTGTATGAACCCCTGCCAATTATATTGAAGCCATGTTGCAAAATGGGTATAAACGCAAAGTGGTTGTGATATCCGTCATGTCTCTTGGCACAGGGCAGAGTCCAGTAATAATCCTCCATCCATTTATATCCAAAGACATGAGGTCATTCCTTACAATATCATTCTAATTAATCTATTGAATCGTCTAATTATATTGTATCGTTATACAATATAATAACATACCAGTACTGTAACAGAACCCAGATCCTCTTTTCCCATTCAACTTATTAGTAAATCTGAAACATTTTGATCTTATTTTACTTTTAGCATTATTAAGGTAGACAATTTAAGAATTAAAGTTTGAAATAGTAATGTTATATAGGTTACAACTATAGTACTACATGACTGATTGGTATTTAAAGTGTTCAAAGAAATATTTCATGTAATTATTACTTATAAAACTTTAACTCAAAAATTAAGCAAGAAAACTCGACATTTAAATTGACAATGAAAATCAAACTGCAACTTTTAACCATCAACACGCATAGTGATCAATAGCTTAATTGGTGTCTACCATGATTGCTTTATGATGGGTGTGGCTAATCAAACATTTTCAGAAAAACAAAAGTTTCACTTTCAAATTACCTTCTTCATTAAAGTATCATTTATATACTAGGCTGAGCTTATATAATTACAAATTGTGTAATAATTTTACATAGTACATACCTTGTTTTTCTGATTCCTTATCCACTGAGTCTACTTTTAATGTACCAGCAACTAATACTGGAGATCCTATTATCAATATAGTGAATACAGATATTAAACATGTATATACACAAAGTGAAGTATGACAACATTCAGTACAACCATATTGTATATATCATTTATATATATATCAGACACTCTGTGCATGGATTTTTCAATTACTCTACTTTTGTCTATGGTAAACAAGGAGTTTGTTAGATTAAATGTTACTAAAAGTCATACAAAAGCATTTGTTTTAAGTATACACAAATAAGGTAAGAACTATAAACAACAACCTACTTTGTACTTGTTCTTTTAGTTCAAATTGATTTGAGCCCACGTCTTCCTCCAGTCTCACTATCTCTTCCTGTTTGTTTTCAAGATCAGTCATTAATTGTACTTGCAAATCTGAAAACATAAAATACACAGTACCAGATTTTTCTGAATATGTTATACCTTCTTTCTCTCCCAGGGGAGATTGCAACATTATTATTTCGCTATCTTTTGTCTTTGGTTCAATTTTACTTTTCTCAATTATCTCAGTTAGTTCTTTTCCATAAGCACTTGCCTCCTATCAAATACACAAGTAAGCGCTAGTCACACTATAAAACCTATACTATTATTGTAAGTCTCTTACCTCATATCTCTTACTCACATCCCAAACAACATTGTATCCTATTGATAGTTTGATTATTCCCATTTGTTTCAATTGGGTAACATTCTTCTCTGCTTTCTTTAGTAAAACATCCATCATATATCGTGGAGCATAGCATGTCACTATGATGGAGTTGCTTTCCCTTGCTTTTTTAACCAAGATTCGTCGGGCCATATCTCCAAATGCCTTCCATAACAGCTCTTTTATCTCTTCTAGTGTGTGTTCATCTGCCTTCCATTCCACAACAAATTCAATGGTCTCACATTTGAGAGGAAAAGATTGACCTGTCATAAAATCTTCATGTTCACAAACTCGAAGTTTGATTTCCTTGCAAAGCTTTTCAACTTTAGACTGGTAAGCTGCAATATAAGCTTTTGCCTCTTTGATGTTATAACGATTGATTATTGACTCCAAACAAGCAATACTGACAGGGGTACACTTGCCACGTACAATATCCATTATGTCATCAAATGATTCAGCTATAGATAATTGAGGCTTCAATTCTGGATACGACATTCGAAGAAATGTTTTGAACTCTTTAAATTTTGGCAGTGTGACAGCAGATTCAATAAGAGGTGCAACTGTCATTATTAACTCTCCAAGTTCTGTTCTTATTCGATCAAAACTATCTCGATAAATAGGTGACAAATAGAGCTCTCTTACATGACCTAATAATATATTACAATCATTACATAATTACTATTATTAATACCTACCAAAATCTTTTAGTGTATTTTTTCCTACACCTACTGTCTCCTCTGATTGTAATAAGACAGTACCAAAATTTTCCAACTGGCTAGGGTCTTTAGATACTGTATTAGACAGTGTGCTCAATGTATCTCCAGTTAGTAAACCACCTGATCTTTTCACATCATCAAATGTCTCCTTGGAGATTACATCCTCTGTATATAGTGTATGAACTACTTCCATAGGAAGACGAACTTGAGAAAGATTTTCAGATAGTTTACGAAGTCCTTGAGTGGTGAGATGTTGAACTGTTTAAGAAAGAACAAATTTTAAAAAAGAGAATATAATTATATAGATAGTCAGATTTTACTTTCAATTAATGTCTTCAGATATTCCTCAGCAACTGTATTCTCACCAATGCTCTCTGTCTTTAGTGTGTCTATAATCTGTTTTCTTGAAGCAGAGGGATTTGAACTGAGCCACAATTCAAACATTTTCAAAGCTTTCATATCGGTTCCTTGACAGTCTTTGTCAATACCGTCCAGCTTGGCGCTATTTATTTCTAGAACCACACCAAACTGGTACCACTTGGTACTAATACTGACGTGTTTGAATAGCTCATTAAGAGTCGGTTTTCCATTTAAAAAAGCGTCAAAATCTCCTATCGGATCCATAGTTATCACAAAATGTTGGTATCGTCCCTAGACTGTGAGGCGTGGCAATCTGGGGAGGAAACCACACGAATTGTGGTACCCAAAATTCAGGGGAGGGCATAAATTTTTTTAAGGGGATAAAATTGCTTGCTTTACGTACTACTTATGTACTTTTTCTATAACTCCCTCGACACTGAAGACTCTGTTTTCTTAAAAAAATCAGCCAGAATGTTCATCTCTATAATTATAGAGAAATATTTTATATGGCTTTATAATTCAATATAATTTATTTAAAAAAATAGTTTATAGCAGGCATCAGGATGTCAAAAATGAAGAGGGGCTAGCTCCCTAGACTAGCTACTAACCTATGATTCTAATATAAACTGTGAGTTTATTATCACTTGAAATAGTTACAATAAGGGACACAGTAGTTCATTTATAACAATATTTATGAATAAATTTTATTGGTAAGCACCCATACACAAACAATATTCATTAGGAAAAGGTCAGTTTTTTAAATGATCAAGCTAACAATAGTGATGACTAAAAATGATGCTGTAATGACACCTGTAATTATAGCAACAATAGGAGAACTAAGAATAGGTGATAACAACTGCTACATGACAGGTCACCATTGTGTTCAGGGTATCTCACTTTGAACAAAACCAATTCAATAATTCTTCAGGATAGTTCAATGTTTTTCTAGTGTAAAGTGTGCATATCACACATACGTTTTTACAGTGTAACTGTTATCTAAAACTACTTGTCTCTTACAATGTCTCTTCTAAAATCATAAATGTTAGAGTAACAAGCTATTAATTGAAGTAATTCCTTCTCTTACATCAATTCAAGAGTTTCCTGAACTTCAGCCATAATTAGAGTAGTTAGACTCTACTGTGTGGAAAAAAGCAGGTGATCGCTTACCCTCTATTATAACATGAATCTGTACAGCAAATAATGATTCAGCAAATAATGTCTTGATTATACATATTTTTCTATCTGGTACCTTTAAAACTAGCAAATTACTATTGCTGGCTTTTGTCTTTAAAAAAATTGTTGTTGAATCAGAGTGGACATCTATTGGGATTATTCATAGACTGTGCTATAGAAAGAAGATATTGACATGGGGATATCTTAATTGTATAACAGTACTATGAACTTCCTTTGGGATTTACGATAATAGGAAATTATTTGCCATATATAGGTTCGTCGCCTCGCAACAAACAAGGTCGTTAACAGAGACCCTCTTTTACAAGTAGTAGATATCATGGTAGCTAGATCCCCGAGTCCACAGGAATTGCCAATTATTCCAGACTTAAAGGAAACTGGAAAAGTGTTCGGAGAAGGAGCTTTTGGAATGGTAGTGGAGATGAAATTTCCTGATGGTGCTGAGGTAGCTGGAAAGAAGATCCATGAGATTTTCTTTCGCCATAACAATGACGCAAAGGAAGTCGAGTCAATGAAAAAGCGATTTGAAGAAGAATGTGTGAGGTACATTAAAACTTTAAAAATTGTGCTTAGTGTATGCTTGCAACTTCTTTGAACAAAGTGACAATATAGTTTACTTTTCACGCATTCGTTGAGAATGACCACTTACTCAATGCTATAACTCTGGTTAGGAATGGGCTAAGGAGAAATGGTTTGCAACATTCAAAAGCCCTTGTAGGTCCATGAACTTCATTTTTTTAATAGTTAGACCGCTAGCTATTAAGGTACGTTGCACACCTGAAACCCTAAGTAAAGCGAATGGCAATCTTCGCAATTCACCATGACCTGACGAGCTGATTTTTATCCTGTAATCACAAACAACCATGCCTGCCGTCATGCAAAATGTATATATTCTTAGCAAACACCTGCGCAAGCGTTGTTCAGGATCAGTAGAAAACTTAACAAACTGTCAAAAATAGCTCAATAGTAAAAAAACGATAGGTTAACAAGAGATAGTGATAAAAAAACACAAAAGCTTCAATACAAGTCACAAAATATGACGCCCAGTTATAACGTTGCGTCATTACACTTTACTAAACAGGCAGTCTTTTGAATGTGAACTTTGAGTAGTATCATCTTAAGAAAGTAAATTCTTCGTACAACCTCCTTATACGTATTGAACAATGAATACAGGAAATGTAAATAGAGATAAGGATAGATATTGTCTTTGCATAAATTGTAAGTACATGTTAGTACTGTGTTTAAGTATAAATTAGTCAGTTATGAACATACAGTATTAAAGTCACGCATGGTGCTTGTATAACTTATCAATTTAGTTACCTGTTATATTTGATTATTTATATAATGTGTTATTTACGCCATGGTGAAAGAATTAGGTTTTAGGATGAATCTACCTACATATGGTTGTTTGTTTGTATGTTTGCATCTCTACTAGCTCTCTTCTTTACGAAATTTAATGTTTGCCGTGAATATCCAACACTACAAAAAATAAAAAGCATCATTCACTTTCTATCTACCACTGAACAATGTGTGCAAATGTGAATAGCAATTATCACAATGTTCACTTGTTTGATCTGGCCATTTTTAATGAATGTGTAGTGATGATATAGCCATGAAAGCAGACTAGAATAAAATAATGACAAAGATTCAGTGGTATATTAGGAAAGCATGAGTCTGTTTTGTTCAGCAAACAGAGTTAATTATTATATCTTTAATTAAAATAGGATGAGTCAATTACGTCATCCAAACTTTGTCCAGTTTTATGGAGTGCACTACAAGTCGGATTCTGTTGTTCCTATTCTAATAATGGAGTGTCTACCAATGTCATTGACTGCGTATATAAAGCAAACTGAGAAGATTCCAAAGCTTATTAAAGATTCGATATTATGTGACGTATCACAAGGTCTATATTATCTACATGCAAAAACACCTCCTATAGTTCATCGTGATCTCACTGCTAACAATGTATTACTCACCTCAGAGATAAAGGCAAAAATTGCTGATTTGGGTGTGTCTCGTATTTTTGAGCCAGAAGCTGCTACGTACTACATGAGAATGTCCACATGTCCTGGTACACTGCCGTATATGCCGCCCGAGGCACTAAAACCTGACTACAAAGAAACTTCCGATAACTTCGATAAATTAGATGTGTTCTCATTTGGTGTTCTAATACTTCATGTCTATACACAAAAATGGCCAAAACCAGGTGATCTATTTGATGAGTCTAACATGCCAAGGACAGAAATACAAAGACGAATGCATCTACTTGTTGAAATGGATAGTAATATAATGAGAAAGCTAGCTGAGCAATGCATTGATAATAAACCAAATTTGAGACCACACACTTCTGTTCTTGTGAGTACTGTTAAGAAACTTGTTGATAGTGCTAACAAGACACTCCCTGGAAAGAGACATCAAATGTTAAACTTGGAAACAGCAAGATACAAGACCACAATGTAAGTATTAATGTAGAATGCAAGGCATACTATAAAAGTATTGTATATATTAACTATTGAGATTATTATCATTTAAATCGTGATATGGTTATGATAATGAGGTTCTTCAGCAATACAAAAAGGCATTGTTAGCAATGATTGAATAAAGCTATGAAAGCTAGCCTTATAAATGCAAGCTAGCCTTATTAAAAATTTGATCCTTAAGTATGAAATTATTATCTCAAAAGCTGATTGAGAGATATATTTTAAAGGTTTGTATATCCCATAATCAAGTTTTTGTTCATAGAATGGAAGTTTAAACAATTTGACAAAATACAAAACATAAATTGTTAGCAACAGTTATATTGCAATAATATGCTATGCCCCTCTTTTTTCACTTTTTAGGGCTGATGAAGAGGAAGAGAATATGCTTGAGAAGTAAATCTAAAGAATTTATATATTTACTCATCGATAATGTACAACTTTGTCTTTATTGTGGACTTCATGGTTCATGCATGCAAATAAATAATGATATAGCCTAAAATATTGAATTCACATGTCTTTATTCTCCTTTAGTTCTGAGGAAAATGTTAAAATGATTTGGGAAGATGCTGATTTAACTGAAGAACACAGAAGGATAGCAAGTATTGTAAAAAGCCATACAAGCAATAAAGAGAAAAAAAATTTATTTCACGATCTCACTGTTAGACTTGCAGCTGGTGAACGTCTTTCTTTATTGGAAGAAATAGCTCACCTTTCTAAAGCAGAGCGTTCCTGCTTGGTAGTTGTAGATAATAAAACATCTTATACTATAGAGAGTTCTAGCATCGCAATCTTTGGGGTACCAAGAAGATCTGGTGTTACTGAAATTCTACCAAATATCAAGTATGGTTTTCGTTTCAAGAAGTCAAGATTTTCTTTGAAAGGTTGCGCTGGAATTCAAACAATTGTTGTCAGAAAATCTAACACTTCAAAGCTTTGTTTTCTTGTTGCCTTTAGAAATTATACGATTCAGCTAAAGAATTCTCGTAATAAAGTTGCTTTTCTTTATATGAAAGATTGCATTACAGAAGCAGATGTGCAGTTTTTTGAAAAAATAATGAGAAATGTGGAGCCAAACCCCGATGTTCTTGGCTGCTATCCAAGTGGCAAATATGACTGCACATTTAAAGCAACAATTGCTAGTGAACAACCTGCATTCAGTATGGAATTCAACAACATTTTGATTGATATTTCAATGACCCAAGATTTTGCAGCTGAAGTTAAGGTGATTATATCTACTAAAGTGGCAATAGAAGAAATGACTCGTGAAACAAAGAAATCACTAGAAGAAACATCAAGTGAATCATCATCTGAAGAAGTCATGAAAATGCCCAATGAACCATCTCTTGAAGAGAATGAAAGTTCAGAGGATACAAAGAAAAAACTACGTCGTTGTTATATTATGTGACTTGTCATGACTACAATTGCTAAATATCGCTACTTTTTTCTAGCTTATTCTTTATTAATATATTATAGATATTACTGTGCGTGAGGTTTTGTCTCTAGTCTTTAGTTTAATGCTATAAGTAAAATGTTTATAAATGCTTATATATATATTATATATTACATAATAACTTTATCCTTGTGTTTTATTGCAAAAAGTGTGTTTTTATATATAATATTCATGAAGAGATATATAGATATTACACTAGTATAAAGTGGATGTAGTAGCAATGCTATTAAAGCAATATTGAAATAAAGTTTATTATTGATTAGCTGCTTCACAAGCATCAACTCAGTCACCACATTGTACATCAACTGATTCTGATAGATCTATAGGTATGAAAGATTATAAATAGATATTAGATGAGATCAAGAAGTGTTGAAGACAAAGCCTAAGACTTAGCTAAAACAGGTCTATGCATGCACATATGTATATATGTGTGTGTGTGTGTGTGTGTGTGTGTGTATGTACATGTATATATCAATATAGTCATGTTACACTGGTATTCTAATAGTCTTGTTGTATTGAGAATCCCTTCATAAAAGTCACTCATAAATCATGTCACCTTATCTACCAAGTCTATAGTCTTTATGTAATTATACATTCTAAATTGAAAACAAATTTATTAACAGGAATATTTACAATTTTTATTATCTATATGTAATTAATGTTTTCTCTTCCAGCTTGCAAATGTGCACATTTTTGTGTTATTAACCTCGCTTTGCGTGGGCGCAAAGCGAGGGTATTGTAGTCTGTCAGTGTGTGTGTGTGTGTCTGCACTGTCTGTTACCGGGTTTGTTTTTGAACTGCTATAAGCAAGCGAAGCGTTATCAGCTACCAACGTACTATCAAGAACACTGTCAAAGATAACGAAAGCTTAAAATTCACAAAAGAATTTTCAGGCTGCAGAGATCAAGGTGCCGTTTCTCAAAAAGTAAATAAACTTAATGTGGAGGTTTTTTAGTTTGTTGTAGAGAATCTTAGAGGACTACGCATCAGCAAGACAGAAGGCCGTTGGTCGAAGCAATCGTCAGAAAAGTTCTGAAAAGTTTTTCAAGATAGTACATGGACTTGGAGCGAAGTAACGCATTCAGGAAACGTCTCCAAGCACTGAAAAGACTGCTACTAATAGATAATATATCTAAGCAATAATTTAGCAGTTGATATTAATAACATACAAGTTAATTATTAAAACCGTGTTACTATATATATTTATATTACCAAATAAAAGACTGAAACTTAAGTATGCAGTGTGTATTCTTCATGAAATACCAAGCTACATCGACAGTAATAGGAAAAATAGTCCAAAAAATATTATGAGAATAAATTTCAACCAAGCTTTTGTCTCTTAGATTATGATAGAGCTAGAAATCTAGGTTTGTAATTTATGTCTGACTTTGATGTGAATGAAAAACCACAACTCTAATTAAACTTAGATGGATACCTCAGTAAGAAATGCATAAATCAAAAAGAGAACATCTATCCAAACATCTTGCAAAAGTATTTTTATGATGTTTTTTCTCAATTAGTAAGTTCTTGGCCAACTGATTCAAGAATCACATTTGTAACAACAATCGCACTCACCATAATAATGTGTCAAACAAAAATCTACATATATATAGTCCAATGTCTGATAATTTTAATGTTATTATAAAGGTCATCTATATTATAACGATATTAACTATTAATATAAACTAATTAATACACACAAAATACCATTTTCTACTAAATATTTTCATTAATGTCTGTAATAATCTCTGACATTGTTGGATGTTCCCTACAATTCTTCTCCAAACATCGCTCAATAAGAGCTTTAAAAGTCGATCGTCGAATAGTGTTAATATGACGTTGTCTCTCTGCTACTTGAGGAATATGACATATCATCATCTCAATCAAGACAACACTATATCTGTAAACATCCATTGCAGGAGAATGGCTCTTGGTACACCAGCTTCTGGCGCAGAATAAACTGGATTACCTGGATTGACTGTTTTACTAATCATTGGTTGAAGATTAGCTGAGCCATAATCTGATACCTTGGCTCTCCATCCACCACCTATCATTTGTAAAAGGACATTAGCACTGCTGACATCTCTATGCAATATTGGGTCTGGTTTAAATAGATGAAGATAGTTAAGGGCACAAGCTATATCTTCACCAATGGCTAAAACAGCATGATAAGGTAAAGGACTGGCTTCAGGCTCTTTACAAAGGCTAGTAGGTATTAGCTCTGAGAGAATAATTGGAGTACCTATTCGAGTGGCTCCTATGAACTGGAGGAAATTGATTGGGATGACGTATTCGAGCAGCATTCTCCATTTCTCGTGTAAAAACTGATATGTTATATGGTGACAGGATAACTTCATGAAGGCATTTTGCAGCTACTTTAAGACCTCAAAATTTAGCCACCTTGACTTCCCTCCAACCTCCTCTACCAAGGATCATCTCAGTCATCTCAATGCGTTCTCTTTTCACTACCCAATGAAACTGATTTTATAACTGTTGTACTTGTAGTTGAAGAGCAGCATTAGCTAGACATAGTACTCCTTCTCTTTTTTGGCTATTCTGTAGCTGTTTTTGACTTTTATCTGACAATTATAACATTCCTTTGGCAACCATATAAGCATCATCAAGTAACAAAAGATCTAAAAAATAAAATATAGATAATAATTATCATTATAAAAATTAGTTAGTTCTTTTAACCTATCTGTGGTGAATCAGGTAATAAGGTGAGTTGAGAAAACATAATAAAAAAACACTCATCATTTCTGAGGCTGTTTTTTGAGTTATGTAATTAAGAATATGTTTTTGATATATTTTCAATATAATCTAAAACAATGCATGCATACTGAGTGACTACAAATTAACCAATCTATTTAACAATCATGAGACCAAATTTATTTGTATATATGGTTACCTCCATCAAGAACTTGGGCATTAGGAGCCTGATTTTTCACCTATAACAAAGAAAGCAAATGAATAAAGCTCACTGTAAACATAAGGACCATTACTATCTATGCATGATCTATGCACTGTATAGTTAGTATTACATTGATTACCAAAAACCAAACATTGACTTACTTGAACATTGGACATAATAGTCAGATCACATCAATTAGTACTTGTACATTAGCAGGTTTAATACAAACAAATGGATCAATGACGAGACTATAGATCTCGACAATACTTCACTGTATGATGATGTTAAGACAATAAGAATATGTACATCTCTTAATAAAAGTACTACAACAAGGGAACTATATTTATGAAGACAACATGAAGAGTATTGAAATGATAAATGAATGTAAAAGTTTTGATGAATATGAAACAAATGAAGGTGATAATTGAAGTAGCTGTAGTTAATAGCTACATTTGACTGTCGACTCGAACTGGCTGCCATCAAACCCAAAAGGAATATATAGTTGAAATTGCTTGAGAGTTAGTTGAGAAAGGATGGCACTTACAGTCAGCTTCTCAAAGTGAACTCAGTGTCGAGTCTCTGATTTGTCTTACTAATTGACAATTTTCCTCCAAGATAGAAGACCAAACAAATGGCAAACAACATCAGCAAGACTGTTCAGTACATAGACCTAGTAGAAGAAAAAGATGTAGATGAAAGACAACAATATTTAAATGTAAGCAGTATGACATACCATTATGCTATCGTACCTTGCTTTGAGGTTTATCACACATAGAAAGACCCTAAACGACACTTATAACTTTAATATCATTACAATTTCATTCCTAGAAATATAATATAGTACCTTATAGCTATTAACAAATAACCATATATTATTTACCACACTGCACCATTTAAAAATGAATTATTTATTTCATGAACTTATCAAAAAAATATCTCAACTCGCCTGATGCTTAGAATTTGTAGACCTCCACTTGCTTCAGAATTCGAGTTAGTAGAATCTTTCAACAACATTATTAGATAGCGATAACAACTAAAAATGCTATAAAACTCGACAGAAAAAGGACTCATAGCAACATGCTCTAATTTTAAGGTCATCTTTGAATCAATACTGGAGTGGGGATGTCGCGCACAGATCCCACTCGCACGCTCAAGGGTTAATAAGGTGTTGTTATCTAGTACTTTATTAGGCATGTGTTGCTAATTTCAACAGATTGAAGAGAGTCTATTTCTCTTAACATAATGTGGAGGGTTGACCTCTGACTGTGAAAGAGGTTATTCCGTTTTAATGCAAGAAGCAACTTGGAAAGTATCACATGCTCTTTGGCTTGGTAGAGGTGGTGGATTTTTCGTCTGATGGCTTCACGATCAAAATCATCAACTAACATCTCTTTGTTGGAGTTGAAAAAGCAGCTCCACCAATGTCAACTTTCCCTTTTCGTAGCCTCTTGATGCTGGTACGTGAAACTCCTGTGACATCAGCTATTCGTTTAAGAGATCCTTCAGTCCGTTTACACTTGTTAAGATCCTCAAAATAGTTATAGACATTCGCAACAATCTCCTTTGTTTGTGACCTCAGTCTCTTTCCCTTTACGAACACGAGAGAAAACGTGGTGTGTTGTGTGTTCGCATGACATGCACGTGAACATATAATGAATACAATTTTAATGTACTTCAGCGCTTTTTGCATAAACCTCAGCTTGCATAAGGCACCTTTTTAATAAAGGGGTCTCCTCAACTCGGACAGAGTATAGTTCATTAGACTGTATCTTGACCTGCTCTCATAATACTAGCTATGGCTACAAAGAAACTCCTTCAAACTCAACATCTAGGTGACATACAATACTTGATATAACTGCTGTTCCTTCTAATATCTTAATTCTCTCCATTTAGATATTTCAGATCTTTTGAGGAAGGCTCCTACTGTACATGACCTGCTCAATCTATTAGCTGATATTAGTAACTTGTGGTGTGAGATTGGGTTAAGTCTCAAAGTTTCTCACAGTTTTTTGGATGGTTTAAAACGCAGCTCAGAGAGCAATACTATCAAACTCTCTGAAGTCATTCATAGCTGGCTAACTACTTCTCAACCTCATTTCATTACCTGGGAAACAGTGATTGATGCCATGAAGGGTCCTATTGTTAATAACATCATGAAAGCTAACATGTTACATCATCATTTAATTAAAGGTAAGTTGATATAACATTTATTCATGTAGTCAGAAAATATGTTTTTGTTCCTTAGTGAAAGAAGACACTCTCCAAAGTTTTATTACAGAGATGTCACAGTGTCTGATCAATCCTGTAAAAGTGTCCCAGCTGTTATTTAGTAAGAGATGTATCAATGAAGCAACACTTGATAAGATGGAGTCATTAGAGGGCGCAATGGATGAGAAGAAGACAATTCTGTTATCTGCTATACATGCAACAATATCTTCTGATCACTCAAAGTTGAAAGCGTTAGCTACAATACTGTGCAAGTTTGACAAGACAAAACTACTATCTGAGAGAATTATCAATGAATATTGTGAGAGGTCAATTAAATAATTTTACAATTAATGTTTATTGTTGATAGGTCAAACCTTTTCAGATGACCAAGCAACATCAACCACTGTTCAAGAGGCAGCAATGACAAATTATAATAGTTCTGAAGATTGTGCCAGTGACATTTTATGTTGTCATTATGGTTCTCTCTCTCTGTCTCTTCATTATCCTGTTAGCATAGCACGCTACCTCTTTGGAGAGGGCGTTATTACAAAAACTAGACTAGCAATTATAAAATATTCTTTGTCAACAAGAAAAGCATTATTAATGCTCTTAAAGTCTGTACGTCATGCTGTACATATCAACTATCGTCACCTGATGATCTTTGCTAGTGTACTACTTAAGTTTAGTAGCAATGTACCATGTGCTAAAGCTATTCTCAAGGACTGTGGTAAGCATATTATATGTGCATTAACTCTTAACAGTTCTGATATTTTCATAGAGAAGGTATTTCCTGATGACGACATCCCAGAAATAGAATCCAGTCCTGATAACATTGAAGGTAATAGTAGAATCATACTGATGGTATTGTGTTGGATTTAACTTTATAGACAGCTCTTCAACTAGCCTATTAAAAAGGTCAGGTTTAACTAAAAGTCGAGGTTAGTGAGACTGTGAAAGCCATGAATTTAATGACAATTCTAATTACAGATAAGGCTTCAAAAAAAATTTCAATCCCTCGAAAGCTGAATTCTGTGTTTGGTTCCTTGAAAAGTGAATTTGCAATAACCTTCAGTAATGTTCGAGAAGCTATCAATTCAAAACCTCCACCTCTTGATAAATTAAAGCTATTTCTAGAAGATGGCTACCCTCACCTCAAGTCTCAAATCATTTGCATTGAGTCCATTAATGAAATGTTAACTGTTGTGAGAAAGTATTGTACACTGATCAATATAAGTTGTTTGGAGGGTATTGTAAGGCGATTCAAGATCGATGAAGCTGAGATACATATAGAAAAGTACAAGAAACTTGTTCAGTCATTTTGTAAAAAAACAAAAGCCTTACTTTGTATCAATGAACATTTCAAAGAGACCAAAACTCCTTGTCTTCTTAAATGTGAGACAGCTATCTTTGTCTTGGACTGGGATCCTAAAGTTTGTACGATAGAAGATATTAATGAAATTATTTCAGAATCACTTGAAGAAAATGTGGATATTCAATACATAGCAAAGGGCAATTCCATCATTGTCACCTGCTTCTTTCCTCTCAGTCTAACAACATCACTTCTTATTAAAGCTCAGGAGACTCTTGAATCAGTGAAGAGGAGAGGATTAATCCATCTTACAGTTGGTCACTACACCATTTATGATCACCGAAGAGACAAGGTAAGATGAGTAGTATTAGACAAAAGTTACTACATACATTGTATATTGATATACAGGAAGTTGAAGCTATGGTAGAAGAGAGCACAAAGGAGTTAAGAAGTCAACTTGAGGTACAAGAAACCATCAATAAAAAGAAGACTATGGAAATAGAGTCTATGAGAGAAGGTACTTGTAAATTAATAGCTTCTATATTACCCTAATTTGTTTACACTGTACACTTATTATTTTCATCTTAACTATAGTCATGAATTGTTTGTTAGTTTAAGATTATGAATTTGATTTGTGGTTGTAATTTATTATATAGCTTTTACAAGTCATTATTATTATACAGAAACAAGACAATTGATAGAAAAGGTTGAAGATTTAACATCACAACTAAGAGATAGAGACAACCAAAATGAGACATTAAAAAAGAGATTGGAAGGTAATTGGTATTTTTATAAACTAGAAATAGAGTCAACAAATCAAAGTATTAGGAATAATTATTGCTATTCTAATAGATTTCTATTTTCTTAAATATGCATGTGTATTTGAAACTTTATTTTCTAAATCATTCTAGTTGAGATCATGAATATAATTTATCATTCCATTTTTACTGAATATATTATAATGTATTGTACAATATTGTTATATATAGAAAGTGAAACGAAGGAAAAACTGGTTGGAAAATTGAAGTTATTTCTAACAATAAAGGAAGGTATCACTAGCACAATAGTAATCACTAACATACTTCATGTCACTTATTTGTCAATAGTTATATATACATTATGATTACTTCTTTTCTCTTAGCTTATGAGAAGAAATTAATGTCAGTGTCTGCAGAGAGACTGAAAGAAATAGAGAAACTACAAGAAATAATCACATCTTTAACATTACAACTACAAGAAAGAGATGAACAGATTGAGAAACTAAAACAGAGTTTAAAAGGTAACTCATATTATTACATAATTGTCACTTTTTATTGTATATTATTGTTAAAAGATCTAGCTTTTATACCAAAGGCTTGTAAACCAGTAACTGATCAAGGACTTGAAGAGATACATACAAAACCTTACCGAAACAAAGAGTCCACACCTGAAGCCATAGGTAATAATACATTTTGTAACTACTAATGTAGAGTGTCCACCAATGTTAGATGTGAATAAACAGTTAAAAGGTTCATTTGATAATGAAGATGACAACCCTCCTTCAAATAGCATAATATCTTTGATGACTAATTATATATACATTGTTTATAACTATAAGCCCACACAAGTGTAAATTGGCCTGTTTATACAAATATAATGTGAAATTGACTATTGTTATATCTAGAGTACATTTCAGATGTCATTTTGCTGCATTATAATACAGGCTTAGTCTGGCATGGCCGAACCTTTCTCTAAAAGAGGAAAGTCTGGGAATAAGCACATATAGGACTCATATAGCTTATAAAACCTTGCAAGCCACATAAACACTTCGTGTACTTATGACCTTCTTCTTTTGCTTAACATTTATTCCATATGAAATGATGATGGCCAGCAAAGTCTTTGAAGTTGCTTGAAACTCTTCTCATAAAGCAGTACATGATACAAGGCATTGCTAGTTAGTGCTTTTTTAAAAAGGTCATCAGCACAACCAGTGCATACGACAATAGCCACTTGTATTTTTCACTTTGTTAACACGATCTGAGTATGCTTTATTGCTGCTATACGAGTCCTATATGTGCTTGTCTCCAGACCCTTCCCCTTTTAGTGAACATTTGGCAACGCCAGACTAGTACAGATTTGATTGGAAAAGCATTCATTTTTGAAATATTCTCCTTTGGATTCGACTTGAGTAAGAGCTATAGTTGACTTATTAAGGTCTACGTACACTTCTGATTTGACTAGTACATAAACTTCTACTTCAGTTTTGCTCATCTTTTTACTCTTGTTGGTATGTTGAACTTGTAATAGTAACTAGAGCTTCAACTTTCAGTCAAACACCAATAATCAATCCTTTAGTTTATAAAGAATTAAAAGTATACCTTACAGAGTCAGCTATAACTCCTCATTTGAGTTGAACTTTCTGGTTCTTTTTACTGCAACTTCCCATGTGATAATCATTGTCATACATATACTTATAACGCATTACAACAAAACGTTACAATCTTAAACCACAAGTTATTATAGTGCAAATTATATTCACAATTTTCAAACCACAATAATAAATATATGAAATATGGATTGCCATATTTACTGTACAGTCCTTAGTCAGTATTAGAGCTATGATTCTGACAAGATCTATGAAATGGTTGTACCAAGTGTTGTCACCTTGTCACTTTGTATATGTACATGTTTAATATAAGTCATATTATGTAGAGTCTACAATATCACATGATGATGGTGAACAAATATTAAATAATGAAGAGTCAGTCAAACAAGGTATGTAACAATGGTATGATGTATAGAGTTATGTCACAGGTAAAAAGAATGTACTTTAATTATAGTATATTTTGTAATAATACTGTAAGTGTTTATCGTTATGTTTTGAATACTTCAAACAACAATCAGTTAAGTTCCTTGATGTAATACTAGTTTAGTCTAGTAAGTTAGCCCTTCCTACTTTTGTCATTGCTATACAAGATCCAGTGTTTGCAGTGTGTCAGTATTAATTATGTACCTAATTAGAATCACCATTATACTATAGTATAATTCCATTTTCTATTCCTTTTGCAATGAAAATTTCCGTTATATCTCCATTATTTCATTGCCATAGTAACCACAGTGAGTAAATAGTAATAGGTACCTTTCAGTGTGTTGTCTGTGTATTGTAGTATGTTATAGTATACATTACTATGTGTATACTATAGTATATAATAACTCTGTTTTATAACAGGAGACACTGGAAGTATAGAGTGGAAAGATGATGACAATAGTGTTAGACTCACTAGACCAAGTGTCGTAGAAACTACAGACATGATAAGTAAATTGATAAAAGAACAGCAAACAGGAAAAAAATGGAGTATTCGTCTCATGTCATCATCTCCTGAAAGTACTGCAGTTATTATAAACAATCTTAACAATTGTACAGTGTCAAAACTTTATATAGACAACACTTCATTGGACAATAATTGTGTATCTATATTATCAGAGATACTAAAAAGTAATAAAACAATAACCACACTATGGCTGCATTCCGCTTCACTTACTGGTGGCATCAAATATCTCAGTGACAGTCTCCTTAATAACGCAACAATTGAGGAGTTAGTGTTGTTAAATGTTTCTGGTATTACAGATGAAGATATACCTCACTTATGTCGCATGTTAGCAAGTAATACAACTTTAAAAGACCTGGATCTATACAACTGTAATATCACAGATAATGGTGTCCGATATATCTGTGAAGGTCTTACTAAAAACCAAACTTTGAGTACATTGAATATTAGTTGGAGTCACCAGATCACTTCAATCAGTACCAGTACAATAGCAGATCTAATACAAACGACTAAATCACTGAGAAGACTAGATCTCAACAATACTTCACTGAATGATGATGATATCAAGACAATTTGTACATCACTGAGAAGAAATACTACAATATGGAAACTCTACTTATCAGGAAAACATGAAGAATTTTGTACAAACTTAGACAGTTATCACATTATTAAAGACAGACTTATGTTTTATTATGACTAAGCAGTTTATTGTTTATTCTTAATCTGTTTTCTTGGTCCCTTAATTTTATTATTTTTTTATTTCTCATGACTTCTGACATCTATTCTTTTAAAAACAATTTTTTTCTCTGACAATATTAGTAGACAGTTAAAATAGAGCGGATTTGCTTGACATTTACTTGTCTAGTGGTGTACTTTTTGTCCCTCACAGCTGGCAGGTGTATTTGTATGTGACAAATTGTAAATTATTTAATATCAGTCTCTAGATATTTCTGTTCCAAAAAACCGTCAGGCTACATGACATTAGTAGTATAAGAAAAATTATATATAATGATAACAATTAAAAGATATTCCTCTTCATTAAAAAGGGAAATAGTTGAGGTAGGTAAAGTTACCTTATTGTGGTTTGGTTTAATTGACTATATTGATGGATTTTGTTAAAGTATAAAAACATAATGCTTAGTTCATTGTTTTGTGAGAGAAACTTGCTACATGTCAAACAAGAGCTGGAGTTCTTAGTCGTTCTTAAGTCACCATTTTAGATTAGAAATACTCAATAATTGTCTCGTAATAATTGATATATTATTCATTATGTGTTGCCATAGACAATAGCTATAGAGTAATAAATTTATAAATTAATTTCACAAATTTATTGCTCTCTTATCTACAGTGTGGCTTAATGAATATGACTCACCTAAACGGTCACTGGGTGTGTCAGTTTATCAAAGAAGCAATAAGAAATGTATTATTTGAGAAGAATTTAGAAGAGAAAACAATACTTGGTGGATTATTTGAACATACTCATATTGATAGTTAATGGTATCAGTTGTAAGCTCAACTATAACTAAATGATGTGAAATTGGATGACATTCACTGATTAGCAGAGGATTCTACTTACAAAAACACTGAAAATGTTTAAATTGTGGTAAAATACCAATCCTCATGCTATGCAACTAGCATCTACAGTCAGAAATATAAATTTTAAAAACTTGAATTATATTGTCAGTAGTCTCAAGATAATTGATTTTATGACTTCACTTCATAAGTAATAATGTCTAACTAAAGTTGTAGTATGACTAATACATATTTCACATATACATTTACTAGATCTTCATTTTGTTAAAATGTTTACATGAGGTAATGCTTAAAAATCTAACACTGGATGTAGCTCCTTAGTAGTCTTAGTTACTTTACCAGAAAAGAGAAAATTTCGACCTTGCTCATGCAGAGTCATATATATGAGTACAAAACTACCGAAGGCAATCATTTTAACATTACAAGAAATTACTCAAGATGAGTCTTGTGCAATCCACATAATATCTTTAGTCATTGTTTAGTTAGTGTTTACTGTGACCAAACTAATGAACAAGCACTGTATTTAGTTCATAAGGATAACAGGGTCACCGATTTTACCAATAAAATGACAACTCAAGATAATGTATTAACTTGTGTCACATGTACTGATACCCTCGTATTATGTTTATTTAGTTTTTTTCAATCTAACATAATTGCCTGTTAAAGCAATCACCTACTCTGAGTGATATGAGTAAATTAAGAGTGACATCGAGAAAAACAACCTATCTTTCATAATTGAATATGACACACAGAACAACTTAATGATGTGTAACCTGGTGGACTTTTCTTCTGTTGTCTAGGAATCATCCATATTCAGATCATCAGTTCTCAGCCATTTTCTACATTACACATATTTCAATAACATATGTCTCAGCTTTACTCAAACAAAAGCAGATCCATAGGACTTATATACCTTGTAATGTTCACAGCAACACTTGTAAAGAATGTGAGCATTTGTAATGTTCACAGCAACACTTGTAAAGAATGTGAGCATTATTGTTTGCATAGTCAAAGAACTGGAAAGCATGTGAAACTATATAATGTTTTGGTTTCCTATGGAAACCATAAGTCGTCTTAGCTTTTTGGTTCTATCTACATCTCCCATGAACTTCTTTAATCAGGTTGAAGTGGGGAAGAAATTGGTATTTTAACCTATAATTAGGTTGAACTCTTATCTAGGCACTGACACTGTCCATCCTCTCAGAAAAAACCTATTAATATAATGTACACGTATAATTATATAACACTTCATTCAGAAAAACAAATGTATACTATTGTGTCATTATGTTATTTTGTGAAGATTCTTTTAACTAAAAAAGGGCAATAATTATATTATATAGAAATATAAAGGTATGTAGTTATTTACCAATTCCATGTATAGTACCTAAGTCACTACTGTTATCAATAAAGTAAGTTCCTAACAACGATGTAGTAATTAAAGTGTATGTCTATCTTCTCTTTATCTTCATTTTGACTGTGTTGTTCCTTAAAAGTTTATAATGTAGACATACTGTATGCAACTATAAAAATAGAAATAATAATTTAAAAAATAATCAGAACATGTTGGCTTAAAGTATAAATAGCAAATTAAACAGTAAAAGGCAGTGCATCTAGATTTGCCATCAAATCCCACAATCCCATCTCAAATCATATGAGATGGGATTGTGGGATCCATTTTTGCAATGTGGGACTATGGATTATGCATGAATCGGACAGGATAGGATCTTCCTATATGTATCCCTCTAAGTATTCTGATGGCAAACTTGGACATGTGTCAGAAGAAGTGCAATTTATGTAACTATCAAACAAAATTATTAATTTCACCTTTGTAGTCAAGAGATCTAGCTATGATTTCTAGCTTCTTGCTTTCATCTTCACTTTGTTTGTGTATTTCATTGGCAACTTTCATCAGTTTAATAGCAAGTGTTTTCTTAGAGGCATCATTTTCACTGGACAAGTCTTCCCAAGCAATTAATATTGTCATGCAACATCTCCATTTTGATTTTTCCTTAAATAAAATTATTTCTGGTAAATCAAGACATTGACAAACAACACGCAATGTTTTGTCTGACAATTCTAACATTCCCTTGGCAACAATATAAGCATCATAAAGTGACAAAGGATCTAAAAAATAAAAAAATATATTTCATCGTAAAATGAATTAGTTCCAAAATGTAAAGAATCAGATGTCAAAATATCACTGTACTACATATTAATAGATAGTTGTGTAGTAAATTTTCAAAATCATAAACATTTATATAAATGATTCATAGTTAGACGAAGAATCATTATGAATGCTACATTTACTTTTGTGTGAGAACTGTCACAATGAAATTTGTAATAGGAAAACTCTATATACTACACACTCATCCTTTTTAAAACTGTTTGCGGAGTTATCCAATATGTTTTTGATAATGTTTTCAATGTATTTCATAAAAATGCATGCAAACTAAGTGACTACAAATTAGTTAAAATAACTAATTTATTTAACAATGATGAATCTAAAGATTATATTATATTTATAGTTACCTCCATTAAGAATTTTTTCTTGAGGAACCTGATTTTTCACCTATAACAAAAGACAATGAATAAAACTTACAGTAAATATAATGACTATTATTATCAATGTGTGACCAATGCACTGTATGTGGAATACTACATTGATGATATACAAAGAAATATTATCATTACCTTGTTAAGCACAGTATTGTATGTGAAAAGTGCATTATTAAACTTTCCATCGTCTTTGCACATTTGACATAACTCATTATTTGGTAGGTGATGGTAATGTTGATGAAGTTTATACACAGCAGTTTGGTCGGCTTTATTTGAACACATAACTGCAAAATTGTATTTGAATTTTGTAATCTCCATCATTTTATGACAGACAGTGATGACTTGCTCTACAACATCTTCATATAGTTGCTGTGGTGAAAAACGAAACTCAATAGCATCACCAAGATAGACCATTTTAAAAATAACTCCATCATTGTTACTGTCGGAGTGTGCTCTAATGCTTGTCACATTAACATGTGGGTGCTCAGGAATATATAGCACAGCCTTCTCATACATTTTGAGAAATAATTTAGTAAAGGCAACTTTGGAGTGTATCATTGGTCGATTGACATCACGTAACAGACACAATGCATTTGGTTCGTGTTTAGTAATAGCTGGTGCTGTACTTGCATTGGGAACATAATAAACATACTTGTGGTAAAGAAGTGGAGGCAAACTGCCTGATATTTGACTTGGTTTTACTTCCACCGCTATTCCAAAATGCACAAGGGAGCTCATAATGACAACAGCTTTCTCTGCATCACCATATAAATTTGTTGCTCTTGATTCTGTTACTAATCCATATTTTGTAACTAGGGGGTCTATCTCAGAAGGTAGATAAAACAGTTTGTCTAGCTCATGAAAATAAGGAACAGGTTGTAGAATGACAATGTTGGACTCTTCGTTGATAAGACTGATATCAATGATGCTACCCAAAGATGTGAAAATTTGGCAAAAATTCTCAAAATCGTCACCAAATATTTCGAGTTTGCTTGCTTTTGACTGTAAAACATCTTTTTTGATGAACAATAAACCTTCTATTTGGTAGAATAAACTACGAAGAAAAATGTATGAGAGAGGAAGAGAAATAGGTTTATCGAGCTCCATATTAACAATGTGATCAAATGTTTCTTTGAGTAAATCTTCTTTGTCCTCTACAACAAATGGTATAACATCTTGCATATCAACAAGACTCTTGACATTCATATGAGTAGCTACAACTCTGGCCTCCTTTATAAACTGCTCCTTCATATGTTCTATTTTACCATTTCCAAAAGAACCATCATGACAAGCCACTAACTTACATACATTGGAGCGATCACGATCCTTTGACGATCCCAATTGAGCTGAACGAAAAAGGTGATAAAGTCGAGCACGCCATTTCAGTATAGATGCTTTGTCAGATCTCTCACTTAATATCTCTGGAGGGTCATAAAGGCGAGGTAGGTCACGTACAAGGTTAAAAAACATCCATACACGGCTACTGTAAAGATGACCAGCTAACATAGGAAGAATATAAAGGGCTGTTTTGCTAGTACCAACATCCCATATGTTGATCATGGCAATTCCACTTGGTAGACCTTGATTCCAGTCAGGACGGTTTCCTGGAGATGCTCTATTACGATAAAAATCATGAATCATTTGACTGAAATGACGATCAAGATCATCATCATTGTCAAAAATGGATTTTGGAATGATAGGAACTTCAATATTTTTTACAAACTTTCCTTGTAAATAAAGATGATGTTTTATAGCTGATTCCATGACTAAAGCATAGTTACATGTACTGGAATAGATCAATGATGTAGAGGCAGGTTTTCTTACTGCTGATGTTTCATAAAAGGATACACCATGTTCTTCTTTTACAGGAAATTGTGTACTATGTAATTGCTTCAATAAGCTTTGAGTAGCAATCGATTGGTTGCTGTTAGGTAGACCAGCAATGCAGAGAATAATAGGTGCGGCTTTGGCTGTAATATGAGGATTGGTAATTGCTCTCTTTAACCAATCAGCTGGTATGTTCATCTCTATAGTTATAGAGAAATAATCATAATGATTTATAATTCAATATAGTTGATAAAAAGTATAAAGTTTATGTAATCATTTGGTCTATTCATTATAATGAAATATGTTGCACTCAGCTGGACTGCATGGATCACAAACCAAACAAAGCTTCATTGCAACTTTACTACATGTTTGTTTTTGCTTGTTTTTAACAAAAATGCAATAGTTTATTGTATCATTATAGCATTGTAATAGAAGATCGATAAAATAACTGTAAAAGACCAGAAGTTGCTTTAATAAAATGACATTATCCAAAAAATATAGTTTTAAGTTTTCTTATAAAATCTGTTATTTTAGCTTACCAATTTCATCAGAAGTTTGTGCACTCTGAATTTCACGAGATTGGATAAATGTCTGAGGTAAATCAGTACCAGGTAAAAATACAGCTCTTGTAAGAAGTAAAATTCCAGATTCCACTCGGTAATCTTTATCATCCTAAATAGAAAAATTATTTTTTAAAATAAATTTATTAATATCATTATTTAAGCAGTCTAAAAATATTTGGTCAAATGCAACCACTTCTATATAACAACTATAAACTACAATAAAAACAATAAATGTCCAATATCCTTAAATGTCCCGATAATTTTAGTAGATATTAAAAGCAATACCTGTATTTTTAACAATTTTTATTACTATTTATTTAATTTAGTTGTTAGTAGTAATTATATTATATACAAACAAATTTGTCCTTGCTTTGGGATACTAGTTCACATTATGTTTTGGAGAGTTGTAGAGATTGGACAATGTCTTTTTAGAACTTCTTATTCGTCATAATGTATACTTGGGTGCATAGTAGCTGTTTGTACACTACGTTTTTGTTCAAAGTTTTTTTTGTACATTAGGCACCATTTTGTATTTATTGTCATATATATTTACATATAATATATATATGTATATATATAAATATAAATAAATAATGTATATGCCTGTATGTTATTGCTGTGGCATGTTTAAAACAACAGAAATTGATCAGAAGGAATTTAAACTATTTCAGTACCTTGCTTTTTAATGTCTCTTCTTCAGGAAGTGGATAGTCTGCTGCTGTTGGCAAAAAAAGAGTTGCAAGAACTTAATAGGAGACATGAAATGTAGATGTAGCTAATAATCAGTAGTCATATACGGAGCAAAGTAAGGCTATATATATCTCCTCGAGGGTAAGCAAACATATTGTTTTTCTTAAATAATGATGCATTGATATATAATGCAAGATTACAAGATGAGAATAGATATGTATATTGACCATATTATATTAGTATATCCACAAGACAAAATTAAATAATAAAAAAATTGATTAAACAAATTATAATTATTTGTACAACACGACCCTTCATTTCCATGTCATTGTTGTCCATCTCACAATGGACCACTGTAATAAAAGTAATTGTTGCCAATTTTCTCCTTCAGATAATTCAGATTCATAATAATTATCATTACTAACACAGGGCACAGTTCAATAATAATCCTCCACCCACTTAATTAATATTTAAAGATACAGGGTCATCCCTTACAACATCATATTAATTAACTGAATGATTTGTCTAATTATACTGTATCTCTATACAATACAATAATCCAGAAGCACTGTAATAGAACCCAGATTCTTTTTACCCATTCTCTTAGTCAGTCCAAAATATATTTCTAGCTTTAGTTTATTAAAGTGGTCAATTTAAGAATTAAGTTTTGAAATGGTGATGTTATATAGCTTTCAACTGTAATGCTATATGAAGTGTTGAAAGAATTGCTTCATGTAATTATTATTTATCACAGTTTAACTCAACAATTAGTAACAATTAAACTGTAAGCTGTAACAATTGACACACATAGTAATCAATACTTAAACAGCCTCTACCACGAGTGCATTAAGGACAGGAGTGATTTAACAAGCAATTTCAGAAAAAAATGTTTTACTTTCAAATTACCATCTTCATTAAAGTATTCTTACATGCTAGGCTGAGTTTATCTAATTATAACTTGTGCAATAATTTTAGATAGTACATACCTTGCTTGTCTGATTCTCTATCCTCTGAGTCTTTCTTCAATGTACCAGCAACTAATACTGGAGATCCTATTATCAATATAGTGAATGCAGATATTAAACGTGTATATGCACAAAGTAAAATATGTCAACACTCAGTACAACCATATTGTATGTATCATTTATATCAGACATTGCGTATGTAGGGATAGTTCACATTACCTATTAACTGGATTGGCATTAAACACTGTATGTGTTATCCTAAACTATTCATCACAAAATCTCTTAAATATATTGCACTTTTACATACAACAATAAATACCAAGTATTTACTGGCTGTAATATAGGTTATGACCATAGGTTAAGCATATAGTTCTATACCATTTTACTCTAAATTTTACTCAATCACTCTACTTTTGTCTATGATAAATAAAGGAGTTTGTTATATGTTGCTAAAATCATGCACAAGCATCTATTTTAAATGCACAAAGACAAACAAAGTAAGACTTATAAACAACAACCTACTTTGCACTTGTTCTTTTAGTTCTGGTTGTTCTGAATTCAAGTCTTCCTGCAATCTCAATATGGCTTGCTGTTTTTTTTCAAGATCTGTCATTAATTGTACTTGCAAATCTGGAAACATAAAAATTATAGTACCAGAGTTTCATTTAGAAAGTTGTTGAGACAACGAGAATATATGGTATCATTTTTAAATGAGAATGGACACTAATGCCAGGTCAAAGTTCAAAGAAGCAAAGCAGTACTCTGGGGATCTGGGAATATGCCACCCTTTTGAACTATTTCAGATAAGTCTCTTTAATGATTCACTACTTATCAATATATTAGAGTATTTAATTAATCTTGTAATGAATGTAATTATTACTTAAAAAGAGGTTGATGGAAACCTCTACATATGTTCTTGTTAAACTGAAAGTAACCATCTTTAATATCAGGAATAACTATATATAGCACTAAATTTTTGTGGGACAATATTTTTACAAATTGTTTTACATAAAGCATTTTATGTATTAAATTTCACAAATGGACAAAAATATGGTAGACCACACCTAAATTATTACACATATTGCTTAGCAGCAAAAGTAATAGACAATGGTACATCTCAGATAGGAATCACTGTTGCTAAGGTAGGTTTGTCTTTCAGAAATTACTGATATAGACTCATGACAATACTTGAAAGAAAGAAATCATACTGCAATCAACAGTAGATATCAAAAGTTTTGTGGTTAAATTAACAGTATACAGTATTCATTTATGACACCTCTTATATTTCAGATGAAAACCAGCACTGTTCTTTTTTTCTAGCCAAATATAACTACTTTTTATTTTGCATGAGGCCTGGACCAAAACTTAGACAAAATTATACTATATGCTAAGGGCAAGGTGCTTGACACTTTTATATTAATACATTGTACATGTATATGAAAGGGGAGAGACAAGTAAGGTCCCTAGGGAGAAACACGCCCTATAATGAAACTTGAGTATAGAAGTGATAATACAAGTATATATAGTATATTATTGAGGCATAAGTAGTGTGCCTACTTTCTTTTTCTTTGAGTGTAGACTTCAAAATAATTATCTCATTGTGTCTCTCTTCTGATGTCTTCTTTGTGGAAATCAGTTCCTTTTCTAATTCTAAAAGGAATGGAACATAACAATTTATAGCTAAGCATATGAATCTGTAAATGTATAGAGCTCTTCATGTTACAAATTAATTAGTTTAGTCCTTTAACCCCTCCTCCTTTCGATAAGCTGATGGGCTGAAGAGGGTTTACGAGTTTGGTTTACTGCTCCCATCAGATTGCATGGAATGTGTGGCAGTACTACTATGTTGAAATAGTGGTTATGAACATTATTGTTTTTATAGTAGGCATTGTGAAAGATGCATTTAACTATGTAATTTTAGTTAAGCTGTAAGATCACTCAAGAAGGTTGCATAAAAAAGCTAACTTTGTATGCTTGGAGTGAATAACCACTAATTTGCAAAAATGAGTAGAAGTTGATTTTGCCATAATTTTTAACTGATGTATTGATGAAATTGTAAGCCTACCTTAAATCTATTAAAATGTACAGGGTATATTAAAACTTGAATATAATAACAATATTCATTACAACTATGACAATTTTGTGGTACTGCCCAAATTCCATATATCCAAATTGTGCAGTATTTTTGCTTGTAGACCCTCCTCCACAAGTCAGCTTATCAAGATGAAGAAGAAGCTAGCTCACTAGACTACAGAATATCACCATTATGAATATTAATTAGTAGTGATAAAGTTATATGCTCAATTCTTTCATTCCAAACTTAATAATAAATTTTTAATACAAATTTGATTGCTGTGACTCAGTATATATTTTTAAAGGATTCGTGATACCTTTCAATAATGCAAACAAAGAAAGCAGTCACAATAATATTTATTATAAATGTTCAAAGTTCAGTATTAGGTGTAGCAGAAATGGAAGATGGACTCTGAGAAATCGATACTGATGCCCGACCCATAAGTGAACAAAATACATGATGTATGTGTCGCATTGTGCGTGTTTGACATGCAAACTTTACTGAAGTATGAGGTAAGTTTGCTCGCAGTTGATGAAATGCCTTTGGTCATTTCTGGTACATCTAACACTGAACTCTAAACTCTTAGGATTCTTTTCATTGTTCATATTATTATTTAGTCACTTATAATAATAGTTGATCCTGAGGTAATAATTATGGCATTGGCATCCTTGAGGTTAAAAATATATCTCTTTTTGCTTGTAATTTGATGCTATTTTTACATTCAGTACCCCATACACTTAAATTGAGAAATACACCTTACAATGATTATTATTAAAATTTTCATGTATGTGTACATGTATAATTTATCACTGAATTCTGTCAATTAATACTACTTACCTTCTTTTTCTGTGAGAGTAACTTTTAATCTCAGCCTCTCTGACATCAATTCCTTTTCAAGAACTGAAGAAATATAAAGTGTACCATACAGATCAATAATCAGTAAATTGTTACCTTCTTTTTCTTTAATTGTATTAGCCTTTGACCGATCTATCTCCTTTTGTTGCTGTACTGACAACTGTTTCATTGTTGTAATTTCATCTGTATTAAATAACAGATAACAATAAATTTACTTTAATAAAATGAATTATTGTACCTTCCTTTTCTTCCAGGGCAGATTTCAACATTATTATTTCACTATCTTTTGTCTTTGCTTCCATTCTAGTTTTCTCAAGTATCTCAAGTAGTTCTTTTTCATGAATTCTTGCCTCCTATTAAAGTACACAAAAATTTAAGTACACCTTAAACCTTCTATAAACATTGTATGATTCTTACCTCACATCTCTTACTTGCATCCCAAATGACATTGTACCCTATTGTTAACTTAATCATTCCCATCTGTTTCAATTGGGTAAAATTCTTCTCTGCTACTTTCGTTAAAACGTCCATCAGATATCGTGGAGCATAGCAGGTCACTATGAGAGAGTTGCCTTCCTTTGCTTCTTTAACCAAGACTCGTTTGGCAATACTTCCAAATGCTTTCCATAACAGCTCTTTTATCTCTTTAAGTGTGTGTTCATCTGTTTTCCATTCTAGGACAAACTCGATTGTCTCGCATTTGAGAAGAGAGAACTGATCTGTCGTGAAGTTCTCATTTTCACATACCTGAAGTTTGATCTCCTTGCAAAATTCATCAACTTCAGACTGATAAGCTGTAATATGACCTTTTGCTTCTTCAATACTGCAATGATCAATTATAGCCTCCAAGCAGACAACATTGATTGGGCTACACTTTTCACGTACGATATCCATAACGTCATCAAATGATTTAGCTTCAAGTAATTGATGTTTTAGCTCTGGGTAAGACATTCGGAGAAACATTTTGAGTTTTGGTAGTGTGGTAGCATGTTCTATTAGAGGTAAAACAGTCGTAAGTAGCTCACCAAGTTTAGTTCTTATTTGATCAAAACTGACTCGGTGAATAGGTGATAGATAGAGCTCTCTTATTTTACCTAATAATATATAAATATAACTTAATAATTACATATTTAACTATACCTACCATAATCTTTTAAAATGCTTTTTCCTATACTTACTGTCTCCTCTGATTGTAATAAGACAGTAGCAAAGGTTACCAACTGGTTAGTGTCTTTAGATATGGTATTTTGTAATGCTCTCAGTGGACCTTCAGCTAGTGACCCTCCTGATCTTTTCACATGATCAAATGTCGCCTCAGAGAATACACCCTCTGTGTATAATGTATGAGCTACCTCCATAGGAAGAATCAGTTGAGAAAGACTTTCTGACTGTTTATGAATTATTTGAGTAGTGAGATTTTGAACTAATTAAAAGGAAAAAAAATTGAAAGCAAGCTAGTACAAACAGGGTCAAGTCTTACTTTCAAACAATGCCTTCTGATATTTCTCAGCAACTGTATTCTCACCAATTCTTTCTGTCCTTAGTGTGTCAATAATCTGTTTTCTTGTAGCAGAGGCATTTGTACTGAGCCACAATTCAAACATCTTTAAAGTTTTCAAATCCGTCTCTTGACAGTCTTTGTCGATACAATTCAGCTTGGCGCTATTTATTTCTAGAAGCACACCAAACTGGTACCACTTGGTACTAATTCGGACGTGTTTGAATAGCTCAATAAGAGTCGGTTTTCCATTTAAAAAAGCGTCAAAATCTCCTGTCGGATCCATAATTTTCTGCTAAAGTTTGTCTCGTCCTCAGATTTGGGGCGTAACAATTTGGGGCGAGACTACACGAGCTACATAATAATGATAATTATGAATGCTCAAGTGACATTTGAACCATGTAGTACAAGTTAGCATTTTGTTCATCCATTGTTATTTGATCTATCCTCTCATAACATGCTTCCAGTAATCGAATTCAATGACTGATTTCTTTAGCATTTAACTACATGTATATAATTACATAAAATTATTATCATTTTAATGTTCAGTTGTCAATTACTGACTTGGCCAATTAGGCAATTTTAGCGTAAGAGTCTTGTATACCACTCTTATTTCTAGCAAAATGGAATGAGTGTAGCTCCTGAAACTATTATTTAAGTACATGCAATACACATCTTTTTAGTTGACAGTGACCACACCACTCTCTTGACATAATCAGTTTAATAATGATTATCTAATAATGATTGATCAAACCAAGGTGAATGTGGGAATTTCACATTCCCTCAGGTCACTTCCTCTATTACATATTTGATTAGACTGTCTATTTGTTATAGTTCATTAGAACATGTTGTATATAAGAGAATGCTAGATATTAATAGTCAAAATGAGGTTATTAATGTTTTTAAATTGTCTGTCCATTTATTAATCTATCTATCCATTGTTTGACATTTCCTTTATATGTTTGTATGATTTATTTCATAGCTGTTTGTTAAATTAGAAATTGATTTTATTCCACTTGAGTTTGGATATGTTTGGATTTTACTGACAATGTACATGTTGGCCAAAGTCATGGAAAATATTATTTCATGATAGTGTTACAAGAGTATATGTGATGATGATATCATTCTGATGTTCAAATGTTTTCAATGTCAATTATTAAATGGGGTATGAAAATTAGTATATATACTATAAATGAAGGTACAAATTCATGTACATGTACATTTACCTGTACACGTTCAGACAAAATAGAAAGAAAAAAAATAGTTAAACAATTTATTTTTGTTTATAATATGTTTGTATATACATGTATTGCAAGACTCTTTTATCAGTTATATCAGTAAATATGTCATGTTTATATCGCTTATTAAATGTAAGAGAGAAATGATGTCTTTTTTCTTGAGACAGTGGAAACACTTGTTTGAGATAATGTTTCTGAGAGACTGTAGTCAAAGTGGTCAATCGATTTATCAGCAGTGTTATTAACACTTGATGAATATCATGTTTATTGGACACAAAGTAACAATACTGTCATCTAATAAGTCTCAAGAAATGATAAATACACTTCATTAACTATTATCAATTCTGTAATAGTTGTTACTAGTCCAGGTCTATAACCATTTTAAATGACCCTACTGATAGTCATTAAGATTAAGATTGTTGGTTTAAAAACAATCTAATGGTTGTTTTTCTAGTGATTTAGTCTGGTATGCATAGACTTCCCAACTAACAAAACAAGATTTACTACCTTTATAACAATATATTGTACATATAAATTTACCTTATCAATGTAAACCAAGTGATACTAAGAGTATAATGATACTACTATGTACACAGTATGCATACAAACAATATCTCTTATATTTTTTCTAGTGTACTAATTAATATATGTCTGTCAGATACTACAGATAAAAAAGACCTTGAATCTTAATACTGTATTACGAACCTCATTTCCTAATTAAATGTATGTAGTAAATCATTGATTACAAGACTGACCTCTACTATGATTATATTTATTCTACTAATCATATAAGGATCAGATACTTTTTATAATATAGAAGGTCTATTTTACCATTAATGGATTATAAAGTCCAAGTTTGCCAGTTCAACTTCTATCTAAAATATTTAAAATGTTTACACACAGCGGTAAGCTTTAGTTATATATGTATAAATTTCTAATTTTACAAATGTACACATAATGATACAGTAACGTTGTAAAATACTAGTATGTTTTCAACCTTTCACAGTCCTTAATGGTCATGTCTACTTTTGAAATTTTCTGTATGCCCACTTTTTATTGGTCCTGGAGTTTTGTTGTTTTTAATTGAGACTAACATACAGTCAGCGAGTTCTTACTATCATTGGTTGCATTGGAAAACACAAAGAAATAGTATTGATACTGTCTGAAGCTAGCATTTTAATAAATATTATAAAATATTGTAACTATTGCCATATTCAGTTCATATCACTTTGCAACCTGGTGATTCTTTGTGGAAGATTATGCCAATAAAATTATAAAGAGGATTGTCAAAAACAATACTTAGAAGTACCTATCACTTCATGAATACTTTCATCAGATCACATCAATTAGTACCTGTACAATAGCAGGTTTAATACAAACAAATGCATCAATGACAAGACTATAGATCTTGACAATACTTCATGATGTTAAGACAATAACAATATGTACATCTCTTAATAAAAATACTACAACAAGGGAACTATACTTATCAAGACAACATGAAGAGTATTGAAATGAAAAATGAATGTGAAAATTATGAAGATGAACATGAAACCGATGAAGGTGATAATTGAAGTAGCTGTAGTTAATAGCTACATTTGACTGTCGACTCAAACTGGCTGCCATCGAACCCAAAAGGAATATATTGTTGAAATTGCTAGAGAGTTAATTGAGAAAGGATGGTACTTATAATCAGCTTCTCAAAGTGAACTCAGTGTTGAGTCTCTGATTTGTCTTACTAATTGACATTTCTCCTCCAAGATAGAAGACCAAACAAATGACAAACCACATCAGCAAGACTGTTCAATACATAGTAGAAGAAAAAGCTGTAGACAAAAGACAACAATATTTAAATGTAAGCAATATGACATACCATTATGCCATCGTACCTTGCTTCGAGGTTTATCACACTTAGAAAGATCCCAAATGACACTTATAACTTTAATATCATTACAATTTCATTCCTAGAAATATAATAGAGTACCTTATAGCTATCAACAAATAACCATATATTATTTACCACACTACACCATTTAAAAATGAAGTATTTATTTCATGAGCTTATCACAGAAAATTTCAAATTGCCTGATGCTTAGAATTTGTAGACCTCCACTTGCTTCAAAATTTGAGTTACTAGAATCTTTCAATAACATTATTAGATAGCGATAACAACTAAAAATGCTATAAAATCCGAGAAAAAAAAAACTCATAGCAACATGTTCTGATTCTAAGGTCATCTTTGAATCAATACTGGAGTGGGGATGTCGAGCACAGATCCCACCCACATGTTCAAAGGGTTAATAAGGTGTTGTTATCTAGTACTTTATTAGGCATGTGTTGCTAATTTCAACAGATTGAAGAGAATCTATTTCTCTTAACATAATGTGGAGGGTTGACCTCTGACTGTGAAAGAGGTTATCCCGTTTTAATGCAAGAAGCAACTTGGAGAGTATCACAAGCTCTTTGGCTTGGCAGAGGTGGTGGATTTTTCCTCTGATGGCTTCACGATCAAAAGCATCAACTAACAGGCGTCAAGAGAGTCTGTATCTTTTTGTTGGAGTTGAAAAAGCAGCTCCACCAATGTCAACTTTCCCTTTTCGTAGCCTCTTGATGCTGGTACGTGAAACTCCTGTGACATCAGCTGTTCGTTTAAGAGATCCTTCGGTCCGTTTACACTTGTTAAGATCCTCGAAATAGTTATAGACATTCGCAACAATCTCCTTTGTTTGTGACCTTAGTCTCTTTCCCGTTAGCATCTTCACGAATACGAGAGAAAACTTGGTGTGTTCTTTGTTCGGCAATGTTCGCATGACATGCACGTGAACATATAATGAATACAATTTTCAGCGCTTATTGCAAAACCTCAGCTTACATTCATGCATAAAGCACCTTTTTAATAAAGGGGTCTCCTCAACTCGGACAGAGTATAGTTCATTAGACTGTATCTTGACCTGCTCTCATAATACTAGCTATGGCTACAAAGAAACTGCTTCAAACTCAACATCTAGGTAACATACAACACTTGATATAACTGCTGTTCCTTTTAATATCTTAATTCTCTCCATTTAGATATTTCAGATCTTTTGAGGAAGGCTCCCACTGTACATGACCTGCTCAATCTATTAGCTGATATTAGTAACTTGTGGTGCGAGATTGGGTTAAGTCTCAAAGTTTCTCACAGTTTTTTGGATGGTTTAAAACGCAGCTCAGAGAGCAATACCATCAAACTCTCTGAAGTCATTCATAGCTGGCTAACTACTTCTCAACCTCATTTCATTACCTGGGAAACAGTGATTGATGCCATGAAGGGTCCTATTGTTAATAACATCATGAAAGCTAACATGTTACATCATCATTTAATTAAAGGTAAGTTGATATAACATTTATTCATGTCATCAGTAAATATATTTTTGTTCCTTAGTGAAAGAAGACACTCTCCAAAGTTTTATTACAGAGATGTCACAGTGTCTGATCAATCCTGTAAAAGTGTCCCAGCTGTTATTTAGGGAGAGATGTATCAACGAAGCAACACTTGATAAGATAGAGTCATTAGAGGGCACAATGGATGAGAAGAAGACAATTCTGTTATCTGCTATACATACAACAATATCTTCTGATCACTCAAAGTTGAAAGCGTTAGCTACAATACTGTGCAAGTTTGACAAGACAAAACTACTATCTGAGAGAATTATTAATGAATATTGTGAGAGGTCAATTAAATAATTTTACAATTAATGTTTATTGTTGATAGGTCAAACCTTTTCAGATGACCAAGCAACATCAAGCACTGTTCAAGAGGCAGCAATGACAAATTATAATAGTTCTGAAGATCGTGCCAGTGACATTTTATGTTGTCATTATGGTTCTCTCTCTCTGTCTCTTCATTATCCTGTTAGTATAGCACACTACCTCTTTGGAGAGGGCGTTATTACAAAAACTAGACTAGCAATTATAAAATACTCTTTGTCAACAAGAAAAGCATTACTAATGCTCTTAAAGTCTATACGTTATGCTGTACATATCAACTATCGTCACCTGATGATCTTTGCTAGTGTACTACTTAAGTTTAGTAGCAATGTACCATGTGCTAAAGCTATTCTCAAGGATTGTGGTAAGCATATTATATATACATTAACTCTTAACAGTTCTGATATTTTCATAGAGAAGGTATTTCCTGATGACGACATCCCAGAAATAGAATCCAGTCCTGATAACATTGAAGGTAATAGTAGAATCATACAGATGGTATTGTGTTGGATTTAACTTTATAGACAACTCTTCAACTGACCTATTAAAAGTGTCAGGTTTAACTAAAAGTCGAGGTTAGTGAGACTATGAAAGCCATGAATATTATGACAATTCTAATTACAGATAAGGCTTCCAAAAAAATTTCAATCCCTCGAAAGCTGAATTCTGTGTTTGGTTCCTTGAAAAGTGAATTTGCAATAACCTTCAGTAATGTTCGAGAAGCTATCAATTCAAAACCTCCACCTCTTAATAAATTAAAGCTATTTCTAGAAGATGGCTACCCTCACCTCAAGTCTCAAATCATTTGCATTGAGTCCATTAATGAAATATTAACTGTTGTGAGAAAGTATTGTACACTGATCAATATAAGTTGTTTGGAGGGTATTGTAAGGCGATTCAAGATTGATGAAGCTGAGATACATATAGAAAAGTACAAGAAAGTTGTTCAGTCATTTTGTAAAAAAACAAAAGCCTTACTTTGTATCAATGAACATTTCAAAGAGACCAAAACTCCTTGTCTTCTTAAATGTGAGACAGCTATCTTTGTCTTGGACTGGGATCCTAAAGTTTGTACGATAGAAGATATTAATGAAATTATTTCAGAATCACTTGAAGAAAATGTGGATATTCAATACATAGCAAAGGGCAATTCCATCATTGTCACCTGCTTCTTTCCTCTTAGTCTAACAACATCACTTCTTATTAAAGCTCAGGAGACTCTTGAATCAATGAAGAGTAGAGGATTAATCCATCTTACAGTTGGTCACTACACCATTCATGATCACTGAAGAGACATGGTAAGATGAGTAGTATTAGACAAAAGTTACTACATACATTGTATATTGATATACAGGAAGTTGAAGCTATGGTAGAAGAGAGCACAAAGGAGTTAAGAAGTCAACTTGAGGTACAAGAAATCATCAATAAAAAGAAGACTATGGAAATAGAGTCTATGAAAGAAGGTACTTGTAAATTAATAGCTTCTATATTACCCTAATTTGTTTACACTGTACACTTATTATTTTCATCTTAACTATAGTCATGAATTGTTTGTTAGTTTTAAGATTATGAATTTGATTTGTGGTTGTAATTTATTATACAGCTTTTACAAGTTATTATTATTATATAGAAACAAGACAATTGATAGAAAAGGTTGAAGATTTAACATCACAACTAAGAGATAGAGACAACCAAAATGAGATATTAAAAAAGAGATTGAAAGGTAATTGGTAGTTGTATAAAAGTAGAAATAGAGCCAACAAATCATTTTCTGCTATTCTAATAGATTTCTATTATACTTAAATTGCATGTGTATTTGAAACTTTATTTTCTAAATCATTCTAGTTGAGATCATGAATATAATTTATCATTCCATTTTTACTGAATATATTATAATGTATTGTACAATATTGTTATATATAGAAAGTGAAATGAAGGAAAAAGAGGTTCGAGATTTGAAGTTATTTCTAAAAATAAAGGAAGGTATCACTAGCACAATAGTAATCACTAACATACTTCATGTCACTTATTTGTCAATAGTTATATATACATTATGATTACTTCTTTTCTCTTAGCTTATGAGAAGAAATTAATGTCAGTGTCTGCAGAGAGACTGAAAGAAATAGAGAAACTACAAGAAATAATCACATCTTTAACATTACAACTACAAGAAAGAGATGAACAGATTGAGAAACTAAAACAGAGTTTAAAAGGTAACTCATATTATTACATAATTGTCACTTTTTATTGTATATTATTGTTAAAAGATCTAGCTTTTATACCAAAGGCTTGTAAACCAGTAACTGATCAAGGACTTGAAGAGATACATACAAAACCTTACCGAAACAAAGAGTCCACACCTGAAGCCATAGGTAATAATACATTTTGTAACTACTAATGTAGAGTGTCCACCAATGTTAGAGGTGAATAAACAGTTAAAAGGTTCATTTGATAATGAAGATGACAACCCTCCTTCAAATAGCATAATATCTTTGATAACTAATTATACATACAGTGTTTATAACTATAAGCCCACACAAGTGTAAATTGGCCTGTTTATACAAATATAATGTGAAATTGACTATTGTTATATTTAGAGTACATTTCAGATGTCATTTTGCTGCATTGTAATACAGGCTTAGTCTGGCATGGCCGAACCTTTCTCTAAAAGAGGAAAGTCTGGAAATAAGCACATATAGGACTCATATAGCTTGTAAAACCTTGTAGGCCACATAAACACTTTGTGTACTTATGACCTCCTTCTTTTTGCTTAACATCTATTCCATATGAAATGATGATGGCCAGCAAAGTCTTTGAAGTTGTTTGAAACTCTTCTCATAAAGCAGTACATGATACAAGGCATCACTAGTTAGTGCTTTTTTAAAAAGGTCATCAGCACAACCAGTGCATACGACAATAGCCACTTGTATTTTTCACTTTGTTAACACGATCTGAGTATGCTTTATTGCTGCTATACGAGTCCTATATGCGCTTGTCCCCAGACCCTTCCCCTTAGTGAACATTTGGCAACGCCAGACTAGTACAGATTTGATTGGAAACGCATTCATTTTTGAAATATTCTCCTTTGGATTCGACTTGAGTAAGAGCTATAGTTGACTTATTAAGGTCTACTTACACTTCTGATTTGACTAGTACATAAACTTCTACTTCAGTTTTGCTCATCTTTTTACTCTTGTTGGTATGTTGAACTTGTAATAGTAACTAGAGCTTCAACTTTCAGTCAAACACCAATAATCAATCCTTTAGTTTATAAAGAATTAAAAGTGGAAAGTATACCTTACAGAGTCAGGTATAACTCCTCATTTGAGTTGAACTTTCCGGTTCTTTTTACTGCAACTTCCCATGTGATAATCATTGGCATACATATGCTTATAACGCATTACAAACAAAACATTACAATCTTAAACCACAAGTTATTATAGTGCAAATTATATTCACAATTTTCAAACCACAATAATAAATATATGAAGTATGAATTGCCATATTTACTGTACAGTCCTTAGTCAGTATTAGAGCTATGATTCTGACAAGATCTATGAAATGGTTGTACCAAGTGTTGTCACCTTGTCACTTTGTATATGTACATGTTTAATATAAGTCATATTATGTAGAGTCTACAATATCACATGATGATGGTGAACAAATATTAAATAATGAAGAGTCAGTCAAACAAGGTATGTAACAATGGTATGATGTATAGAGTTATGTCACAGGTAAAAATAATGTACTTTAATTATAGTATATTTTGTAATAATACTGTAAGTGTTTATCGTTATGTTTTGAATACTTCAAACAACAATCAGTTAAGTTCCTTGATGTAATACTAGTTTAGTCTAGTAAGTTAGCCCTTCCTACTTTTGTCATTGCTATACAAGATCCAGTGTTTGCAGTGTGTCAGTATTAATTATGTACCTAATTAGAATCACCATTATACTATAATATAATTCCATTTTCTATTCCTTTTGCAATGAAAATTTCCGTTATATCTCCATTATTTCATTGCCATAGTAACCACAGTGAGTAAATAGTAATAGGTACCTTTCAGTGTGTTGTCTGTGTATTGTAGTATGTTATAGTATACATTACTATGTGTATACTATAGTATATAATAACTCTGTTTTATAACAGGAGACACTGGAAGTATAGAGTGGAAAGATGATGACAATAGTGTTAGACTCACTAGACCAAGTGTCGTAGAAACTACAGACATGATAAGTAAATTGATAAAAGAACAGCAAACAGGAAAAAAATGGAGTATTCGTCTCATGTCATCATCTCCTGAAAGTACTGCAGTTATTATAAACAATCTTAACAATTGTACAGTGTCAAAACTTTATATAGACAACACTTCATTGGACAATAATTGTGTATCTATATTATCAGAGATACTAAAAAGTAATAAAACAATAACCACACTATGGCTGCATTCCTCTTCATTTACTGGTGGCATCAAATATGTCAGTGACAGTCTCCTTAATAATGCAACAATTGAGGAGTTAGTGTTGTTAAATGTTTCTGGTATCACAGATGAAGATATGCCTCACTTATGTCGCATGTTAGCAAGCAATACAACTTTAAAAGACCTGGATCTCTACAACTGTAATATCACAGATAATGGTGTCCGATATATCTGTGAAGGTCTTACTAAAAACCAAACTTTGAGTACATTGAATATCAGTTGGAGTCACCAGATCACTTCAGTTAGTACCAGTACAATAGCAGATCTAATACAAACGACTAAATCACTGAGAAGACTAGATCTCAACAATACTTCGCTGAATGATGATGATATCAAGACAATTTGTACATCACTGAGAAGAAATACTACAATATGGAAACTCTACTTATCAGGAAAACATGAAGAATTTTGTACAAACTTAGACAGTTATCACATTATTAAAGACAGACTTATGTTTTATTATGACTAAGCAGTTTATTGTTTATTCTTAATCTGTTTTCTTGGTCCCTTAATTTTATTATTTTTTTATTTCTCATGACTTCTGACATCTATTCTTTTAAAAACAATTTTTTTCTCTGACAATAATAGTAGACAGTTAAAATAGAGCAGATTTGCTTGACATTTACTTGTCTAGTGGTGTACTTTTTTGTCCCTCACAGGTGGCAGCTGTACTTGTATGTGACAAATTGTAAATTGTTAAATATCAGTCTCTAGATATTTCTGTCCCAAAAAAACGTCAGGCTACATGACATTAGTAGTATAAGAAAAATTATATATAATAATAACAATTAAAAGATATTCCACTTCATTAAAAAGGGAAATAGTTGAGGTAGGTAAAGTTACTTTATTGTGGTTTGGTTTAATTGACTATATTGATGGATTTTGTTAAAGTATAGAAACATAATGCTTAGTTCATTGCTTTGTGAGAGAAACATGCTACATGTCAAACAAGAACTGGAGTTCTTAGTCGTTCTTAAGTCACTAATTTAGGTTAGAAATACTCAATGATTGTCTCGTAATAATTGATACTAATTGACACTAATTGAAGATAAGACTCCACAACAGTTTGGTGGATATATTTCATTTCAGACTAACAAAGTTCAGCCTAAGCAAGGTAGCCCTTTTATTGGTTCTGTAGTTGATTCTCAAGATTACACTACCTTCAAGACCTTTCAAGACATCTAATGCTTTCAAAAAAGGTTAGTAAGATCATAAAAATATTATATAATTGCCATATTTTTTACTACAGATAATTTACACAGACATCCGTTAAGGTTTTATGCAAGTTAGACTATTAATAACATTATTTTACTATGTGTCCATTTATGTGTCCATTTATTTATCTATCTGTCCATCTTTTCATTATCCATCATTTATCTATCCATTTAGAATCTCATGAAGATTGTATTGAATTTCTTAAAATAAACAAAAAGCTTTGTTTAAAATATGTTGACCCCCCACCCAAAACTGGCTCCTCAATAGAAAGTAAATAAACTTCATCTCATACTATATAACATGTTCTCTAGATCCAATATACCTTGATGATGAGGTAGAATGTGATCGAGTAGAACCAGTTAGTTCTATCAAACCAGTCCAATCCAAACTTAAGCGCATGCTATATTCTAATATAACAGCCCATATAGCATCAGGTATTGTTGGCTGGAATGTCATCGATTTATTAAATGACATATCAGAAATACAGTTTGGACATGTCACTATGTCACCTGTGCATGTAGAGGTGAGAGAGAGAGAAATAGAAGGAGGCAAGACAAATCACTAATCCTATGTTCTATCTTTAGGTTGATTCTAAAGGTTTTATATTAGCACTGGAATATAAAAATGAAACAGTTCAACTTGACCTCTGATACAGTGAATTGACCAGTATTAAGTTAAACCTTTCTACAACCCCAATGGTTATTGTATTATATCTCAATGTAATCACTTTTAAAAGAACATCAACAAAAGTAGAAAGAGAACTCAAATTGAAAAACCTAATAACCATGGAAGGTATGATGTACTTTGTTCATGTTCCTTATATAAAGTGTTGATGTACAGTAAGAGATTGTAATGTATTTTCTTAAATTTGTTTGATTTATTTTACAGAGTTTGTTAAATTAGAAATTCATTTTATTCTACTTGAGTTTGGATATGTTTAGATTGTACAGATATGTACATGTTGGATAAAGTCATGGAAAATATTATTATATTGTTGGAAAATAATATTTTATGATATTATTACAACAGTATATGTTATGAGGATGTTCCTATTCATGTTCAAATGTCTTTTAATATAACTGTTTTATGGGCATGAAAATTAATGAGTTTTAGGTAATATTAGTGTAGTAGAAAAAAATGTCGTTTTTTAAATTAATTAATATTAGTTTACATCTTTTTAGTGTTGCAGACAATTATTTTGTGGTCATTAGGTCACATTATAAGTAATCAAATTTATTAAACTTACTGATATTGTCCTTTGATGTTAGATTCTATATAAACCTGACACAATCAATTACAATTCTTCAACCTTAATTTGAGTATACCATTCAAGTTGAGCTTAAACTTAATTCACAAAACCTGATACAAAACCTAGAACAAATGATTTTAGTAAGTTTTTAGTATTTATTACATGTCACATTGTTATATCAGTAGTACCTGATGCAGTAACTGGATTGACAACCATTACTGAGGACCTGATAACATCTTATATTGGAATTCAGTTAAGAGTCAATGTAGCCTGCCAATCAGACCTCCTTCGTTATCCTAAGTGATATCAATACAGATCAGACAACAGAGAATACATTTAAATTTAATAAAACAGAACTCTCACCTAATATATTTAGTGTTCTTACTAGTAATGTTGTTTTTACAAAGTTTCAACCACTGCTGTTATAACTAGGCCCTTCCATCTTCAATTGAGGGTTATAACAAACCACAATGTTTCTTTAATTGCTGAGTTTACATATGTGAAAGAGGGTCTACTTAACGTGTATACACATATTAATTAAGAGTATTCCAAAACTATACAGTGTAATTTTTTAATATTACATTTGTTATGAATAATATCACATCTTTAAATAGTATGCTACTATAAATAGTGAAGTATATTAAATGGTTACAAAAAGTACATAACAGACTTTTGCCTTAAAATAGATAGTAGCTAATAATAAAAATTCAATTCTATAGTGTAGTAGTAGTATTTTTAGTAACACTCATTTTGTATAGGACAAGATACAATATAGTGAATGAGAGTATCAGTGGACTACCAACTCCATAATCCTTTCTTTATAACTTCCAAAATAAACTCCACCTTATGCCTGTACAAATCTTACAGCTGATACACTGTATACATTTACAGTCACAACTTTTGGACTAGGAGGTAATAAGGTAACACATGAAACCTTTCTGCCAGAAGGTAAGATGTTTTTGGTAATTCATAGAAAGAATCATTTTATCTCTTAAATCAGACATCTGGATTTCTTGAAATGAAGGCATTATCAGATTTAATCATCTTGATGACAATTCAATGAACATATCTCAGTGTCAGACTGATCAATCCAGTACTGAGTTATCAAGTAGTTCTATATATATATATAAAATATTGTTACAGTATTTAGTATGAATGATTCAAGAATTGCATTTGTAACAACAATTGCACTCACTATAATGATGTATCAGAAAAATGTTTACACAATAGTCAAATATCTGAAAATTATAATATTATTATAAAGGTCATCTATAGTCTAATTAACTAAGCTAACTATTAATATAAACTGACTACTAAAACTGTGATATACACAAAATATCATTGTCTACTAAATATTTTCATTAAAGTCTATAATGATCTCTGACATTGTTGGACGTTCTCTACGATTCTCCTTCAAACATCGTTTGATAAGAGCTTTAAAAGATGGTCGTTGAATAGCGTTAATATGAAGTTGTCTCTCTGCTACTTGAGGAATATGACATATTATCATTTCAATCAAGACAACACCATAGCTGTAAACATCCATTGCAGGAGAATGGTCTCTTGGTACACCAGCTTCTGGCGCAGAATAAACTGGATTACCTGGATTGACTGTTTTACTAATCATTGGTTGAAGATTAGCTGAGCCATAATCTGATACCTTGGCTCTCCATCCACCACCTATCATTTGTAGAAGGACATTAGCACTGCTGACATCTCTATGCAATATTGGGTCTGGTTTAAAGAGATGAAGATAGTTAAGAGCACAGGCTATATCTTCACCAATGGCTAAAACAGCATGATAAGGTAGAGGACCAGCTTCTAGCTCTTTACGAAGGCTAGTAGGCATTAATTCTGACAGAATAATTGGAGTACCTATTCGAGTGGCTCCTATGAACTGGAGGAGATTGGGATGACGTATTCGAGCAGCAATCTCCATTTCTCGTGTAAAAACTGATATGTTATATGGTGAGAGGATAACTTCATGAAGGCATTTTGCAGCTACTTTAAGACCACAAAATTTAGCCACCTTGACTTCCCCCCAGCCTCCTCTACCAAGGATCATCTCAGTCATCTCAATGTCTTCCCTCCTCAATACCCAGTGAAACTGATCTTGTAACTGTTGTACTTGTTGTTGAAGAGTAGCATTAGCTTGACATAGTACTCCTTCTCTTTCTTCACTATCCTGTAGCCGTTGTTGAACTAATCTATGTTCTTGTTGGAGTGTGACTTGAGTTTGTTGTAGCTCTGTAATCAATTGTTGTTTCTCTTGAAGTTCTTGATGTAATTGCTGTAGTTGTCTTTCGAAAGGTTGTAAAGATGTCTCTTGTCTGGTCTGTTGTAGTTTACGTTGATATTTTTCCGGGGATCTCAGGTTAGTGATTACATCTGCTACAGACCACTGGTCAGCTTCACGTACTGTAGTGGGAGATAGTAAATGGTACAATAGTATTGAGTTATGAGACTAGTTTCTAATGTATATGTATATTAATAGTTAGTTTTCCAACTCTTCTATATCATACTGTGCAATAGTAATAATGTGTGTGCATTGCACATACTAAATTCTATCACTGTAGTGTCATTGAAGCTACCAGTACCTCCAAATTGAATTACCCATACAGTGGTAGATGAAACATTCCATGTTGAGAGGGAGTGGCCAACTCTCTTAGTTACTGACTCTGGTAGAGTAAGCTAGAAAATGAAATATAGGGTGCTTTATGACATCATAAGAATCTCTTATAAGATTGTTAACTCTGACTATCAATGCAGTTGTATTTGAAATATCCATAAAATAAGCTATTCAGTATAAGTTGATTGATTAATCAAAAGAAAGTAATGCTTAAAATGCAATATCGTCTACACTTGTGTGTATTTTGGGTTCTTAATTTAGCAGATTAGCCTCTTTAAACTGAATAGAAAATTAAAGACATATTTCTGAGGTCAAATTTCTCAATTAGAAGTATGAGAGGAATTTCATAAATACAATGAATGGTTGTTTGAATTCAACCCCATAATAATATGAGTTGTTCTCACTGAGACATTAAAGTTCAAATAGCCTGGGCTGGCACACTTTATTGTAGATGATAGACAATAATTTACTTTGCATTAGAGGTAGCTGACAGAATAATTAGCAACAAACCTTTGTCCATGATTTTGTATCAATGCTAAATAACCAGCTGTCCTGTGTATCATATCCACCAACCACCATCAAATGAAGATTATTGATAACAGTGGCAGCAAGATCACCTCTACTGTGAGGCCACTTCATAGATTCAGGAAGTGGTTCATTCAACTTTTGCCAATGCTAGATGAATAATACATTATTAGTTTAAGAGCAATAAGTATGTTGAGGATATGGTAGCTATTTAGTACTATTTAGTTACCAGTATAAACTCTTAAGTGGCTAATTAAGAGCTATTAGACAAAGATAAAAGTTTCATTAATGAATTTTTAAATTAAAGATACAGATGTCTATAATTTTGAAACTTATTATATAAACTTGCGATTACTTAAAAATACTTAAGTTAGCATTTATTATACTAACCACTGCATGCTTCATGCACTGTGCAATGTAAAGAGTGTTGTCACGCCCATCAGGTGTATCACCACCAAATATAAGAGCTCTGTTATTATACATTGATGTCATAGAGAAGCTACTACAAGGAGGTGGGCTTTCTCCAGTGATATCTGGTACTAACCAATGACCTGAATTACAAACAGTTATAAAAATGTATAATGTAATGATAATGTGATATAGTGATCTTCTTACCACTGGTTAACTCATAGTAGTGATGCTCATTGGTACGAACATGACCAATACCACTATACTGAGCACCAGGCTGTCGAGTTTTAGGAGGATGACCCCATCCTCCGACTACTAGTAGATAATCCTTACTATCAAATGTCAAAGATATCATCCCACAACCTGCTTTCATCATTGGACCCTTCTTTGAACTAGTTGAAAACAGTTCATTCCATGTAAGTGAATCTATTACCAATGAGTTTAGACTGTTATGATAACACTCGTCATGGTTACATCGCCCTCCAAAATAGTAGATATTGTTACCAATAACAGTGGAAACATAAGCCCAGACACCCAGTGGAGGTTTGCCTTTGGTAAGTCGCTGTTCCCATATACCAGTTGTCAAGTGAAATACCTCAATAACAGATGTCATCCTTCTTTTGACTTTATTGTTATGTACACGAGGGAGACCTTCTATACCACCACCCCACATGTAAAGATATTCACCCACTATATGTGTGGAATGATTGTACCTCTTTGTAGGTACGTAATAATCTGTAGAATATGACACATAAAACAAATTAAACAAAAAGAGTAACTCTATATAGTGCTTAGTAAGCAGAGCAAATGAAGTCTTTTTAGAATTGACTATATCCTTCAAATTAACATATAATCTATCTGCCAAATTTTTAGAAATGATATTACATGCAATAAACATAAAATGTGAATAAAATTGTACGAGGTAAGACAATGGTCAGGCTTTATTATGAATGTCAATGTAGAATTTTAAATGTTTATTAATTTTGGGCATTTCTGATTATTTTGATTGTATTGTAGTTTTTTGATTTAATATACAAGGCATGTCAGTTAAAGGAATGTACCAATGATATAGTAACTTTTAATAAGTTATGACCAAATGTCCATAAATCTGTCTACAAAATACCCTTGTGGTTTGGCTATGACCTAGCCTCATTACAATCAAAGCAGTATAGTGGGTAGAATGCATCCTTATAGACATACTATTTTATTAGTATAGTATGGATCTTATAGTTCATATGAGTAAACAAAAGGATGTGTGTTATACCTAGTTACATCACTAGACATACTATTTTATTAGTATAGTATGGATCTTATAGTTCATATGAGTAAACAAAAGGATGTGTGTTATACCTAGTTACATCACTAGTAAGAACTGATTGATTAATTTAATCAACATGGTTATACAGGTTACATATATATAACAAAATTATTCAATGCAAACTTAAAGTGAACATATTACATTTTAATTGACATTAACTGTTTACTAAATATTAGAACTATAATTATTTGTGTTAATACTTAAACAAATAGAGATTTTAGGTCAGAACTGTTATTGCTGTTTTCATATAATCTATTACTAACTGTATAATATGTTAATAAGTTATACTATTACAAAGCAACACTCAATTAATGAGTAATTCATATATGAATTTTTAATTCCATGCACAGTGTTCCATTGACATAAGCTATATACAAATTAGCTTAAAACCAAAAAATAAGTATTTGTTACTTGGAAAGCCAAACTTTTTATTTGAAAACTTATAATAAATGATTATGAACAATATAGATATAGATAGATAGACAGATAGATAGATAGATAGATAGATAGATAGATAGATAGATACATACATAGATACATAAGCAGACAGACGGAGAGACAGATGGAGAGACAGACGGACAGACAGACAGACTGACTGACAGACATATATTCCTACTTCGGTATTTTGTACAGAATCTTCACTAAATCCAGAATTTGGTAAATATGGTCCGTACAAAAAGGCTGTGTAGTAGCAGTTATATATACACAAGTATTCTGCAAGCTCACTTACATTTATTGGCAGAAATGAACGATCAGTACATAGCAATAAATGATTATTTTAAATCATACCTGTTTTTTGTGCAGCCATTTCAGAACTTCATTTGTTTCTATTACTTTTTTCAATTTAGCAATGTCTTTTCCGAAGTCAATCTGGATTTTTATGTAAATCTACGAAGACAAACATTACCTTGCTAAATTTAATAGATCATTTCGAATCGAATGTGTGAAAGAATTTTCTCACTATTATAATTTGTTATAACTGGAAGGATATGATGGGTTATGACATTTCACGCCCATTGGTGGTAAGTTTTGTTAGCATCACTGCACATAATGGTGAATAATTGCTGTGTGTTTGGCTGTTCAAACAGAGTTGGGAAGAAAAAGGGGCTTAGTTTCTATCGGTTTCCACTCTCTGATAAAAAGAGATGTGCTAGATGGGCTAGTGCAATTAGAGAGAGCACTGGCAGCCAACAAAATATTCCAGAGTATGTAATGAACATTTTGTTACAGGTAAAATGATATTCAGTGTACATGTATTACTCTACCTCAATTGTAGGAAAGCCTCATCATCATCCCTCCCATTCTGACTATATTCCAAGTGTGTTCCCAAAGGAATATAAGGTCCAAGCCAGCAAAGGAATTAAATTCTAGAGTGACATAGTATTAAACGGTTACCTTACAAAACAAGAAAGAAAAGCAGAAAAAAAAACTTAAAGAGTGTGAAGATATTGCATACAGAACAGAAGTAGAGAAGGAAGTTTTAGCAGAGCAAGATCGTTTAAGAAAGGAAGGTGATTTATTAAGGGATGAGGTAGAAAAAAAATGATGTGGAAAGGGAAGTTAATGTAGAACAACAAGTCAATGACGATATTGAATCAGAAATGGATATTTCAGAAGAAGCTAATGTTTTGTAGAAACAGCTGACATTACTACTGATAATACCATACAATCTGTGGCTGCTGTAGATCTCACCTCCAATGAAATAACATTGATTGAAACTTGGAGTGGATCAGACAGTTCAGAGTTGACTACTATCACTGGCTGTGAATCAAATATCAATGGCAGTGAAATCACAAAATCACATGTATCTGCTAGTAGTTCTGTGAGTGAAGATAATGAAAGTGCTCAAACTGAATCAGAAAACCTGGTAGACACTTTAATAAAGGAAAATGCTTCCTTGAAAGAACAACTGAAATCTCAAACTTTGAATGTTCACCTTATTGAAGGAAACGACAAGGCAACCAATTATAAAAAAACTAACACGGAAAAATTGTTAATAGCAGTAACCTCATGTGGAGTGATATCTTACATGTCTCCTTACTGGGGAGGACGGGTGTCTGACAAAAATATTACTTAAGAGAGTGACTTCTTTACAAAACTTCAACCAGCTGATGTTGTACTTGCAGATCGTGGCTTCAACATTTTTGAAGACATAGCCATTCATGGAGGTAAATTGATTATAGCAGCCTTTACCAGAGGAAAATGTCAATTAACACAAAGAGATGAAGTTGAAAAATCAAAGAAGCTCTCTCAAGTACGAATACATGTTGAAAGGGTAATTGGACTTATTAAAAAGAAATACACAATATTAAAGGGTCATGTCTCAATACATCTTGTGAAACACAAAAATGATATAAATATTGCAAATATATAGATATTATGTATTGACAGTCATCTTATATATTACATTTTTTAATGCTATACTAGTAGAAGACTTGACAAAATTTATACATTTACTCTTTAAGCAAATACCCCATGTACACAATTAGAGGACTCTGTTGCACAGTTCATACACAACAATCCCTATGGGAAATGCATGCATAATTTTATCACTTATACCAGATAGTGGTGACAGATGAATGCATATATATATATGTACTATGCTAATTTTGACAGGACCATCTGAATATGGTGCACACCACAGCACTTAAAATTACTTGAAGAAAACAGTGTTTTGTTTTCATTTCTTCCAATGAAAACAGAGGATATTCAACAAAACATTCCACAAATGATGTCAAACCAGGACTAATATTCCAGCTCACTAAGTCACAGTCCGGTATCAAAAAGAAGTCAAATACCACACATCACAAATGCTACACAATGAATTAAACATGTTAATTCTAGCTTTTTAGTTAGCCTGTGTCGATTTCCCAGAGAGTTTGTATATTTAAGAATTTGTACCCACTTCTTTTCCTGGATGAAGTTTAAGACAACTCCAAAAAAGAGTTTCATCAAAACTGCTTTCTTGCAGATAGGACTACATAAATTATTGTGGGCTACACTTTGGCCTATCAGGCTCATCAAGTAATTTAAAACAACTTATTAGCATTACAAGGACAGACTTTACTGCTTTATTTATTGATGATATTTTAATATTCACAACATGTTCAGATGACAGCATTCACTTCAAACACCTGATACTGTTCTTGAAGAAGTAAAGCATATGGACTTACTCATCATGGAGAGAAGTGTAAAGTTAATGGGTACTATTTTTGACATAATTACCTAAAAGGGATATTTTTATAGACCCCTCAAAGGTGCAAAGTCTAAATGAGTAGAATCTACCTAAGTATGTCAATGAAGTTTGAAGATTGTTATATAGGTTTGACATGATATTGTAGAAAGTGTATCAAAGGTTTTATATCAGAACCATAATTACATTGTATAATAAACAAAAAATCAACTTTAGATAGATCACACAGTGACAAGACTTTTTCTACAGCTATAATTAGAAACTACTCTGTCACAATCCATTTCTCACCAACTTAGATCCTCTGGCATAGGTGACATTTTATATATACAGATGTCAGCAACCATGGTTTGGTGCCATTTTTCAACAGAGGCCTTAGGCAATTACATATGCAATATGTTAAAGCATCAGTACAGCATTATTATAAAGAAATGACTTGCCGTATTTTATGGTGGAAAAACGTTCTACACTGCAACTACCATTTGGGTAGATTGTTTGTTATTTGCATGGATCATAGTCAACATTTCAATGGATGTCATTCCAAAAGATACAAGTGAAACATAGAAGATGGTCACTCACTTTTCATGAACATGACTTTGATATAAAGTATTGCAAATGAGCCAACAAAGCCAATGAGGATGCTCTGTCTAGGCTTGACAGCAAACCATACTTGGCAACAGGACTCAAAAGTATATTATCTCTCCAAGAGCTTCACAATATCAATTATATCAGTAGATATTAATGCAGATGAGTTAACAACAAAGATAGTTAATGTAAGCATTAGATTTAGTGAGATATCTCCTAACAATACAAGAACAGTTCAAGTATTTATATAAAAGATTTAAATGTTAAAGTATTTTCTAAAGATAGTAAATAGAAGAGGCTATCTAAAAGGTGGTATAGCAGTGGTGAGCAGTTGAAGAGAGACACTAATTGAAGAAAAGACACAACAACAGTTTGGTGGATATAATTCATTTCTGACTAACAAAGTTCAGCCCTTTCATTGGTTTTGTAGTTGATTCTCAAGATACACTACCTTCAAGACCCTACCTAGTATACTTCACTCTGGTTGTTAAAGTGTTAAATATTCGTTAAGCCACGCCTACTGAAAGCTTATCATGGCTAGAAAACTTCCTCCAAGTTATAGTAAGATATTCTCTCTCTCTCTCTCTCTCTCTCTCTCTCTCTCTCTCTCTGTTTCATGTTACTTCCTGTCCCTTTTCTTTAGCTGTAAAGCCTCAAGTTAAGAGAGTTAGGGGTAGGAGAAGTCCGCTGGATCCTCTACTTGAATCACTTGATGATGTCACAGAATATCCTCCTTCACTGCTATCTTGCATTGAGACAAGTTATGATGCTCACCGTAAACCTCATGTATGTTTAATTAGTGTGGGTAGGGCTTTAATATTAAGTTGACAAGTTAACGAAGTTTAGAGAAGGATTTGTGTCTATATATTTGAGTAATTTCTTCTTAATTATTCCTTTTTTAGTTAATTAATATTATTAATTACGAGAGTTTCCTCCCCGTTATTTCTTAACTTGTATTGTTATAATATTAGGACCTCTTAATTCCTCAACAAATGCCTTGTAATTACTTAATTAATATCAAGTCTTAATCACTTCCTTCTAATTATTTAACTAATAATAATATTATTAATACAGGAGCTCGCTCAATCTCTTCCTTCATTCAAAAGAAAAAGTTCTACATTAACTACTATCTCAAATGCTGAGGACACTACTCCAGTTACTACTAGTAACATGACATCTCATACAACTGTTCATACTACTATGAAATCACCTAAATTATGTCTTCTTGCTGATAAAGGTGTCTTTGAGTCTACTAGGATTAGCCAATCAGAGACATTACAACATCAAGTTGAACCTAACCTTGGTAACTCTAGTCTATCTTCTCCATCTACCTCTGGAGTAAGAGGAAAGAGGTATGAGTATGAATGGATGAATGGTCATATGAATGGATGAGTAGTTTTATTAATGGATGAATAGTGATATAAATGATTGAATTGTAAAGCAAAATGGACAAATGGTTATATGAATGGATGAACATGTTATATTTAAACATGTACATATATTATTGCTTATTGATAAATGGTTGAAAAAATGGATGAATGATATTAAGAAATGGATAGATTAAAGAAGACCACTCCTTGTATTAATAGAAAAGGACATGATGATATGTCTAATTGAGAAGGACACACCCACTGATAAGTCACTTTAAGCAATCATAGAAACCCATTTATCAAAGCAATGATAGATATATTCCCTTAAGCTAATGAAAAAGGTGGTCTTTGTTATTTATTGCTAATAATAAATCTAAGCAAATCTAAGATAGTGACAATGACAAGGGCTTTATACCACAACAATCACTGTGGTATTAAAGATGAATAAATAGTAGATGGATGAATGGCTTGATGGACGGATGAGTGCACAAGTAAATTTTGTGTCTATTATTAGAAAAATGTCACAAAATTCTAAATCATCTACTGCTTTCAAGAAAGGTTAGTAAGATCATAAAAATATTATATAATTGCCATAATTTTTACTACAGATAATTTACGCAGACATCCGTTAAGGTTTTATGCAAGTTAGACTATTAATAACATTATTTTACTATGTGTACATTTATATGTCTATTCATCTATCTATCTATTTATCTGTCCATCTTTTCATCCATCATTTATCTATCCATTCAGAATCTCATGAAGATCGTATTGAATTTCTTCAAAAAAAGAAAAAGCTTCGTTTAAAATATGTTGAGCCCCCACCCAAACCTGGCTCCTCAATAGAAAGTAAATAAAGTACATCTCATACTATATAACATGTTCTCTAGATCCAATATACCTTGATGATGACTTAGAATGTGATCGAGTAGAACCAGTTAGTTCTACCAAACCAGTCCAATCCAAACTTAAGCGTATGCTATATTCTAATACAACAGCCCATATAGTATCAGATACTGTTGACTGGAATGTCATTGATTTATTAAATGACATATCAGAAATACAGTTTGGACATGTCACTATGTCACCTGTGCATGTAGAGGTGAGAGAGAGAGAAATAGAAGGAGGCAAGACAAATTACTAATCCTATGTTCTATCTTTAGGTTGATTCTAAAGGTTTTATATTAGCACTGGAATATAAAAATGAAACAGTTCAACTTGACCTTCGATACAGTGAACTGACCAGTATTAAGTTAAACCTTACTACAACTCCAATGGTTATTGTATTATATCTCAATGTAATCACTTTTAAAAGAACATCAACAAAAGTAGAACGAGAACTCAAATTGAAAAACCTAATAACCACAGAAGGTATGATGTACTTTGTACATGTTCCTTATATAAAGTGTTGATGTACAGTAAGAGATCATAATGTATAAATTATATTAATGATATAATGTGAGTAACTTAAAAATTGTAGTAAGCATTAAATGGTAAGTGATTTGTATCACACAAGGTATTAATGTACTAGTCACATGATTTTTATATGACAGTCATATGATTGTATTAATAGTATTAATAAATTTACTTTATTTAATGATGTAATGTTTTTGTAGAATCCAGACATTTTATTTTATTAAAATTCAAAAAGAAATTAGATGACATCACAATATGTAACATGAAAGAGGTACTTGAAATAATGGATATATAAATTCATAATGGATATATAAACTCATAATGGATGTATAAACTTGTAATGGTCAGATGATATTGATTATGTAATAACATTTTTTCCTACAGTTTATTGTAAACAAAGGACCACACGTAGATGAAATAAGGTATTAATTAATAACTACCACACCCACTTAATTAATCCACTACACCCCTTAATTATCAGCCCACTGGATGCACAGAGTCTACTTGATATAGCAACAGCTGCACCAGAAAAGAAAGAGTGTCCTGACGTAGAAGGTAATTGAAATTCACATGTAAATTGATACTATCATATTAGAAGAAATGATGTTAACTCTTCATAATAATATTATTATTATAGAAAATGAGAATCCATTGATTGATCTACCAATTGATGATACTCATTGTCCTCATACAAGATCATTGACAAAACCTAATTCTAAACCAGTTACTTTATTACATGTAGTGCCTACACTTGATATCCCTAGTGATGACCTGTGAGTAGATGGATAAAATAATGTAACATAATACTCTCTCTCTCTCTCTCTCTCTCTCTCTCTCTCTCTCTCTCTCTCTCTCTCTCTCTCTCTCTCTCTCTCTCTCTCTCTCTCTCTCTCTCTCTCTCTCTCTCTCTCTCTCTCTCTCTCTCTCTCTCTCTCTCTCTCTCTCTCTCTCTCTCTCTCTCTCTCTCTCTCTCTCTCTCTCTCTCTCTCTCTCTCTCTCTCTCTCTCTCTCTCTCTCCCTCCCTCCCTCCCTCCCTCCCTCCTATAGTGTACTATCGTACAGACCAAATGTCAGTCATACTGTCCTGTCAATAACAAGATCTGATTTAGAATGTTTACAAGATGGGGAATACCTCAATGATAACATCATAAATTTCTATCTACTGTAAGTAAAACGATAAAACAATAATATGTTATAATATATGATAAAATATTAATGCTAAATCATTTCTACATGTACTATATTCTAGGTATTTGTGGGATGAGCTAGGAGATAAAAGTGATGATGTTCATATATTTAACTCTTTCTTCTATAGTCGACTCCTTGAATATAGAGTTTGTGATGTAGATGTGAAAGAGTAAGTAAATGTCATAGGATCTTAGTTTGTTGATTCATCTGTCTATTTATCTGTCCATTCACCATTTGTCAAACTATTCATTCATCTATCACTTTATTCAGTTCATCAGAGAGATTACATGTTGGTGTTAAGTCCTGGACTAAAAGTGTAAATGTATTTGATAAAAAGATGATTCTTGTACCGGTTTATGACGGGTATGTATCCATTAGAGCTAACTAGTAGTACTTCTATTGTATTCTAATCTTCTAATCTATTGTACTATTTATTTATCCATCCATTATTTTCCACATATCTATTGATCCATTATTAATTTTATATGTCCATTTAGAGATTATTGGTTCTTAGCTGTTATTGTGTCCCCTGGTTCTTATGATCCAGACTGTGAAGTACAAAAACATCCGACCACTAATACTACAAACAAGAGAAAAAGAAGAAAATGTTTACCAACAAAGAAAATTAAAAAACCAAACACAATCACTTTGAATGATGCGGCAGAAGGGGTGGGGCTAGAAGAGAAAGAGGTGGAGCTTTTGATGGAGCAGAAGGAACCTAAACTAAAAAGTAATGTAAACTCTCTAGTTACTAAAGATAAGGAGTTGCTAGGCAACAGTGATAGTGAGTCATCTTCTACGATGGAAGTTGAAATTGAAACTTCTAACACTAATGTGATAGAGGGGAGCCGACCTTTAGAGAAAGTAGGTGTGGCTTGTGAGATTGTCAATTCAGAAGTGAACTTCGTTACTAGTTGTACTCCTGAAATCAAGTTAATAAATTCAAACTCCACCCCTTCATTAGATCACTCTACCTCCTCCTTAGTTCATGATGAATCATTGGAGCATCAATCTATTAGGTACCTAATATAAACAGATGATTTAATAAGTACTTTAAATATTACATAGACCCTGTATATTGGTATTAGATTCTATGTTAATTAGAAGAAGAGAAGTTGGTACAAATCTTAAGAAGTATGTCCGTACTATTGAAAATATATGACTCATTTATAGCTGTTCATCCATCAATCCATTTTTCTATCTATCTATCTATCTTATCTATCTTTCTATCTATCTTGTCAATCTTTATATCTATCTTATCTATCTTTCTATCTATCTTATCAATCTTTCTATCTATCTTATCTATCTTTCTATCTATCTTATCAATCTTTCTATCTATCTTATCAATCTTTCTATCTATCTTATCTATCTTTCAATTCAGATATCTTACACATGAATATCTCAGTAAATATGGTACAGAGAGAGACTTTAGCAAATTTCCTGTTGTTTGTCCAGTAGTAAGTTATTAATAGTTTGTATCATTTATTATTATAATAATAGGCTCCTGGTCATAATAATAGTTATGATTGTGGAGTATATTTATTAACATATGCCGAACAGCTCTTTAAGGTAGGGATGGATGAATATATGGATGGTGAATGAATGTACAGACAAATAAATGGCATTAATCAGCTAATGAATATATGGATGAATGAATAAGAATGAATGAATAATAACGAATAAAAATTAGTGTAAACAATTTTATGGACATAATATATTATAAACATTTGTTTTTTTTAGTTTTATAAAGACAAGAACTGTTTACCTGAAGAAAACCAATGGGCTCCTGATGATATTATAGCTGGTAAACGACTAGCTATTCAAGAACTTATTACATCATGTTCTAGTCATCCTCTCCTACAATCTACATATTATCATGAACAATGAAAAATCCTTAAATGTTTATCACTACACAGAAGTATTGTATATTATTTTATCGTAACAACTCTTAGTGTCCATAAAATTTTATAATAGATGGTTGATATGTTTTTTTTTTAAATTAAATGTATTAATATCAAAACAACAGTATTACTTTTAATAAATATATAGAAAATATCCATATAACAATATTAATTAATTATAATTATTGTGTATACTTTGATAAGTAATAAAATAATGTACAATATAAAATCAATCAATTGCTTGAATTATATTAAAATAAAAGTAACAATATTGATTAATGGATCACAAACAATAAACAAATAAACGCAAATGACATAAACTATTTATTAACAAATATATACTAATTAACATAAAAATAATTCATTATATTATTTAGAATTGATTCAAAGATTATGAAACATGTAATTAATTTTGTGGGCGTAGTCAGCATGAAGGTAGCTGGAGTTAATCGAAACATAAAGACTATTTGCTATGAATATTCATAAGACAATAGTGATGGCTGTAGTAAGTCGCTAGGAACCACAGAGACAGAATAGATCTATTTATAATTAAATAGAATGTTGAGGTAACTCATATCTACAAGCAAACAGACAATGGATACATTCCTTAGAGGTAAGGTAGTACCTCTTCATACTGAGTGTCTCCATCTGTTGCCATGACAATAGATGTTTCACTTAATGGACATAAATTCGTGGTTAGAAGGATGGATAGACAGGAAGGTGAATTAATCGATAAGTTCGTATTTGGATCATTAAATAGTTTCTTTACAAACATTGATGAAAAATGGGCAGAGGCTTCATTATTATATTTAGCAATTTTATCATAGAATAGATGATACCTGAACTATTTCTATAACATAATAACTTTTGTTAACTATGCTATTCATTCACACATGAAACAATGAATAATGTCAAATTAGCTTTTTAAAACATTTCTTTAAAGTTGAAAATTAAACTAAGTCATTGCCTAAATTTACATTAAGTTGTTTACATACTAATCTCAAATAAAGAAGGGAAACTGTACTGTCTTTTTAAAATTTTAATTTAAAGTTGAAAAATAAACTCAAAACGATAGCCTAAATTTACATTAAGTTGTTTTAAATGAAACTCTCCGTAGACCAGTGCTTAGGACCTGACTTGACTTAAACCAGTGGCCCCAACGTTTCCAGAAGAGACATAGCAGACATCATGTCAACTTTGTTCTCAACCTTTAAAATTAATAACAAATACAACATGTAACAAATGTAATAGTTTTATAAATTAAAGCAATCATATCATTATCATTTTATTACAACATCAATTAATTCATAACAAACATACAACTGTTGATTGGAAGATAAGGCCATTGCCAGTAATGGTCACATGTTTTGGCTTTATTTTATGAGTCATAAAAGCATTGATGTTTAAACCTACATATTACTCTAAACATCCTACATGTATTAGTTGGTAGCTGTGCCTCATTATACAATAATAATTATACCTGGAAATCTTTGAACTCAGCCAGATTCTGCGGAACATATGAATCACAAGTTCCTGTTGCACAGCATTTCGTGGTTCCATGCATAAAACCTAGACTCACTTCAAAGCCATCAAGAGAGAGTTGCTGCAATCCTGTTATGCTAACAGAAAATAACAATGGAAAAATATTAAGAACTTACTCAGTCATCTTAAAGGAAATTTAAGTTTTCAGTAGTTATATCTTTCTTGAGATACTCTAAACAATCTGATTGATTGATCCACTATATGGCACTTAAATAGCATTCAAATTGACCAATCAAAATTAACAGAACTTATGTCATTTGATCAGTATATACTTCATCATGTACGTTGGGAAATTCTCTGGTAAACCCCCAATGTTTATTAGCAGTGACCTGATCACCAGTTTACTCTTCCAGTTTGACTGGTTACTATATTGTATATACACTCTATGTTTTAATCATGCCTGATGACACAGCAAAACTTTGACCTCATCAAGTAACTATAGCTACTCTATATGCTGATTATGCACTTTCAGTATTGTTTATGTCTTTTCAATGTTATCATAGTCATTCTTACTAATCTACATGGTATACTAAAAGCAATCAAGTATAGTGTCTACTGATCGTATTCCACAACTTTATTAACAGGTTGATAAAAATGTCATAGCCTAAATTTACATTAAGTTGTTTCAAATGAAACTGTCCATAAATCAGCACTTAGCAGCTGACTTGACTTAAACCAGAGGCCCCAATATCTCTAGAAGGGACATAGCAGACATCATGTCAACCTTGTTCTCAACCTGTAAAATGAATAACAAATACATCATGTAACAAATGTATCCAATGAAAATGGAAAAATGTTTAATTTTTGCTGATGTGTCATTGTTCATACTCCCTAGGATTAAATTTATGTGATAATAAGAAAAGTAAGTATCACTAATGCAAGCCCTTGACATTCTCATGGAGACTAGTTACAGTAGTGTCAGGTAATTACCAATGTCCTTTGCTCATTAATTTCTTTTTCATAAGCATCACATTATACCATACTACCAAGATGTCCATTATGAATTCTGTCAATTCACCACCAATACAATAACAATCATTAATATTATGTTGTGTACATAAATATTTAATTAGTGTATAATCTGTAAACAGGTTATAGTACATATCCTAGTGGCCACACCAGTTTGACTGGTTTACTATACTTTATACAATCTATGTTGACATGATGACACAGCAAACCTTTGACCTTATCATGTGGCTACATATCTGCTGATTATGCACTTTCACTGTTGTCTATGTCCTTTCAATGTTATCATAGTCATTCTTACTAATCTACTGCTATACTAAAAGCAATCAAGTATAGTGTCTACTGATATTATTCCACAACTTTATTAACTGGTTGATAAAGATGTCGTGTCTGTGGAACATACAGTTTAGAGACGCTTATCGAGCTCAATATTACCTTCATTATCTTAAAAGAAGTGAAAAAGAACTTAAAGACCAGCTAATAAAAACAAGTCAAAAGATACTTGTCACAACTAACGACGATGTAATAATATCTGTATTGACTGAAATTGCCAATCAACTTGATGGTATTCTGTTGCCATCTGTTGCTAAGGAGCTGCATGAATCAAAAAACGACCTTAAAGCAACCACACCAGAAGACAGGTACAAAGAATTTTATGTTAAAGATGAGAAATGGACCGAGAGAGCTAAGGCAATTCCACATAAGTATCCTCATCTTTTTAAAATGATCGATAAATTTTGTGAGTCAACAACAAATTGTGTTGTCAATGCTTTTAAGGCTTTAATCAATGATTCAGAATTATTAATTAAGAAAGGTTTCTTAGATGAGGAATCTACATTGATGAACTGCAAAATTGGTCTCTCTGATCGTCACCGAGGTGGCCGAAGTGTCGTGGTGCTAGAGTTTAGTGGAGAAAGGAGACTTGTCATGAAACCAAGTGATTTAACTTGTGAAGTGTTGCTAGAACAATTTGTATCCTTACTGGACTTAAAGCCTCCATATGACCTCAAATTTCGTTCTGTGATTGTTTGTGAAGGGTACAGCTGGGGAGAATATATTAATCATCAACCTTGCAATAGTAGACTAGAAGTGAACAATTTTTATCGTCGAGCTGGGGCTTTGACAGCTATATTAGATTCTTTAAACTATTGCGATGGCCACTTTGAGAATGTAGTAGCCTTTGGTTCATATCCTATTCTGATTGATTGTGAGACTTTGTTTCACTGTTTTGAAGAAGGTACTATATCAGCTTTTCCAGAAGAGCTAGCAGAGCGATCTATTCTTTACACAGGACTTATTGAAAAACCACCAAAGAAAGAGGAAAAAAGAGGATATTCGTCTGCTTTTCAAACACCACCTACAAAGCGATTTTATTATTTACGCCCATTTGCAATAGATGACCATACTGACAACCTACATGTCAGTTTTCGTGGACTTTATGATGAATATTCACAACATAGCCCAACTTATGAAGGTAAGCAGTTTATTGCTAATGAATTCAAAGAGGAATTTAAGGAAGGGTTTCGCTATGCATATGATAAAATAACAGAGGCAGTTCCAGTTATTATGTTAGCTAATGAATGGTGGGATAAAATGAAGTCAATTACAGTTCGTCAACTTATACGACACACAATGTTCTACGAATTATGCATGAGGCGTATTCAACAGCCAGAATGCTGTCAAGACTCTGACAAAGCTGAAATGGTAGTTAGGGACTTGTTATCTGGCAAAAAATCAAAGTTTCAGTTGGATCCTTTTATGGTTTTCTGTGAGCAAGAAATAAAAGATCTCATTGCTTTAGATGTACCTTACTTTCAGCATTCACCAGGACATTGTGATGTCTATGGTTCAGATGGAACAGTCTATTATGATATTTTTAAAAAGGCATCCATAGATGAATTGAAAGACAGATTTAGAGATCGAAATATAGTTTATCGTGATCGTCAATTGGAAATTATTAGTAATGTCTTAATTCCAACTGAATATGTACTACATCAAATGCAATAAGACGTCTTACGTTATTGGTAGTTTTGCTTTTGTTCATTATTAATAACAAAAAACAATTAAAATTGATACATTTTGTTAAATTGATAATGAAATTAGTTTGAGCTCGATTTAAATTTCTGATAATGATATTAAATTAATAAAGATCAAAAAATAAACAGACCAATCAATTGTAGATACTATAAATTGTAGATGGATTTTAGACTTCAATAAATAATGATTTGTATGGATATATGGATATGTTTATATATGATTATGGTATGTGTATAAGAAAATTGATGAATTTCAATGAACAACTTTGTGGTGGCTACTGTAACAATGCATTAAAATGTAAAATGAGTTTTTAAATAAAATATAATATTACGTAGTGATATCAATATGACATGCTGTCCAAATTACTTATGTCTGCAGTGTCTGTCATTCAGCATTCCTTGACTTAAATTACATGTACATGTAATAACTTAAGACACACCCACTTAACTGACCTGAATATTTTCTAAGGTGGTGTTTATCATTTTCTCCACTTTTAATTCCTAAGGTCCTAATTATTTCCTGTAACCTAATAATTACAAGATATGATAATGGCATATATATATAGGTACATTTGATGAACATGAAATTATAACAAACATTTATATATACAGGTAATATAATGTCCATATAATTCTCTCTCTTAATGCTTACTGCTTTACTTCTCTAACAGCCAATTTACTTAACATAAGGAATCACATTAGTGTTATCGCAAAAGACACCACAAAGTCCCCATAATTTAGTCGATTATGGGGTTAGTGTTGTTCAAGTGTTTTTGAAATAATACTTGAAATAATGGATGTAAAAACATGTAATGGATGTTTAAATGTAGTAATAGATGGGTGATATTGATTATGCAATGATGTAGCTGCCAATAGCATTCGTGGTAGTAGGTTTGGAGGACAATTTTTGATGAATGGGTATTTAATCTGTTTGCACAGTCCAATCAACAGTTATTGCCTTTCACCTAGAGATGATATGATACTGACAAGAGGCACCAACAGATATGAAGAATGAGTGAGAGAAATAGAACCTTAATTGTTCATACATAAAATCTATTCTTACATTGGTGGCATAAGGCAAAGTGGCTACATTATACTACAAAGAAATTGCATTCATGTTCACTAAAAAGAATATTATTTCTTATATATAATATTAAAATCGATCTTATTAGATGTTGCATCAGTTTTAGATCATCTATCATATGAGGCAAGACTATTATCATTCATTAGTTCATTGTATTAATAATATTAAATAAATTTTGTATAACAATTGATAAATAATTTGTTTGTATATTTTGGTAAATAAAAACAAGTAACTTCCTCAATAAGTTATACATACCATTTTTGGAGGTTGGATTGGTTGTGTTTTAATCTTTCGTTATCTGGAATGTTTTCAGTTTATTAATTAATAACAACAAGTAGAAGTTACAGTTACTCTAATAAACATTATGATGAAAATGAAATATGAATGTATGGATGAATAAAATTATTGAGTGAACAAGTGGATACATAAACATACAAATAAATACAGAATTTATAGATAGATAAATTAATAAATAAATAGATAGTCAATTATTGATCAATGGACATAAAATGAAATGATCACCATATGAATGATAGAGTAGCTAGATGGATAGATACATGATTGAATGAATGAATACATGGTATAAATATATTGATGGATGGATGAAGGGGGAAGTGATAGTAGAATGGCTACATTGTTGAGAGTGTGCCCTCAAGTATTGTAACCCTCAAAAAATGTTAAAAATAAAGTTATGTATTTATAAATTGCAAACAATATTTGTAAAAGTTATTTTACATTTGTCAATAGCTATGTGTATTATGTTATTTGCTAAAATGAAAGTATTTTAGAGTACATGAACTTTTTACTAATTGTCTAAATAATGCAACAACAACTTGACTGTGTACTCTATACAAACATGTGTTTACAAAGCACATCACAACATATTCACAACATATTCAGCAACAAAAAGTGCAGCTATGGATGTTTTCTATAGCATACTTTGCTTGCTTCATCACATGTATATCTATTGCATTTAGCATACTTATGTATATAACACATCATTATTTACCATATATAGCAACACTGCTAGGTGGTCTGTGTAGCAATTCATTCATTTTATGTTCATCGATCAATGATTGTGTGAGTATCTATTTATTGATTAATTTATCCATTTATCTATCTATGAATTCTCCACTCATTTGTACATTCATGTATCCATTCATTTACTCAATACAATCTCATTCATCCATACATGGACATTTCATTTTCATCTTAATGCTTATAGTAACTCCAACTTCAATATGTTGTTGTTTATTAATAAATTAAAAACATACTAGATAATGAAAGGTTAAAACATGAGCAATTCAACATCAGAACATGGTTTACATAAATTTATTAAAGTTGTTACACTTTTGCATTTGCTAAAGTGCCAAAAATTATCACATAAGTGATCTTGTAAGCTGCAAAACCATTTAGTTGCAGTCATTTATATGAAGTGGATGAGGTTTGGGTGGACATTTGCTCACTATTATAGTTACTTTCAAGTTACTATTGAAAGAAATGATTTTTAGTTTTAAGGTTAATTCCTTATTAATTTCTCTAGTGGGCGTTAGCTATCAGGAGAATTAACATTGAATAGTTGTTTACTTCCAAACAAAACTTCACAGTTCATTTTATGTTGTGTCCAATGATTGATTATACTTCTCAGTAGCTGTAGTTCTTATTCTTCTCTATCACTTGTTGATATATCCATGTTTCTGTAAATGTATTCCTAGTATGCTCAAAAGAATTGATTTACGACTTATTTTTGCTTTATTTACTACATTATATTATGTTGTCATGTTGGCTTGTAGAGACAGTTTTAATTTAAATACCACTTCATACAAAACATTTATTATTCCCCAAATTTTGAATGCGATTGCGTTTGCTTTAATTTTTCCAACATCATTAAAATTCACAATAGCTCAGTGTCCACATATGATGAGGGGGTTTTTGATTGGACTATGGAATTCAGCACTTGGACTTGGAGATCTTATTAATAATAGTGGAAAGTATCCATTTAGTTGCCAAGGAGAAATACACTGTCAGAGTCTTTACTATCATGTAATAAAAGTGTCATTATTCTCATAATACTTATTATATTCCTGATACTAGCCAAACGTTACAAGTTTAGAGTTAGAGAGAATAAAGTCCATGTACATTTGATAGCTGAGGAACATTATGAAAGATATTTGGATCAAGAAGTTGAATACAGAAGAGAAATGGGACTATCACTTGAATCAACAGACTAATTACATTTAGTTTATAAATGATTAATTTAGTGTCAGTTAACTTTTACTTTCAAAGTAAACCTGCAGTTATGTTTTGATCAATAGTATGTGTCTACTTGTATTCAGTACATTTAGATAGATTAAATGTTTAAACAGATAAAAAATATTGCTATAATTTATGCTTGATAAGGTTAGTCAATGAAGCAGATAGAAATCTGATATGAGAGAGTTATATCTTTGTTTAATACATCATATCATCGATATCATTGTTTAATAGATAGTTTGTTTTAACTGACTATTGACCTAGTTTGGTATAATAGTATAGTTATATCAACAAAATGATTTTAGTTAGAATAACAATGTTGTTATTTCATTTTAATATTTACACTAAAATTACATTATTGATCGTTTGGATATGAAGACACTTTGTCTAACCTGTTCTAAGAGAAGAATTACTTCTAAATCAGTAATACTTCTAATTCTCTGGAATGTCTTGATGCTCATCCATTTCAATTCAATACAATATCTTGGTGAAACAGTCTACCTCAACAGCAATATTAAACGTCATCAAAGTCAGTACATTGTGTACAGTATAGGATTGTCTCTGATATGTCTTTCATTTCCACTGTTTGGTCTACTTGCTGATGCAAAGACAGGTAGATATAAAACTACTATTGCTGGTGTATACTTCTCATTTTTGTCTTGGATAATTGGTGGCTTGGTAATTCCTATTAAGACATATTTGCCAGAATATGACACTTTTTTTAATAATCTCGTGTATAGGTTTTATATTGGAATTGATTGGTAGCTGCTGTTTTTACTCTAATATTATTCAATTCAGTCTTGATCAAGTAATAGGAGCATCAGCTGATAAACTAAGTGCTATTATCTATTGGCATGCTACATGCATACCTTTATCTTTTCTTGTCTTTGAAATTGGACAGTGTTTGTTTGAACAGTTTTTCATTATGTGTTATGTCATATCAGGTGTTACTGTATCTCTAGTATTAATAACTAACTATCTCTTTAAACATTGGCTTGATACTACTCCACACATTGTCAATCCAGTCAATTACATTGGTCAAGTACTTAATTATGCCAGAAAAAACAAATATCCTAGAAATCGTAGTGCTTTAACGTACTGGGAGGAAGACTATCCTTCACGTCTACACTTAGGTAAAGAGAAATATGGTGGACCTTTCTCAGAGGAGCAGGTAGAGGATGTTAAAACAGTTTTAAGGTTAATTCCCTTATTAATTTCTATAGTGGGCGTTGTCTGCGCTGGAGGGTTAACACTGATTACTTTTTTACTTCCAAACAAATCTTCATGGTTCATTTTATGTTGTGTCAACAATAATTCATTATACTTCTCAGTAGCTGTAGTTCTTATTCTTCTCTATCACTTGTTGATATATCCATGTTTCTATAAATGTATTCCTAGCATGCTCAAGAGAATTGGTATAGGCTTTATTTTTGCTTTATTAACTACATTATACTATGTTGTCATGTTGGCTTGTAGAGACAGTTTTAATTTAAATACCACTTCATACAAACCATTTATCATTCCTCAAATTTTACATGGAATTGCTTTGGCTCTCATTTTTCCAACATCATTAGAGTTCACAATAGCTCAGTGTCCACATAAGATGAGGGGGTTTTTGATTGGACTATGGAATTCAGCACTTGGACTTGGAGATCTTATTAATAATAGTGGAAAGTATCCATTTAGTTGCCATGGAGAAATACACTGTCAGAGTCTTTACTATCATGTACTAAAAAATGTCATTATTCTTATAATACTTATTATATTCCTGATACTAGCCAAACGTTACAAGTTTAGAGTTAGAGAGAATGAAGTTAACATACATTTGATAGCTGAGGAACATTATGAAAGATATTTGGATCAAGAAGTTGAATACAGAAGAGGAATGGGACTATCACTTGAATCAACAGACTAATTACATTTAGTTTATTTTATGAATGATTAATTTAGTGTCAGTTAACTTTTACTTACAAAGTAAACTTGCAGTTATACTTTAACTAATAGTGTGTGTCTATTTGTATTCAGTAGATCTGTTAGACATTTACCTAAGTTTGTTTGCTTGCTTTTATTTAATTTGAACAGGAATATTACATCAACATATTAAATGCTGGTTTTCATAAAGTCCATGCACGTGATATCAAGTTTATCTGAGCAATTATAACTTTCATTGTGCAGGCCTAGGGTGAAATAAAAAATATGTAAAATTTCTACTGATGAGTTATATGATGGTTAAATAGATAGCTTGTTTTAACAGACTTACAGCAAAATGGAATGCTTTTATTCCTACTGACTACGGTATTAACAACATATACTATTTTGTATATATCATGTGCTACATCTGAAAACTGTGTTCACATTAAGAAGTACTTGTCCATTTGCTAATTATATTTAGTTTAGTTTATAAATGATTAATTTAGTGTCAGTTATCTTTTATATTCAAAGTAAACCTGCAGTTATACTTTAACCAATAGTTTGTGTTTATTTGCATTCAGTACATCTGTTAAACATTTGCTAAAGTTTGTTTGCTTGCTTTTATTTAAATTTGAACCATGATACCACATCAACATATGAAATATCAGTTTTTACGTGGGTCCTGTGATACACAAAAATACAGAAACCGTCTTTATGAACTGAGCACTTACGACTTTATACGCACAAGAAAAACAGAATATATATAAAATTACTAATGATTAAAAGAATGTAGATAGATAACATCCTGAAACAGATAAAATATCGATATAATTTATGCTTTAAAAGATAAGGTGATGAAGCAGATAAAAATGTGATAAGAGAGAGTTATATCATTGTTAAATAAATAGCTTGTTTTAACTGACTCATTGCATGTATTTCCACCCAATACAGTATTAACAACATATATTGTTTTGATTATAGAAAAGCGTATGTATATGTGTACTACATCAAATGCAATAAGACATCTTATATTATTGGTAGTTTTGTTCATTATTAATAACAAAAACAATTAAAGTTGACACATTTTTGTTAAATTGATGATAAAATTACTTTGACCTTAATTTTAATTTCTGATATTGATATTAAATTAATAATGGAGATCAGAAGATTTGTGATAAATACATCAATTGATACTATAAATTGTGGATAGATTTTAGACTTCAATAAATAATGATTTGTATGGATAAATGGATATAATTATATATATTATGGTATGTGTATAAATAAATTGATGGATTTCAATTATTTTATTAATGGAATTACATATGAATCAGCAGAATGTTCAACAAATATGAAAAGTTCTTTTAAAACATTTTATTAAGAAATTGTGATATGAACTTTGTGTGATGACTAAATTGTAACAATGCATAAACATGTAATGAATGAATTTTTAAATAAAAGATAATATTATGTAGTGATATGACATGCTGTCCAAATTACTTGATGTCAGCAATGTCTGTTATTGAGCATTTTTTGACTAAAATTACATGTACATGTAATAATTTAAGGCATAAAGCAAAGTGGCTACATTATACTACAGACAAATTGCATTCATGTTGAGTAAAAGAATGCTAATTTTTACATATAATATTACAATGAATTTTATTTAGATATCACATCAGTTCTAGATCATCTATCATATGAGGCAAGACTATTATTATCTTGCATTCATTAGTTGAAAGAAATAATGTTTTAGTTTTAAGGTTAATTCCCTTATTAATTTCTGTAGTGGGCGTTAACTATCAGGAGAATTAACATTGAATAGATTTTTACTTCCAAACAAAACTTCACAGTTCATTTTAAGTTATGTCAACAATGATTCATTATACTTCTCAGTAGCTGTAGTTCTTATTCTTCTCTATCACTTGTTGATATATCCATGTTTCTATTAATTTATTCCTAGCATGCTCAAAAGAATTGGTTTAGGGTTATTTTTGTTTTGTAGTTATCGAGGAAGAAAGAAAAAATGAAAGTGTATCATGTCATCTCTATAAAGGCAGTATTACACATTATACATCTTAATACAGATATTTTGATGTTTAATATAAATATTTTTGCAACTCTGAAATTTTAATCAATCCTATTAAGTAAATAAGCAATCCTTTGTTTACTATACCTGCTGTTGTTTGTCCTCTATATATAAAACAATAGTATATATCTGTTATTTCCATGACATTAATTATTGCTACATGTATACGTTTGTTATTAGTTTGTGAACTATCGGTCAATTAAGTAGTTTAAGTCAATGTCTGGCAAAACCTTGTGTTTGTAACTAATATAAAGTATCTCAGTTATTGTTCATCACCTATAAGTAAAATTAATATAGTACAAACTATTTTAATTATGACAATATTTGTATTCTTGTGAGTATACTAATACTACTATAATAAGTTTAATAATCTGAACTTTCTGTAGCTTATTATACTCATCTTTTCTATAGTTAGGTACAAGATATAGTAATAACAATATGTGACCTAATTTACAATATGGGACCAATTCAGCTGTTAAAACATTTGTTTTGAAAGTAATCACTGTAAAAGCATCTTTTGTATACATACAGACACTATGAATAGTCATGAATATATAGCAATGTATGTATACAAAACTGTTTTTGAAATGTTTTAACAGTGGTCCCTTTTAAAAATTCACTGTTTTGCCAGTAAGTGTCTCTTATTGAAAATCAGGTCACATATTGTTATTTCACAGTTTGAATACTAAAATTACATTCTTCATTATCAAGAGATGAAGACACTTAGTCAAATCTGCTCTAAGCAAAGAATTAGTTCTAAATCAGTGATGCTTCTCATTCTCTGGAATGTCTTGATGCTTGTCCATGTTAATTCAATACAATATGTTGGTAAAATAGTCTACCTCAACAAAAATGGTGATCATTATCAAAGTCTGTACATCGTTCATGGTGTAGGATTGTGTCTGATATGTCTTTCATTTCCACTGTTTGGTCTAATTGCTGATGTAAAGACAGGTAGATATAAAACTACCATTGTTGGTGTATACTTCTCATTTTTGTCTTGGATAATTATTGGCTTGGCATTTATTATTAAGACATACTTGCCAGAATATAACACTCTTTCTTTGATAGCCTTGGGCATATCTTTTATACTGGAATTGATTGGTAGCTGCTGTTTTTACTCTAATATTGCTCAATTCAGTCTTGATCAAGTAATAGGAGCATCAGCTGATGAATTAAGTGCCATTGTCTATTGGCTTGCTGCATGCTTGCCTTTGTCTTTTTTTATTTTTGAAATTGGACAGTGTTTGTTTGAACAGTTTATAATTGTGTCTTATGTCATGTCAGGTGTTACTGTATCTCTAGTATTAATAACTAGCTATCTCTTAAAACACTGGCTTGATACTACTCCACACATTGTCAATCCAGTCAGACGTATTGGTGAAGTACTTAATTATGCCAGAAAAAACAAATATCCAAGAAATCGTAGTGCTTTAACGTACTGGGAGGAAGACTATCCTTCACGTCTAGACTTAGGTAAAGAGAAATATGGTGGACCTTTCTCAGAAGAGCAGGTAGAGGATGTTAAAACAGTTTTAAGGTTAATTCCCTTATTAATTCCTCTAGTGGGCGTTGACTATGCAGGAGAATTAACAATGGATGGCTATAGTTTTTTACTTCCAAACAAAACTTCACAGTTCATTATATGTTGTGTCAACAAGGGTTTATTATACTTCTTGGTAGCTGTAGTTCTTATTCTTCTCTATCACTTGTTGATATATCCATGTTTCTATAAATTTATTCCTAGCATGCTCAAGAGAATTGGTATAGGACTTATTTTTGCTTTATTGACTACATTATACTACGTTGTCATGTTGGCTTGTAAAGACAGTTTTAATTTAAATACCACTTCATACAAAGCACTTATCATTCCCCAAATTTTACATGGAATTGCTTTTGCTTTCATTTTTCCAACACTATTAGAGTTCACAATAGCTCAGTGTCCACACGTGATGAGAGGTTTCTTGATTGGACTATGGAATGCAATATTTGAATTGGGTGATCTTATTAATGTAGGTGGAAAATATCCATTTAGTTGCCAAGGAGAAATATACTGTCAGAGTCTTTATTATCATGTACTAAAGAGTGTCATTATTCTCATAATACTTATTATATTCCTGATACTAGCCAAATGTTACAAGTTTAGAGTTAGAGAGAATGAAGTCAACATATATTTGATAGCTGAGGATCATTTTGAAAGATATTTTGATCAAGACGTTCAATACAGAAAAGAAATGGGACTATCACTTGAACCAACAGACTAATTACATTTTGTTTCGTTTATAAATGATTAATTTATTGTCAAAGTTAGAGAGAAATAATTTAGTGTTTAGTGTAGCTTTTACTTACAAAGTAAACTTGCTGTTATACTTTAACCAATAATGTGTGGCTATTTGCATTCAATACATCTGTTAGATCCTTTTTTTTGAATTTGAATTCGAACAGGAATATCACATCAACATCCAGAAACCATTGTTATGAACTGAGCAATTATGACTTTACATGTGTACATGTTTAAGCAAATAAAATATTGATATAATTTATGCCTGATAAGATTAGGTGATGAAAATAATATCAATGATATAACTCTCTCTTATCAGATAAAAATCTGATAAGAGAGAGTTATATGCAGCCTGATTTGCAATAAGGCACCACTTCAATCAAACCATTCAAAAACACACATACATAAGTAATTTTTTAATAAAGTGCTTACTAAATTTTGCATTCAAGTTATCCATTGCTTTGAAACTGAGATATAACGTACTAAACATCCATTGAAAATGTATGGTTGTGTACACAACAACTGTTTGTTTTTGAGATGTTTTAATAAAAGTGGTCCCTTTTCAAAAATCAGGTCACATATCAACAAATACTGTTTTAATTATAGAACAGCAGTTGTATATGTGTGTTTTAAAAACAACATCCAAAATAATGTATGTATCTAGTATGTAGGAATGTCCTATAATATAATCCACACCACAGTTCTTGTATGTATGATATAGCAACGCTAGTCTATAATATTATAGTGGTAACATTACAGCATCCATTTTTTAAAATAACTATTATAAACATAATTTTTATTAACATTTAAATGTTAGATTTATGTTAACAGAAATATTATTAGGTCTTTTTAAGAAAGTAATTCTAATATTTGCTACCTTGTCATTAGAAGATCACCAAGCTGTATGTCAAGCTATATGTCAAAGTGTCTACACAAATAATTAAATAAAAGCTAATGTATCACATTTTATTACATTGGTATTTATATTTTGGAGGAGAATGTAAAATTTTTGTCTACGCATACGATTTATATCAGGAAAAACAATTTGCTACATTATAAGATACATATACTTCAATTAATATTTGTAAACGTACTTTAAATTACACATGAAAAAACAGAAACTATGTACCAATAACTACTTCAAACTAAGAAGCATTTGTCCACTTATCTGAAGACTCCTGTCATATCTAAAGTCAGTAAGTCAGCAGCTGTGCATGTATGGGTAATGTTTAATATGTTTAAAGGATGGTTGCAGAGTATCACCTTCATTGAAACTTTTAATAGCAATTCTCTGTTCGGTTTAAAATATTTGTAATTTACCTTCCTCAAGAATATTTCTTTTCCCTTTCTTTTAAATTCTACAAGATGTAAAAAATTATTGTATGTAGCAAACTTGAAGAGGGGCAGTTGAACAGAATTAGACACAATTTCATAATCATCTAATAATATTATTATTACTGACACTAATATACCAACAACAGCAATACCTTTAACAGCTACACTTGTAAGTTGATGTGTAAACAGAGAGACCTTTCAATACAACTATTCCACACATTTCAATCTGATTTTATGTCAACCACACATATCCTTATAGCATTCTGTCCACCTTGTAAGCACCTCAATTATTATTAAGTATAAAATGATCCAATGAGAAAAGAAATATGTTATATAGTGAATATCAGATATTGACATATTACTTACACATTTCTACGAGTTTCTTTAAATCATAGAAAATAGGTACTACTGCAGCAGTTAATAATGTTTTATATAATAGTAAATCTAGTTTAGAAGTTTGAGTTAGCAAAATCAGTTCATTATACTATATGTCATTGCCTGTGCACACTAGAAAGCTGAGATTGTTCATTCTTTGTCACAATGGAAACAGTGAGCCAGAATGGAAACAGTGAGCATATATCAACTAATTACTCATTTACTAAAGTTAAGAATTTGTTTATAACACTTTATCCAGTGGATCCTAAAGGCCAACAGAATCTAGAACATCATGACCTTTAGGTTTTATGATCTTTGCAAGGAGCAAATGTCAATGCTCAATCATAATTTGTAAGTGTCACAAAGTAATGTTAAGAATAGTCCAGCAAGAGCATGGCTATTCTTTGTTAGCTCTGATAAGAAAATTATTAATAACACATCTCTCTTGAAGTGACATTGCAATAACTGATGAGTCAATGATATCTAATGTTTATAATATATAATACATAAAGTACAAGTAAAATACATTTTTGTTGAAGAACAAGCAATAATTAATAATTTTAACATCTGAATATCACTGGAGAAGGAGAGAGAGTGTGTGTGTGTGTGTGAAAGAGAGTTAAAATAGTGATGCTGTATTATATAACCTGGTGTCAGAGGATGTCAAGTAGGTGCTAAAAGTAGGTACTACAAGTAACATAAAAGGTAAAGAGAACTAGTTTGAACCAGTTTAACTGGTAACTGTGAAAATGTTGAGAGAAAATGTACTTTTATTTTCTACTCAACAAATTCATCTTTTTCAAGTTCTTTTAATCCTTTTTAAAAACTGAAATATATTTAAAAGCATGCTTATATACCTAAATGTACATGATAAAGAGGACCTCTAATTAATTGGGACATCCCCTGTGGTAGTGGTTGTCATGACGACAATACAGGAAGTATTAAGAGGCCCAATAATTATAGTAATAGACAACGAGTATTAATCTAACAAAAAAGTGATGTCATAATGATATAAAATTTGATATGATGACCGTGCTGTAAACTAGTTTGGAACAATGTCAAACAATGGCTGAAGCAATTTTATAACATGTTCTAAAAGAGTGACATCATTATAAAGTCATTGTTTTGAAATGAGTGTGGTTTACTTGAGAGTAGAGGTATTAAACGAGGCTTCAACGAAGATATATATTCATATATATATATATATATCCTAATAAATTATTTTATAAAGTTGTTACTTTTCTCATTTTCTCTTCAATTGAACATTGATAAAAGAGAGAAATAAATTATTTTAAATAATTTCCTTTATCACAATATGTGTCCATTTACATATTAACAATACATTCACGTATTCATCCATTCATTTATTTATGCTTCCATTTATTGAAAATGCACATCCTTAATAACTTAATGCTAAGTTGAAATGATAGGACATTCCTATGAGTAATTGTTGTAATAAAAAAATAGGGTCTGATATAAAAAGAACAAGAGAGTCTGCAAATTATTAAAATCAATATTATAATACCTCAATAACTCCACCCACTGTTAATAGTACGTGAAACATTGTCCAACTGTTGAAGTGATCTTTAAAAGACCAGTTACTGAGATAAGTATAACATGTGTTGATACATGATATCAATTACAGGTCCCTTGTCATGTCCAGGTTTCTTCGGGTATTGTCCATCATCATGTTGATAGTACTAAGATATGCTACTCTGAAGATCTGAAGAGAATGACAGTCAACCTAGTTACGAGTTGTATGACAATATTCCATGATCGATAGATCAACCAATAGAACCAGAACCATACAAACCTCACTTAATTGAACCTCCAGAACATGTACTTTGTAGATTGACTCAAACTTGTAAATCTCCAGATTTACTAGTGCCTTATACTTAATTCATGATTTTGTTTGTTTTGAACAATCTTATGGGGGAGGGAATGTTTAATGTATAAATATGTTGATATATTATGTTACTCTATGAATATGTTAATATTGTATATTAGTTATACATTGAAAGATACTGTACTGATTATGTTTGTAGTTCAGGTTCCTTAAGTTGTCACATGTTTTTTTTATGTCTGTGGTCTTGTCAGTCTTTATTGTTTCTTATTTTGTATATTATTTGTGTCTTTGTTCAAGTATAGCTATTTGTCAAATGATCTGATGAAGCTACCACATATGCCTTCATGAAATTAATTAATATTAATATGACATATTAGGTACTTAAAAATGAAACCTTTCTAAACCATGTATGTGTCTGGCTTTGTGTACGATAAAAATTGTTTATATCATGACCATGTCGAACAAAGTTCACTGATCTAACTTACATTTCAATGTAACCTTGACAATAACATTAATAAGACAATTTGAGTGATGTCCAGAAGAGATATAATAATTAGAATATTTATTACAGCCATAAATAGGTCATTATGAGCAGGGAAGTTTAGTATAAGGTACTCAAAGCAATTTCTGAATCAAAAAAATGAAGTATTCACTGTGTATACAAGGTACTGTTCATTGTGTATACTAGGTACATACTAGTCAATGAAAGATCAGTTTGTCTTATATGTCACCAGTAATGTAAGATACAGTGTCATCACAATCATTTCATTAAACTATATATAAGTATGTATCCTACACAACCTTATAAATATCTATCATCCATCTCTAATTACTTACTTAATAACAAACCACACCTCTGATGTGGTGATGGTGCTTCAAGATATATACACTCTAGTGGTGGATTTAGTTGTAGCTACTTAAAACTAAATATACTGTATTTTGTGATATTAATAAAAATTGAACTTGAAGGTTATTTTAGTTCCTTATGACAGTGACTATGCACAAAAATACATACTTAATATAGTGACATATGGAATTCCATAGTCTCTTTACTTGATTGATTCTTTTGTCTTTGCTGAATATTAACTTTGCTTTTCACAGTTTATGTTAAGAGGCACATGATTTGTATACTTTAACCTCAGACCTTGATGTTGCTCAATAGTTTTATAACTATTTCTAGATGTTTGTTGATCTCTGTCAAAAATTTTCTGATTTTTTAAAAGATAGTAATAAGACCAGAAGTTGGTATAATTCATTTCATCTTCTTTCCTAAGTACATTAAGAAATCCAGAAATGGTATTTTTATAATGCATGCAAAGTATGTGATATCATGTATGTTTGTGTACTCTGTTTCGTATATACACCATCTATAAAAGTATGTGCAAAAGTTTAAAATAAAATATAAATTATGGATTTGGATCTGAAATAAGGAATGGCAATATTAAAACTATTCGCATATATAGCAGCCACAAGTCAAAGCAAGTAAACACTGCCCTAGAATAATGTAGCCTCCCCCTTCTAACACCATCCTTGAGTTTATGCTGCTCAGTATAATTGTATGTTGCTTATTTTTATTGTCTAAAATGGACTTTCACGCATTATTAACAACACAAAGAGATATTTGATTAGAACAGAAACACTTAATCCCTGCATACATACAATGATTTTATTTTTTTGAATTCTTGTTGTCTCATATTGCGGTATTATTTACTTGTTTTAATCCTTGTACTCGGTTAACCTAACATAGGAGTCATGCATGTCCTATGGTCACTTTTGCTATCATCAAGTAGGAGTTTCTTTTAAGTAGAAAAAGGATTTAAATGCATAGATGTGCAAATGCACAGAAATATACTGGTTTGTATACTACTAATATACTGTCTTCAATGAAAACAATATAAGTTATTAAGGTAACATTGTAAGCAGTCTTCTAAAGCACAAAACTTAGAATTCCATATTATTAACAGACAATATATTCACTTATTTATTATTACTATAATTAATGAGAAAGAAATGGAGTCTGTGCACACTGGCAAGCTACATACTGTTTCTTAATTTCCAAATCTGAAAACTTTTAAAGTTTAAACTAAAAAGCATATACAGTTCTTTTTATTCTGTGGTGATAGTCAAGTTTTAAGAATCGTTACTTTTTTTGTTAAATTACTAGAAGCAAGATTTCCAAAGAGAAATACCTCTTTAAAAATAACTTCTATATACTATATATCAAAATAGTTGTTAATTCTATTTTTGGAGTTACTGAGGTTGAAAGAAAGAGTATTATATCATCTCTACAATGGCAGTATTACACATTAAAAATCTTTATATATATATATTGCTGTTTAATATAAATATTCTTGCAACTTTTAAAATGTAATCAATCCCATTAAATAAATAAGCAATGTTTTGTTTACTATAACTGCTATTCCTTTCCTATAGATAAAACAATCTGTTATTTCCATCATTTTAATTATTGCTTCATGTATACATTTGCTCTTAGCTTGTGAACTTTCAATCAATTAAGTCTTAACTTAATCTCTGACCACACAGTCACCTTGTGTTTGTAACTAATATAGTATAGTATAATAATATGGTCAAAGTATCTTAGTTAATGATCACTACTTAAGTAAAATAATGACATCAATTTGGTACAAACTACTTTAATTAGGACAATAATCATATCTTTATGAGTATACTGATACTGACTATAATAAGTTTACTAATCTGAACTTTCTGTAGTTCATTATACCCTTCAGTTACGTATAATAGTATAATTATATCAATAAAGTGATTTATTTAGAATAACAATAAGTGACCTGATTTACAATAAGGGACCAATTCTGTAAAAAACATTCGTGACATGAAAGGGGTCACTGTAAAAACATCTTTTGTATACATACAGTCACCATGAATAGTTGTGAATATATAGCAACTGTATGAATACAAAGCTGTTTTCTGAATTTCATCATACTCTTTATTTCCCTAATTAGGGATAATAGTATAGTTATATCAACAAAATGATTTTATTTAGAAAAACAATAATGTTATTCCATTATAATGTTTGCACTAAAATCACCTTATTGAATGTTAGGAGATGAAGACACTTTGTCTAACCTGTTCTAAACGAAGAATTACTTCTAAACCGGTGATGCTTCTAATTCTCTGGCATACTCTGATGATTGTCCATGTCAATTCAATACAATATGTTGGTGAAACAGTCTACCTCAACAGCAATATTGAATATTATCAAAGTAAGTACATTGTTTACAGTATAGGATTGTGTCTGATATGCCTTTCATTTCCACTGTTTGGTCTACTTGCGGATGTAAAGACAGGTAGATATAAAACTACCATTGCTGGTGTATACTTCTCATTTTTGTCTTGGATAATTGTTGGCTTGTTATATATCATTAAGAAATCCTTACTAGAATACAGCACTCTTTCTTTAATAATCTTGAGTATATCTTTTATACTGGATTTGATTGGTAATTGTTGTTTTTACTCTAATATTGTTCAATTTAGTCTTGATCAGGTAATAGGAGCATCAGCTGATGAACTAAGTGCTATTATCTATTGGCATGCTGTGTGCACACCTTTATCTAATCTTGCTTTTGAAATTGGACAGTGTTTGTTTGAACAGTTTTTCATTATTTCTTATGTCATATCAGGTGTTACTGTATCTATAGTATTAATAACTAACTATCTCTTTAAACATTGGCTTGATACTACTCCACACATTATCAATCCAGTCAAATATATTAGTGAAGTACTTAATTATGCCAGAAAAAACAAATATCCAAGAAATCGTAGTGCTTTAACATACTGGGAGGAAGACTATCCTTCACGTCTAGACTTAGGTAAAGAGAAATATGGTGGACCTTTCTCAGAGGAGCAGGTAGAGGATGTTAAAACAGTTTTAAGGTTAATTCCTTTATTAATTTCTGTTGTGGGCGTTAACTATGCAGGAGAAATAATAATAATGCATAATTTTTTACTTCCAAACAAAACTTCACAGTTCATTTTATGTTATGTCAACAAGGATTCATTATACTTCTCAGTAACTGTAGTTTTTATTCTTCTCTATCACTTGTTGATATATCCATGTTTCTATAAATTTATTCCTAGCATGCTCAAGAGAATTGGTATAGGACTTATTTTTGCTTTATTGACTACATTATACTATGTTGTCATGTTGGCTTGTAGAGACAGTTTTAATTTAAATACCACTTCATACAAAGCACTTATTGTTCCTGAAATTTTGCATGGGATTGCTTTGGCTCTCATTTTTCCAACATCATTAGAGTTCACAATAGCTCAGTGTCCACATAAGATGAGGGGGTTTTTGATTGGACTATGGAATGCAGCACTTGGACTTGGTGATCTTATTAATAATAGTGGAAAGTATCCGTTTAGTTGCCAAAGAGAAGTACACTGTCAGAGTCTTTACTATCATGTACTAATGAGTGTCATTGTTCTCATAATACTTATTACTTTCCTGATACTAGCCAAACGTTACAAGTTTAGAGTTAGAGAGAATGAAGTCAACATACATTTGATAGCTGAGGAACATTATGAAAGATATTTGGATCAAGAAGTTGAATACAGAAGAGAAATGGGACTATCACTTGAATCAACAGACTAATTACATTTAGTTTATTTTATAAATGATTAATTTAGTGTCAGTTAACTTTTACTTACTAAGTAAACCTTCAGTTATGTTTTGATCAATAGTATGTGTCTATTTGTATTCAGTACATCTGTTAAATATTTGCTTAAGTTTATTTGCTTGCTTTTATTTGAAATTGATCAGGAATACCAGATCAACATACGAAATGTTGTTTTTCTTAGTTTCTGTATGTAATACCAAAAAAGGAGAGCGTTGTATTAACTGAACAGCTATGACTTTCAATTTCAGGCTAAGGTGGAAGCTATCACATAATATATATAGTGGCAGCCTTACAGCATCCATTTTTAATATAACTATTGTAAACTGAATTTTCATTAACAGCTAATGTTAAGTTTACATTAACAGTAGTATTATTATATATATAGGTTGTTTTTATGTAAAGTACAACTAATATTGGGTAGCTTGTAATTAAAAGATTATCTGACTATATATCAAGTTATATGTCAAAGTGCTAGTGTTGTCAAAGTATTGATTTTGTATTTAGTTACTGTTATTGTTATTGTACAAAATTTGTTTGAATTTTAGTTTTTGTTATTGATTGTTCACAAAATTGATGTGAGTATTTGCTTTAGTTATTGTTAGTAAATCAAATTTTTGTTATTGTTATTGATGAAAGTCTATTTTAAAGGATAACATTTAAGTGCCAAATGTACAATGTACAATGTCAAATGTTTAAGTAAAATTACATTGGGATCTTTTTGACTTTGCCAAAGCTGGCTCTTTTTCCTTTATAATCTTCTTCTTCTTTTGAACGAAACAACATTTCGTTGTAACAAAACAAATAAATCCTCAGATAAACAGCCAAGTCAGGTGATGACTCGTGGTATTGTAAAAGTTCTTTGACCATTCAATAGGTCTATGCACTTTGTTAACACATCAACGTGTTAATAATTTTTTTTATTTTACTAGATACTAGATATAGTATGGAGCTGCAATTTTTGTTTCAGTTATTGTTTGTTAATGATTTCTAACTAAATTTAGTTATAGTTTTGTTATTGTTAACAATAATGATTTCCCTTTTACAAAAATGGTTTTAGTTTTAGTTATTGTTAAACAATTACAACACTACAAAGTGCCTAAACAAATTAAATAAAAATTAACATATCTCCTTTGACTATGTTGGTCTTTATAATATTTTTGGAGGAGAAATTAACGTCTTAGTTCACATTACAATTTAGATCAGCAAAAACAACATTGCTACATTAAAAAGCTATATGTAGTTTACTAATAATTATAAACATGCTTTAAATAGCACAACAGTAGCTATGTATCAACAACTAGTTCACATTAAGAAGTACTTGTCCGTTTTTGTTAAGACTCCTGTCATATCAAAAGTCAGTAAGTCAGAAGAGCAGCTGTGCATGCATGGGTGGTGTTCAAGATGCCTGAAGATTGGCTATAAAGTATCACCTTCATTGATACTTTCAATAGCATTTCTCTATTTGGTTCAAAACCTTTAATTCACGGTCCTCGATTTTTTATCTCTTTCTGTTAAATTCTACAAAATGTAAAAAAATTATATCCACCAACTCAAAGAGGTAGTTGAAATTTTTTTGTTAAGTTTAATAGAATTAGACACAATCTTATAAACATATAATGATATTATTATTGCTGACACTAACCCACCACCAACAGGAAAACCTTTAACAGCTACACTTGTAAGTCGATGTGTAAACATGAGGATCTTTCATTCAACTATTCTACACATTTCAATCAGTTTTAATGTTAACCACATACACTCTTATAGCACTCTGTCCACCTTGAAAGCACCTCAATTATTATGAAGTATAAAATGGTCCAATGAGAAAAGGAAATACGTTATTCAGTGAATATCAGATATTGACATATTGCTTACACAATTCTGTGAGTTTCTTTAAATCATAGAACATAAGGTTCTACTACAGAAGTTAATAATGTCAAGTTAGTTTAAACGTTTGAGTTAGCGAATCAGCTTATTATACCACATATCATCGCCACGCTTCTAGAAAGCAGAGATCGTCCATTGTTTCTCACTATAGAAACAATGAATATATATGAAATATTTTCTCATTTACTAAAGTTAACAATTCCTTTATTAACACATAATATATATAATTGTCAACTTTATCCACTGCACCCTATAATGCCAACAGATTCTAGAACATCATGACCTTTAGGTTTTATGATCTTTCCAAGGAGCAAATGTCAATGCTCAATCATATTTTGTAAGTGTCACAAATTAATATTAAGAATAGTCTAGCAAGAGCATGGCTATATTCTTGGTTAGCTCTGATAAGGAAATTATTAATAACGTATCTCCCTTGAAGTGACATTACAATAACTAAAAAGACAATGATGTCTAATGTTTATAATATATAATACATAAAGTACGAGTGAAATACATTTTTTTGTTGAAAAACAAGCTCTTGTTTAGCAATAATTATAACATCAGAATATCACTGGAAAAAGTGTGTGTGTGTGTGTGTGTGTGTGTGTGTGTGTGTGTGTGTGTGTGCGTGTGTGTGTGTGTGCGTGTGTGTGTGTGTGTGTGTGTGTGTGTGTGTGTGTGTGTGTGTGTGTGTGTGTGTGTGTGTGTGTGTGAAAGAGAGTTAAAATAGTGATGTTGTATTATATAACCTGGTGTCAGGGATTGTCAAATACCAAAAGCATGTGCTAAAAGTAATATAAATATGTATGAAGAACATGGTTTACATAGATTTTTGAGGTTGTTACTTTTTCACATTTGCCAATTTTTGAAAAGGAAAGAAGGTATTATTAATACAATAGCTATCACTAACATAGTCTGTGTTACTGATTTAGTTATTAAGGAAGAGTTACAGTCATTACAGGAATCAAAAACGTAATTTGACTTTACAATTAAGAGAGAAAAAGAAACATTTTCAGGCATTAAAACAGAATATAAAAGGTAACTGTAATTAGTCACTTCTCATTATGTGAAGTTGTTACTAGTTCTAGTGTTTATCCCAAAGGCTAGTAAACCAATAATTGATCAACAAACCCAAACACAGCCTAGTCAGTAAAAGACATCATTTATCAATGAAACTACAAGTAGTAACACAAGACATTGTCCATTAAATGCTACCAGTAGTAAATTATATCCATGTATTAATATGTATTGAGATACCTGAGACAGGAAGATGATAAAAAGATTAAACAATGATTATGACCACACCCATAATGCTTTTATAAATTACACTGTATGGAGCCTTGAACTATGGGCCTTTCAAAGTTAAAATCAATACACATGTGACATCAATGTACTATATTTTAAGTGGAGAAATATCAGTAGGCAATTTATGAACAGTAGATCAATCAACATATATAATTCCATGCTTTGTCAATATGCTTTTAAAATGAGTATAAAACAAACAATTTTTGCTTATTAGACTAACAAAGCTAACTAATATTATAATCCACACAATCATAAAATTGAATTCTCTAGTATACCAATATATTAATTTATTTGCAATCCACCAATTAAAATAATGAACGTGTTATTTTATCCAATAAAAATGTTCTTTTTGCCCTGAACTAGTGAGTGATTATTCCAATGCAAATTGAAATACATCATGTAGACATTATTTGATATTTTAATTAGGACAACATTCATATTTTTATGAGTACTTTGATACTGACTAAAGTTTAATAATGTGAATTTTCTTTAGCTCCATTATATTCTTCATTTCCCTAGTTAGATATAATAGTATAGTTATTTTAATAGTTCATTTTCCAACATCATTATAATTGACAATAGCTCATTGTCCACTGGACACTGAGCTATTGTAAAAAGATATCCCCTCATCTTATGTGGACACTGTCCACATAAGATGAGGGGATTTTTGACTGGACTATGAATGCAACATTTGTACTTGGTGATCTTATTTGTAATATTGGAAAGTATACGTTTAGTTACCAAGAAGAAATACACTGTCAGATTCTTTACTATCAAGTACTAAAGAGTGTCATTATTCTCGTAATACTTATTATATTCCTGATACTAGCCAAACGTTACAAGTTTAGAGTTAGAGAAAATGAAATTAACGTACATTTGATAGCTGAGGAACATTATGAAAGATATTTGGATCAAGAAGTTGAATACAGAAGAGAAATGGGACTATCACTTGAATCAACAGACTGATTACATTTAGTTTATTTTATAAATGATTAATTTAGTGTCAGTTAACTTTTACTTATAAAGTAAACCTACATGATACTTTAATCAATAGTATGTGTCTGCTTGCATTCAGTAAATTTAGATAGATTGTTTAAACAGATAAAAATATTGATATAATTTATGCTTGAAAGATTAGGTGATGAAGCAGATTAAAATCAGATAAGAGAGAGTGATATCATTGTTAACTAGATAGCCTGTTTTAACTGACTATATTTACCTAGTTTGGTATAACATAGTTATATCAACAAAATGATTTTATTTAGAATAACAATGTTGTTATTTCATCTTAATATTTACATTAAAATTACATTATTGACTGTTAGGAGATGAAGACACTTCGTCTAACCTGCTCTATTCGAAGAATTAGTTCTAAATCTGTGATACTTCTCATTCTCTGGTATGTCTTGATGCTCATCCATGTTAATTCAATATTATATGTATTTGAACCAGTCTACCTCAACAGCAATACTGAACGTCATCAAAGTCAGTACATTGCTTTCAGTATAGGATTGTTTCTGACATGTCTTTCATTTCCACTCTTTGGTCTACTTGCTGATATAAAGACAGGTAGATATAAAACTACCATTGCTGGAGTACACTTCTCATTTTTGTCTTGGATAATTGCTGGCTTGGCAATTATTATTAAGACATACTTGCCAGATTATGACACTCTTTCTTTAATAGCCTTGGGTATGGGTTTTATACTGGAATTGATTGGTAGCTGTTGTTTTTACTCTAATATTGTTCAATTCAGTCTTGATCAAGTAATAGGAGCATCAGCTGATGAATTAAGTGCTATTATCTATTGGCATGCTACATGCATACCTTTATCTTTTCTTATATTTGAAATTGGACAGTGTTTGTTTGAACAGGTTTTCATTATGTGTTATGTCATATCAGGTGTTACTGTATCTATAGTATTAATAACTAACTATCCCTTTAAACACTGGCTTGATATTACTCCACACATTATCAATCCAGTCAAATACATTGGTCAAGTACTTAATTATGCCAGAAAAAACAAATATCCAAGAAATCGTAGTGCTTTAACGTACTGGGAGGAAGACTATCCTTCACGTCTAGACTTAGGTAAAGAGAAATATGGTGGACCTTTCTCAGAAGAGCAGGTAGAGGATGTTAAAACAGTTTTAAGATTAATTCCCTTATTAGTTTCTCTAGTGGGCGTTGTCTGCGCAGGAAAATTAACACTGATTACGTTTTTACTTCCAAACAAATCTTCACAGTTCATTTTATGTTTTGTCAACAATGATTCGTTATACTTCTCAGTAGCTTTAGTTCTTATTCTTCTCTATCACTTGTTGATATATCCATGTTTCTATAAATTTATTCCTAGCATGCTCAAGAGAATTGGTATAGGACTTATTTTTGCTTTATTGACTACATTATACTACGTTGTCATGTTGGCTTGTAGAGACAGTTTTAATTTAAATACCACTTCATACAAAGCATTTATTGCTCCCCAAATTTTGCATGGAATTGCTTATGCTCTCATTTTTCCAACATCATTAGAGTTCACAATAGCTCAATGTCCACATAAGATGAGGGGGTTTTTGATTGGACTATGGAATTCAGCACTTGGACTTGGTGATTTTATTAATTATAATGGAAGGTATCCGTTTAGTTGCCAAGGAGAAATACACTGTCAGAGTCTTTACTATCATGTACTAAAGAGTGTCATTATTCTCATAATTCTTATTATATTCCTGATACTAGCCAAATGGTACAAGTTTAGAGTTAGAGAGAATGAAGTCAACATACATTTGATAGCTGAGGAACATTATGAAAGATATTTGGATCAAGAAGTTGAATACAGAAGAGAAATGGGACTATCACTTGAATCAACAGACTAATTACAGTTAGTTTATTTTGTAAATAATCAAATTAGTGTCAGTTAACTTTTATTTATAATGTAAACCTACATTATACTCTAATCAATAATATGTGTCTACTTGTATTTAGTAAATTTATTAGACATTTTGCTTAAATTTGCTTGCTTGTTTTTATTTAAATTTGAAAGGAATATCACATCAACATATGAAATGTTGGCTTTCATAAAGGTCGTGTGATACAAAAAGATATATATATAAGGAAAGCATTATATTAACTGAGCAATTATAATTTTTAACGCACAGGCCTAGCTGTAAACAAAAATATGTGAATTTTCTAATAAAAATATTTAGACAGATAAACATATTAATATAATTTATGCTTGATTAGGTGATGAAGCAAGTAAAAATCTGATGGGAGAGAGTTACATGACTGTTATAAAGATTGCTTGTTTCAACATACTCATAGCCAAATGAGTTGGCTGTATTCCCACTGAATGCAGTATTAACAACATTTATATATATTGTAAACAGAAACTGTCATTACATGCTAATATTAAGTTTACATAAACAGTGATATTACTAGGTTGTTTTAAGAGAATTAAGTACTACTTATATGGGTAGCTTACAATAAGAAAATTACCGAACTATATGTCAAGTTATATGTCAAAGCATAAACAGTGATATTACTAGGTTGTTTTAAGAGAATTAAGTACTACTTATATGGGTAGCTTATAATAAGAAAATTACCGAACTATATGTCAAGTTATATGTCAAAAGCATAAACAGTGATATTACTAGGTTGTTTTAAGAGAATTAAGTACTACTTATATGGGTAGCTTACAATAAGAAAATTACCGAGCTATATGTCAAGTTATATGTCAAAGCATAAACAGTGATATTACTAGGTTGTTTTAAGAGAATTAAGTACTACTTATATGGGTAGCTTACAATAAGAAAATTACCGAGCTATATGTCAAGTTATATGTCAAAAGCATAAACAGTGATATTACTAGGTTGTTTTAAGAGAATTAAGTACTACTTATATGGGTAGCTTACAATAAGAAAATTACCCAGCTATATGTCAAGTTATATGTCAAAAGCATAAACAGTGATATTACTAGGTTGTTTTAAGAGAATTAAGTACTACTTATATGGGTAGCTTACAATAAGAAAATTACCGAGCTATATGTCAAGTTATATGTCAAAGAACCTAAACAAAAGAATTAAATCGATGTCAATGTAGCTCCTTTTATTAAGTAAGTCTTTAGAATATTTTGTTTTGCACTATAAATTGATATATCACTTGCATATTAATTTTTATCATAGTTAAAGCTTTCCTGTTGCACCTTAACCCAATTGCTTTGTAGCTGTTATAGTCACTATTCTGTACAGTGTTTCTACAGTTAATTGTTGTTTTTACATGGTATTGCTTCTGTTTTATTTTTTCCAACATCATTAGAGTTCACAAAAGCTCAGTGTCCACATAAGATGAGAGGTTTCTTGATTGGACTATGGAATTCAGCACTTAGACTTGGTGATTTTATTAATGTAGGTGGAAAGTATTCATTTAGTTGCCAAGGAGAAATACACTGTCAGAGTCTTTGCTATCATGTACTAAAGAGTGTCATTATTCTCATAATACTTATTATATTCCTGATACTAGCCAAACGTTACAAGTTTAGAGTTAGAGAGAATGAAGTCAATGTACATTTGATAGCTGAGGAGCATATTAAAAGCTATTTGGATCAAGAATTTCAATACAGAAAAGAAATGGAACTATGACTTGAATCAACAGACTAATTACATTTAGTTTCGTTTATAAATGATTAATTTATTGTCAGAGTTAGAGAGAAATATTTTAGTGTTTAGTGTAGCTTTTACTTACAAAGTAAACTTGCGGTTATACTTTAACCAATAATGTGTGGCTATTTGCATTCAGTACATCTGTTACATCTTTTTTTGAATTTGAATTTGAACAGGAATATCACATCAACATCCAGAAACCATTGTTATGAACTGAGCAATTATGACTTTACATACGCAGGAGAAACAAAAAATATATAAAATTATTGAAACAATGTAAACTTATTATATGTTTAAACAGATAAAATATTGATATAATTTATGCTTGAAAAGATTAGGTGATGAAAATTATATCAATGACAATAGCAATGATATAACTTTCTCTTATCATATAAGAGAGAGTTATATCAACAAATACTGTGTGTGTGTTTTAAAAACAACATCCAAAATAATGTGTGTGTCTAGTATGTAGGAATGTTCTATTATAAATTCCACACCACAGTCCTTACATACATGATATAGCAGTACTAGCCCACAATATTATAGTGGTAACGTTACAGCATCCAATTTTTTCAAATAACTATTATTCACATAATTTTTATTAACATTCAAATGTTAGATTAATGTTAACAGAAATATTATTAGGTCTTTTTAAGAAAGTAATTCTAATATTATCCACCTTGTCATTACAAGATCACCAAGTTGTATGTCAAAGTGTCTACACAAATAATTAATTAAAAGTTAATGTATCTCTTTTATTACATTGATATTTATATCAACAAATACTGTTTAAATTATAGAACAGCAGTTGTATATGTATGTTTTAAAAACAACATCTGAAATAATGTGTGTGTCTAGTATGTAGGAATGTCCTATTATAAATTCCACACAACACCTCTTACACAAAACAATAATAGCAACGCTACCCTATAATACATAGTGGTAACATTACAGCATCCATTTTTCAAATAACTATTATAAACATAATTTTTATTAACATGCAAATGTTATATTTATGTTAACAGAAGTATTATTAGGTCTTTTTAAGAAAGTAATTCTAATATTTGGTACCTTGTCATTAGAAGATCACCAAGCTATATGTCAAAGTGTCTACACAAATAATTACACAAAAGTTAATATATGGAATATGCATTAATATGTGTGTTAATTGTCAGTATTATGTTATTACATATAATTATATTATGAGCATGCTCAGTTTGTTTTGTTTGGACACATGTTCACTTTTTGATTGTGATTGTTGTATTCTCTTCTTGTTGTTTTTCTTGTTGTAATTTTATTCAATTGAGACTATTCCTAGTCTTGTTATCAAACAAACGTAATATGATGTAAAAGTAAACAAACACTGTTTTTATTACTAATGCACTACTGTTTATGTAGCTAGTAGTAAAATAATAACAAGAAGTGTTATGTTTACTTTTACATCATACATTGTTTGCTACACGCAACAATAACATTGGGTAAATCAACAAATCAATTTTTACAGTGGGTTTGAATATTTACACTAAAACTACAATCTTGATTATTAAGAGATGAAGACACTTAGTCAAATCTGCTCTAAGCAAAGAATTAGTTCTAAATCAGTTATACTTCTCATTCTCTGGAATGTCTTGATGCTTGTCCATGTCAATTCAATACAATATGTTGGTGAAATAGTCTACCTCAACAAAAATGGTGATCATTATCAAAGTCTGTACATTGCTCATGCTATAGGATTGTGTCTGATATGTCTTTCATTTCCACTGTTTGGTCTACTTGCTGATGTAAAGACAGGTAGATATAAAACTATCATTGTTGGTGTACACTTCTCATTTTTGTCTTGGATAATTGTTGGCTTGTTATATATCATTAAGACATACTTGCCAGAATATAACACTCTTTCTTTAATAGCCTTGAGTATAGCTTTTATACTGGAATTGATTGGTAGTTGTTGTTTTTACTCTAATATTGCTCAATTCAGTCTTGATCAAGTAATAGGAGCATCAGCTGATGAATTAAGTGCCATTGTCTATTGGCTTGCTGCATGCTTGCCTTTGTCTTTTCTTGTTTTTGATATTGGAGAGTGTTTGTTTGAACAGTTTTTCATTATGTGTTATGTCATATCAGGTGTTACTGTATCTCTAGTATTAATAACTAACTATCTCTTTAAACACTGGCTTGATACTACTCCACACATTGTCAATCCAGTCAAATACATTGGTCAAGTACTTAATTATGCCAGAAAAAACAAGTATCCAAGAAATCGTAGTGCTTTAACGTACTGGGAGGAAGACTATCCTTCACGTCTAGACTTAGGTAAAGAGAAATATGGTGGACCTTTCTCAGAGGAGCAGGTAGAGGATGTTAAAACAGTTTTAAGGTTAATTCCCTTATTAATTTCACTAGTGGGCGTTGACTATGCGGGAGAATTAACATTGAATAGCTTTTTACTTCCAGACAAAACTTCACAGTTCATTTTATGTTATGTCAACAAGGGTTTATTATACTTCTCAGTAGCTGTGGTTCTTATTCTTCTCTATCACTTGTTGATATATCCATGTTTCTATAAATGTATTCCTAGTATGCTCAAGAGAATTGGTATAGGACTTATTTTTGCTTTATTGACTACATTATACTATGTTGTCATGTTGGCTTGTAGAGACAGTTTTAATTTAAATAACACTTCATACAAAGCACTTATCATTCCCCAAATTTTGCACGGAATTGCTTTCGCTTTCATTTTTCCAACATCATTAGAGTTCACAATAGCTCAGTGTCCACATAAGATGAGAGGTTTCTTGATTGGACTATGGATTGCAGTCTTTGAATTGGGTGATCTTATTAATGTAGGTGGAAAGTATCCATTTAGTTGCCAAGGAGAAATGCACTGTCAGAGTCTTTACTATCATGTACTAAAGAGTGTCATTATTCTCGTAATACTTTTTATATTCCTGATACTAGCCAAACGTTACAAGTTTAGGATTAGAGAGAATGAAGTCAACATACATTTGATAGCTGAGGAACATTATGAAAGATATTTGGATCAAGAAGTTGAGTACAGAAGAGAAATGGGACTATCACTTGAATCAACAGACTAATTAGATTTAGTTTAGTTTATAAATGATTAGTTTAGTGTCAGTTAACTTTTAATTACAAATTAAACTCAGAGTTATACTTGAACTAATAGCATGTGTCATTTCAATTTGAACAGGAATACCACATCAACATAAGTTTTAGGTTCTTACTAGGGATTTTAATAAGGCTTCTAATAAGCGCCCACGTATGAATAATTAAGTAATTACCATCAGGCATATAAACTTGTCACACCATAGAGTAAAGTGTCTACACAAATAATTAATTAAAAGTTAATGTATCTCTTTTATTACATTGATATTTATATCAACAAATACTGTTTAAATTATAGAACAGCAGTTGTATATGTATGTTTTAAAAACAACATCTAAAATAATTTGTGTGTCTAGTATGTAGGAATGTCCTATTATAAATTCCACACAACACCCCTTACACAAAACAATAATAGCAACGCTACCCTATAATACATAGTGGTAACACTACAGCATCCATTTTTTCAAATAACTATTATAAACATAATTTTTATTAACATGCAAATATTAGATTATTAGGTCTTTTTATTTATTAGGTCTTTTTAAGAAATTAATTCTAATATTTAGTAGCTTATAATTAGAAGATTACCAAGCTGTATGTCAAGCTGCATGTCAAAGTGTCTACACAAATAGTTAAATAAAAGTTGATGTATCGCTTTTTTAATACATTGTTATTTAGCATATTTTGGAGTAGAATGTAAAATCTCTGAATCAATTTAGATCACCAAAAACAATTTGCTACATTATAAGATACATGTAGTTCAATGAATATTTGTAAACATACTTTAAAATACACAGAAAGTATGTACCAACAGAAAGTATGTACCAATAACTACTTCAAATTAATTAAGAAGCATTTGTCAACTTTTCTGAAGACTCCTGTCATATCTAAAGTCAGTACGTCAGGAGCTGTACATACTTGGGTAGTGTTCAATATGTTTAAAGGCTACGAAGTGTCATCTTCCTCGAAACGTTTAATAGCAATTCTTTGTTTGGTTCAAAACATTTATAATTTACCTTCCTCAGGAGGATTTTTTTTCTCTTTCTTATAAATTCAAAAAAAAGGAAAGAAATTATTGTATGTAGCAAATTTGAAGAGGGATAGTTGAACTTTTTTATTCATTTTTAAGAATTAGACACAATTTCATAATCATCTAATAATATTATTGTTACTGACACTAATCTACCAACAACAGCAATACCCTTAACAGCTACATTTGTAAGTTGATGTGTATAAACACGGAGCACTTTCAAGGCAACTATTCCACACATTTCAATCAGCTTTTATGTCAACCACACATATCCTTATAGCACTCTGTCCACCTTGTAAGCACCTCATTATTATTAAGTATAAAATGGACCAGTGAGAAAAGGAATATGTTATATAGTGAATATCAGATATTGACATATTACTTGCACATTTCTGGGAGTTTCTTTAAATCATAGAAAATAGGTACTACTACAGCAGTTTATAATGTTCATATAATAGTCAAGCTAGTTTAGAAGCTTGAGTTAGCGAAATCAGTTCATTACGCTATAATGTCATTGCCACACTTCTAGAAAGCAAAGATTATCCTTTCTTTTTTTCACAATGGAAACAGTGAGCATATATGAACTAATTCTCATTTACTAAGTTAAGAATTTGTTTATAACACTTTATCCAGTGGACCCCAAAATGCCAACAAATTCTAGAACATGACCTTTAGGTTTTATAATGTTTGAAAGGAGCAAATGTCAATGCTCAATCATAATTTGTAAGTGTCACAAAGTAATATTAAGAATAGTCAAGCAAGAGCATGGCTATTCTATGTTAGCTCTGATTAGAAAATTATTAATACCATATCTCCCTTGAAGTGACATTCTAATAACTGAGGAGTCAATGATATCTAATGAATGCAGTATATAATACATACAAGTACAAGTGAAATACATTTTTGTTGAAAAACAAGCTCTTGTTTAGCAATAATTAATAATTATAACATCAGAATATCACTGGAGAAGGAGAGTGTGTGTGTGTGGGTGTGTGTGTGAAAGAGAGTTAAAATAGTGATGCTGTATTATATAACCTGGTGTCAGATGATGTCGAGTACCAAAAGTAGGTGCTAAAAGTAACATAAAGAGGTATGGAGAACTAGTTTAAACCAGTTTGACTGGTGCTGATGGTTAAAGACAAGTGTGAAAATGTTATGAGAAAATCTACTTGTATTTTCTACTTAACAAATTCATGTTTTTAACATTCTTATAATTCTTTTAAAAACTGAAATACATTAAAAAGTATGCTTTTATAGATAAAATATGCATGATAAAGAGTACCTCTAATTAACTGGGACATGCCTTGTGGTAGTGGTTGCCATGACGACAATACAGGAAGTATTAACAGGTCCAATAATTATAGCAATAAACAACAAGTATTAATTTAACAAAAAGTGATGTCACAATGATATAAAATTTGACAAGATGCCCGTACTTGTAAATTAGTTTGGAACAATGTCTAGCAATGGGTGAAGCAATTTTTAACCTCACCTGTTACAATATCACAATTATAGGTCCCTTATTATGTCCAGGTTTCTTCAGGTATTGTCCATCATCATGTTGATAGTATTAAGATATGTTAGTCTGAAGATGTGAAGAGAATAAATAGAAAAAGGATAAAATGCATAGATGTGCAAATATACAGAAATATACTGGTTTGTATACTACTAATATACTATCTCTAATGAAAACAATATAAGTTATTATGGTAACATGTAAACAGTCTTCTATAACACAAAACTTAGAATTCCATATTCTTCTTAACAGACAATATATTCACTTATATAATTATTATAACTATTATTATTGAGAATGAAAATGGAGTCTGTGCACACTGGCAAGCTACATACTGGTTTCCTAATCTCCAAATCTGAAAACCTTTAAACTAAAAAGCATATATAGTTCTTTTTATTCTGTGGTGATAGTCAAGTTTTAAGAATCCCTATATTTATTGTTAAATTACTAGAAACAATACTTTCAAAGAGAAATATCTCTTTAAAAATAACTTTCTATACATGAAAATAGTTTTTAATTTAACAGCCTTCAATTTTTGAAGTTATTGAGGAAGAAAGAAAAGAATGAAAGAGTATCATATCACTCCTACAAACGCAATATTACATATTATATATCTTAATACACATTGCAGTTTAATACAAACACTCTTGTAATTCTTAAATTATAATCAATACCATTAATTAAATAAGCAAAGTGTTGTTTACTGTAACTGCTATTGTTTGTTTTATAGGTAAAGCAAGTAGCATACATCTGTTATTTCAATCACATTAATTATTGCTACATGTATATATTTGTTTATAGCTTATGAACTCTCTGTCAATTAAGTCTTAACTAAATCTCTGGTCACACTGTCACTTTGTGTTTGTAATATATGATCAAAACATCTCAGTTATTGTTTATCAATTATTAGTAAAATAATTACATTAATTTGATACAAACTTTTAAATTAAGACAATTTCATGTCCTTATAAGTATACTGATACCAACTATAATAAATTTACTAATCTGAACTTTCTGTAACTCATTATGCACTTCATTTCCCTAGTTAGATATAACAGTATAGTTATATCAACAAAGTGATGTTATTTAGAATAACAATATTGTTATTCCATTTCAATATTTATACTAAAATTACATTATTGACTGTTAGGAGATGAAGACACTTTGTTTAACCTGCTCTAAAGGAAGAATCAGTTCTAAATCAGTGATACTTCTCATTTTCTGGCATACCCTGATGTTTGTTCATAGCAATGTAATACAATATGTTGGTTTAACAGTCTACGCCGACAGCAATATTGAACGTGATCAAAGTCAGTACATTGTTTATAGTAGTATAGGATTGTGTCTGGCATGTCTTTCATTTCCACTGTTTGGTCTACTTGCTGATGTAAAGACAGGAAGATATAAAATGACCATTGTTGGTGTACACTTCTCATTTTTGTCTTGGATAATTTTTGGCTTGTCATATATCATTAAGACATACTTGCCAGAATATGACACTCTTTCTTTAATAGTCTTGAGTATAGCTTTTATACTGGAAGTGATTGGTAGTTGTTCTTTTTACTCTAATATTGTTCAATTCAGTCTTGATCAAGTAATAGGAGCATCAGCTGATGAACTAAGTGCTATTATCTATTGGCATGCTACATGCATACCTTTATCTTTTCTTCTATTTGAAATTGGACAGTGTTTGTTTGAACAGTTTTTCATTATGTGTTATGTCATATCAGGTGTTACTGTATCTATAGTATTAATAACTAACTATCTCTTTAAACACTGGCTTGATATTACTCCACACATTGTCAATCCAGTCAGACGTATTAGTGAAGTACTTAATTATGCCAGAAAAAACAAATATCCAAGAAATCGTAGTGCTTTAACGTACTGGGAGGAAGACTATCCTTCACGTCTAGACTTAGGTAAAGAGAAATATGGTGGACCTTTCTCAGAGGAGCAGGTAGAGGATGTTAAAACAGTTTTAAGATTAATTCCCTTATTAATTTCTCTAGTGGGCGTTAATTATGCAGGAGAAATAATAATAATATATACTTTTTTACTTCCAAACAAATCTTCACAGTTTATTTTATGTTATGTCAACAAGGATTTATTATACTTTTCAGTAGCTGTAGTTCTTATTCTTCTCTATCACTTGTTGATATATCCATGTTTCTATAAATTTATTCCTAGCATGCTAAAGAGAATTGGTATAGGACTTATTTTTGCTTTATTGACTACATTATACTATGTTGTCATGTTGGCTTGTAGAGACAGTTTTAATTTAAATACCACTTCATACAAAGCACTTATCATTCCCCAAATTTTACGTGGAATTTCTTTGGCTCTCATTTTTCCAACATCATTAGAGTTCACAATAGCTCAGTGTCCACATAAGATGAGGGGGTTTTTGATTGGACTATGGAATGCAGCAATTATACTTGGTGATTTTCTTAATAATAGTGGAAAGTATCCGTTTAGTTGCCAAGGAGAAATACACTGTCAGAGTCTTTACTATCATGTACTAATGAGTGTCATTATTCTCATAATACTTATTATATTCCTGATACTAGCCAAACGCTACAAGTTTAGAGTTAGAGAGAATGAAGTCAATGTACATATGATAGCTGAGGAACATTATGAAAGATATTTGGATCAAGAAGTTCAATACAGAAGAGAAATGGGACTATCACTTGAATCAACAGACTAATTACATTTTAGTTTATTTTATAAATGATTAATTTAGTGTCAGTTAACTTTTACTTACAAAGTAAACTTGCAGTTATATTTTAACTAATAGTGTGTGTCTATTTGTATTCAGTACATCTGTTAAACATTTACCTAAGTTTGTTTGCTTGCTTTTATTTAAATTTGAACAGGAATAAGTAAAACCAACATATTAAATGTTGGTTTTCATAAAGGTCACGCATGTGATACCAAGAAAAGGTAAGTGTTGTATTAGCTGACCAATTATAACTTTCATTGTGCAGACCTAGGGTGAAATAAAAATATGTACAATTTCTACTGAAGATAGGTTAAATCATTTAAACAGATAATAATATCGATATAATTTATGTTTGAAAAGATTAGGGTTTAGATCTTAAGATACGCCCAAAACGCGACCTACAGGGCCACCGCAGTAATGTCATTGAAGATCTACATAAAATATAAGGTATGATAAACAACTTGTATAGGAAACCAAAAAAAAGAAAATAGTAATTTAGAGAGATAGTTAATTCTCAAATATTTGATAGTCGATTGAAGAAAAAATGGGTCTAGAATAAGAAAACAAATGATAGCTGATGGTCATAAATGTCCATAGATAGAGTTCGTAATTTGAGTATGTTAAATTTTATTAATGATTTTTCTATTTGTCTTAAAATAAAGGTTGAAAAGTAGACTTGAATTATGACAAACTATTGTAACCCATGCCGAAGTGGTAGCAATATAGTTCCTTTAGATACTGAACAAAAATCAAATATAATATTTCTTTCAACAACTACAACAACAACTAACGACAACTGACGAACTATACACAACTCATTAATTATATACATGACTTACAGGAAATGACAAATATAATTACATCATACAAACAAAATGTCACCAGAAATAATAACCTAAAAAGTAAGTTACAACACAAACCATCAGTAAAAAGATGACTTTACAAATATCATCTATTGTCCAACACAGTGAAGGTATTTGTCCATGTAGTCAATAATCACTGTTTAACTAATAGCTGTCTATTATATGGTATATCTGATTTAAAATTCACCTTCTCTATGTAGAAAGAAACAAATAAAGGAAAAAACAATCAAAGATTTAGCAGCATTTTTGAAACAGAAAGAAGGTATTATTAATACAATAGCTATCACTAACATAGTATGTGTTACTGATTTAGTTATTAAGGAAGAGTTACAGTCAGTGTCTGCAGAGAGACAAAAAGAATCAGAGACATTACAGGAATCAATAACCTCATTGCACACAGGAAATTTGTATTGAATAAATTTGGATTCAATATTCAGGGAGGAACAAAGTCTAATACTACTCTACAAGCTTCAACAATAGTAAAGGATGGAGTTGCAGATAAAGATGGACAACTTACAGTGAGGAACATATATCTATAAGTAGTAGGGGGTGTGGTTATGAATATTATTATTGTTATAAGTTGGTGATGTATTATTAGAAATTAATGGTTACTCAACTAAAGGTATGTCATACACTGTTATTGTCAGTGTCATTAAAAAAGTACGAAATGAAATTGAATTAGCTGGATCATATGTTTTTGTGTTTAGTTATTATAATACTTTATTTATCTCTCTCTGGTAAAAACATGCATTATCTTGGCAATGAACTGATCTAAAAAGCTATGACATATAATGCATGGTAATAGTTGTCATAGTAATATATATTATTATCCTTGCTGTGCGGGGGCACATACAAAGGTACTGTAGTCTAGGTGTCAGTATGTGTGTGTGTGTTACCGTGTAAATGGCTTTGAACACAGCATTGTTAGTGGACGGTAGCAAAACTTCTGTACTTCTTAAGAATACTACTAAAAGGAAGGTCAAATGAACAAAAAGCTTTAAAAGTTTGAAAAACCTTTTAAAAAAGCACAGCTTTCAGTCAAGACTTGAAAATTTATGTGATCATGTAACCTACAAAATTGTTCAGTTACAGTCATTTATATGAAGTGGGTGGGGTTTGGGTGGATGTATAGTTATTACTTTAAAATTCTTATTGCAAGAAATGATTGACATCATTGAGATCAATATCATCTATAACAATAGTAAGTGAAGAATATTCGAGTAGATATAAATAGTGGCATATGAGGATCATTTAGCTGACAATCATTTCCAGCTAGCAATTGGTCTTCTGGTATTATAACCATAGTATTAAAAGCAGCTGTTAGGCAGGGCTGTCCAGCTTAGTCTGATAGATAAACAAGAGATTTTCCTTGTAGTTGTCTATTTATAGTAGGTTTAATATACATGTAGATATGATAACTACCACTAAGTTGTCTTAAAACTATCCTTTTAAGATGGGGTTCAATAGTAGTTCCAACTGCTTTGCTTGAAATATAGCTCTATAACATGTAATACAATGTATTATTATAATTATATTTAAGGTTAAGTCTAATTGGCATATGTACATGTATATATAACATTCAAGAAACCATAAAAACATGGACATTTGGTTTTATTATGATCATAAATGTTCTTAAGTAAACAAACAAATAAATTATAAAATAAATAAATCTGATACTGAAGACCACAAATCATTACAACAATTGTTTTCATGGCAATGCACATTTTTGATTGGACTATGGAATGCAGCATTTGTACTTGGTGATCTTATTAGTAATAGTGGAAAATATTCGTTTAGTTGCCAAGGAAAAATACACTGTCAGATTCTTTACTATCATGTACTAAAGACTGTCATTATTCTCACAATAATTACTATATTCCTGATACTAGTTTAGAGTTAGAGAAAATGAGATCAATGTATATTTGATAGCTGAGGAACATTATGAAAGATATTTGGATCAAGAAGTTGAATACAGAAGAGAAATGGGACTATCACTTGAATCAACAGACTAATTACAGTTAGTTTAGCTTGTAAATAATACAATTAGTGTCAGTTAATGTTATTTACAAAGTAAACCTACATTATACTTTTATTAATAATATGAGTTTACTTGTATTCAGTAAATTTAGATAGATAAAATATTTAAAAAGATAAAAAATTGATATAATTTATGCTTGAAAAGATTAGGTGATGAAGTAGATTAAAATCAGATAAGAGAGAGTTATATCATTGTTAACTAGATAGTTTGTTTTAACTGACTATATTTACCTAGTTTGGTATAACAGTATAGTTATATCAACAAAACAATTTTATTTAGAATGACATTATATATAATGTTCATGTTGATACACATCATGTAAACAATATTATTACTCCTTATTATATCAGATCATGACAGACCACTACTACATATAGTTGAGTGAACATATTACTTGATTATTATAATATATAATTGAGCCATGTCCTCTCCATAGCTTTAATGCTCATTAATTAATTTTAGTATTGCTTGTTTAGAGATACTTAGCTTGTCTTTATTATTTAAAAAACAACAAGACTTCAGTGCTACTTTAATTTTATGATGTCATAAATGTAAATCAAGTTTACACTATAATCTCATGTGGTCAGATGCATGGGAAAATGTCTAGTGAAACGAGACTATTTACAATAATAGCTGTAGCTGCATCTTCCAGAAAATTCTAACACATCGAAGTATACATGTATATTGGAACTTTAAGTCTTAAATACATATGAGTGAAATATTTCAGTGATCTCACTATGTACTATATGTATAAAGCAAATATGTGTGTGTGTGTGTGTGTGTGTGTGTGTTTGTAAACAGTGGTCCTCCCATTATGTTCCTTCATTGCCAGTAGAGAAAAAGAGGAAATAAGAATGTTCACTTTATGTTTATTATTATATATAAAAAAGGAAATACATTTGTTCACTTTATGAATACAATGTGACAATACAGACATAATATAATATAGATAAATATTAGAATGTTTGTGGTTAATTTATTATTTAAACTGTACCCTTTTTAGAGCACTCACACTAGACTGGTGTATGCAGTAATGAGTCAAAAGATAAGGAGTCAAACAAAGGTATGTATCTTTGAATGTATGTCATTGTTAGCTCTGACAAATGCAAACAAAATCAAAATTATTATCAACAATGACATCCACAATTGTGATTTTAACAGTTGTTTCTTCATATCAGTAGATCTTTCACATAAGATAATAACCTCTAAGGTTTTCATAAGATGCCTATGAGGAATGGTTGCTTTCTTGTATTAGTTATTTGTAATTTAAAATATAAGTGAAAAAAACTTGATTATATTAATTAAGGAAAGCCCATCTTCTAAATTAATAGATAAGTGCTGAATGTATACACTACATACTATTGAATGACTGATCAGTTAGTCTTATATATCAACAATATTGTAGGATACATTGTCATCACAATCAGATCATTAATTAGAAGTATCTTACCCAATATGTTTATATATCTATTTATAATTACTCAATAAATAACAAATGTGGTTCCCTCATTTTAATATATGCTAAAACCTTCTCATACTGGTCACACATAAGTGGTGAATGTAACTTACAAAGTTGTTTAGTTGAGGTCATTTATATGAAGTGGGTGGGGTTTGAATGGACATTCACTCACTAGTTTTATACAACAGATATGTTGATGTTTAATATATAAATATTCCTGCAAGTATTAAATTGTAATTAATATCATTAATTAAAAAAGCAATATTTTGTTTATTATAAGTGTTGTTGTTTATTTTATATGTTAAACATGTATACATTTGCTATTAGCATGTGAACTATATATCAATAAAGATTAAGTCAATATCTGGCCACACATTGACTCGTGTGTGTAACTAATATAATATTATGGTCAAAGTATCTCAGTTATTGTTCATCGCATATAAGTGAAATAATTGGTACAATCTATTTTAATTAGGACAATATTTGTGTCCTAATGATTATACTGATACTAACTAATTATAGTTTGCTAATCTAAACTTTCTGTTGCTCATTATATTCTTCATTTCCTTAGTTTGGTATAATAGTATAATTATGTAAACAATGATTTTATTTAGAATAACAGTATTGTTATTCCATTTAAATATTAACATTGAAATTACATTTTTGGATGTTAGGAGATGAAGACACTTTGTCTAACCTGCTATGAAAGGAGAAGTACTTCTAAATCAGTGATACTTCTCATACAATTCAATAAAATTATATTCCTAATACTAGCCAAACGTTGCAAGTTTAGAGTTTGAGAGAATGAAGCAACATACACTTGATAGCTGAGGAACATTATGGTAGATATTTGGATCAAGAAGTTGAATACAGAAGAGAAATGGGACTATCACTTGAATCAACAGACTAATTACATTTAGTTTATTTTATAATGATTAATTTAGTGTCAGTTAACTTTTATATACTTACAAAGTAAACTTGCAGTTATACTTTAACTAATAGTGTGTATCTATTAGTATTCTGTAGATCTGTTAGACATTTGCTTAAGTTTTTTTGCTTGCTTTTATTTAAATTTGAACAGGAATATCACATCAAAATATGAAATATTGGTTTTATATTGGCCCCATCTGGAAAAGTAAATATATTCCATATGATGGCAAATGACGTGTTGTAAATATTGTATATGCTTTTCTTCTTTTTGAAAAACATTAACTATGAATAGCTTTGTGGTTTTTATTCAAAGCTAGCAGTCTCTGTATTATAGACCATCCACTACCTTCTGGGATACAATATTCTGGAGACAATACTTTAGTTGGAGGATATCTCTAATGAAAAACTATATAAGTTTATTAAGGTAACATGTAAGCAGTCTTCTATAACACAAAACTCAGAATTCCATATTTTAACAGACAATATTCACTTATTTATTATAACTATTATTATTGAGAAAGAAAATGGAGAGAATAAACACTAACAAGCCATTTTTGTATCCTAATCTTTAAATGTGAAATCCTTTAAACTAAATAAAGACATATACAGTAATTTTTATTCTGTGATGAAAGTCAAGTTTTAAAGAATCCCTACATTATTGATAAATTACCAGAAAGAAAACTTCCAAAGAGAAATATCTCTTCATATAAAATAACTTTTATATATCAAAATAGTTCTTAATTTTAACAGCCATCTATTCTGGAGTTATTAAGGACAAAAGATAGAGTATTATGTCATCTTTACAAAAGGAATATTACACATTATACATCTTAATACAGATATGTGACCTGATTTACAAAAAGGAACTACTTCTGTCAAAACATTTGTGACCTGATTTGTTAAAAAAACACTGTTAAAGCATTTTAAAAACAGTTTTGGATACATACTGTTGCTATATATGCATAACTATTCTGTATGTATGCAAAACTGTTTTTGAGATGCTTTCACAGTGTTTTTTCACACATCAGGTCAAAAATATTTGACAGAATTGGTCTCTTTTTGCAAATCAGTTCACATATGTTGATGTTTAATATAAATACTCTTGCAATTCTTAAATTAAAATTAATCATATTAATTAATTAAGCAATGTTTTGTTTACTATAACTGTTTTGGTTTGTACTGAAGATATAAAACAAGTAACATATATCTGTTATTTTCATGACATTAATTATTGCTACATGTATGCATTTGTTATTAGTTTGTAAATTCTCTGTCAATTAAGTTAACTCAATGTCTGGCAATACACAGTCTCCTTGTGTTTGTAACTAATATATGGTCAATGTATCTCAGTTATTGTTCATCAACTATAAGTAAAATAATTCCATTAATTTGGTACAAACTATTTCAATTAGGCAATATTCATATCCTCATGATTCTACTGATAGTAACTATATTCAGTTTCCAAAATTCTGTAGCTCATTATACTCTTTATTTCCTTAGTTTGGTATTTTGGTTTAGTTATATCAACAAAATGATTTTATTTCGAATAACAATATTGTTATTTCAATTTAATATTTACACTAAAATTACATTATTGATTGTTAGGAGATGAAAACACTTTGTCTAACCTGCTCTAAACGAAAAATTACTTCTAAATCAGTGATACTTCTCATTCTTTGGTATGTCCTAATGCTTGTCCATGTCAATTCAATACAATATATTGGTGAAACAGTCTACCTCAACAGCTATGCTGAACATCATCAAAGTCAGTACATTGCTCATGCTATAGGATTGTGTCTGATATGTCTTTCATTTCCACTGTTTGGTCTAATTGCTGATGTAAAGACAGGTAGATATAAAACTACTATTGCTGGTGTATACTTCTCATTTTTGTCTTGGATAATTATTGGCTTGGCAATTATTATTAAGACATACTTGCCACAATATGACACTCTTTATTTAATAGCTTTGAGTATATCTTTTATACTGGAATTGATTGGTAGTTGTTGTTTTTACTCTAATGTTGTAATATTCAGTCTTGATCAAGTAATAGGAGCATCAGCTGATGAACTAAGTGCTATTATCTATTGCTATGCTGTGTGCTTGCCTTTATCTTTTCTTATGTTTGAAATTGGACAGTGTTTGTTTGAACAGTTTTTCATTATGAGTTATGTCATATCAGGTGTTACTGTATCTTTAGTATTAATAACTAACTATCTCTTTAAACACTGGCTTGATACTACTCCACACATTGTCAATCCAGTCAAATACATTGGTCAAGTATTTAACTATGCTAGAAAAAACAAATATCCAAGAAATCGTAGTGCTTTAACGTACTGGGAGGAAGACTATCCTTCACGTCTAGACTTAGGTAAAGAGAAATATGGTGGACCTTTCTCGGAGGAGCAGGTAGAGGATGTTAAAACAGTTTTAAGATTAATTCCCTTATTATATATAGTGGGCGTTGTTTATGCGGAAGGATTAATAATAGGTAATTTTTTACTTCCAAACCAAACATCACAAGTCATTTTATGTTGGGTCAACAATAATTCGTTATACTTCTCAGTAGCTGTAGTTCTTATTCTTCTCTATCACTTGATATATCCATGTTTCTATAAATTTATTCCTAGCATGCTCAAGAGAATTGGTATAGGACTAATTTTTGCTTTATTGACTACATTATACTATGTTGTCATGTTGGCTTGTAGAGACAATTTTAATTTAAATACCACTTCATACAAAGCACTTATCATTCCCCAAATTTTACATGGAATTGGTTTTGCCTTCATTTTTCCAACATCATTAGAGTTCACAATAGCTCAGTGTCCACATAAGATGAGGGGGTTTTTGATTGGACTATGGAATGCATCAGCTGGACTTGGTGATCTTTTTAAAATTAGTGGAAAGTATCCATTTAGTTGGCAAGGAGAAATACACTGTCAGAGTCTTTACTATCATGTACTAATGAGTGTCATTATTCTCATAATACTTATTATATTCCTGATACTAGCCAAACATTACAAGTTTAGAGTTAGAGAGAATGAAGTCAATGTACATATGATAGCTGAGGAACATTATGAAAGATATTTGGATCAAGAAGTTGAATACAGAAGAGAAATGGGACTATCACTTGAATCAACAGACTAATTACATTTAGTTTAGTTTATAAATGATTAATTTAGTGTCAGTTAACTTTTATTTACAAAGTAAACTTGTAGTTATATTTTAACTAATAGTATATGTTTATTTGTATTCTGTACATTCATAAGACATTTACTTAAGTTTGTTTGCTTGCATTGTTATTTAAATTTGAACAGGAATACCACATCAACATATGAAATATTGGTTTTCATAAAGGTCCTCCATGTGATACCAAAAAATAAACGCGTTGTATTAACTGAACAGTTATGACTTTCATTGCGCAGGCCTAGGAAGAAACAAAAAAATATGTAAAATTTCTAATGAAGATAGATTAAATATTTAACAGTAATAATATCAATATAATTTATGCTTGAAATGATTAGCTGATGAAGCAGATAAGAGAGAGTTATATCATTATTAAATAGATAGCTTGTTTTAACAGGATCTGTCTATGTGAAGCATGTTATAGCATAATTCATTACTAAGGGCACAACATACAGTTAATTTAACCTACCTGAGAGTGATTACATCATGAAACACAATTATTGTAATGGAAGCAAGATTTTTACTTTAACAATTCAGCAAATATAAGTCACCTAGCAATTTATTAGTAAGATGTTTAATCTTCTTGGCTTCAAAGTCATAGACTATACTACCAGAATATTCTCCAAAAACATCAAGCACTCTATTATCATTAACATGAACCTATTAGTATAACATTAATGAACAGATAATTATGATATGGTCTTACTCTGAAAAAGTATGTATTATTGTTATTAATGTACCAGTCAACCAAATAACCAATGTATTCTTTCCCATCATTAAGTATCTCCCTTTCATTACTCTTCATCTAGTCAAAGAAAACTTTTGTTGCATTCAATGTCATTGTTTATCTCTTACTTTCTTGGCTATTTTTTTCTGTGCATCATTTAGTTCCTGTGATTTCTCAGTAGACAATGGAGGAAGTGGCTGGTAATCCACAACAGAGCATTTAGTACCCTCAAAGTGTCGATCTAAGTATTACAATAAAAAAGCTATAGAAACTAACTTAAATAATATATATATATATATATCTGTGTGTGTGTGTGTGTATTCAAAACCATTGTGTGTATTTAAGACCATAGTGATAACACTAGATATTGACTGCAATAATTATATGTATATTGTATATGTATATATATTATTAAAACAGTATGTATCGTATTAATAATTTACTCATATGTACATGTAGAATATAAGTTTGCAATTGGATTTACTTTTCCTTTGTTCTTTGCTTTTAAGAAGAGACTTGACCCAAGTAAAATCTTGTACTAACAGTGTGGATACAGTGTGTTTAAAGCATTATTTTAATTTATTAAAATCTTAAAAATTAATTTCAACAATTGCATACAAAATAGAAATATAAATCAGTTCAGCATTATATTGCACTAACCTTGTTTATCAAAGTCCCATTGTTTAGAGAAAGCCTATGAAGAAAACATAACTAAATAAATCACTTAACATTCTTGTATAATTAATCATTATGTTAAAATAACTGAAACTGTATGAATGTAGTCTGTGGAATGCACATAGTGTCTATACTGTATAATGTCATTTAATAATGATGTTTATAACTAGGAATGTTGCATCTAACTTAAAGTAGATATGTACATTGTAATATGTGTGTGTGTGTGTATGTGTGTGTGTGTGTGTGTGTGCGTGTATCTATATGAGTGTGTGTTCTAGTCTTGTAAATATTGATATATAATATGAATACTTGTAAAATTAATATTATAATATAATAAGAATATAAAGTGGCCATTGCTGTGATGAAAATCCCAATAAAGCAACAATTATTGAAGAGTAGTCAGATATCACTCAGAGTCTCTATATAAAAAACACAGTTAAATCAGTTAATTTCATATCTTTATGTAATCATATTAAAAATAATCATTTGCTGCATAGATAGACAAATTGTAATTAGAATTAACGATTTTTTAGATCTATCGTTTGTTCCGTCCATTCCTAGAAGACTTAATTAATCTATCATTGTAAATTGTTGCTTTGTTGTCAGTAATAGATGTAATACAGCTATAGAGGAGTTGAAACAACTAGCTATATAGTGCAACTTGGTCGATGCTATATGCATACAATACTTCTGATAAAACATACTAGAAATGCAATTCAGAATGCAAAACTAAAGCAATTTTCATTGCTAATATTGATATGTCTCCATATATACTCTTTGGAAGCTTTGAGATAGCAGTCTCAGCCACAAGTCTAGTCTCTGCTTATTTTTGATTATATATAATTATACACAATAACTTATAACAATTTCAATATTATTTTACAGGTTATTGATATATATATATTTTTCCCAATTATAATTAGTATGACAAACCTGTTTCAAATATGAAGTTTTTGCAGAACAAGCTATACAATGGAGAAGAACGAAAACGCACGTAGAAAACGGCTTTGTGATACAGATTTATAACTTCGTGCTTACTAAAAATAGTAACACACATCGCACGTGGTACTAAATTTAGGCTCGTTTTAGGGAAAAGAGTACTAAATGTCAGTTTAATTGGAGTTAACTAAGGCAAGCTCCATGCCATCTTATAATCATATGTGTTCTGATAAAGACGGTCAGGAAATGATTGACACTTTCTAAGTTTCTTTTGATCCTGTCATGATTAGAATCTTTTGTTGATATTAGTTACTACATCTAACCTAACTTCACTTATAAAGCTTAACATATCAAATAATATTTATTTTTAAGCAATTTATAAGGGAAACTATTGTTTTACATTTGCTAATACTCACTTATACAAAAGGTTTTTTTCTACTTAATTTAATATTTATTAATAGAGAAGTAAATAGTGAATATATAGTTGTATATACTCACCCTTCAATATACTTATTATTCTATCCTAACAATGCCTTTAATAAAGTAGACAGGTTGTTTTCAAGTAATGATAATGAGTACAGGTGTCTCAGCATTCTTGAAATTTTTTGAAGCCAGCAGTATATTTGTATACTATGTTAGGAATACATTGTGACTAATTTCTATTATTACATAATGTCATTATGATAGACAGGAGAAGGAAATAAGTGTGTGTATGTATTTTATAATTATGTTATGATTTAAAAGAAGATGATTAAACAATTTCATATTGTAACACTTATATGTACAGGTGTCTATAATGTAGCATTCCATAAAACCTTAGGGAGTATTTTGTGCTTATATGTAATCTAATTATAAGCTACATAAATGTCATTATAATATTAATAGAGGAAATAAGTGTGTTCATTTCATCTGTACAATGTATCCACAGACATGCAGTGCACTATTATATCTGTGATCATGTGTATTAGATTATTTATAATAGCTAGCAAATGCAACTATATTATACATTACATTTCATATAGTACACATTTAGTTGATAAGAACTATGTATAAATTTATATGGTATTACAGATTACATACATAGTGGTAATAGCTACATTACTATGATAGTACACATATATAGTGGTAATAGCTACATTGCTATGATAGTACACATATATAGTGGTAATAGCTACATTGCTATGATAGTACACATATATAGTGGTAATAGCTACATTGCTATGATAGTACAAATGGTTTGTAGTGAGTGATCTTCAATTCGTAAACAGTTAATGAAGGCCTTTGACCAAACTGTTATGTTATGAGGTCTGTCTCTGTATTAACTTAAAGTACTCAAACTATGACAAGTTCATAACATTAATATGAAGTAACTGGTCCCTGTTCATAATAGATCTAACACATATACTACATTATGATGTAATGTTTTAACCAAGTATAATGTAATAAAACTCTATATGCAGTACAGACTAGGAATTTCTACAAAACAATAAAACTGTTCACTACATTAAAAAGTATCACTATATAATGCCTGTATGGGCTGCCCAAAAAGGAACAACTCAAGCATCTATGAAATCGTACATGGCTATTATTAATGATCAAAAAATTATTTGCAGATAATTAACACTAGGTGTGAACAATGACTCTCATTATCTTTCTAAAAAATTAGCCACACCCTAAAGGTCACCAGAGAGTGTTGGGCGTGTCCGCTTAACATAACCGTTTGACAATGGCTGAAAGGAATCTTTCATTTGAGGAGATATTAGAAGAGAAACCAGCTCTTGATGAATTATGTGAACATATTCGTATTGGTAGTAAATGGTATCAGTTTGGAATTCTGCTTAAACTTGATTCCAAGAAATTGGATGATATTCATAGACTACCTGACGATTCTACTTACAAGGCTTTGAAAATGTTGGAGTTATGGTTGAACACCAACCCTCATGCTACCAGAAGACAACTTTTAGATACTTTGAAGAAGGAAGTCATTGAAGAAATAACTGTTGCCCACAAGTATGAGCAGATATTACAAAAGTTTGCTGGTCAGTAGTGATATGTCACATACTTTCATTATTAATTTACGAGTTAAAATATCTATAAATTTCATATTATAGGAATAGATTCTGAGGCCTCAGCTACTAAATCAAACACTGTTCTTCCAACTCATACTGATACATTACCACTGTCATTGAGAAATTCCTCTATCACTGTTGGTGAGTGAAATCATGTGTCTAGTGTAGTCAGTTGTATTGATATTCCTGGTGTACTGGTATATTGGTATATTATACATCAAATAATTGTAATACTGAGGAATGAGCTAGTGTCTTTATCATAGGAAATGACTTCCCAGTAACTAAAGCAAGTACTATCTTTTTTCACCATATTGATGCACTGTCACAATCTTCATTCAATCCTGTAAAAATATCTCAGCTCCTATTTAGTGAGGGATGTATCAATGAAGCAACACTTGATCATATAGAGGGATTTAAAAGCTCCCCAGATGAGAAGAAGAAAACTCTGTTATCTGCTATACATACAGCAATATCTACAGATCACAAGAAGTTGAAACCGTTCGCTACAGTGCTGTCCAAATTTGAGAAGACAAAAAATCTATCTGATATACTTATCAGTGAATACGGTAGGTAACTTAGATCTAGAGATCAATTTTGTAATGAAAAAACGCTGTCTCAATCTATATTTAATAGCTCGAACATTTCCTGATGACCAGATGACAGAAGGTATTGTTCAAGAGTTACCACCAACAGGTCATAGCGAACAAATCAGTTCTGAGAATTGTGCAAGTGACATTTTATGTTGTCATTATGGGACTCTGTCTCAGTCTCTCCAATATCCTGTTAGAGTAGCACAGTTACTCTATGAAGAGGGAGTTATTTCAAAAGCTAGATTTACTATAGTAAAATATACTGCAAAGTCTCAATCAACAAGAAAAGCATTGTTTGTCCTGTTATGTGCTATACGTCATGCTGTCCATATTGATTATCATAACTTGATGATCCTTGGTAGTGTACTGTTATAAAATTTACTAGCAATGTACCTTGTGCTAAGGCTATCTTAAATGATTATCGTAAGTGTAGAGGTCATTGTATAATTTTTAAAAGTATTGATATAGAGAAAGCATTTTTTGAAGACAGAAAAGTACAACATGTTAATACTGGAGTTATTGAAGGTATAGTTTACATAGTACATGAAAACATGATATCATTGTGCCAATTAGCTAATTCATTGACCACTACACTGGAAGCTTCAGTTGATAGCAGTTTAACTTCAAGTCAGAGTTAGTAATGAGGCTAAGAGGGCCAACAATGTTTTTTTTTTCAATTATAGATGAGGCTGTAAAGGAAGTTGTAATTCCAATTCCTCGGAAGTTTAAGTCAGTACTTGCATCAATGAGAAAGGAATATGCAATAGCCTTTAGTAATATCCGAGAAGCTATAAACACAACTCCTCCACCTCTGGATAAATTAAAACAGTTTCTTAGAGATGGTTACTCTTACCTCAAATCTGAAATAGCTCATTCTGCTTCCATTGATGATGTTCTAGATGTTGTGAATGATCACTGTACACTGATCAATATCAGTTGTTTGGAGGGTATTGTAACACGATTCAAAATCAAAGAAGCTGAGATACATATACAAACATACAAGAATTTAGTTCAATCATTTTGTAAAGAAACAAAAGCTTCTCTTTGTCTGAATGAAAGTTTTAAAGTTACGAACACACCTTCTCATCTTCAAAGTGAGACAGCAGTCTTCGTCTTAGACTGGGATCCTAAAGATTGTACTTTGGAAGAAATCAAGGACATTATTTCAGAATCAGTTGAAGGAAATGTACAGATTTCTGTCATTCGAGAGGGCAAGTCCATCATTGTCACCTGCTTTTTTCCACTCACGTTAACAACTCTACTTATTGCTAGAGCTCAGGAGACACTTGATTCAGTGAAGAGGAGAGGGTTAATCCAACTTACAGTTGGTCACTGTACCATTTATGATTATAGAAGAGACAAGGTAAGAGATGAGTAGCATTAGTCAACAGTTACTACATGTGTTGTTTATTGACATATAGGAGGTTAAAGCTATTGTAGAAGAGAAAACAAAGGAGTTAACAAGTTGTCTCAAATTAGAACAAACCATCCGGAAAAAAATGACTCTGCAAATGTCATCTATTGTCAGACAAAATGAAGGTATATTGTGTACAACTATTATTTTATTTAATAGCTGTCTATTGTGTTATATGTCTGATATAAAATTTAATATCCATTTATGAAGAAACAAGAGAAATGAAAGAAAAAAACATTGAACATTTGACATCACTTGTGAAAAGAAAGGAAGGTTAGTTATTACAACAGCAATCACAAATCCAATGTTGTCAGTATTTTACATAATATATTTGAGATCAATTTTCTTCTCATTTTATATAAAGCCATTGAGAAAAATATATTGTCAGTATCTGCTGAGAGACAGAAAGAGCTAGAGACACTACAAGATATAATAGCATCATTGACTTTACAACTAAAAGAGAGAGACCAACAGATTAAGGGGTTAAAGCAAAGTTTAAAAGGTATCTGGTATTAGTCACTGCTCATTATATGACGTTGTTAATAGATCTAGCATTTATACCAGAGACTCATAAACCAGTAACTGATAAAGGGCAGGAGGAGACACAAACACAGTCCAGTCAGCAAGAGACATCACTTGTTACTGAATCCCCAGGTACATGTAGTACTATTCAATATATATAAATAGTCTTATCATTCTCATGCAGGTTCTCTATTGTATGTATTATCAGAGGTAAAAGATCAGTTAAAGGGTTTAGCTGATGATAAAGACAGTCTCTTACCTCATCAAAGTAAGTTATATTGCAATTCATATTATCATAAAGTAAAAGAATATTATTTTATTAATGTAATATACTAATTCAATCCAATCCATTATATTCTTCTATATTAATGTCATTACAATAAATAGTTTATCTACTAAGTGAATATACTGAATGATATTCATAATCCAACCTTAAAATTACTACCACAAAGTCATAGTGTTGTCAGTAATAATATATTGATAATCCTCAAATCACAAATTTTAAAATTTCAAATGATCTTGGTTTATCGAAATATAAATGCCTTTATCAATAGACTCTCCAATACCAGATGATATAGTGATGTTTTCTAATGATGAATTGTCAAAGAGTACACGGTCAAACAAAGGTATGTATCTTTAATTATATGTCATTGTTAGCTTTGACAAATAGAAACGAGATCAAAATTATTATAAAAAATGCCATCCTATAATTGTGATGTTAACAGTTATTTCTTGTAAGCAGTAGACATTTCTCATAAGATAATAACCTCTAAAGTTTGCAAAATATGCTCATGAAAATGGTTGCTTCTTATAAGCAGTCAGTTGCAGTCTAAAAATATAAGTGAACAAAATTGCTTAAATTATATCTAATGAACTACACAATAGTCTCATAATACCCTTTAATGAAGGCTTTGGTCAATACCATTATATGCAATATAGGTTTGGTAAAGGCAAATACAATATCTGTCCCTTATATCTTGTGGTTAAATATGTATACACAGTCTTGTGAAGTGTGTGGTTTACATAAAAAGAGTTTTGTAAATAAAGACAATATTTATTAGGTATATTAATGGTATTATCAAACCCTTCTATTTGTGAGATTAGGAATATGTGTCACAGTAACTGCAAACTCTCCATAGACCAATAGGGAGGGTTCAATGTTTCAATTAAACACGAAAATGATTTTATTGAAAAGATAAAAATACTTATATCAACTATTGAGTGTGATATGACAGAAAAAAGACAGATGCTTTTAATAGAGCAAGCACCGAATAAAAGATATACTGGACATCCTAACCTTACCTTACAATAATAATAGTAATGATATATATCGCTTTCTTATGGTTATACAGTCAGTGAAAAGTTTATGAATCCATGCAATTTAAAAATATAAGTGAACAAAACTTGCTTATATTAAGAAGTTATTAATCTAGTCACTAGTCTCATAATACCTTTTAATAAAGGGGCTAGTCAATAACCATTATATGTAGTATAGATTTCTTGAATGCAAATAGATATACCTGTCTCTTATATATTGTGGTTAAATATGAATACACTGCGTTTTCAATAGTGATTGTCACTTTTAACATTTTCTTAGTTGTTTCAATTACTTTTATCACTAAGTCTACAAATCTCTAATGTATTAATAATCATACCTGCTTATATTAAATACTTTATAATGTGGAAATTTGAAGATAAATATTATCATGTTTGCTTTAATAAAAGAAAGTCTTTCTGTGCTTCACCACAAGCTAAACTTGCCACAATTCATAACCCCTTTTTTTGTTGGTATTACATTTTGTGTGCAAGCTAAGATGAGTATGGTTAATATCATTACTAAGGTTTGACACTACATTTAATCATAGAATACGTTATCTAGAAGGCAAATTTTAGACATAAACATTTCAATTTTGGATCAGGCAATAATTAATTTTGACACATTTAGAGGTAATTCTAGCAAAATGTACCTGTCCATATACCTTTAACCATGAATCCACATATTGACCACGTATATGTTTGTGAAAAAATTAGAATAATATTGGATTATAAATTCATGGCAAATTTATAGTGTTAATGCAGAATAAAGATTGCAAAGTAAATATCAAATTTTGAAATTACAGTAACAAAATTTAATAACAATTACATTAAGTAAAATAGAATTGAATACAAACAATATCGAATCATTCAGTGAGATGTTACATATTATCCATGGACTGGTACTCAAACTATTTGAACATAACCTTCTATGATTATGACAGAGCATCTTACAGAATTAAAAAGAAAGATCAATAGATTAACCTATTGTTTAGTCTCTGTCATGAAGTTTGAGAATTGTTAGAATTGAGACGACTTTTAGGGGATGTTAATCTGCATGTAGATTTTTACTTTTGTACTTAAGCAGCTATTTGGAAACATAAATTATCTCCAAAATTTGTATCCTTATAGTATATTAAAACTGTACAACAAACACTTAAATCTTATCTAAGACTAAGATGTTAAAGTATATTGCAATTCAAGCAAATAGTTAATGATATGTGATAAAACTTAAACTAAATTATTTGCCTTTAATGTATATGGAGTTAATGTAGTATAACTGATATATGGGACAAGCACTCTTATGAATTATTGTTGATTATTATAGACATAGTATTTTTTTCCCTTTACTGATTCTCACAAGTTGATGTCTATTTATTAGTTCAGTTAATATGATGACAATAATAAAATTATATCTATTGTTCCTCTATAACCATATCAACACTCAGTGGCCTCTTCCAATTAGCAAAATTTAATAATAAACTTGACTCCTCATTAATTTGTTACCATTATAACCATAGTTAGTAAACAGAAATGGCTTCCTTTCTTCTTCAGAGTGTTGTCTAGGTATTGTAGTGTATTAAAGTATATATTACTGTGTGTATACTATAATATATACTAATTCTGTTTTATGGTAGGAGACACTGGAAGAGTTCAGTGGAACAATGATGGCAATGTTGTTATACTTGTTAGTCCAAATGTTGTGCAAAGTAAAGGTGTTATTAGTAAATTAATAAAAGAACAACAAACAGGAAAAGAATGGAGTATTAGTTTCTCCTCATCATCTTCTGAAAGTACTGCAGTTATTATAAACAATCTTAATAAGTGTATTGTGAGTAGCCTTCATATACAGAACACTCCATTAGACAGTAAGTGTGTATCCATATTATCAACGATACTAAAAACTAATAAAACAATAAAGAGACTAGTGCTGTTCTCCTCTTCACTTACTGGTGGTATCAAACAAGTCAGTGATAGTCTCTTTAATAACAAAACACTTGAGGAGTTAGTTTTGTTTAATGTTGCTGGTATCACAGATGAAGATATGCCACACTTATCTACTATGATATTAAGTAATACAACTTTAAAAGAACTACGTCTCTACAACTGTAACATCACCGATAATAGTGTCCGATATGTCTGTGAAGCACTTACTAAAAACCAAACATTGACAACATTGGACGTCAGCAATAATTGTCAGATAACTTCAGTTAGTACCAGTACAATAGCAGATCTAATACAAACTACTACATCACTGACAAGAGTATATCTCCACAATACTTCATTGAATAATGATGATATTAAGACAATATGCACAGCACTTTCAAAAAATACTGCAATATGGACACTATGGTTATCAAGACGACATGAAGAGTATTGCTCGAAATTGGACGGGTATGAAGTTATTAAGGACAGACTTAACTTCTCCATTTTGTAAGTAGTTTGTTGTTTAATTTTCTGTTTACATTTCTCTTGACATTTCCTTCTTTTATTAACAACTTTTTTCTATAACAAAACTACTTGATAATTGAAATAGAGCAGTTTCGCTCGACACCTCTCTCATCGCACTTTTTGTTTCTCTCGCACTCGTAGTTGCAAATATACGCCTGTGGTTGTGGTGTTATTTAAACCCCTGTGAAGTGTTGAGGCATAATACAGAGTCTTATGAACAGACCAAAATTTTTAATTAGTCAGTGAAGTCAACATGGCCTTTCTTATTTCCAGAGGAGCTTATGGTAGATGACTATACATTAGAAATATAACTAGATGTCAGTTGAGTTGATTAAACAAACTTTGTTTTTATTACTTTGTCAATTGTTACAGTACAATAGTAGATATTTTGAGACAAACAAGTTTCCTCACTCACATAATAAATGATGGGATGATATTAATACACCTCAACATACTCTATATTCTATGAACAATGTACTGTTCCTATTGTAAAAGAGTCTCTATTGTGGACAAGAGAGGAAAACTTTGGATATCAATAAACCTTGAACAGTATATTGGGCATAGCGTGTGAACATGGAATACTATGTTAAGTGAAGTAATTGGAAGCAATGGTTACCTTCTCTCTCTCTCTCTCTCTCTCTCTCTCTCTCTCTCTCTCTCTCTCTCTCTCTCTCCTCCATATATCAGTCATTAAAGTAGTGACACCATATTACAGAATATTATGCTTTTGATATGTTATTGTTTTATTATTACTTTTGTAAGAAAAAAGAAATTAAAAATCACTAACTGTGCATTAATTGTGTAGAATTGTGTTTCCAAGACATTTAAGTGCTGAAAAATGAGTGCTATATTGTCTACATGATTTATTTCAATTAACTCTGCACAAATATTGCTCCATGCATTTTTAACTTCTAACAACATGTTAAATTACAGCTCAATTAAATTGTTGTATAATGAAAATGATGTTTGCAATATTAATATGAACTATATTAAAATTTAACTTTATATCATATTTATTGCAATAATTTTTATAACTGTCATTAACAGGAAACATACGATAAAGATAAATCTATACAATATATTAAGTTAAAGGTGAAAGTAATTAAAGAAGCAGCGCAACATTTTATATAGTCTATGACAAGGACCATAAGACAGCAGGTATTAATAGATTTACTGATCCTTTTACACCAGACCATGAGAGATCACTACTGCATTTAGTCAATTCAACACATTACTTTATTATTTAGTAATATAGAAATGAGCTTGCTTCTTCCAAAGCAGCCATGCTCATCCATTTAGCATCTCTCCAGTCGATACGCTGATGTCATAAATGTAAATCAAGTTTTCAATATAATCTCATAACATTAGAAATACAAGAAAAAATATACTTCCAAACAATATTATCTTACAGTAATAGCTGTAGGTATGTCATTCAGAAAATTCAAATACATCAGAGAATATATGTATATTGAAAGGATAGTAAGTTTAACATTTTTTCATAAATTTATTGTCTATCTATCTTTGTCCAGATATGTATGTTTCAGAGATTTGTGTTGATACTGGTCTTATTTATGTCTGTGAAAAGTATGCCTTTGGTGTCAGAAGTGATTTCAGAGGAAGTCTCAAGTGGTGACATTATGCATTATAAATATTGCATAGGGTAACTCTTTCAATTGTTGTTTCTTTTACTAATTTTTTTCATGCATGCATTGAGTTTAAATGCATGTAATATTACTTTATAATGTTATATGAATTTGAATTGTACTTACAATCTAACTTATTGATCATCAAACAATTTAGTACAAAATCCAGATAGTTGCTTTAACCTCACTTATAGTGATTATATCACTCAAAGATTTTATTGTAATACAAACAGCATTTCGAATTATAACACAAGTTAACAAATGTAATTAAGTCACTAAGCAAATTAAAAACAATGTTGCATTAAGGCACAATAAGAATCATGTGATTTATTGAATGATATGTATTCCTAGGATCCATGGAATTATGTCAAGCATCTCCAGACCACTCACTATACACTAACCAATTCAAAGGGATCTGAAAGGTCTATTTTTCAGAGAAAGCTGAATTAAATCACATTCATTGGTTAATGAGGTATGTGATATAATGTATATAATATGTTAGTTAATTATTATAAGTTGGTATAATTTTAGTACTCAGTAGAAAAGTTTGGGATATATTTTTATTCCAGTTTCTTTATGATTTTATAATCTTTGTATTTTGTAGGTTTTGCTAACTGGTGATCTACATATATTGCATTGGAGACAAGAATTATCACAGTGCCTATAGTACATTTGGATGAGACAAGGGTATTGAAATGCTTCTAGTGACTGCATAGTGAGAGCCTGCACTTTGGTTATAGCAGAAAGATTTAACTTTAATCATTCCGACCAATCTCTAGAAGAGTTTAAGGCAGTGTTAAAGAAACTGCCTACATGTTATTCATTTGGTGCTCACCATAATGAGGTGTTTAAAGATATATTTCTAGCTGGAAATGATTGTCGGCTAAATGATCCTAATATGGCACCGTTTTATATATGATCAAGCTATAACTGGTCATGTTAGATTGTAAACGTTGCAGAAAAAGTGGCTGAGTTTGAAAAAGTAATTCCTGCACCACTTGAATATTCTTCACTTACTACTGTTGAAGATGATAATGATTGCAATGATGTCAGTCTTCTCAGTCAGTCAGATTTATTGGCAACTGATAAATTTGGATAATTGGCGAATTTCGTAAAATCGCCAATTATCCAACTTTTATCAATCGCCAATAAATCCCTGTTTACGGTAATTTAGTGTTAGTAGTAAAAATCTAATAAGATAAAGGTTAAGTAGATGGCCTGTTTTAACTGACATTGCCTCCCACCCAATACAGTATTAACAACATATACTGTTTTAATTATTGAACAGCAATTGTATATGTGTGCTTTAAAAACCACATCCAAAAACATACATGTGTCTATTTTGTAGATACTTTATGAAAAAGTCATAACTTTCTATTTTTTAAAATACTTCTTGATTTAAAATCCTTCTGTATATGTTTTTGGAGTTATCAATGAAAAAAAAAGAACAAAAGAGTATCATGTCACTCCTACAAAGGCAGTATTACACACTATTCATCATAATACAGATACATTGTTGTTTGTTTACTATAACTTATGTTGTTTGTACTATAGGTAAAACAATAGTATATATCTGTTATTTCCATTACATTAATTATTGCTACATGTATACATTTGCTCTTTGCTTGTGAACTCTCTGTCAATTAAGTCTTGACTTAATCTCTGATCACATATTGACCTTGCGTTTGTAACTAATATATGTTCTCCAGAATCTCCACTACGTATGTAAAATAATTACATTAATTTGGTACAAACTACTTTAATTAGAACAACATTCATATCCTTATAAGTATAATAATACTAACTATAATAAGTTACTAATTGCAACATTATATAGCTCATTATACTCTTCATTTTCCTAGTTACATAAAACACAATAGTTATATCAATAAAATGATTTTATTTAGAATAACAATATGTGACCTGATTATATACAATAAGGGACCAATCCTGTTAAAATGTTTGTGACCTGATTTGTGAAAAGGGACCACTGTTAAAACATCTTTTGTACACATACAATTACATTAAATAGTTGGCATATATAACAACAGTATATATAAACAAAATTGTTTTTGCTCAATTACGTAATTTTGTTGTCAACGCCACCCGTTTTTTAAGAAACTGACGTTTATGACAGGGTGGCCATTATCTGTCTATTGCTGCTTTTCTGAATGAGAATAGTCATCTCTATAGTTACAGATAAGTTCGTACAGTCTCACTACAGTTGTAAAAAGGTTCATTTTCCATTTGAGAAGTAACATGAAAGCAATATGGAAGGTTAGTCATAATGCATACACTATATATTAATTATAAAATGAGTTACATCGATCTTTGTTAGTCCTAGAGAAGTATCCCCTGGTAACTAGAATAACTGTTTAGATCATAAATATGTCGTATATATTTGTGATCTGGTTTGCAATAAGGGACCACTTCTGTCAAACAGATGTGATATAAAAGGATCACTGTTATCTAAAAAAACAGTTTTGTATACATAGCTGCAGTTCCATGAATAGTTGTGCATATTATGGCAGCTTTATGTATACAAAAATGTTTTTAAGATGTTTTAACAGTTGTCTTTTATTGCAAATCAAGTTACATTTAGAACTTAGTTCTATACTACATGAAACACGTGTTCAACATGTGGTATATAGTGTATGCTTCAGTTAGCATGTAAAATAGCTTAGTTATGCTATCACAGTAGTGGTAATGTGAATAGTTATACACGACACAACATAACACTATTTGGTACCTTATTACAAATTAGGTAACATGTTGTTATTCCATTTCAATATTCACACTAAATTTATATTATTGATTGTTAGGAGATAAAGACACTTTGTCTAACCTGCTCTAAGCGAAGAATTAGTTCTAAATCAGTGATACTTCTAATTCTCTGGCATGTCATGATGATTTTTCATATCAATTCAATACTATATATTGGTGAAACAATCTACGTCAATAGCAATATTGAACGTTACCAAAGTCAGTACATTGTTTACAGTGTAGCATTGTGCTTGATATGTCTTTCATTTCCACTGTTTGGTCTAATTGCTGATGTAAAGACAGGTAGATATAAACCTACCATTGCTGGTGTATACTTCTCATTTTTGTCTTGGATAATTGCTGGCTTGACAATTATTATTAAGACATACTTGCCAGAATATGACAATTTTTCATTAATAGCCTTGAGTATAGCTTTTATACTGGAATTGATTGGTAGTTGTTGTTTTTACTCAAATCTGGTTCAATTCATTCTTGATCAAGTAATAGGAGCATCAGCTGATGAACTAAGTGCTATTATCTATTGCTATGCTGTATGCATGCCTTTATTTTATCTTCTATTCGAAATTGGACAGTGTTTGTTTGAACAGTTTTTCATTATATCTTATGTCATGTCAGGTGTTACTGTATCTCTAGTAATAATAACTAACTATCTCTTTAAACACTGGCTTGATACTACTCCACACATTGTCAATCCAGTCAAATACATTAGTGAAGTACTTAATTATGCCAGAAAAAACAAATATCCAAGAAATCGTAGTGCTTTAACGTACTGGGAGGAAGACTATCCTTCACGTCTAGACTTGGGTAAAGAGAAATATGGTGGACCTTTCTCAGAGGAGCAGGTAGAGGATGTTAAAACTGTTTTAAGGTTAATTCCCTTATTAATTTCTGTTGTAGGCGTTAGCTATGCAGGAGAAATGATAATGTATAATTTTTTACTTCCAAACCAAACTTCACAGTTTATTATATGTTATGTCAACAAGGGTTTATTATACTTTTCAGTAGCTGTAGTTGTTATTCTTCTCTATCACTTGTTGATATATCCATGTTTCTATAAATTTATTCCTAGCATGCTCAAGAAAATCGGTTTAGGACTTATTTTTGCTTTATTGACTACATTATACTATGTTGTCATGTTGGCTTGTAGAGACAATTTTAATTTAAATACCACTTCATATAAATCACTTCTTGTTCCTCAAATTTTGCATGGAATTGGTTTTGCCTTCATTTTTCCAACATCATTAGAGTTCACAATAGCTCAGTGTCCACATAAGATGAGGGGGTTTTTGATTGGACTATGGAATGCAGGATTTAATCTTGGTAATGTTATTAATAATAGTGGAAAGTATCCATTTAGTTGCCAAGGAGAAATACACTGTCAGAGTCTTTACTATCATGTACTAAAGAGTGTCATTATTCTCATAATACTTATTATATTCCTGATACTAGCCAAATGTTACAAGTTTAGAGTTAGAGAGAATGAAGTCAATGTACATATGATAGCTGAGGAACATTATGAAAGATATTTGGATCAAGAAGTTGAATACAGAAGAGAAATGGGACTATCATTTGAATCAACAGACTAATTACATTTAGTTTAGTTTATAAATGATTAATTTAGTGTCAGTTAACTTTTACTTACAAAGTAAACTTGCAGTTATACTATAACCAATTGTGTGTGTGTCTATTTGTATTCAGTACATCTGTTAAACATTTGTTTAAATTTGTTTGCTTGCTTTTATTTAAATTTGAACAAGACTAATACATCAATATATGAAATGTCAGTTTTCATATGGGTGCTGTGATACAAAAACTGCAGAAACCATTGTTATGAACTAAGTACTTATGGCTTTATATGTGCAGGAGAAACAAAAATATATAAAATTACTAATCATTAAAAATATGTAGATAGATAAAACGATTAAACAGTTAAAACATTGACATAATTTATGCTTTAAAAATGAAGCAGATAAAATCTGATGAGATAGAGTTATATTATTGTTAAATAGATAGTTTGTTTTAATTGCATACATTCCCACCCAATACAGTATTAACAACATCTACTATTTTGATTATAGAACAACAGCTGTATATGTATGCTGTATAAAAAACAACCTCAAAAAAATGTGTGTGTCTTGTATGTAGGAATCTCCTATTATAAATTCTACATGATAGCTCTTACATACAATGACATAACAAAGTTACCCCATAATACATATATAGCGGTACCCCTTATAGCATCCATTTTTTAACATAAAATGTTAGAATCATGTTAACGGAAGCATTATTGTAGGTCTTTTTGTTTTATAACACTTACAATTCCATTATATTTAGTGATGTCATATGACATAACACGACTCACTGAATTTTAATAAATGTAAATCCAAGCTATAACAATTGGAGATGATGATAGGTATGGCCAGCAACAACTCGATGACCCTTCTAAACTAGACTCAAACTAAAAAAATTTTTTTTAATTATAATAAATGGTCACTTACTTTTTCCTCCATTTGTTTATAGGCATTTGTCATTAATTTTTGCACTTTTGTTACCTGATTTGTGAAAAGGGACCACTGTTAAAACATCTTTTCTATACATACACTTACAATAAATAGTTATGCATATATAACAACAGTAAATATAAACAAAACTGGTTTTGCTCAATTACGTAATTTTGCTGTCAACGCCACGCGTTTTAAAAGAAACTGATGTTTATGACAGGGTGGCCATTATCTGTCATTATAGTTAGCTTTAAAGTTAATTCCCTTATTAATTTCTGTTGTGGGCATTAGTTACGCGGAAGAAATAATAATGTATAATTTTTTTACTTACAATTTCATTACATTTAGTGATGTTATATAACATAATTATGACTAACTCGATTTTAATGATAATAAATCTAAGCTATAACAATTGGAGATAATGATAAGCATGGCCAGTGACAATAAACATATAAACGACAACTCATTGACCCTCTTGATGACCCTCTTAAACTAGACTTAAACTAAAATAATTTTTTTCAAATTACTTTTTCCTCAATTTGTTTAAAGGTGTGGTTCTTGGTGTAACTTGACTATAATGACATCATAATGAAATGACGTATAGTGATGTCATCATATATGATGACATCACCTAAAGCCTAAACCAAACCCAACATATTAACTCTAGACACATAGTCATGTCATCATACAACAAGTTGTTACATCATCAGTCAAGTTACACTAAGAAGCACCCGTTTAAAGGCATTCCTCATTAATGTCTGCACTATCTTCAAAAGTGAATTATTAACAGAATCAACAGAGGCATCACTGAGCCACTTCCCCTCATTAATGTAACAATAGAGACAGGTGAATTGAGTAAGTATCACCAACTAAAAACCATATGGATCACTAAGGTCAAAGGTCATTGATGAGAGAGGGAGGAGACAAGAGAGGACTCCAGAATGACTAAAAATAAAGATACACAATACATATGTATGTATTATTATATTAACTGGAGTATTAATATTGGATACTGAGTCTGTTGTCTTTGTCTTGGCAGCAAGTATCCACACCTCTAAAATGCAAGAACAGACAAAATGATGTAGGATATCCTCCTGGTATTGACCTTATATAATATTAATTACTTGATAATTAAAGGGTCAATTCTTACATTACCCCATTATAATGACTAGCTGCTTCAAGTAACAGGCACTTTAGAAGACTGGCACAAGTTTCAAAAAATAGTGTACTATGTTATCAAGAAAACAAAACTGCTGCACTGGGGGTATACTCATTATTTGTATGAGCACCCTAGGATAATGATAAAAGTACCTAGATGATTAAATGACAATTATTAAAACATAGATGATGAGGGGGTCAGTAAGCAAGAATTACCAGGACATTTATAATGATAAGTGCATGGGTTATTGTCTGATATAGTACTTGTAGTTGAAATATCAACTCTTATTTGTGATGATGCTTCAACTAATATATACAAATACTTCTATATTTCCGAAAATTTATTGATTTAAAAGTCTTTTTTAGTATGTCTTTGACATTATCAAGGAAGACAGAAAGAACAAAAGCATATCATATCATCTCTACAAAGGCAGTATTACACAACATACATATTAATACAGATATGTTGATGTTTAATATAAATATTATTGAAAGTATTAAATTGTAATCAATATCATTAATTAAATAAGCAATGTTTTGTTTATTATAACTGTTGTTGTTTGTCCTATAGGTATAATATATATATATATATATATATATATATATATATATATATATGGTCAAAGTATCTCAGTTATTGTTCATCAACTCTATGTAAAATAATTACATTAATTTGATACAAATTATTTTAATTAGGACAATATTCATATCCTTATGAGTATACTGATACTAACTATAATAAGTTTACTAATCTGAACTTTCTGTAGCTCATTATACTCTTCAGATCCCTAGTTAGGTATAATAGTTTAATTATATCAATGAAATGATTTTATTTCGAATAACATTATGTGACTTGAATAACAATGAGGGACCAACCACTTCTGTCAAAATGTTTGTGACCTGTTTGTGAAAAGATACCACTGTTAAAACGTCTTTTGTATACATACGGTTACCATAAATAGTTGTGCATATATAACAACTGTATACAAACAAAACAGTTTTTGCTCAATTTCGTAATTTTGTTGCCAACCCCACGCATTTTTTAAGAAACTGACGTTTATGACAGGGTGGCCATTATCTGTGTACTACTGGTTTTCTAAGTGAGAATAGTCATCTCTACAGTTACAGATAAGTTCGTGTGGCCCCACTACAGTTGTAAAAAGGTCATTTCCCATTTGAGAAGTAACGAGAAAGCAATGTGGAAGGTTAGTCGTATAACACATACACTATTGATTATAAAATAACTTACCTCGATCTTTGTTCGCCCTAAAGAAGTATCTTTATTAATAGCTAGAAGAACTGTTAGATCATAAATATGTCATATATCATTGGCGGAGGAAGCTCAAAAAAGTTGGGAGGGGGGGGGGGCTGAACATATTTGTACACAGTGTCACTTATGGGGTGCTTAGTAAAGATAAGTTGGCATTCCTGTTATGCATAAATATAGGCATGTTGGACTTAATAGTTTTGACATGGATCACACCCCATAGTCACTTGCATAAGTAAACATTTTTAAAACGAGAATTAAAATACATCAAAATATTACCACGTTTAACAGTGGGTAATTCTTAATGTTTAACACAAGTGGCAAAAAACACTTATTACTCTATGTAAAAATTGGGAAGGAGGGGGGGGGGGGTTTGCCGCTTCTTTATAAAAGTTGGGGGGGGCATTAGCTCCCTTCACCCTCACCCTCCTATGTATATTTTTGTAACTTAGTTCTACACTACATGAAACACGTGTTCAACATGTGGGATACAGTCTATGCTTCAGTTAGCATAAAAAATAGCTTAGTTATGCCATCGCAGTAGTGGTAATGTGAATAGTTATACACAACACAACACTATTGGTATTTTATTGCAAACTAGGTCACATATTGTTATTCCATTTCAATATTTACACTAAAATTATATTATTGATTGTTAGGAGATGAAGACACTTTGTCTAACCTGCTTTAAGCCAAAAATTAGTTCTAAATCAGTGATACTTCTCATTTTCTGGCGTGTCTTGATGATTTTCCATATCAATTCAATACTATATATTGGTGAAACAGTCTACTTCAACATCAATATTGAACATTCTCAAAGTCAGTACATTGTTTACAGTGTAGCATTGTGCCTCATCTGTCTTTCATTTCCACTGTTTGGTCTACTTGCTGATGTAAAGACAGGTAGATACAAAACTACCATTGTTGGTGTATACTTCTCATTTTTATCTTGGATAATTGGTGGCTTGTTAATTATGATTAAGACATACTTGCAAGAATATGACACTCTTTTTTTAATAGCCTTGAGTATAGCTTTTATACTGGAATTGATTGGTAGTTGTTGTTTTAACTCTAATCTTGTACAATTCAGTCTTGATCAAGTAATAGGAGCATCAGCTGATGAACTAAGTGCTATTATCTATTGCTATGCTGTGTGCATGCCTTTATTTTATCTTCTATTTGAAATTGGACAGTGTTTGTTTGAACAGTTTTTCATTATGTGTTATATCATATCAGGTGTTACTGTATCTCTAGTATTAATAACTAACTATCTCTTTAAACACTGGCTTGATACTACTCCGTACATTGTCAATCCAGTCAAATACATTGGTCAAGTACTTAATTATGCCAGAAAAAACAAATATCCAAGAAATCGTAGTGCTTTAACATACTGGGAGGAAGACTATCCTTCACGTCTAGACTTAGGTAAAGAGAAATATGGTGGACCTTTCTCAGAGGAGCAGGTAGAGGATGTTAAAACAGTTTTAAGGTTAATTCCCTTATTAATTTCTGTAATGGGCGTTAACTATGCAGGAGAAATAATAATATATAATTTTTTACTTCCAAACAAAACTTCACAATTCATTTTATGTTATGTCAACAAGGATTTATTATACTTCTCAGTAGCTGTTGTTCTTATTCTTATCTATCACTTGTTGATATATCCATGTTTCTATAAATTTATTCCTAGCATGCTAAAGAGAATTGGTTTAGGACTTTTTTTTGCTTTATTGACTACATTATATTATGTTGTCATGTTGGCTTGTAGAGACAGTTTTAGTTTAAATACCACTTCATACAAATCACTTTTTGTTCCTCAAATTTTGAATGGAATTGCTTTTGCTTTCATTTTTCCAACATCATTAGAGTTCACAATAGCTCAGTGTCCACATAAGATGAGGGGGTTTTTGATTGGACTATGGAATGCAGCACTTGGAATTGGTAATCTTATAAATTATAATGCAAAGTATCCATTTAGTTGCCAAGGAGAAATACACTGTCAGAGTCTTTACTATCATGTACTAAAGAGTGTCATTATTCTCATAATACTTATTATATTCCTGATACTAGCCAAACGTTACAAGTTTAGAGTTCGAGAGAATGAAGTCAATGTACATATGATAGCTGAGGAACATTATGAAAGATATTTGGATCAAGAAGTTGAATACAGAAGAGAAATAGGACTATCACTTGAATCAACAGACTAATTACATTTGTTTATTTTGTAAGTGATTAATTTAGTGTCAGTTAACTTTTACTTACAAAGTAAACTTGCAGTTATTCTTTAACCAATAGTATGTGTTTATTTGTAATCTATACATTTATTAGATATTTGCTTAAATTTGTTTGCTTGTATTGTTATTTAAATTTGAACAGGAATATTGATATAATTTATGTTTTAAAAATGAAGCAAATAAAAATCTGATAATTATATCATTGTTAAATAGATAGCTTCTTTTAACTGACTCATTGCATACATTTCCACCTAATACAGTATTAACTACATATACTGTTTTGATTATAGAACAACAGTTGTATGCGTGTGTCTAAAATAAAAAAATATGTGTGTGTCTAGTATGTAGGAATGTCTTATTATAAGTTCTACATACAGCTCTTACATGCAATGACATAGCAAAGTTACCCCATATTACATAGTGGTAGCCTTATACCTTCTCTTTTTCCAAGTAACTATTATAAACAGATTTTTATTAACCTGGAAATGTTAGATTTATGTTAACAGATATATTATTAGGTTTTTTGGTTTAAAACACTTACAATTCCATTACATTTAGTGAGTCATATGATATAAACATGACTCACTCAATTTTATTAGAGTAAATCCAACCTATAACAATTGGAGATTATGTAAGTGTGGCCAGCGACAAAAAAATTATAAACAACAACTTAATGACCCTCTTGAACTAGACTCAAACTAAAAGAATTTTATTAAATTATAAAAATGGTCACTTACTTTTTCCTCCATTTGTTTAAATATATTTATCATTAATTTTTGCACTACCTTCAAAGGTGAATTATTAACAGAATCAACAGAGGCATCACTGAGCCACTCCCCCTCATTAATGTAACAATAGAGACAGGTGAATTGAGTAAGTATTCTCCAACTAAAAACCATATGGATCACTGAGGGGTCAAAGGTCATTGATGAAAGAGGAAGGAGACAAAAAACTCCAGAATGACTAAAAATAAAAACACACAATACATATGTATGTATTATTATATTAACTAGAGTATTAATATAGGATAATGAGTCTGTTGTCTGTTGTCTTGGCTAAAAGTATCCACACCTCTAAAATGCAAGAACAGACAAAATAATGTAGGATATCCTCATTGTATTGACCTTATATAGTATTAATTACTTGATAATTAAAGGGTCAATTCTTACATTACCTCATTTTAATGACTATAGCTGCTTCAAGTAACAGGCACTTTAGAAGATTGGCGCAAGTTTCAAGATATAGTGTACTATGTTATAAAGTCATATTAAGGATATAATAATAATTAATACTGTAAACACAATTAATGTACATGATAAAATTCCAGTTATATTACAAAAGCTATTTTCTGAATGAGTTTAGTCAATGGAAACTATTAGTTAACATTGAGCTACAGTGACATGAGTTCACTTTCTCCACCATTTTTTCATTTTCAGTCCTGATACATTACCCAATGCAATGAATTGAGATATTATATTATATCTACAAAAACTTTGAATATCTTAATAAGAGAATGTGTTAATAAAACATTTTAACACTATGCTTCATAGCATTGACAGGTGAACCATATTAGAGGAAGGCAGCTTTGACAGGCAGTAAGATAGATTTGAAAATAACATCTCCAGTACATTTAAGTAAGTAACCTATGGCATATACATGGATTGTACTGTTAATTACTGTTAAGGACCGTTAATTACTAAAGTACATATCCTGCGTTCATATGGTTGTACTCACTACCAGATACACTCCGCTATATTGCAGTTGCCTTCAACTGCTATATAAGAGCTCCATTGATTTGTTACTGGTAAGAGCTCTATTTGTTTGTTAGAAACTAAGAAGTTTATTGGTCTGTTAGCAAGTAACTCATAATGGCTGATGAGCATTACAATAGACCAGATGATATACTACAACCAAGAGCAGATGCTTTAACTCCTGTTAGCTTTGGAGCAAGATATAGCAATAAAGGTACGTATGTACAGTTAGAGATATTCTATTTGGTATCTGGTATATATCTACATCATGTAGAGAAAGTCTGAAGCACATAGAGTGCATGGTTTGTCAAGATTTCAGTAATTACGAGCTAGTTGATTATATAAATGTGGTAATTAATGTTGCTATAGAGTATGTACATTTGACGTTTTTCATTTATTTATTGTTTTATCTATCTTTGTCCTGACACACGTGTGTTTTATACTTGTGTTGATGTCAGTCTTATTGATCTCTGTGGGAAGTGTATACCTTTTGTGAGGTGTCAGAAGTAACTGTGAGGGAGGTCTCAAGTGGTGACATCATGACATTGTAAATGGCAAAGAGTGATTATCTCAATAGTTGTTTATTATTTTTTTAATTTTGCATTGAGTTAAATGCATATTATATGAATTTGAATTGTACTTATAATCTGTCTTATTGATCATCAAATAATTTGGCTTTAAAATCAATTAATTGAAATTAAAACAAAATTTCTAATTGTAAGACAAGTCAATATATATAGTTCAGCCAGTAATCAAATTAATAGCAATGTTACTAATATCTCTACTTCTTTTGTTATGCATGAGATAATAATAACATTGTATGGTTTATTGTATACTGCGCTGATGAGCATGAAAGAGATAATTCTGTAATATGTGTAATATATAGCACTAATTAATGTAGAAATGACTTAGTAATGATGTTACTATATACATTGTAATATAATATATTTTGTGTCTAGATATTTTTAATAGTTAATTTCTGTCTGGTAAAAATTATACTATCTTGTTGTCATTTATATGAGTGGGTGGGGTTTGGGTGGATGTCTGCTCACTAGTACAGTTATTACTTTCAAATTCTTATTGTAATAAAAGACTGACATCTTTGACGTCTTTATCATCTTTAACAATAGTAAATAAAGAATATTCAAGTGGTGAAGCAATTACTATTTCAAACCCAGCCACTTTTTAGCAACTTTTACAATGAATCTAACACGACTAGTTATATCTTGAGATGGTGGCATATTAGGATCATTTAGCTGACAATCATTTCCAGCTTACAATTGATCTTCTGGTATTATAACCATAGTATTAAATGGAGCTGCTGGACGTGGGCTGACCAGCTTAACAAGAGACTTTTCTTGTAATGGTCCACTTATAGTAAGTATAATACACATGTAGATTTGATGACTACCACTAGGTTCTCTTATAGCTATCCTTCTAAAGTGGGGTTCAGTAGTAGTTCCAACTGCTTATAGCTCTATTACATGAAATACAACCTATTATTATAATCATATTTAAGGTTAAGTTTATTTAGTATTTGCACATATATATATTATATATCATTCAATGACATTTGAGATTATTATAATTCATGCGGTTTTGGATTTGTGACAAGGTTTGTAAAAAGGGATCACTCTCCGTCAAAACATTCGTGACCTGATTTATTAAAAAAACCAACTGTTAAAACATGTCCAAAAACAGTTTTGTATACATACAGTTCCTATATATGCATAACTATTCTATATGTATGCAAAACTGTTCTTTGATATATTCTAAGTCTCTTTTAACAGTTGTTTTTTTTCAAAAATCAGGTCACAAATGTTTTGACAAAAGTGGTCCACTTTTGCAAATCAGGTCACTTTTAAGTAATCAGATAAAATAAATATTAAAAAACAAATTTTTGACACTAATGAACACAAATTATTACAACGACTATTGGCCTATCAATGCACAGTTGGAAAAATAAAGCATTGTTCTTCTTTTACACTTCACAGAAATTATAGCATTACAGGTATGGTCTGATATAGTACGTGTAGTTAAGACAACAACTCTTATTTGTGATGATGCTTCAACTAATACATACTCTTCATTATTATAAAATATTTATTGTTTTAAAAGTCTTGTTTAGTATGTTTTTGACATTATCAAGGAAGTCAAGGAAGACAGAAAGAACAAAAGTGTATCATATCATGTCTATAAAGGCAGTATTACACAATATACATATTAATACAGATATGTTAATGTTTAATATAAATATTATTGCAAGTATTAAATTGTAATCAATATCATTAATTAAATAGGCAATGTTTTGTTTATTAAAGCTGTTGTTGTTTGTCCTGTAAATAAAACAATAGGATACATCTGTTATTTTCATTACTTTAATTATTGCTACATGTATACATTTGCAATTGTGAACTATCTGTCAATTACATTTAAGTCAATGTCTGACAATGCAATACACTGTGTTTGTAACTAATATATGGACAAAGTACCTCAGTTATTGTTCATTAATTATAAGTAAATGATTACATAAATTTAGTACAAACTATTTTAATTAGGACAATACTCATATCCTTATAAGTACAAATCTGAACTTCTGTAACTCATTATACACTTCATTTCCCTAATTTGGTATAATTGTATAGTTAAATCAACAAAATGATTTTATTTAGAATAACAATATTGTTATTCTATTTTACACTAAAATTACATTATTGATTGTTAAGAGATGGAGACACTTTGTCTAACCTGCTTAAAGCGAAGAATTAGCTCTAAATCAGTGATACTTCTCATTCTCTCTCATGTCTTGATGCTTGTCCATGTCAATTCAATGCAATATATTGGTGAAACAGTCTACCTCAACAGCAATATTGAACATCATCAAAGTCAGTATATTCACTACATTGTTTACAGTATAGGATTGTGTCTGATATGTCTTTCATTTCCACTGTTTGGTGTAATTGCTGATGTAAAGACAGGTAGATATAAAACTATTATTACTGGAGTACACTTCTCATTTTTGTCTTGGATAATTGCTGGCTTGTCGTATATCATCAAAACTTACTTGCCAGAGTATGACACTCTTTCTTTAATAGCCTTCAGTATAGCTTTTATATTGGAATTAATTGGTGTTTGTTGTTTTTATTCCAACATTGTTCAATTCAGTCTTGATCAAGTAATAGGAGCATCAGCTGATGAACTAAGTGCTATTATCTATTGGCATGCTACATGCATACCTTTATCTTTTTTTGTTTTTGAAATTGGACAGTGTTTGTTTGAACAGTTTTTCATTATCTGTTATGTCATATCAGGTGTTACTGTATCTCTAGTATTAATAACTAACTATCTCTTTAAACACTGGCTTGATATTACTCCACACATTGTCAATCCAGTCAAATACATTGGTCAAGTACTTAATTATGCCAGAAAAAACAAATATCCAAGAAATCGTAGTGCTTTAACGTACTGGGAGGAAGACTATCCTTCACGTCTAGACTTAGGTAAAGAGAAATATGGTGGACCTTTCTCAGAGGAGCAGGTAGAGGATGTTAAAACAGTTTTAAGGTTAATTCCCTTATTAATTTCTATTGTGGGCGTTAATTATGCAGGAAAAATGATAATAATATATAATTTTTTACTTCCAAACAAATCTTCACAGTTTATTTCATGTTATGTCAACAAGGATTTATTATACTTCTTAATAGCTGTAGTTCTTATTCTTCTCTATCACTTCCTGTATCCATGTTTCTATAAATTTATTCCTAGCATGCTCAAGAGAATTGGTATAGGACTTATTTTTGCTTTATTGACTACATTATACTATGTTTTCATGTTGGCTTGTAGAGACAGTTTTAATTTAAATACTACTTCATACAAATCACTTCTTGTTCCTCAAATTTTACATGGAATTGCTTTTGCTTTAATTTTTCCAACATCATTAGAGTTCACAATAGCTCAGTGTCCACATAAGATGAGGGGGTTTTTGATTGGACTATGGAATGCAGCACTTGTACTTGGTGATCTTTTTAATTATAATGGAAAGTATCCATTTAGTTGCCAAGAAGAAATACACTGTCAAAGTCTTTACTATCATGTACTAAAGAGTGTAATTATTCTCATAATACTTATTATATTCATGATACTAGCCAAACGTTACAAGTTTAGAGTTAGAGAGAATGAAGTCAATGTACATATGATAGCTGAGGAACATTATGAAAGATATTTGGATCAAGAAGTTGAATACAGAAGAGAAATGGGACTATCACTTGAATCAACAGACTAATTACATTTGGTTTAGTTTGTTAACGATCAATGTAGTGTCAGTTTAACTTGGAGTTCTACTTTAACCAATATTGTGTGTCTATTTATATTCAGTAAATCTGTTAAATATTTGTTTACTTGCTTTTATTTAAATTTGAACAAAAATTACACTTAACGTATGAAATATTAGTTTCATGTAGTTCCTGTGATATAAAAAACTACAGAAACCATGGTTTGAACTGAATAATTGTGACTTTATATGTGGAGGTGAAAGAAATGTATATCAAAAATTATTATTGATTAAAAGAATGTACCTTTAAAACATTAGTTTATGAACCAAATAAAAAAATTAATAAGAGAGAGTTATATCATTGTTAAATAGATTTATAACTTCTTTTAACTGACTCAATGCTTACATTATCACCCAATACAGAACAGAAGTTGTATATGTATGCTTTAAAAGCAACATCCAAAAAAATGTGTGTGTCTAGCGTGTAGAAATGTCCTATTATAAATTATATATGACTGCACTTACATACAATGACATAGCTAAACTAACTAATATACATATATGGCAAAGTGATCTCATAATATATATATAGTGGTAGCCTTACAGCATCTATTTTTTCAAATGCCTATCATAAACAGATTTTTATTAACATGAAAATTTGGATTTATTTTAACAGAAGTATTATTATGTCTTTTCAAGAGAAATAATTCTAATATTTGTTAGCTTGTAATTAGAATTAACATTACCAAGCTCTATGTCAAACTATATGTCAAAGTGTCTAAACAAATACTTAAATAAAAGCTGATGTATCTCTTTTTTATTACGTTGGACTTTAGCATATTTTTGGAGGAGAATGTAAAATCTTTGTCTACACATCAATTTAGATCAGCCAAAATAATTTTGCTAAAAACTACATGTAGTTCATTTAATATTTGTAAACATAGTTTAAACTATGCAACAACAGCAAATATGTACCAATAACTACTTCAAATTAATTGTCTGTTTTTCTTGACATGCACTCCAGTCAATTCAGTAAATCAGGAGCTGTGCATGCATAGTCAGTGTTTAATATGTTTGTAGGATGGCTATAGAGTGTTATCTTCATTGATACTTTAAATAGCAATTTTCTGTTTGATTCAATCCATTTATAATTTACCTTCCTCAAGAGCATTTCTTCTTCTTTTATGTTCTATAAAAAGTAAACTAGAAGAGGTAGTTGAATGTTTTGCTCATTTTAAGAGAATTAAGGCAGTATTCACAACATACATTTTAATACAGATACATTGTAGATTAATATACTTACTCTTGCAACTCTTAAATTGTAATCAATACCATTAATTAAATAATGTTTGTTTACCGTAACTGTTGTTGTTTGACCTATAGGTAAAACAATAGCACATATCTGTTATTTCCATTATATTAATTATTGCTAAATCTATAGATTTGCTATATATTAGCTTATGAATTCTCTGTCATTAAATCTTAACTTAATCTCTGACCACATATTTTGGGCGGGGTCTCTCTCTATAAGAGAAGGCAAGGTATGGGAAAAAATCAGTATTTTTTATTATGTGCTGAGAACTTACGAGTTCAATTTGAACCCTTCAACTAATCCATCTGTTTGTGGAAGGTATGGAGATGTACAAGTATCATTAATGTCCAATCGTTGGTACATATGTTCATTATAGATTGACGCTCATCTTATTTAGTCAAGGCGTGGCCTGACCCTCGGCGTGCAGGAGGGTCAGGAAAACTAACGCAAACTAAACTTGTTCCTCTACAAAATTTTTGCAGCAAAGGAGGTGACGTCTACTGGAAGGGAAGTGAGATCATTGTCTATCAATGAACATGGCTGAGATTATAGAAGTAGAGAGGCGCCTTGGGTTTATTCTAAAAGAAAAACAGATGGAGGTAATTGCTGCTTTTGTTAAAGAGAATGATGTCTTTGCTGTTCTATCTACTGGATTTGGTAAAACACTATCGGTCAGTACTGGTAATGCAGTCAACAGCATCGTCAACATATTGCGAGTGCTTGACTCCAATCTCTCAAGTCTGTATAGTGGTGCAGAGACACAAGAGCACCACATTCTTCCAACATATCCATTATCGTAACTCAGTAGTCATTAACATCAACTTTAATCCTCACTTCATCAAATCGTTCGGCTACTAGCCTTGTCCAAATTGGCAAGGATTTCGAGCTAGCACCACTCAGCATGCTACATCTATCTGTAGCTCGATGAGTGCTGTTTTTCTCACAGCCATAGCAATACAATGTCATTCTTAATTTCACAGCCGCGCCGTACACGTGTTGCAGTCCCACCTGATGCCATTCAGCTCTGAACAAGTTTAGTGTGCGTAGTTTTCCTGACCCTCCGGCACGTGAGGGTCAGGCCACGCCTTGATTATATCTTATTTGATGTCTATGGGAAGTAGCCTTTAGTAAGGTGTCAAAGTGACTGTAAAGGAACCCTCGAGTGGTGACATCAAGATATTATAATTGGCAAAGGCTGACTCTCTCACTGTCATTTCTTTTACTTAATATATATTTTTTATTTCTTGTGTTTAATGCTTACAATTAGTACTTTCGAATGTTATATGAATATTAAGTCTACTTATAATTAAATTTGTTGATCTGTGAACACTTGTGTGTCAAAATCAAAATATCTGCTTTAATCCTTTACTGATAGTGGTTACATCATTTAACAGAATTTATTGAAATAAAATATTTCTAATTGTAAGACAACTAGTCAGCAAATATCGTTAAGTCACTAAGCATATTAACAGCAATGTTATTACCAATTTAGCTCCATGGACTCTGTTGTAGGGTTATTAACCTTCTTGGCTTTAATGTTACAGACTATACTACCAGAATATACTCCACAGACATCAATTACTCCATTATCAACACAAACCTGTTAACATAACATGTTATGAACTAATCATGATAGGATCTTACTCTGAAACAGTATATATCACCATTATTAATGTACCAATCAACATTGTAAATAGTATATTTTTTTCCACCATTTACTGTCCTCTCTGCAACACTCTTCATCTACTGACAAAGTAATGTTTATAGATTGTTTGTCTCTTACCTGCTGGGCTATTTTTTTCAGCGCACCATTTGGTCTCTTTGATTTCGAGGTAGCAGCTGGAAGATATGGAAAAACTGGTATGTATTCGGGAACAGAACACTTGAACTCTCTTGCCATGTCTATATTATAATCAATTGACTTCACGAGCAAAACAACTATCATAAATAATATTTTACATTGAGCCACGCCCTATTTTAATAAACTTCATTTCCAGTTTCTAATCACTTAAAGTATTTGTATTATAGACCTTATCAAACTTTGGTAAAGTGTATAATTTTACATGGAGTATGTTTTATTACTAACTTCATTTGAAGTTGGTGCTGTGTCTGGATGACATTATACGATGCTCTTTCCATCACTCACTGAAATCCTCAGTCTTCGCCTATAGCAATAATGTACAGCTAGAACATTGATATTTGATATGTGATAACAACAGCAGCAGTCATAACATGAGAACAATTAACAAGTACATATATCTTATGTTAATGTAGTATATATATATATATAGGATAAATTCTGTGGAATGATAATTAGATTAACTACATACATTAGCAAATATTCAACGCATGACATTGTATTAACTTTAGTATAACATGTTTAGGGAATCACATTGTTTATATAGAACAATAGAAATTATATTATATTATCTATCAGTAAGTAAATTTTATTTTAATGTTACAAGAGTAAATAAGTATGTTCACTTTATCTATACAATGTGACCTCACCAATGCTAACAATAGAATATTAATAAATATAGGGTCAGTCCATTTAGACTCGCCAATAATGAACACTAGTATATTACTAATGATTACGACTAACCTACTGTAGCAAATAAATCAATTTGATTCTGATATAGAGATGCTTAGTCTGTCAAAGATATTGCTTGTGTACAATTTAACATGTGTCATTGTTATGTAGCCCTGACATTATATAATATTTGTTTGATGTTTTTTTTGTAGGTATTACAATATTGTATACATTTTCCTCAAAGAAGCATAACTCTGCTTTTATAGAAATCACTGACAAGCACTCATTGTATAATGTATTGTCAACATAACAATGACGGGTTAGATTGTACATATGTAATATTCTAGATAGACTAAGAGTTTTGTTACACTCCTTCTGCCTCAAATTCAGGCGAGAGAGAACATCTGTGACCCACATTATCAGTTCCTAGGAAATGTTGCATATGATAAATGTATTGTTGTAGGACAATATAGCCAATCTGGCTAACTCTCTCAACTGTTGTTTGTTTTACTATTTTTTTTATTTCTTGTATCAAGTTTAATACTTACAAATAATACATTTGGAATGTTATATTAATTTGAATTCTACTTATGAACCAATCTGGTGGTTTGTGAACACTTGTGTCAAAATTAAGATAGCCGCTTTAACCTCACTGATAGCGGTAACATCACTCAACAGAATTTATTGAAATAAAAACACATTTCTAATTGTAAGACAAGTCAGCATATAAAATAAGTCACTAATTAATATCAATGTTATTACCAATTAGCTCCATGGACTCTGTTTCAAGGTCACTAAACTTTGTGGCTTAACTTCATTGACCATACCACTGGAACAAACTCCACAGACATCAATCATCATCATGAACATGTTAATATAACATGTAAAATAACAATATCATTTGAAAATCTGAGGCTGAATGGTGTGAGTAAATTAATCTCCATAAACACCATTATATCTATAAATGAGGATAGCCAAAATGACCTTATAGGATTAAACATAATAACACTAAAAGATAAATGGCAATGCATTAGGAGTCACTAAATTATTTTTAAAAAATAATTTAATGCATCTACAAGAAATTATAGATGTAATGTATTTGCTACTTTCATTATTTAATAGTGGTTGGTCCAGTGCAGAGATCTCTTCATGCCTAAAAAACTCCAGCATTTTAAATATTCTCTGAATATAAGGTTATAAATAAAGGAATAGTAATTTACACAGAGAATAGATCAGGGTCTCTTTCATCCGGTAATCTAATGTTGTAAGTTTCACTCATGTACTAGCTATCTCAGTGTTCATAATATCTGTTACAAAAAATTGAGAGATGGTGGTCACTGTTTAGACAACTGAAAACATCATGGTGGATTAATTTGTTAAGGTTGTAAAACAATTGTCTATTATTTGAGTTATGTTTTAAATTCTAGGACTTAAAATAATGTGAGCTATTTGAAGGTTCACGTAATGTATGCTTCAGCTCATTTTATTAACAAGGACCAAGAGGAATTTAAAGAGTACTGGAACTCTCATAGAATATGAGAGAATAGATCAGCGTCTCTTTCATCCGGTATTCCTAATGACCTTTATGAAATGCCTCAGGTTCATGGTACATTAAAGCAAATATTACACACAATTTCTTCTCTGTTAGATGCTCATGATCACATCCAGCCAGTAAATTCTTTGTTATGGATATATGCTATGTCACAAGAGAGCTTACCAAAATCATCATTTTATCCATCATGTTTCAAAAATGCTTCTTTGGACTAGTTTTGGCATAACACGCAATGATATTGACACAAAAAACTTTGAGGAAATTTACATATATATTACAAATAACATGTCAGGTTATTAGCCACATGCTGCCTCAATAATACCGTATAATGGTAACTTGACAACTGTCAATAAGTGATATTAGCCAATAAATCAGCATATAAAATATGATAAGTGACAAATGATTTAATCAACGAACCCAACTTGGTATTGCTCCCACACAAATCCAAAATCACCAACACATATTGAGAAATGCTCATCTAATAGTATGTGGTTCCTTCAACATGTAAATTTGTCACTTCAAAACCTTCAAAAACGCTATGCTATAAAAGTAACATTAAGGCATTTTCTTCATTAAGGCCTTCTGTTCAGATTGTATTTGATCAGATGGTGTTGTACCTACTAAAGCCCGACATCCTTCCTATTGATTATAAATTTGTAACAATATAAAACATATATTACATATTACCTTACTAAGCAGTTTCACAGGAACCTTAGTACCATTGCTTCATAAATCAGTGGCCAAGAAAACTTTGACAAAGCCACCACATCCCAACTCAGTACTCAAATTTCATGTAGCTACCATTAACTCATCGATTGAATATTGTAAGGAGTCGACTAAGAAAAATATGTTTTCTTTAATGTGACAAAAACAAAGTACATGGAAACCTCACATGTAGGAGAAGCCTTGACAATAGTTTTGATGGTGGTTTGTCCATAGCTGCCACTTATCTCCTGTCTGTATCATCTTGTCTGGAATAATACAGCCACATGAGGTAAGAAGAACACAATCTGTTTCATCGATATTAATAACTTCTGATATTTTGTTATACATGTGGTATATGAGTCTGTTTTCTTTAGATCAATCTCAAACATGGGAGATTCTTTAACAATTTTTTTCCTTTTAATATCACGTAGTAGCAACTTATTTACAGAAACAACTTTCAAACATCACAACTATGATAAATATCACCTGGACAGTGTTTCGAGTTAGCCCTTTATACGAGCCAGTCTCATTATGACTACTAGTTGGCTTTTTCTTTTTTGCATTTGTATGTCCTTTTCACTTATGCTAATGAAGAAACGTTATTAATATTGATTCTAACTACGAATATCTACCCTCCATGTTTTCAGATTCCTATTCTCCCTGAGGCAATTCGTTTACTTTTGCCACAGTGTCTTCACTTAAAGACACTAAGCTAGAAACTATGCTGTCCCTTGAACTGACCATATTGACAATCCGCCACTAACCCAGCCCAGGCACATGTTATTAACTTATTATAATAATATCGTCCAACCTGGACGGAAAAATGGCCGCGTCCGTTTGGATTTTTTGACGTTTCCGGGCTGGTTCCAGGACGGCCCCGTCAACGGATTGTCCTTCTTGGCTACTACAGTGCACTGTCTTGCTATTCAAGTCGGTTCGTTCCGAAAGAGAGATTCTTTAGTGTTCCATACTTGGTATGTTATTATTATTTCTCTATTGATATTTCATTGTACACTTAAACAAATTGATTCTATGATATATAAATGAAAGGATGGCAATGACAAAAAGGAAGAGATAGGTTGGGATCAGTCCAATATAGCTCAGTAAGAGTCATTTTTAAGTTTATAACATAAGGTTTGGCTGCTTATTAAGTATGGATTTTGTGTGTTCCAGCAATAATCCTAACCTTGCCAATTTTTTTCCTTTTTAGCATTGCATCCCTAGATTTAAAAAATTTTTACCTGTTAAAATATACTTATTGTTTTAACCAGTTCAACATCTACATTGAGAACATTACTCCCATTTATACCTAATAGCTAAATATAATGTTTCTATTTCTAATCACTATTGAATTGCCAATTGGAATCATTGTATAAATGACTTCCTATAAGGGACACACGTCTGATGTTGATGGCTGTCCAATTATAACTTCCATGGTGACAGCCCTCACACCATAGATATTAGAATAGAAGTATGTATGCAGACACATGCCCAGTATCAATGAAAATTCTTGTGGCTAACTAATAACATTAAACAGAGTCTTCATTTATTTGTTTATTTTGAAACCTTTGTGTGATAGCTTTCATTATTGAATTGTGATACTACACCTCATTCATATCCTTTTGATAAGTCATTTGTTGAGCTAACTAAACTATACAATTAGAATCAAAACATAGTTACAATACCTGCTTCCCTTTTTTGAATTCTCACTAAGGTTCCGAAATTTGGAAAGTTTGTCCGAATACTACGGTTTTCAGACACTTGGATATATTGCAAACCAATTTTCTGACAATTGTTTCTCTTAAATCGTATAAGCTATGAACTTCTAGTTTACGCTACAATCTACCCACTGTTTATGTCTTTTTGTAGTAAAACAATCGTTTTTTTTGCATGTTAGCTCTAGTCGCTACAATGCAATATATTCAAGTGTCTGAAAACCGCAGTATTCGGATAAACTTTCTAAATTTCGGACCCTTAGTGCCGATTCAAAAAATGAAAGCTGAATCATTCCAGAAGCATCTAACAATAGTCATCTAATATCCCTCTGTTTATAGCAAGAATTTGAAGTTTCGACAAAATTGTTTATTTGCGCACGAACCATGAACTGACTAGTCCATGTGTAATCAATTAATTGGACACACAGCCACTCCCCACTTATTTAGTTGAGAGTGGCTGCGAGTCGATTATTTAGCATCAGAGTAGATAATCATTTGGTCTATAAAAACTATGATCAAACCATTGAAGTAAAGAAAAAGAAAGAAAACAGGGATCAATTTATAACAAAAAAAACATTATATAATAAATATAATGATAAAATTATAAAGAAAAATCATGTAAGTACCTTAAACAAAGTAGAAGTTATCAAAATAATAAGATACAAAACCCATTGACATAACAAAAAAACAATCAATACATATTAGACATAACAATCAACTCTCTAGACACTGAATGCATTTCCAAAAACTCACTTCCTATTAAAATTACTCACTGCTAAATAATATAAACAAAGCTAGTTACTATTCATTTTTTCAGCTTTAGATTTTCCTCTGGTCCATATACTAGTACTGTCCAGTGATCTATTGATAAAACTTGTATCTATTTAAAGGTAAACTGTATATAAACATATACATTACTAAAGTAGCTATATCATCTATTGTCTCTGACAATGTGTGGGAACAAAGCTCAATAGATTCATCATTGTTAGATGTTCCTGCTAATAAATAAACATTAATTTTTAAAACAATGTGGAGTTTTCTCTTTGTCTTATTGGAGACTCAGTAACTTTTGCTTCTACATTATAGTGCAAAAATACACTTAATTTGATATGTCATTGTTTTATGATTTAGCTTATGTAGTGAGTTTATGTTTAAAACATACTCTTTGTACTTGCTTCATTTTTTTATTAATGGACCATTCTTAGTTGCAGGTCCTATTTAAGACAAAACTGAGTGGATAAAAATTGCTTTAGAAACATTAATTCTTCATAACATTATGCATTATAATAACCTACATAGCAGTCAATAAGTTTTAAACTACCATGTATACAGATGCATATACCTTTTATTTGTAATTCAGTCTTTATTATTGCCCTTTTTTTCTTCACCCTTTGTCTTTCCTCCATCTTCTTCTGTTTATCTAACTTCGTTTGTTCCTTCTCTTGCAATGATTTGATATTTTAAGTACTAGTTCCAGAATTTTTTTATGGCTAGGTCAAATATTGCATTTGGAGCCATGGGAGTATTGAGGAAATAGTATAGTTAAATCAACAAAATGATTTTCTTTAAATAACAATATTGTTATTCCATTTTAATATTTACACTGAAATTGCTTTATTGATTGCTAGGAGATGAAGACACTTTGTCTAACCTATTGTAAGCGAAGAATTAGTTCTAAATCAGTGATACTTCTCATTCTTTGGAATATTTTGATGCTTGTCCATATCAGTTCAATACTATATTTTGGTGAAACAATCTACCTCAACAGCAATATTGATGATCATCATAGTCAATACATCCTTTACAGTATAGGATTGTGTTTGATATGTCTTTCATTTCCACTGTTTGGTCTACTTGCTGATGTAAAGACAGGTAGATATAAAACTACCATTGCTGGTGTATACTTCTCATTTTTGTCTTGGATAATTATTGGCTTGTCATATATCATTAAAATATACTTCCCAGAGTATGACACTCTTTCTTTAATAGCCTTGAGTATAGCTCTTACACTGGAAATGATTGGAGGTTGTTGTTTTTACTCTAATCTGATTCAATTCAGTCTTGATCAAGTAATAGGAGCATCAGCTGATGAACTAAGTGCTATTATCTATTGCTATGCTATGTGCATGCCTTTATCTTATTTTCTATTTGAAATTGGAGAGTGCTTGTTTGAACAGTTTTTCATTATGTGTTATGTCATATCAGGTGTTACTGTATCTCTAGTATTAATAACTAACTATCTCTTTAAACATTGGCTTGATACTACTCCACACATTGTCAATCCAGTCAAAGACATTAGTGAAGTACTTAATTATGCCAGAAAAAACAAACATCCAAGAAATCGTAGCGCTTTAACGTACTGGGAGGAAGACTATCCTTTACGTCTAGACTTAGGTAAAGAGAAATATGGTGGACCTTTCTCAGAGGAGCAGGTAGAGGATGTTAAAACAGTTTTAAGGTTAATTCCCTTATTAATTTCTATTGTGGGCGTTAGCTATGCAGGAGAAACAATAGATTTTAAATTTTTACTTCCAAACAAAACTTCACAGTTTATTTTATGTTATGTCAACAAAGGTTTATTATACTACTCAGTAGCTGTAGTTCTTATTCTTCTCTATCACTTCCTGTATCCATGTTTATATAAATGTATTCCTAGCATGCTCAAGAGAATTGGTATAGGACTTATTTTTGCTTTATTGACTACATTATACTATGTTGTCATGTTGGCTTGTAGAGACAGTTTTAATTTAAATAATACTTCATACAAAGCACTTATCATTCCCCAAATTTTGCATGGAATTGCTTCTGTTTTAATTTTTCCAACATCATTAGAGTTCGCAATAGCTCAATGTCCACATAAGATGAGGGGGTTTTTGATTGGACTATGGAATGCAGGATTTTATCTTGGTAATATTATTAAAAATAGTGGAAAGTATTCATTTAGTTGCCAAGAAGAAATACACTGTCAGATTCTTTACTACCATATACTAAAGAGTGTCATTATTTTCATAATACTTATTATATTCCTGATACTAGCCAAACATTACAAGTTTAGAGTTCGAGAGAATGAAGTCAACGTACATTTGATAGCTGAGGAACATTATGAAAGATATTTGGATCAAGAAGTTGAATACAGGAGAGAAATGGGACTATCACTTGAATCAACAGACTAATTACATTTAGTTTAGTTTAGTTTTAGTTTAGTTTATAAATTTAGCTTAGTGTCAGTTAAACTTGAAGTTATACTTTATTTAACCAATATTGTATGTCTATTTATATTTAGTAAATCTGTTAAACTTTTACTTAAGTTTGTTTATTTGCTTTTATTTAAATTTGAACAAGAATTACACTTAACATATGAAATATTAGTTTTATGTGGGTCCTGTGATAAAAAAAACTACAGAAACCATTGTTTTGAACAGAACAATTATCACTTTATATGTGCAGGTGAAACAAAAATATATATAAAATTACTAATGCTTAAAAGAATGTACATATATTACATGTTTAAACAGTTAACAAATAACAGATATTAACATGATAACTTAGATATATGTTAACAGAAGTATTATTAGGTCTTTTCAAGAAAATAAATTTAATATTTGTTAGCTTGTAATTTGAATATTACCAAAGCTGCATGTCAGGCTAGAATTATGTCAAAGTGTCTAAACAAATAATTAAATTAAAGCTGATGTATTTCTTTTTTATTACGTTGGACTTCAGCATATTTTTGGAGGAGAATGTAAAATCTTTGTCTAGACATACAATTTACATCAGCAAAAACAATTTTGCTAAAAAATACATGTAGTTCAATTAATATTTGTAAACATGGTTTAAACTACACAACAACAGCAACTATGTACCAATATAACTACTTCAAATTAAGAAGTACTTGTCTGTTTTTCTTAACATGTACTCCTGTCATAATTGAAGTTAGTAAATCAGGAACTGTGCATGTGTGGTCAGTGTTTAATATGTTTGTAGGATGGCTATAGAGTGTTACCTTCATTGATATTTTAAATAGCAATTTTCTTTTTAATTCAATACATTTATAATTTACCTTTCTTTAAGAGCATTTCTTTTTTATGTTCTACAAAAAGTAAACTAGAAGAGGTAGTTGAACTTTTTGCTCATTTTAATAGAATTAAGGCAGCATTACACATCATACATTTTAATACAGATACATTGTAGATTAATATAATTACTCTTGCAACTCTTAAATTGTAATCAATACCATTAATTATATGATGTTTTGTTTACTGTAACTGTTGTTGTTTGACCTATAGGTAAAACAATAGCATATATCTGTTATTTCCATTATATTAATTAATGCTACATGTATACATTTGCTAGTAGCTTATGAACTCTCTGTCAATTAAGTCTTAACCTAATCTTTGGCCACGTATTGACCTTACGTTTGTAACTAGTATATGGTCAAACTATCTCAATTAATGTTCATCAACTATAAGTAAAATAATTATATTAATTTGATACAAACTTTTTTAATTAGGACAATTTTCATATCCTTATAAGTATACTGATACTAACTATATTAAATTTACTAATCTGAACTTTCTGCAGCTCATTATACTCTTCAACTCCTTATTTAGGTACAATATTTAATCATATCATTAAAATGATTTATTTAGACTAACAATATGTGACTTGATTTAAAATAAGAGACCAATTCTGTAAAAACATTCGTGACATGAAAGGGATCACTGTAAAAACATCTTTTGTATGCATACAGTTACCATGAATAGTTGTGTATATATAGCAACTGTATGTATACAAAACTGTTTTTGAGGTGTTTTAACAGTGGTCCTTTTCAGAAATGGTCTCTTATTGCAAAACAGGGCACATATTATTATTCCATTTTAATATTGACACTAAAATTGCATTATTGATTGCTAGGAGATGAAGACAGTTTGTCTAACCTGCTCTAGGCTAAGAATTACTTCTAAATCAGTGATACTTCTCATTCTCTGGAATGTTTTGATGTTTGTTCATATCAGTTTAATACTAAATGTTGATAAAGCAGTCTACCTCAACAGCAATTTTGAACATTATCAAAGTCAGTACATTGTTTACATTATAGGATTGTGTCTGATATGTCTTTCATTTCCACTGTTTGGTCTCATTGCTGATGTAAAGACAATTGTTGAAAAAGGTGAGTACAACAATTATTTCTTTATTACAGGACTGCATACGTATTTTGAATGCAAAGACAACATTGTATTGGAACCATCAGAAAATAGCACCAAAAACTCTCATCATTCAAGTATGAGACAACAATACATGTATATGATATATCTGTATCAAGGAATATATTTTAGACTGCATGGTTTATAAACTTTTTATTAACTACATAACTATAAGAAAGCAATATTTATCATCACTATTTGTAACTTTATCATAACATCAGGTTAGGATGTCTGGTTTATCTTTTACTCAGTGCTTACTCTATTAAAAGCTTCTGTCTCTTTTTCTGTCATATCATGCCTAATAGTTGATATAGGTATTTTAATGTTTTCAAAAAATCATTTTTAGGTTTAATTGAAACATTCAGTCATCGTCTATTGGTCTATGGAGAGTTTACAGTTACTGTGACACATATTCCTAATCACACAAATAGAAGGATTTTATAACTTTATTAACACTTAGAGACCGACGCCCATTATAATTAAATTTTAGATTAACTAGCATTAGGAGTCTCGTGAACACGCTTCAAAAAATGTGCCGTTTATTAGTTAGCAGACCTGCTGTTCTAGTTGTTTCTCATCTCTTGTACTTGTATGAAGCGCTTTCTGAGTGCACTGAAGGTTGCTGGTGTTCTTGAAGACTGTAATTAATCGTATAACGAAGACTCGCGTTTATGTAGGAGTTCGGTGAAAGACTCGACCTATTGGCACTCTGTAAAAGGTGAGATAAGAGTTTCAAATAACTTTATAGTATACTATAGTATATACATATATCTTAGATAGCATTTACTAAGTTAGTAATATATATGTCAGCCCTAATAATCTGTTCCAGACTAAAGGCAACTCATAATATTATGTATCTGTAGAGTGTATAGTAAATATATATGACAGCAGTATTATGTTATATTAGCAGTAAGATGTGCACATATAGCAAGTACGTTAACAGTAGGAGTTAACAGTCACATAGTGATCCAAGTTATTTGTGTCTTTTTCGAGTATGATAGCTTTTGAAGTATTCATCTGGGCATAGAGTAGGGTTGTCAATACAAGTAGAACAAATATAGATGCCTTTCACTATTTTCTGAACAATCACTGCATACAACACAGTCTCTTCTTTTTTGTCACTTTTCTAGGAAATGAGGCTGTCCATTTAGTCAGTCAATATGTGATGATGCAGTCGAAACTGGTTGTGATGTCTGGACTGTATTTACTAACTGAGTAATCAACTCTTTTTGAAAGCAAGGTGTGTCATATTGTTATCAGTGTCAGCCTGTGTCTTTTTGTGAATTATATAAGCATTGACAATAATCATCTCAACAATCCAGAAAAAAATTTCCGCCACCACTTTATAGATTTGTGAAGAAAACTCTAGTAGCTCATCGTTTGTCTCAAGCTTGTTGACACCTAACATAAAATTGCTATAGTCTCTGATGACATTTGTCTAACTCATCAGCTAAAGGTAGGCTAGTGTAGAGCCTATCTGCGTACAAGTCATATTGCTTGTTTTTCAGACAATCACAGAGTGTTAGAACTACCTTGCATGTATGAGATAAGTCTGGTCTCTCAATAAGACAAGTATCTTTCCTATAACATATAAGTAGGTTGTGCATGTATCCAGAATTGTTGTCAGACAATACATAAGCTTTTATACCCCATGGGTTAGGTTTTCCTTTTATGTATTACCTGAAGCTAACTCTACCTCTAAAGGAGATTACTGCTTCATCAGCAGCTACTTGTTTGTCTGGTGTGTAATTACTTTTTAGATGGGTATAACAAATTGATGAATAGTTGTATCTTGCTTTGTTAAGTCTTGCATCAATTTCACTTACATGCCAAAGATTTGAAGGAAATGGTCTCATGACATAATTACATGTAGCACAAGTGGACCAATTGTCATGGATGCGCTCTAACTGTATTATTCCCATATTGAGAATCATCCCAATGAACACTTTCATTTCCTTTGTTGTAACTGCTTTCCAGTTGCTATAAACAAAACATCTCCCATTTTGCTCTTGTTGCTGGTGCAGAGTGTATCCATTGGCTTTGTCAACTAGATATTACCATACAGCAGAAAAAATTAAAACATTGTATTGGTGATATCCAGTCGCTACAATTAGCTGTAGGGCCTGGTGTTTCATTGAATGGTATTTGTTCTGGTGAAATGTCAGTTTCTATAAAAAATTTAAAAAATTGTACCTTTTATTTCTTTCCACTTATATCATGATTCTTTCTGACATCTAGTATTCTCACTACTTCCTCCTCACTCCTTCTCCCTCTACTAACCCCCCCTTATCTTGTCCCCTTCCTCTCCCTCTAGTTACTCCTCTACTTTGTCCCCTTCCTCTTCCTGTAGTCACAGCTAACACAGCTTCATCTTCATCATTGTCATCACTTGAGTCATCACTACTGTCATTGCTACCCTCACTACTCACATCTTCCTCTTGCATATCATCACATCCTTCATCACTTACATATTTATCTATCTCTGATAATCTGTCTATCACTCAATATGATTGAACTGAACCTTTATATGCATCAAAGTATTCTGCCCTTTTCTTACTTAGGTCTATTGCTTGTACAATTTCAGTGTTTTATAGTTTGATGACTTATAGTTTGATGACTTACGTCCAATGACAATGGACATGATTAATAACATACAGAAGTATATCATACTCCATAAGATTGACCTGTAAGTACTATTTATGTCTTGTCTTACACACGTTCACTTCACCTTATGACATCACCTTGACACTGCTTGATAGTCCTTTTGGCAAATGTTTGGCATTATGAACAAGGAATCATTAGGGTCATGTTCTAGAATCTGATGGCATTACAGGGTGAAGCAGATAAAGCTGACAAATTATAGTAACTGTTACTAAATGAATTCTTAACTATAGTATGTAAGAAATTACTTGATTTAAAGAAACTACCAGAAATTTGTAAATGATATGTCAATATCTGATTTTCACTATATAATATATTCCCTTTTCTATTTGGATCATTTTATACTTCATTAATAATTATGTTATTATTTTATAATTATGTGTATGTTGTTGACATTAAAGCTGGTGTGACCTTGGGTTAGCTAGCTGAAATAGATGGAATAGTTGCTTTGAAGGGCTCTTTAATTGGTTGCACATTAACTTACAAGTATAGCTGTTAAAGGTACTGATGTTGATAGCTTAGTGTGAGTGATAATGATACCATTAGATATTTATGAGACTGCATGTGTCTAATTCTATTAAACTGAACAAAAGTTCAATTGCTTCCTTTTAGTTTACTTTTTATAGAATATAAAAAAAATGCTCTTAAGTAAGGTAAATTATAAATATATTGAATTAAACAGAAAATTGCTATTTAAAGTATCAATGAAAGTAACACTCTATAGCCATCCTACAAACATTTTAAACACTGACCATGCATCCACAGCTCCTTATTTACTGACTTTAAATATGACAGGAGTGCATGTTAAGAAAAACAGACAAGTACTTCTTAATTTGAAGGAGTTATTGGTACATAGTTGCTGTTGTTGTGTAGTTTAAACCATGTTTACAAATATTAATTGAACTACATGTTTTGTAGCAAAATTGTTTTTGATAATCTAAATTGTATGTGTAGACAAAGATTTTACATTCTCCTCCAAAAATATGCTAAAGACCAATGTAATAAAAAGAGATACATCAGCTTTTATTTAATTATTTGTTTAGACACTTTGACATATAGCCTGACATTCAGCTTTGGTAATATTCTAATTACAAGCTAACAAATATTAAAATTATTTTTCTTGAAAAGACCTATTAATACTTCTGTTAACATATATCTAAATTTTCATGTTAATAAAAATCTGTTACATGTTATCTGTTATAGTTATTTGAAAAAAATGGATGCTGTAAGGCTACCAAGCAAACTTTAGTAAATGTTTAACAGATTTACTGAATACAAATAAACACATACTATTAGTTAAAGTATGTAAAGTATACAAAGTAACTTTTACTTTGTAAGTTAAAGTTAAATGACACTAAATTAATCATTTATAAAATAAACTAAATGTAATTAGTCTGTTGATTTAAGTGATAGTCCCATTTCTCTTCTGTATTCAACTTCTTGATCCAAATATCTTTCATAATGTTCCTCAGCTATCAAATGTACATTGACTTCATTCTCTCTAACTCTAAACTTGTAATGTTTGGCTAGTATCAGGAATATAATAAGTATTATGAGAATAATGACACTCTTTAGTACATGATAGTAAAGACTCTGACAGTGTATTTCTCCTTGGCAACTAAATAAATACTTTCCACTATTTTTAATAATATTACCAAGTTGAAATCCTGCATTCCATAGTCCAATCAAAAACCCCCTCATCTTATGTGGACACTGAGCTATTGTAAACTCTAATGACGTTGGAAAAATGAAGGTAAAAGTAATTCCATGTAAAATTTGAGGAATGATAAGTGCTTTGTATGAAGTGGTATTTAAATTAAAACTGTTTCTACAAGCCAACATGACAACATAGTATAATGTAGTCAATAAAGCAAAAATAAGTCCTAAACCAATTCTCTTGAGCATGCTAGGAATAAATTTATAGAAACATGGATACAGGAAGTGATAGAGAAGAATAAGAACTACAGCTACTGAGAAGTATAATAAATCCTTGTTGACACAACATAAAATAAACTGTGAAGTTTTCTTTGGAAGTAAAAATTTAAAATCTATTGTTTCTCCTGCATAGGTAACGCCCACAATAGAAATTAATAAGGGAATTAACCTTAAAACTGTTTTAACATCCTCTACCTGCTCCTCTGAGAAAGGTCCACCATATTTCTCTTTACCTAAGTCTAGACGTGAAGGATAGTCTTTCTCCCAGTACGTTAAAGCACTACGATTTCTTGGATATTTGTTTTTTCTGGCATAATTAAGAACTTGACCAATGTATTTGACTGGATTGACAATGTGTGGAGTAGTATCAAGCCAATGCTTAAAGAAATAGTTAGTTATTAATACTAGAGATACAGTAATACCTGATATGACATAACACATAATGAAAAACTGTTCAAACAAACACTGTCCAATTTCAAACAGAAGATAAGATAAAGCCATGCAGATAGCATGCCAATAGATAATAGCACTTAGTTCATCAGCTGATGCTCCTATTACTTGATCAAGACTGAATTGAATCAGATTAGAGTAAAAAGAACAACTACCAGTCAATTCCAGTATAAAAGCTATACTCAAGACTATTAAAGAAAGAGTGTCATACTCTGGCAAGTATGTTTTAATGATATATGACAAGCCAAAAATTATCCAAGACAAAAATGAGAAGTATACACCAGCTATAGTATTTTTATATCTACCTGTCTTTACATCAGCAGCTAGACCAAACAGTGGAAATGAAAGACATATCAAACACAATCCTATACTGTAAAGGATGTGTTGACTATGATGATCATCAATATTGCTGTTGAGGTAGATTGTTTTACCAAAATATACTATTGAACGGATATGAACAAACATCAAAACATTCCAGAGAATGAGAAGTATCACTGATTTAGAACTAATTCTTCGCTTACAATAGGTTAGACAAAGTGTCTTCATCTCCTAGGAATCAATAATATAATTTTAGTGTAAAAATTAAAATGGAATAACAATATTGTTATTTAAAGAAAATCATTTGGTTGTTTAACTATACTATTTCGTCAATACTCCCATGGCCCCAAATGCAATATTTGACCTAGACATAAAAAAATTCTGGAAGAGTTTTAACTAGCCCTGAAAATATCAAATGGTTTCAAGAGAAGGAACAAACGAAGCTAGATAAACCGAAGAAGAAGGAGGTAAGATAAGGGGTGAAGGAAAAAAGGGCAATAATAAAGATTGAATTACAAATGAAAGGTATATGCATCTGTATACATGGTAGTTTAAAACTTATTGACTGCTATGTAGGTTATTATAATGTATAATGTTATGAAGAATTAATGTTTCTAAAGCAATTTCTATTCACTGAATTTTGTCTTAAATAGGACCTGCAACTAAAAATGGTCCACTAATAAAAAAATGAAGCAAGTACAAATAGTATGTTTTAAACAATAGTAATTGAGTTTCGTTTTAAAAATTAATGTTTATTTATCAGCAGGAACATCTAACAGTGATGAATCTATTGAGCTTCGTTCTCATACATTGTCAGAGACAATAGATGGTATAGCTACTTTAATAATGTATATGTTTATATACAGTTTACCTTTAAATAGATGCAAGTTTTATCAATCGATCACTGGACAGTACTAGTATATGGACCAGATAAAAATCTATAAAGCTGAAAAAATGAATAGTAACTAGCTTTGTTTATATTATGTAGCAGTGAGTAATTTTAACTTTCAGTAAGAACAGTGTCTAATGGTGACATTGTTGAGTTCTCAACTCAAATGATTGGTATGTAAGATTGGTTCTATTAAAATGGATTTACTTTTTATCAGATACAAGTTATTTCCATAAATCAGTGGAGAGTACAGGTGTAAGGACTAGAAGACAAGTCATTAGTGATGATACTTTTAGGGAAAACCCGATAAAGTTATGAGAATGACAACTGTAAATGTTATTGCAAAGACATAAGTTGTGTCTCTGTACTTAACATAAGTTTTGGAAATGTATTCATTGTCTAGACAGTTGATTGTCATGTCTAGTGTGTATATATTTATTGTTTTTTTTGTTATGTCAATGGGTTTTCTATATCTTATTATTTTAATAACTTCTACTTTGTTTAAGGTACTTACATGATTTCTTTATAATTATATCATTATATTTATTATATAATGTTTTTTCTGTTATAAATTGATCCCTATGTTTTCTTTCTTTTTCTTTACTTCAATGTTTGATCATAGTTTTTATAGACCAAATGATTATCTACTCTGATGCTAAATAATGGACTCGCAGCCACTCTCAACTAAATAAGTGGGGAGTGGATGTGTGTCCAATTAATTGATTACACATGGACTAGTCAGTTCATGGTTCGTGCGCAAGTAAACAATTTTGTTGAAACTTCAAATTCTTGCTATAAACAGAGGGATATTAGATGACTATTGTTAGATGCTTCTGGAATGATTCAGCTTTCCTTTTTTGAATCGTCACTAAGGGTCCGAAATTTGGAAAGTTTGTCCGAATACTGCGGTTTTCCAGACACTTGAATATATTGCATTGTAGCAAGTAGAGCTAACATGCAAAAATGACGATTGTTTTACTATATAATGTATAATAATGACAATAAATCAATATTCGGAAAAACCAATTTCGGACGGTTGTTGCTCTTAAACCGTATAAGCTATGAACTTCTAGTTTACACTAACATCTACCTACTGTTTATGTCTTTTTGTAATAAAACAATTGTCTTTTTTGAATGTTAGCTCTAGTCGCTACAATGCAATATATTCAAATGTCTGAAAACCACAGTATTTGGACAAACTTTCCAAATTTCGGACCTTTAGTGATGATTCAAAAAGGGAAGCAGGTATTGTAACCATGTTTTGATTTTAATTGTATAGTTTAGTTAGCTCAACAAATGACTTATCAAAAGGATATGAATGAGCTGTAGTATCATAATTCAATAATGAAAGCTATCACACAAAGGTTACAAAATAAACAAATAAATGAAGACTCTGTTTAATGTTATTAGTTAGCCACAAGAATTTTCATTGATACTGGGCATGTGTCTGCATACATACTTCTATTCTAATATCTATGGTGTAAGTGCTGTCACTATGGAAGTTATAATTGGACAGCCATCAACATCAGATATGTGTTCGTTATAGGAAGTCATTTATACAATGATTCCAATTGACAATTCAATAGTGATTAGAAATAGAAAGTTTATATATTGTTAATAGGTATGGTATAAATGGAAGTAATGTTCTCAATGTAGATGTTGAGCTGGTTAAAACAATAAGTACATTTTAACAGTTAAAACCTTTTTGAGATGTAGGGTTGTAATGCTAAAAAGGAAAGAAATTAGCAAGGTTAGGATTATTGCTGGAATACACAAAATCCATAATTAATAAGCAGGCAATCTTTATATTATAAACTTAAAAATGGCTCTTACAGAGCTATATTGGACTGTTCATTGATCCCAACCTATATCTTCCTTTTTGTCATTGCCATCCTTTCATTTATATATCATAGAATCTATCTGTTTAAGTGTACAATTATACACCAATAGACTAATAATAATAACATACCAAGTATGAAACACGAACGAATCTCTCTTCGGAACGAACCGACTTGAGTAGCTAGACAGTGCACTATGGTGGCCAAGAAGGACAATCCGTTGACGGGGCAGTCCTGAAACCCGCCCGGATACGTCAAAAAATCAAAACGGACACGGCCATTTTTCCATCCGGGTTGGATAATGTCCGCCCGGAGACGTCAAAAATTCTGGGCGGATACGACATATAATCTGTACACGTGAAAGATTATAAGTGGCGGTACGGTGGAAGTCAAAAGCCAAATAAATTTTATTATAATAATTTCATACTATATTCAAAATATTCTTAACACAGTCATTAATACTTATTTGTGGTTGGTTTTATGGTTTATAATAATGACATACCTCTTCACATTCCAGTGGTTTCGTAGCTAAAGTTAATAAGCAAGTACAAACTGTTGTACTAAGGTACATTTATCTCAGCTCTAATACTGCACACAGGTAAGAAATCTTGAACAACCCTACCCAACATGTGTACGAAGCCAATGTTTAAAAATGGTGTTCTGTTATCGGAAGGCTCTCAAAGATTTGACAATGATTAGTGTATCTTAGAAAGTATAGCAGTAATTTAAAAAAAAGCTTTCATAGGATTATAGATCTCATATAACTATAATAGCACTGTAAGTTTCTAATGTCTAGCTATAAGAAGTTTTTAGAAAAATTTATATGCCTTTGTTCTGTATACTTTTACTCCAGTAACTCTTGATTAATACGTGCAATTGTTTAAAATTTTTTATCGAGGTTGAAGACCATTGATATAATATAGTAGTCGAAGGATGCTATTGAAACAAGAAAAGATATAAAATTATATAAAGAAAAATTAAGCTATGAATATAGTCTTGAGACTAATTACTGCCACTGTACCGTCACCTTAAAATGAGTGTGGTAATAAGGCATGTGCTAATTTCGTCAAATTTCATCTCGCCAACTATAAAATTTTACAATTCCGCCAAATTTTAATGTTATCAATATATCCTAGTATATGGTATACCCACTAACAATTATTAACCTTTAGACTTGATAAATAAAATAATTTGTTTTATAACAGTTACGATTTCATTACATTATAATGATGTCATATGACATAATCATAACTCACCACTAATGGCTAAAGATTACATTATCAAAGTACTATTGATCAGTAGTTTTCTACCATGCAATTTACCATTAACAATGTGTATCAAAAAGATTGAATGATGGTACTTAAAGGTATTGACCTTAAATAAGCAGACCATTAAGCGTAGATACACAACATGTGGTACATTTGCTCCAAGGGTCTGGTTATGACAGGTACAATTTATAGTATTTATAGTATTTTTTACTAATGAGCACTATACACTGTTATTTTGGCCTCTCTCAACATGGTTACATCATAAAACAAATTGTTGAAATGAAAACAACATTTTGAATTCAGTAATTCAGCAAATATAAGTCACTAAACCAGTTAGTAGCAATGTTATTTGAAATTTAGCTTCATGGGTTCTGTTTTAAGATCTATATTCTTTTTGGGATCAACATTATGGACCAAACTACCAGAATATTCTCCACAAACATCAATTACTCCCTTGTCATCAACACGAACCTATTAACATAGCATATAATTAACAGATAGTTATGATATGATCTTACTCTTAAACAGTATGTATCATTGTGATAAATGTACCAGTCAACCAAATAATCAATGTATTTTTTCCCACCATTTAGTATCTTCTCTGCATTATTCTTCATCTAGACAAAGAAATGTTTTGTCGCATTGAATGTGATTGTTTATGTATTACTATCTTGACTATTTCTTCCTGTGCACCATTTGGTTTCTCTGGTTTCTCAGTAGATGATGGAGGACATGGTGTGTGATCCACAACAGAGCGTTCAGTACCCTCAAAGTGTTTTGGTTCTTTATTTTAGACAAGAGACTTCAACCAAGTAAAACCCTGTACTAATGTTGGATGTATTCCGCCTGGTTCTTTGTCTAATTAACAATTATTAAGTTCATTATAATCAATATTTACTAAACAAATGCATATCACATATGTTATGATTTCACAATATAATATATATATATATATATATATATTATATATAGTATTATAAGTGTAAAAAAGATATTACAGTGAGATATCATAGTACCAGAATATATGTACCAATTTGAATACTATGATCCCATTTCAGCCTTCTTTAATATGCTTTAACACAAAAAGACTAACAACACCATACGTATGCATATATACATATATACATATATTAAATACATAGGTATATATTCAAACCTTTAAGGAAAAAATCACTACTAAAAGGTTCAAAAAACGGTGCCTGAACTTTTTCATGTGACAAGTTAATTACATCTTCTCTGGTATTATTGAGGATAACCAAAGATTTTTTTTCTTCGCTGCATATTCCCTGATGTTCTTACATAGACAGTGAGTCCAAATACCTCCTTCCCATGAGTTTCCTATAGAAGGCTCCCTCACATATCCTGCATGGGCAACAACAGTAAAATCAACGCTTGGTTGATAAGGAGGGAGGACAGAATTAGCTGTAATGATGGGTGCAGCAGTCTCAAGTGGAGGTCCTTCAATGTCAGTTAAACAACAATCAAAAAGAAACAAACGATAACGATCTTCAAGACAACATTTACAATTTGCTGGTTCAAATGGAGAAGTTAATTCATTACTATCAAAGATATCAGAAGCTAACGCAAAATATTCTTTTCCATTTTTACTCCCTCTGTGTCCTGAATAATACACAACTCAGATGAATTGAGAATAATGAATACTCAGACACAATCTGGGCGACTTTTCTGATTTTGTCGGGTGATAGATCTTTAATCACCCATGTGGCAAAATTAAGACTTTTAAAGGTCGATTTCACGTTATCAATATCATTTTCACTTCCGTCAGGATCATTTTCAAAAACACTTATTACGACTGCAAGACCTACTCTAGGATCTTCATGTCCATAATTTGTTTGATCAAGAAAGTCTTGATAGGCTTCACAAAAAAGAATTACAATCAATAAGAGGTATGTATATATATAAGTGTAGGATATGTTGTGGTTTAAAATCATCATAATTTATTGAAATCAGAAAAATTATTTTCAACAACTGCATACAAATTTGACATTGGAATCAGTTCAGTATTATACGGTACTAACCTTGTTTATCAAAATCTTGCTGTTTGGAGAATCTCTATGAACAAACACAATTAAACAAATCACTCAACATTCCAGTTTAGTTAATTATTGTATTAAAATAACTAGAACTCCGTGAATGTGGTCTGTGGACTGTACACACTGTTAAAAATCAGGTGTAAATATCGTATACCAGGGAGTAACTTATTCTTGATTTAGGGGTGTAAATATAATATAGGGTATAAGGTAAAGCAGTGAGGTGTAAATAGAGGTACAGTCCCGAATATATCCATTCGACATAAAATTTGAATGAATCCGTTATGCAGCGAGATGACCTCACGTGACGACAAAAGTAGGCAGGACTGAATCAGTGACGACATAATTTACTCTGCTTTTACTATGATGAATTATTAATTTATTATTATTCATTTATTAAGATTATTCATTATTAATTCATTAAAATTAAGATGTAAAATAATATTTAGGAACAATACAGTGTATGATTGAATGACAAACAGGCATTGTTCTAATGTGATGTGGTTGAAATGAAAAAAGATTATTGTATTTGACAGTGGATTTCAATGAGGACATTTGCACGACAAAACAATGATAGTGACAATTAAATTCTAATGTGATTAAAACTTGTACTCAAAATAAACTAATGACAAATATATCGAGTAGCTTCCCAAACACAGGATAATAATCTGTGTCCATCTTCACCACCAAGGCACAAGACTTCTTGTACAATGTGCCATCAATGGACACCCATGCAACCCTGTAATAAAGAATCACTAAATAACCTTATAAATACTTGATGCCAAATCAAGGCAGTACTGAATTTACAACAACAAATATAGCTAGTCTCATAGCCAAGTCACTTGCTAGGAAGGGAGGGTTTAGTGATTGCATGTTTAAAATCATAATACTTTCAGATAGGGTTATTCTCAGAAATTTGTTCAATAGAGGAAATTAACTAAAAAATTGGTACATGTAGGTGGGAGATTCTAACAGTGTAATCATAATAACCTTGTAATATCTCCTGAGCACTAAGCTAACTCTGCTGGAGCAACCAAAGCAGACACAATGTCACCTAGATAAATGAGGTGAAAATGATAGCAAATGAGAAATTACGTATTCACCTGGACCAATATCCACTGTTCCTGAATGATACTCAAAATTATTCATCCTGTGGTAGCACTGAAGTTTCTGATGACGTATGGCCAGAGTGTATGGTAGATTGATGAAGTTACCAACACTTTGAGTGAGTTTTTTGAAATAGGAGTGTTTTGCTTCAAAACGCATTGTCCAGTGTTGTCTTAGTGGTCCAAATCTGTTAAAAATATAACAATTTACAATTGCACACATGTATGCATAAACTCACTCAAGAATCAGCCTTGCACAATATAGTGCATTTTAGGAGTAATGGAGGCATTAGGATTAGATATAGTGCCCCATTTCATTTGAGGCTGTCCTCTGATTTGAAATATATATCCTGTTTCCTATAAAAAATCAACAACAAATTAATAAGCTACAGTAGATGTGACTGCTTACCAATTTCTTTATTTCTTCTAAAATAGGCTTCAAAATTGTATTAACACCATACTTCTTGAAATGTTTACTCTTTGCAATAGCTGCTAGTTGAATCCGGCTTACCTTTGAGCGGAATAAAGGAGGAATGTTCCCAAGGACAAAATAAAATACAGCTATACTGTATAGAGGTGGAAATAGATGTAAATTAAATCAGAAGGATGAATGAATAACTCACCCAACTTGTGGATAATACATTTGGAACCTAGTGGATTACATACCTCCAAATCATCATAATATAGAAATATCTGAAGAAATTTTGAGTCATGTGTGTACTGCACAATGTCATTTTATAATGATCATGTCTATAACTAGGAATGCTACATCTAACTTACAGTTATAATTCCAAAGGTGAGCAACTACATGTAAATCAGATATTGCATAACAACTAGACCTACCCATGCCAGAGTAATAACTTTGTATTGGGTATAAGTTAATTGTCACCAAGCAATCAATGCACTTCATACATTATTCAGCTATAAATTTGCTGTATTGGTTACAATTGTATGTGCATGCTTGAAAATCAATATCATTATCAAATATGAAACATTAATTATATCCAGTGTATGCAATACTGGTAGATATATACACTATATATATATATATATATATATATATATATATACATACATATATACTAATCTCATAAATATAATATGAATACTTGTACATATTACAATACAATAAGAACATACAGTGGCCATGCTATGATCAAAAATCCAAATAGAGCAACAATTATTGAAGAGTATAGTCTGATATCACTCAGAGTTTTCTATATAAAAAATACAGTTAATTTCATGTGTTTATTTAGATACTTATACTTATCCAAAACATAATCATTTGTTGCATGAATAACCAATTGTAATTAGAATTTAGATCTACCATTTGCACCCTCCATTCATAGAAGACTACATTGATCTATCAACGTTGCTTTGTTCTAAGTAATAAACACAATACAATAGCTATAGAATGTTATGTTCAACTAATTGGACTATTATCACCTTATTGATTATTTTGTAAATATGAATCTAATTACAGTACTGTATAAATAGTCTTGACTTTTCTGATTTTTTGTAGTATTGTTGAGTATTGTTATCATCTGAGTATCTTAAGGAAAAATATAATCTTTGTTATAACGTAAAGGACATAACATAGAAAAGATGCAACAGCTAGTTACATAGTGCAGCTAAATAGATGCTATATACATGTAGTACTGCAGATGCAACATTCTAAGAGATGCAAATTCAGAATGCAATAGAGAAACAGTTTTCATACATTAGTAAACTCTCTTCGTACCTTTTGAAACTTTTGAGATCATAGCCTCACTCAGTGCCTACAACAAATGTCACGGGCCATTAAGGAAATTCCATGTTTTTATCTTGAAGACATTCCCAGGTATACTCACTATTTGGATGACTTGAAGAATTAACAACAAGTGGAATTGGTGTATGTGGATACTTCAGCCTTGGAGTGATGTGTGATGTAAATGAAACAGGTGTATCTCCTTGATACAGATATATCATATACATGTATTGTTGTCTCATACTTGAATGATGAGAGTTTTTGGTGCTATTTTCTGATGGTTCCAATACAACGATGTCTTTGCATTCAAAATACGTATGCAGTCCTGTAATAAAGAAATAATTGTTGTACTCACCTTTTTCAACAATTACTTTAAAAATGTCAAAGTTACAAGGATTAAAAGGTCCCTTTATGTCCATCATACATGAAGCTCTAAGCTCTGCCAATTTTATGCCATACCATTTCTTGAGTTAATGGCATCGTGTTATATTTTTGACATTAGTATACTGGATGTATAAAAAACACAAATGACTAACAATTATTTGAATATTTATTGTCACCTTTGATGATGTCATCATCACTAGCTTCAGATAGACTAATATCTAAAATTTGTAAGGTGTAAAGATGTTAAAAGTTGTTTTGGGTACCATTTATTTTCTTCTTGATGGATAGCTTATCAGTGCAACGATTACTTCTGTTTCCTATACCAAGGGTCAACTTCTTTGAAGCAATTCTTATTTTATTTAGATATCCTCAAAATGTCCTTAGCTGCCACTTATCTCCTGTCTGTGTCATCTCATCTGGAATAATACAGCCACATGAGGTGAGAAAAACACAATCTGTTTCATCGATATTAATAACTTCTGATATTTTGTTATACATGTGGTATATGAGTCTGTTTTCTTTAGATCAATCTCAAACATGGGAGATTCCTTAACAATTTTTTTCCTTTTAATATCATGTAGCAGCAACTTATCTAAAGAAACAACTTTCAAACATCACAACTATGATACATCTCACCTGGACAGTGTTTCAAGTTCGCGCTTTATACAACCCAGTCTCAGTTTGACTACTAGTTGGCTTTTTCTTTTTTTGCATTTTGTTTGCCCTTTTCACTAATCCTGATGAAGAAAACTTGACGATTATTAATATTGATTCTAACTACGAATACCTACCCTCCATGTTTTCAGAGTCCTCTTTCTCCTGAGCCAATTCCATTTACTTTTGCCACAGTGTCTTGACTTAAAGACACTAAACTAGAGACTATGCTGTCCATTGAACTGGTCATATTGACAATCCGCCTACTAACCCAGCCCAGGCACAAGTTATCGCCAGATTATTTGTCCTATCCGCCAGGAATTTTGACGTATCAGGGCGGATATCGTCCAACCCCGATTTTTTGACGTATCCGGGTGGGTTTCAGGACGGACCAGTCAACGGATTGTCCTTCTGGGCCACTACAGTGCACTGTCTTGCTACTCAAGTCGGTTCGTTCCGAAAGAGAGATTCTTTGGTGTTCCATACTTGGTATGTTATTATTACTCTATTCTATTCGTATATAATTGTACACTTAAACACATGGATTCTATGATATATAAAATGAAAAGGATGACAATGACAAAAAGAAAGAGATAGGTTAGGATCAGTGATCACTCCAATATAGCTCAGTAAGAGCCATTTTTAAGTTTAGATAAATAAGATTTGGCTATTTATTCAGTATGGATTTTGTGTATTCCAGCAATAATCCTAACCTTGCCAATTCTTTCTTTTTTAGCATTGCATCCCTACATCTCAAAAATTTTTAATGTTAAAATATACTTATTGTTTTAACCAGTTCAACATCTACATTGAGAACATTACTTACGTTTATACCTATTAGCAAAATATATAATGTTTCTATTTCTAATCACTATTGAATTGTCTATTGGAATAAATCTATAAATGACTTCCTATAAAAGACACATGTCTGATGTTGATGGCTGTCCAATTATAACTTCCATAGTGACAGCACTTACACCATAGATATTAGAATAGAAGTATGTATACAGACACATGTCCAGTATCAATGAAAATTCTTGTGGCTAAGTAATGGCATTAAACAGAGTCTTCATTTATTTGTTTATTTTACAGTGAAGTGTAATCTTTGTTTGATAGCTTTCATTATTGAATTATGATACTCCACCTCATTCATATATCTTTTGATAAGTCATTTGTTGAGCTAAATAAACTATTAAATCAAAACATAGCTACAATATCTTTATTTGGACTATTGCAGTGTTTTAAACTTCGATCCACTGTCTCCTCTGTATAAAATACTTTTAATTAGTGAATCCAGGGTATCATTCTATATATCAACTCATGAAATGGCATCCTTGACTTTATGCCTATGGCAATAATCAGTCTAATGCAATTAATTGGTCAATATCAGTGAAGCTTACGATTAATTGTGCATACTAGTATACTCTACTCAAGTTGTTCACATTCTGGCATGCAAACAGTTCTTGAAATGATAATCATTAATATGTCATTATTTTATGATGTGGCCATACCGGTATGTCTATGCCCTAACACAACGTTAGAGGTTTTTGGGTTATCATTTGCTAGCTAAGTAGGAAAGCAAAAAAGTAGACCATTAAGCCTCATACGCAGTGTAAAAACTAATATGTCATTGTAACAACTAATTTATACATTACATGAGTGGATTACTATGGCATATAGAACTATACTACAAGACTGAGATGAATCACTGTTCTTTGGATAATCTATATAATCTTTGTTCTAAATGTTTTGTTAATTATTTTCTTGTTATTATTTTTAACTGATGTTATTGCAACTTTTATTATTTCTAAAGAATTATAGCATTGTCACATATGGCTCAAAATCAAAGTCAATACTCAAACATTTTGTGAGTCTATCTCTTAATAATTTTATAATTACAAGTCACAAACAGTTATAGGTTGTTACAAGTATTTCATATAAATATGGATGTTTTCTTAAAGAAAAATATATTTCTTTACCATTCTTATTAAAACTTAATGTAGGACTTTTCCAGTACAATGAATATTTATGTTTTATGATGATATAAATATTGTAATTAAGTATACTTTGGCTAGTCTCTAGTTTCTTCCTATGTCTTTACAAAATTTTCTCTGTTATCTGTGTCAACTAAATTTTCTTTTCTGTTATTGTAACTTTTTTCTTTTCTGTTATTGTAACTTTAGAAATCATCTGATATGTTATAAGTATGTCAATTAGCATATCTGTTGTGGTTTACTTATTAATAAGAACATCTATATTGCCCTTTGGTAATATCTTTTTAAATATTCCCTAATTGACAGCGTTAATGTAACACATAGAGAGTTGACAAACATTAGATATTTTTCTTTAAAAATTGTTTTTATCTCATAAATCTACTATGATCATATTATGATGAAATCTCACATTGTATTCCACTTTAGTTGGTAACTATAAACACAATTAGTATTATGAATTGTTTAATTGTGTATTCATTATTAATCTTCCCTTTTCTCAATTATGATGACAACCTATAATATATTCTGTAATACTTATTCAGCAAGTAAGTATGAAAATGCATTATTGTTATTCCTATTATGAATTGTTTAACTGTGTGTGTATCCATTATTAAATTGTAATCAATACCATTAATTAAATAATGTTTTGTTTACTATAACTGTTGTTGTTTGTACTATAGGTAAAACAATAGCATATATCTGTTATTTCCATGACATTAATTATTGCTACATGTATACATTTGCTATTAGATTGTGAACTCTCTGTCAATTAAGTCTTAACTAAATCTCTGACAACACATTCACCTTGTGTTTGTTATTATAGTCAAAGTATCTTAGTTATTGTTCATCACCTATAAGTAAAATAATTACATTAATTTGATACAAATTATTTTAATTAGGACAATATTCATATCCTTATGAAAACTCTTTCTAGTTTGATGTTTATCAAGTGTGTTGGCCCTCCTCCCCAAAAGTTTGAACCACACCCATACATTAAAACCCGGATAACACAAAGGCATTGTTTATCTGATGATAGTAAAGCTCGTGGATGAAAGAAAAATGATGAAGAGGATCACAGTTACTTTATAATTTGGAACAAGCTCAATATTTAATAATTAAACTTGTACTTATGTACTTAAAATTTTTTACTTTAATATTGTTATAAATACTGATTTTGCATGTTTTTTAATCAGTTATCATGTTTGAAATTATTGATGGCTGGCAGTATAACCTCCTCCTGATTTACAATTAAACCCCTGCTTATAAGTATACTGATACTAACTATATCAAGTTTACTAATCTGAACTTTCTGTAGCTTATTATACTCTCTTAGATCCCCGTGCAGAAAAAGTATCCGTCGAAGCGCGCTTATACGCGTCTAAAGGCGAAGGAATCAGTCGCCCAAAATCGCGTTCCAGCATAAAAAAACTTAAATACCCGCGCATAAAAATCGCATTTTATCGCCTACCATCACTAATCATCGATATCTCAAAAAAACGCACAAAAACGCACGTTTACTGGAGATATTCTAACTAGATCATAGATGATGTGGTCTGTCTTACCATATAAGACCTGCACCAGTGAAGAGAGAAAATTGTTTTGACTAAATGTATTTGTTTCTGTATGCTGGATTAAAAATAATTGAATAAAGACAAAGTCGTTAATCTGACTTGGATACTAAAAGCTGATGTATCATCCACTATGACTTATATATAACAAACATTTTTGGTAAGTAATAAAACAAACCATCAAACAAATACAATTGTCATTATTGATTTTCAAATTCTTAACAAAACAATTATCAGTTTTTAATTGCAAATTTTCTTTTTCATAGCTCTAATGTTTCGGCATTTAGAGTTCATGTTTTTGTGCAAGATTGTTCCCCACCTCTTCAGCTCTAATTCTCTTGTCATCATGGGGTACTTGTAATCAATATGCACTGTAGAAAAATTACTGATGGATATACTTTGTTAAAGAGAGTGACTTACAACGAATACCATCAATAACATCTTGTCTAAGAAGTTCCCTCCCTTCTGTTTCAGTGCAATTACCAACCGAAAGTTCTTCTTTAGTGAAAAAGACGTCCATTAGCTTGAGTGCTAACTGGCAAGCATCAGTAGATGCATTTTCTTTAGCTTTTACACCCAGTTGGCTGAAGCCATCTATGACGACACACCGTTCCTTTACACTTGGGTCTCCTAACACACATAGAACTATAAAAATAAATGCATTTAAGTTACATGTAGTCATAAACATAGCATACCATCTTCTGAACTCTTACGAGTGAGGACTGGGGTAGGAATTGGAGTGGGAATTGGTGATGTAAAACTTGATGACAATGATAGGTCGTCAGAGCTTTCAGAAAGTGCCCTGTCATAACGTTCCTGTAAATTTTATTAATGTTATATTCAACAGTATATAGTATGGTTTCACCTTTTTTCTTTTTTTCTTTAGATCTTTCACTTCCTTTGTTAATGATGACACCTGAGAAATGAGTGTATGCATCATTGTTGTTAGTCCTGTTTGGTACTAATAGCAATAAAATGAATGCATGTAATCTCATTAGAACCAAACCCACTTGAGGAGGGTGAAACAAGACTTCGCTCCCAGCTTGATGCTTGAAATAACAATAAATCAAAGTATATTTTAAAGATACTTTACTTGTGCAAACAAAAATGGATGGGGTAAGACTGAGGTACTATTACTTGGAGAAATCACCTTGTCCTATATAGTGATAAATTACGTAATATTATAAAATATATTACTTGAGGAATTTTGAATTGGCAGGCACTAGTAAATTCACCTCCATGATACTAGATTAAAATATTGTATTAATAAAAATGGTTATAAACATTGTATTTATAAAATGTACCTGAGGACTGTAAGAACCAAATGGCAACAGAAAGGAAGACTGTGGTGATGATACTAGTGAAGGTACATCTGGAGATGGTGAACGGACGTTTGGTGGGATGGATGTCACCTGAATGTCCTCTGATCCCGAAATTGAAAGAATATCTCTTGATGTTTTAACATTTAGTGTTTGCCTAGCTTTTTCCTTCACTCTTTTAGAATTCACTTTAGACTTAGTTCTCTGCATGAGGAGGGGAAGACAAACAATAAATTATCAGTGAGAGGTTAAGAACATCTTTTGACATTAGTAATCTTTTAGACTCATTTCAATACATTTCAAGTCTGAACATTAACTTTTTTTTAAAGTGGTTGCCTTGTTGATAGTGTAAAAGTTCTCACCCCGCCTAGTCAGGAAGTGGGATTTTATACTATGCTACATGAATAAACTACATTAAGTAACATATAACCTTAGCTTCTGAGGTGAGATCAAGCTCATGAAGTACTGAATCAGAATCAGAATCCGAGTTGTATGGATATTCTGATCTTGAACGCTTAGCCTTCTAAATGAAGTACATGTTACTGTAAGGCATGCACATACTTATATCATTCATATACTTTTGCCTGAGAAGCCTGATTTTTGTCAGAGCTAGTATCAGAATCTACAAAAAATTATAAGACTGAAATGAATAAAAAAGCTGTACCTAATGTGACAGTGAGGGCATCTTTATATTTTTGAGAGGTTCTCTTTTTTGGGGTATCATCTGCCAATTAGGAAAAGCAATGATACTGATATACCAAAGAAGCTAACTTACTTGAAGCAATATTCTTCTGTGAAGGACTCTTGAATGGGCTCCTTTTTCTTGGGGTAACTATTACAAGAAATACATAGACTAACATAATTTATTGTAAAGTAGAAAATTTCTATTAAAATGCTGGCCAAAGATATTGCAAATTTTAGACTACAAAAATGCTAATGTTTATCTAACACACTAATTAATGGCAACACATAGCACATACCAGGGATCTTGGCTTTTTGCCCTTTTTTTGATTTACCTGAAAATTACTAAATGTTAGTATACAATTGATTATATTAGTAATATTACCTTTAGATTTTGGGCTGAAATCTTTTAGAAAAGACACTGGGGGCAACTTGAATTCATCTGCATCTATAAGATTAATCGACAACTCATTCGTGATCTAACATTATTTACAAATATACCTGTTGTAATGCTATCATCTAATTGTTCTGAGAAAGCTTCTGTCTGTGGGACTGAGTCACTATTGTCTAATAAAGCTTCCTTAACATGCAGCAACTTTTGCATTTCTACATACGTACCTATAAGAAATATCCTAATCACAAACATGAGTTATTAAAATTACCTTTTCCAATTACTTCAGCAGGAAAGGGTTTTCCATGATATAGAGTGTCACAAATACTTCCTACTGTAATATCAAGGATGTCAACTCCTTCAGATGGTATGATATGTTTGTTTGGTACAACATCATAGAGGACATCATCCTCATTCTTCCATTGCACAAGAAAATATAATGCTATCAGAGATGTTAAAAACTTTGATCCACTGCATTTATTTTTAAAATGAAATATAGCTACAGAATGTTTATATATATTATATATATCTTACAAGATCAAACAGCAGGACATTGTAAGCAAAATAATAGCAACACATTATGCTACTAAAATTAAAGGGCAATTAAACTTGTTGCGTTTGTCTGCTGGTAAGATTCCCAGGACACAAACGCTCTAGGTTGCTGAACTACTTATTCCTTTAATTCTGAGACAATACTATATAGTGTTAAGTAAAATTCACCATTCACCCTATACCTTTCAATAGCTTGCTTCTCTCATGGTTTTGTCGCCTTTCTCCCTTTGACATTTTTCTCTCTTTGACAAAGTTCTTGAAAAACAATAGCACGTGTTGAAAATACTTACGGGGGTTTTAAAACCCCAAATTCCTTGTTACGGGGCCATTTTGCATGTGTACTATTAATGGATTCTACGTCGTCCAATGACTTTTCGAGTACTGATACATATTCAGATAAATCTTCAGTGGTGTCAGAGTCTGAATTTGACACTGATTCTGAAACAGAAGACGAGGAAATGGCATCATCTTCTGACTCAGAGCTCCAAGAACTTGATGATGTTGAGCATGATGGCTCAGAGCTGACACCCCTCTATGATGGTGCACGAATAAGTGTTATTGACAGTTACATCTTGATGCTCCAGTATGCTCTGAAACACAGTTTGACAAAGAAGGCCTTTGAAGAACTTATCAAGCTAATATCTGTTCATTTACCTACTGACACTAATATGCCAAAATCAATATACCAGCTTAAGAATTTTTTCATGCAAATCTTTCCAGAAGTTGTAGCAACACCTTATCAGTACTGTAAAGTCTGCCATGAGCTTTTAACTGATACGAGAAAGATTTGCAGTAGTGGTTGTCAGTCAGCAAAAATTGGGGAATTTATATATGTTCCTGTTGGACCTCAACTCAAGATAAAGCTCCAAGGTAATAATAGTCTGTGTGTATATGGAACTATAACTATTTCTTGTTTAGATAAGCATACCTGGGATGCATTGCAAAAGCGTTTTAAGACTCCACGTTATGTGGATATAATTTCAGACGTATATGATGGGGCTGAGTACAAGAAACACAACTTTTTGCTGAATGACCCTACTAAACCTGGAAATGTATCTCTGCTAATGAATACAGATGGAGTGGCTGTTTTTAAATCATCAAAAAAGAGCCTTTGGCCTATATGGCTAGTAATTAATGAGTTGCCACCTAATGAAAGGTATACCATGAATGAAGTATGTGTATAGTGTTTAATTGTTTTAGGTTTTCCAAAAAAAATATGATTTTAGCTGGCTTATGGTTTGATGATGAAAAGCCAACAATGTCTACATTCCTCCATCCCTTGATGTTAGAAATGAATAGACTCTATGAGAAAGGTAATAATATAGTGTTTACTATTACCTATATAACTTATAGCTACATTATAGGTTTAACCATCAAATCTCCTGATGGTGACATTCCATGTAAAGCCATTTTGTTAATGTGCTGTGCTGACCTGCCAGCACGTTGTTTACTGTTAAATATGAAGCAGTATAATGGGAAATGGGGATGCTGCTATTGTGAGAGCAAAGGGACGACTAGACAAACATCTTGCATGCACCTCAACTGGATTCCTGAGAGATGTGATCTTAGAACATGTTCATCTATCAAACAAAATGCTATTGATGCTGTCACTTCAGGGAATCCTGTAAGTGATCTCTTATCATGTTTGACACCCATATTAACTGCATACTAGACTGTAGGTATTAAAGGAGCAACTATATTCTTTCGACATGTGCCTTTTGATGTCCCAAAAGGAATGGTAATTGATCATTTACATTGTCTGTTTTTGGGGGTGACTCTGACCCTCATGAAATTTTGGTTTAATAAGAATCATAGCAAGAACTCTTACAACATAAGACAAAAAGTAACCACCATTTTTCACATTAATAATTCCATGTATTTTGTAATTAGATAGCTCTTTGTGATAAGCGACTTCTAGCCATTCGAGTACCAGATTTCATTTCACGCCCTCCTCGATCTCTTTCTGAGAGTGAACGCTGGAAAGGTATATATTCAAACCTATTGATCATGTCTTCTTTTAATGTAGGGTCAGAACTTAGAGCATGGCTGTTTTACTATTCTGTCCCAGTTTTATTTGGTGTATTACCTCACCCATATTTTGTACACTACTGTTACCTAGTGGCTGCTTTACATATCTTACACTCAAGCAGGATCACAATGGACAGTATTGACAATGCAGAACAATATCTACATCTATTTTATACTCAATGTCATGAACTATATGGTAGGTTGATTCTTTAAGGAGTTTTCTATTTTATAGTATACAATATTATTCAGGAGACAATGTTTCTACCATGAATGTGCATCTATTGTCACATTTGTCCCAGTGTGTACGAAACTGGGGCCCGTTATGGGCCTACTCAGGTTTCTTTTTTGAAGGAATGAATGGCTACATTAAAGGCTTTTTTCATGGAACTAGAGAAATGAGTAAACAGGTATTAACATTCAAGCATCTCATTCACATATACACAAAAATGTTATGTATATATACATAATATTATTGTGTATTTGGATGTGTAGTTATATTATGATTTTTGTCCTTAGCTAGTATTTGCACATACAATGACACAATTGCTACCAAACTCTACTGAGTGCCAAAGTTCTTATGCTAAGCATATGCTTGATTGTTTATTAAAGAAGAAGAGGTGACTAAATATTTTTTGTGTACATTTCATTATAATTTTTAGGTTTAAGAAAACAGCTGTAAACAAAGATGGTGAAATATTCATTGTTGGGCAGGTGTGTCTGTTCTATGATGCAACTGTAGGTAACCTAATAAAGGCATCTTTGCAGTCAGATGCATATACATATCTCCATGAAGAAAATTTTGAAATGTTCAAGTTCTTTCGATGCATGGTGAACAATACACTGTTTTATGCAGCTGAGTACCAACGTGTAACCAAACAATGTAGTTCGGTTATAGCTTATCAAGCTGGTCAAAGATTACTGTTTGGAAACATTTGTTACTTTGTTCGAGTTTATAATAATGTCTATGCTGTTGTTAAAGTTTTGAAAGTCCTTGATACATGTCACTCTTTTTTTAACTTACCCCACTATGCTTTAGATTATAATATCAGTAGAATAGTGCCTGTCTTGGCAACAGAAGAATTACATGTTACTAATGTTGCTACTATTGTTCAAAAATGTTTATATGTTTGTGTGCTACCACATGCATATATATGTATTCCACCAAATGTTCTTCTCCATGATTAAATTCCTTTTCAAGTGAATATATAATACTTAGATTTACACTTTTTATTATGTTCACTTACATTTAAAGTATTTCATAAATATTGGTTTGTATATTTTTGTGAAGATCTTATAAGTCTTGAGGATCTTATATTTATTTTATTATTTTGAATGAATTCTAAGCAATAACACATATATGATGTTGTCATCAGCTGTCAGGAACCACTCTCAATCAGTTGTTCCATTTTCGTTGAACTCCCTTTTCTCTACTGTAGTAGGAAATATTAGTGAACAAATTTGTTGCTTCCCTTGTTCGACATTGATTGCGGGCTATCTATTATAACGCGTTTCAATCTCGTTAAACGGATTTCATCTCCTGCTAGGAGTATTTGGTGTTACAACGTGTTAGCGCGCATTTTAATACGATTAAGCAGCGCTATCGCGCAAAAGACGGATAAAACGCTTTCCCTTTTCTACCCGGGGATCCCTAGTTAGGTACAATAGTTTATTTATATCAATGAAATGATTTTATTTAGAGTAACAATATGGGACTTGATTTAAAATAAGGGATCAATTCTATAAAAACAGTTGTGACATGAAAGGGATCACTTTAAAAACATCTTTTGTATATATACAGTTACCATGAATAGTCGTGTATATATAGCAACTGTATGTATACAAAACTGTTTTTGAGGTGTTTTAACAGTGGTCCTTTTCAGAAATGGTCTCTTATTGCAAAACAGGCCACATATTATTATTCCATTTTAATATTGACACTAAAATTGCATTGTTGATTGCTAGGAGATGAAGACACTTTGTCTAACCTGCACTAAGCGAAGAATTAGTTCTAAATCAGTGATACTTCTCATTCTCTGGAATGTTTTGATGTTTGTTCATATCAATTCAATGATATATCTTGGTGAAACAGTCTACCTCAGCAGCAATATTGATCATCATCTAAGTCAGTACATTGTTTACAGTATAAGATTGTGTCTGATATGTCTTTCATTTCCACTGTTTGGTTTAATTGCTGATGTAAAGACAGGTAGATATAAAACTATTATTGCTGGTGTATACTTTTCATTTTTGTCTTGGATAATTGCTGGCTTGATAATTGTTATTAAGAAATACTTGCCAGAATATGACACTCTTTCTTTAATAGCCTTGAGTATAGCTTTTATACTGGAAGTTATTGGAGGTTGTTGTTTTTATTCTAATCTGATTCAATTCAGTCTTGATCAAGTAATAGGAGCATCAGCTGATGAACTAAGTGCTATTATCTATTCCTATTCTATATGCATGCCTTTATCTTATCTTCTATTTACAATTGGACAGTGTTTGTTTAAACATTTTTTCATTATGTGTTATGTCATATCAGGTGTTACTGTATCTCTAGTATTAATAACAAACTATCTCTTTAAACACTGGCTTGATACTACTCCACACATTGTCAATCCAGTCAAAGACATTAGTGAAGTACTTAATTATGCCAGAAAAAACAAATATCCAAGAAATCGTAGTGCTTTAACGTACTGGGAGGAAGACTATCCTTCACGTCTAGACTTAGGTAAAGAGAAATATGGTGGACCTTTCTCAGAGGAGCAGGTAGAGGATATTAAAACTGTTTTAAGGTTAATTCCCTTATTAATTTCTATAGTGGGCGTTACCTATGCCGGAGAAATAATAATGTATAAATTTTTACTTCCAAACAAAACTTCAGAGTTCATTTTATGTTGTGTCAACAAGGATTTATTATACTTCTTCGTAGCTGTAGCTCTTATTCTTCTCTATCACTTCCTGTATCCATGTTTCTATAAATTTATTCCTAGCATGCTCAAGAGAATTGGTTTAGGACTTATTTTTGCTTTATTGACTACATTATACTATGTTGTCATGTTGGCTTGTAGAGACAGTTTTAATTTAAATACCACTTCATACAAAGCACTTATCATTCCCCAAAGTTTACATGGAATTGCTTCTGTTTTAATTTTTCCAACATCATTAGAGTTCACAATAGCTCAGTGTCCACATAAGATGAGGGGTTTTCTGATTGGACTATGGAATGCAGGATTTTATCTTGGTAATGTTATTAATAATAGAGGAAAGTATCCGTTTAGTTGTCAAGGAGAAATACACTGTCAGAGTCTTTACTATCATGTTTTAAAGAGTGTCATTATTCTCATAATACTTATTGTATTCCTGATACTAGCCAAACGTTACAAGTTTAGAGTTAGAGAGAATGAAGTCAATGTACATTTGATAGCTGAGGAACATTATGAAAGATATTTGGATCAAGAAGTTGAATACAGAAGAGTAATGGGACTATCACTTGAATCAACAGACTAATTACATTTAGTTTATTTTATAAATGATTAATTTAGTGTCAGTTAACTTTTACTTACAAAGTAAACTTACATTATACTTTAATCAATAGTGTGTGTCTGTTTGTATTCAGTGCATCTGTTAAACATTTACTTAAGTTTATTTATTTGCTTTTATTTAAATTTGAACAAGAATTACACTTAACATATGAAATATTAGTTTCATGTAGTCCTGTGATACAAAAAACTACAGAAACCATTGTTTTGAACTGAACAATTGTGATTTTATATGTGCAGGTGAAACAAAAAGAATATACATGTATTACATGTTTTAACAGACAAAATATCAATATAATATATGCTTAAAAAGATTAGGTTATGAAGCAGATAAAAAACTAATAAGAGAGAGTTATATCATTGTTAAATAGATAGCTTCTTTTAACTGACTCAATGCATACATTACACCCAATACAGAACATCAATTGTTTTATGTGTGCTTTAAAAGCAACATCCAAAAAAAGTGTGTCTAGTGTGTAGGAATGTCCTATTATAAAATTTACATGACAGCTCTTACATACGATAACATAGCTAGACTAACCAATATACATATATGTTATCTCATAATATACATATTTAGTGGGAAGCCATACAGCATCCGTTTTTCAAATAACTATAACAAATAACTATAACAGATAACAAATAACAAATTTTTTTAAACATAAAAATTTAGCTTTATGTTAACAGAAATATTGTTAGGTCTTTTCAAGAAAAATAATTTTAATATTTGTTAGCTTGTAATTAGAATATTACCAAAGCTGTATGTCAAGCTATATGTCAAAGTGTCCAAAGAAATAATTAATGAATCTCTTTTTCATTACATTGGTCTTTAGCATATTTTTGGAGGAGAATGTAAAATCTTTGTCTATGCATACAATTTAAATCAGCACAAACAATTTTGCTAAAAAATGTATGTAGTTCAATTAATATTTGTAAACATGGTTTAAACTACACAACAACAGCAAATATGTACTAATATAACTACTTCAAATTAAGAAGCAATTATCTGTTTTTCTTAACATGCACTCCAGTCATATTTAAAGTCAGTTAATCAGGAACTGTGCATGCAAGGGCAGTGTTTAATATGTTTGTAGGATGGCTATAGAGTGTTACCTTCATTGATACTTTAAATAGCAATTCTCTGTTTGATTCAATATATTTATAATTTACCTTCCTTAAGAGCATTTCTTCTTCTTTTATGTTCTATAAAAAGTAAACTTGAAGAAACAATTGAGCTTTTGTTCAGTTTAATAGAATTAGACACAGTCTCATAAATATCTAATGGTATCATTATAACTGACACTAAGCTATCAACATCAGCACCTTTAACAGCTATATTTGTAAGTTAATGTGCAACTAAAGAGCCCTTCAAAGCAACTATTCCATCTATTTCAGCTAGCTAACCCAAGGTCACACCAGCTTTAATGTCAACCATGTCCTAATTTAGCTAATTATTAATATAAAAGATCCACTCTTTCTAAGGTGAGGGTTGCTATCATGTCATTTCTTTATTATTAAAAATATACCAATTGTCATATTTACAATGACCTCATTTATGCAATAGTTAAAAATTTCATATGCAATTAGACAATACAGTAAATATATAGTGGATATTCAGTCAAAGATATTACATTCCTTCCAAAAACAGGCCAGGATGACACTTGTGGTTTACCAGTTAAGGTAAACCACAAGTGTCATATTCCTCTGTCATTCACATCCATTTTCCTTTTGGTTAATTGCATCCTGTTCCAGATTCCGTAGGAAGGTTGCCAGCATTATATACTTGTCTTGAATACACAGAGAGATTCATTAAATAACTAATTATTTGATCAATTCAATCGATCAATCAATTTTTTCACTGTACATGTATTTTGCTTATACATCTCATTTTGCAATTGAAGAAAGCATGGTGTATGTTAAGAGTAGAAGTTGATAGGATACCTCAAATTTTGACATTCATTTTCTTCACATATTGCATAAATCACAGAACAGTAAGCTGTGTCAGCTTTTATCATAAACATAAAGAATATAACATGAATAAGAATATACAGAAATAGCACCAGCACTAAAATTTGCAAATTGTTCTTTACACATCATTTACTTCAACACGTTGGAATTACTTGGTTGCAATATCTCAGGATATATTCTTAGTCACAATATAAAAATTGACTGAAGTGCACAATCAATTAATACCAATGACACCACTACCTAAAAATGGGTTAGTTTATCCAAAAGTTAATGCATATTATGATTTTTAGTGTTATTATCATAAATTGTCTAAAAAGCTTTTTGTGTGTGTGTGTCTCAATTTTAAAATAGAAGAAATCGAATATATCCTTCTTTATTTCATTATTTGTTTCAAGTATTGCATGGTAACTTATATTACTGTAATTGTCAACAATTATGATTAAGTTTATGCAATAATGTTAGCAGTGTCAATAATTTTCACTCTCTCTCTCTCTCTCTCTCTCTCTCTCTCTCTCTCTCTATATATATATATATATATATATATATATATATTAGCACTCAGTATCAGTGACAATACACAGATCACTAGTACTACTAATATAATATAAAGATTGCTAGGTGTAGTTTAATGCATAAATTTGATCACTATGTGGTGATTATTAAAATAGTCCTAACTATTATGTACAAGTACTATGAATGTAATCAACCATTTATTAAGTTCTTATATAAGGTAGACTTGTCTCACTTGATTAGTTAACTCATAATTATTGACAGATAACTTAATTTATTGAGAACATTTTCAATACTTACCACCAAACAGAAATGCTACACTATGCTGCTTTAACATTAGAAACATGATAACATTGCCTTGTTTGTAAGGAGATTTGATGAGATTGTTAAATAATGCTTGCCAGTCCTTGTGCTGCTTCTTAAAGAATGTGTGTGTTTTAATACTAACACACATCTGTAGCAGATAATACATCTATGTATGCATCCATTTGTTAATCTGTTTGTCCACGCAGATGAATGTATCCATCTAGCTATATATTTGTTTATCCATTATCCATTCATTCATCTGTTTGTCCATCCATTTATCTATTGAATTGTACATCCATCTCTCTGTCCATCCATCCATTCATCCATCTATCCATATCCATTTATCTATTTACATATGCACCTCTTAATCTGTCCATCTATCCAAAAAATTGTGACCTGATTTACAATAAGGGATGAATTCTGTCAAAACATTTCTGACCTGATTTGTGAAAGGGGACCACTCTTAAAACATCTTTTGTATACATACAGTTACCATAAATAGTCCTGTGTATAAAACAACTGTATATAAACAAAACTGTTTTTTCAGGCGTTTTAACAGTGGTCACTTTTCACAATTAAAGTCACAAATGTTTTGGCAGAAGTGGTCCCTTATTGCAACTCAGGTCAAATATTGTTATTACATTTTAATATTGACAATAGAATTACATTGTTGATTGTTAGGAGATGAAGAGACTTCGTTTAACCTGCTCTAACCGAATAATTAGTTCTAAATCAGTGATATTTCTCATTCTCTGGCATGTCTTGATGATTTTCCATGTTAATTCACTACTATATATTGGTGAAACAGTCTACATCAACAGCAATATTGAACATCATCAAAGTCAGTATGTTGGTTACAGTATAGGATTGTTTCTGATATGTCTTTCATTACCACTGTTTGGTCTACTTGCTGATGTAAAGATTGGTAGATATAAAACTACCATTGCTGGTGTATACTTCTCATTTTTGTCTTGGATAATTGCTGGCTTGGTAATTATTATTAAGATATACTTGCCAGAATATGACACTTTTTTTTTAATAACCTCGTGTATATGTTTTATACTGGAATTGATTGGTAGCTGTTGTTTTTGCTCTAATCTGATTCAATTTAGTCTTGATCAAGTAATAGGAGCATCAGCTGATGAATTAAGTGCTATTATCTATTGCTATGCTGTGTGCATGCCTTTGTTTTATTTTCTGTTTGAAATTGGACTGTGTTTGTTTGAACAGTTTTTCATTATGTGTTATGTCATATCAGGTGTTACTGTATCTATAGTATTAATAACTAACTATCTTTTTAAACACTGGCTTGATACTACTCCACATATTGTCAATCCAGTCAAAGACATTAGTGAAGTACTTAATTATGCCAGAAAAAACAAATATCCAAGAAATCGTAGTGCTTTAACGTACTGGGAGGAAGACTATCCTTCACGTCTAGACTTAGGTAAAGAGAAATATGGTGGACCTTTCTCAGAGGAGCAGGTAGAGGATGTTAAAACAGTTTTAAGGTTAATTCCCTTATTAATTTCTATTGTGGGCGTTAGCTATGCAGGAGAAATAATAATGTATAATTTTTTACTTCCAAACAAAACTTCACAGTTCATTTTATGTTTTATCAACAAGAATTTATTATACTTCTCAGTAGCTACAATTCTGATTCTTTTCTATCACTTGTTGATATATCCATGTTTCTATAAATTTATTCCTAGCATGCTCAAGAGAATTGGTATAGGACTTATTTTTGCTTTATTTACTACATTATACTATGTTGTCATGTTAGCTTGTAGAGACAGTTTTAATTTAAATACCACTTCATACAAAGCACTTATCATTCCTCAAATTTTACATGGAATTGCTTTTGCTTTCATTTTTCCAACATCATTAGAGTTCACAATAGCTCAGTGTCCACATAAGATGAGGGGGTTTTTGATTGGACTATGGTATGCAGGATTTAATCTTGGTAATGTTATTAATAATATTGGAAAATATCCGTTTCATTGCCAAGGAGAAATACACTGTCAGAGTCTTTACTATCATGTACTAAAGAGTGTCATTATTCTCATAATACTTATTATATTCCTGATACTAGCCAAACGTTACAAATTTAGGGTTAGAGAGAATGAAGTAAACATACATTTAATAGTTGAGGAACATTATGAAAGATATTTTGATCAAGAAGTTCAATACAGAAGACAAATGGGACTATCCCTTGAATCAACAGACTAATTACATTTAGTTTATTTTATAAATGATTAATTTAGTGTCAGTTTACTTTTACTTACAAAGTAAACGACCAGTTATTCTTTAATCAATAGTATGTGTTTACTTATATTCTGTACATTCTTACAAATAACGTGTGTCTATTTGTATTCAGTACATCTATTAGATGTTTTTTTAATTTTTTGCTTGCTTTTTTGTTAAATTTGAACAGGATTACCACATCAACATATGAAATATTGGTTTTCATGAGGTTTGTGATACAAAACGTACGTAGAGTATTGTCATAAACTTAGTAATTATAACTTTATATGTTCGGGAGAAACAAAACTATATAAAATTACTAATGATTAAAAGAATGTAGATACATTAATGTTTAAACAGATAAAATATTGATATCATTTATGTTAAAATGCTAACATTTTTGCTGCAAGAACCGAAGAAGGACTGAAGGTCTCTCATTCTGTCTTACAAGATTTACATGTTTCTAGTTAACAGGTGTTAATGGAGTGGAATATATACTCAGGTTTATGTCCTGACTTCTGGACAATGAAGAATATATAAGACTGTTGTAAATTTGATCTTGTGTTCTCTAACTTTGTATCACAGGCTTGTGCTGAGTTAGTAAAACAGGTTAGCCAAATGTCAAAGAAACAGCCTAAATTGTGTTGTGTTTTGTTAATCTACTTAATGTCATTCTATTCTTTGTTAATGTATATTCTCACAGTGTAAACTACAGAAAAGAAGTTAGTCATTTATCACCTTTACTAATTTTTTCACACGAAGAATAGGCTCATGGTTTACAGCAGTATGGTATTAAATAATAATGTCTTCTATTACCTTAATATAAGGTACACATATAAATTGTGTGTTAATTTGCATGCTAATCAGAAACTGTTTAAGTGTTACTGAATGAAGTAACACTTAAGAATGCCTTTGGGTAAAGGCCAGAAGGATTTTCAAGTAAGCTTCTCATCAGCTCACAATTGTTGTGTTCTCTCTTACTTCATAAGATTATGTACTAGTCCTATGTCCTGAATAACAATGAAAGTTATAAAATATTGATTAGTTAAATACAGCTTTATACAATATAGTAGATACCAGATGACTTCCAGAGTTTTTGGTGTTATGGTTGCTACTAGCAGATATAACATGGTAACTTAATGTAGTGACATACTCAATTATAGTCAGTGACAATATGATTTCTTATTCTGTAGACGGTTTGTTTTTTGTCTTCATTATATACTGATGAAACAATTTGGACAATTTGTTTTACTGATGCAATGATTACTAGAGGTACATATATTTTATGCTGTTATATAGTAATGTATAATGTAACATTGTATTTCTTTCCTTTTAAGTCAGGTTAAAGACTTCATAAAGTGTAAGTTTCCTATTTTTTAGAAGACTGTGAAATACCTTAGTAAAGTAACATTGTAATACAGCCAAATGTTTGACTATCAACTATATCACTCTCACATGATATATACTGTCAATATATTGTAATATAATGTTAGTCTGTATTACATAATTACTATTTATTTTTGTTTCTTTATATACCACGATTGAGATAAAAAATAACGTATTCTTTATTTTATGCATTTTATTATACTCTCTCATAATTTTTCTTTTCTCTTAATTTTTTATACAGATTTTTTGGTTGCTGTTTGAAGACACTGAAGATGTGGTTGTTAAGTTTGAGGTAACAATAATGTATGTTTTATTTGTAATTTTATTATATTTTATTTCATACATTTTCTTCGTTTCTCTACTCTGTTTATTTTTAGATTAAAGGTTGCTACTTCAAGACACTCATCTATCTCTACACTTTGTGTGTAAGTTCACTTGCACTTTACATAAAGTCATAAAGTCAAAATAAATTTGGCAGTGTGTATCTGTAACTAAAGTAATATACAATTATATCCTCTATAGGAAGGAAGAAAGATGAGTATCATCAAGAGAGTAGGCTAAGGAAGTCACAAGCAATTAATAATAATCTCATTTCCAGCCCCATACTGACCTAGAGCATTATTAAAGTATAAGGTGTGGGAAAAATAAACCACACCCAAAATAGTTAATACATGTGGCTGCTGAAGTGTGATGAGTGGGTGTGGCCCTTGCGATAAGCTTATATTTTGGGTGTGGCTTTATAATGGGCCGTGGTTGGTACAAAACTCTATGACAATAACTCTATGACAACTCTATGACAATAACTCATTGCATATTGCATGGAGACACCTAATATTGTTGTAACAACATTTTAGCCTAATAGCATCCCAATTATTCTATATTAGTGTGGTCTGTTAACATTTCCACTTATAAATATATATATATATATATATATTAACTAACACCCTATGTGTTAATATCTTGTCTTGTACTGTTGATCTGAGATGAGACACTGCATTTAAATAGCAATGCATGACATAATGTTGAAATATGATAAAAAGCATTTAATTGACCTTCCACAGGTCTAGTCTAGCATTGCCAACCCTTCATTAAGAGAGGAAGCACTAGAATAAAACACAACAATAGTGTATCCTCTTCATTGTTGATTTAGATCAAATTTTCTTACTTGTTGGGAATCAAGGATTGTTCCAACTAAACTGGAGTTTTAATGATGCAGAGTAGGGCACAATAACTATAACTTTAATTGCCATGATTAGTGCTATAAAAATCTTACAGGTCATGCACAGAAAAGCCTCGTGAGCTTACTAGCTCCTCCTTTTCACTTAACAGCTTTCAGGATCACTGCTGATTTAATTACCATCCTATAAGTTAAATTATGTATTTTTGCCTTTTGGTTTAGTACCACCTACTGACTTTAAAGACATTACATTTGACTATATTGTCACCCAATACATGCCTACCCATCAGATAATACATTATCTTTTTAACAATTCTATTAGGTCTTACTCACATCAACCTGAAGCATTAATTTTAATAAAGCTAATTGAAGAAAGGAAGGCTATAGGGTTCAAAAGTAGTTGGACTAAAAATGAGAACAAGACTTCCAAAGTCTCTGCAAATGTTCAAGCAGTTTTAAAAAGGGAGGAAAAACTGGAATATTGTCCAATGTTTTGTGAAGAGCCTTTTTAAGTTTCAGTTTTACTGATAATGAGTATGATGTTGTGGCATCAGGGTTGTGTTTGACATCTAATGAAAGAAAGGATCTTGTAAAAAAATCTTACCAAGAAGGTAAGTGAAAATAATAGAGTAGTTCACTATACTCTTACAGTTAGAGAAAAGTGGGGGGGGGGGGGAGTTTGATATGTTTTAAATCAAAAATAATGTCACGAGTTGCTGTATTAGTAGTTAAATTTAATGTGCATACATATCTTATACCATTCATCATGTTAAAATATAAGTATCACTAGTAATATAAAATAATTATTATAGTAAATCTAATCAGATGCAGCTTTGTATATACATTCAGATTTTCCATTGTATAATATGAAGGAATACTAGAAAATGGTGCTGATGTGCACTTAAGCTCAAACTTACTTATTTTTATATGATACTTGCATGAATATACTGATGATGTGAATATGATGGCAAATTATATTTAAAAATAGAGCTTAGGCATATATATTTCAGGAATAGACTGTTTGTAGTAGCTATACAGTGTACAATCTGTAGATATATTATTTCAAACTGAATATATTATTACAGACTGTTTTTAGTAGCTAGTGTACAATATGTAGATACAACTATAATGTGCTTTATTATAAAATGGAGAAAAAAGGTTCAAGGAGACGAGGATGACATACCTTATTCAAAAGCAGTTGGTTTACTTTTCTCAGGTACTAATTGCTATTACAAATAATAATATCCTATCAATCTTTCATTTCATTTTTTATTTAGATTTTTTCTTTCATGTATATCAGCCATCCATAAATCAGGAAAGTGAGAAAGATATTGATTGTGTCCAATAAATAAAGTATATTTTGATAAACAGGCAAAATGAGGGACTTCCTACAAACAAAAAAAAGAAAAGACAAATTGAATTAGACAAACTCAAAGACGAGCATCAACAAAAGTCAGAAAGTAAGATCTGATAACTAATATTTGTATATTGACACTTACATTTTAAAGCCAATAGCTAAATCAACTTATAACATTGTTATTATTTCTGAATTTAAATATTCATAAAACCTTTTGCTGATATAGCCAAATATTTTAAAGAACCTAAGTTGGACACAACTTATTTCTTTTAAATGATAAAGTTTGTAATTTAGTATTTTTTCATAATTCTTTTTGATAGTTCTTAAAGAGGAACTAAACACACTTAAAAACAAAATACTAGAAATGTCTAGTGTCACAGAAACTAAAGGTAAGCTCTTAACAACAAGTACTATGTACAAACTTGTTCTCTCTTGTTTATAGAGTCTGAGTTGAAACAATTGTTAGAAGCAAGTACTAAAATGAACAGAGCAAAAATTTTACAGATAGAACTGTTAACAAATACCATCAAGGAAAAAGAAAGTGAGATGTTAATAATGTACACACTATTGTATTAATGAGATATTCCATAGTCTTTGAGAAGGAGTTATTGTCGGTGTCTGTTGAGAGACAAGGAGAGATAGAGACACTACAAGAAATAATAACAAAATTGAGATTACAGCTAAGAGAGAGAAACAAACAGATTGAGGAGTTAAAGCAAAGCTTGAAAGGTAACTAATATTAGTAGATAATTGTTACTTCTCATTATATGACATTGTTACTAAATTAGCATTTATACAAAAGCCTCAGAAACCATTAACTGATGAAGTCCACTCCTGACTACATATATTATACAAACTATATTGTCATTACTTATTGTAGAGTCTTCAGTACATGAGTTGAGAGATGAGGCAAAGGGTTCAACTGATAATAAAGAGTCAGGTTATGGTATGCTATGTTTTAATGTTTCATAAAGTTACATTATAATGATGTATTAGTGGTCTAAACAGAAGCTGTTGTCAAATCTTCTTCCACCAAAGATTATCGTGAGAAATTAACTATAAATGTTGGAGATGTTATCAAAGATGTCATTAAGGTATGGAGATATCCTTTTTGTCCATCCATTCATTATGTCGACATATTATTTAAAGATCATCTCTAATTATATTGTATATTTTCATAGATTACTGAAGGATGGTGTGAGGGGACTCTGAACGAAGTCTACGGGAAGTTCCCTATAAATTTTACAGAACTACAACTAGCTAAATCTGAATTATCTCATGATGATCCCAAATTAGGAGGTAATCCCTGTAATTTGTTCATTAGAACTTCATTTATAATGTTTTGTATAGTACAGTTTGTAACACTATATATTATATGTGTACACTATATCTACATACTACCTCTGTTTATAACAGGACATACTGGAAGAGTTGAGTGGAGACATAATATAAAGTATGTTTGGCTTATCTCACCAACTATGAACAATGTGAAGAGGTTGTTAGCAGATTAATAAAAGAACAACAAACCAAAGGAAGTAGATGGTATATTAATCTCAGATCATCATCTCCTGAAAGTGCTCTTGTAATTATTAGTAATCTCAGTAAGTGTGCAGTGTGGACATTTGATATACACAGCACTCCATTGGAAAGTATATGTATGTCAACATTATCAGCAGAGCTACAAACTACTAATAAAACAATGATAAACCTAATTCTTCACTACTCTTCACTTCCTGGTGATATCAAACAAATCAGTGATGCTCTCTTTACCAATACTACTTTTGAATTGTTAGTGTTGATTAATGTTACTATCACAGATGAAGATACCAGTAACTTATCTACCATGTTAAGTATTAATAAGACATTGGATAAACTAGAACTCTCCAACTTTAACATCACTGATAATGATGTCGTATATATTAGTGAAGGCCTTACTAAAAACCAAACATTGATTGGGTTGAGCATCAGCTATAATCATCAGATCACTTCAGCCAGTACCAGTACAATAGCTGAACTAATAAATACAACTAAATCATTAACAGAACTATATCTGCATGGTACTTCACTGAACAATGATGATATGAAAACTATTTGTACTGAACTCATCGAAAATACTACAATACGTGGACTATACTTATCTGAACAACATGAAGAGTATTGTATGAAGTTAGACAGTTATCAAGTTATTAAAGACAGACTTAAGTTCAACCCAGTCTTAAAGTAGTTTGTTCTATACAATTACTTTCAATTTAGTTTAAGTTTCTGTTGATGTCTTTTTAGTATCAATGTCTTTTCATAAAGTGCAAACAAAGCAGTTATTGAAAGTGGTAACAAGTAGTGGGTGGAGTCAGTGGGTGTGGTCATTTTATCAATGTCTTTTTATAAAGTGCAAACAAAGCAGTTTTTCTTGTGTACATGTAGAGATATTAGAGTGTAGTTTACCAATTACAGTGGGTGTGGTCAATTGACTACTGAGAAATACCACTTAACTTGAACTAGTCATGTGACTTGTTCTGGTCTCATACTTCATTTAACCTCTTTATCAAGGAGTAAATTTTGACATGTAAACAAGTCCATTTATGAATGTAATTGAACTGTTATAATGTCCATACTAGTACTTTATATATTATTAGACTCATTCCCATGTGCAGAAGTCTGGGATTCAGTTATAGTACAAACAAACAATACTACATGTTAATATAATAATAACAATTAATACGTGTAAATAATATTATAATATAATAACTGTACTAATAATATATACACACAATAGACAAAGGAAATACAAATTAATTATGATGTCATAATGACAACTCTGAAGATTATTGTAAACAACATGAAGAGTATTGTATGAAGTTAAAAACAGTTATCAAGTTATTAAAAACAGACTTAAGTTTTGAATAACTATGAAATAGTTAAGTCTATATATTTACTTTCAATTCAATTTTGATTTCTGTTGATGTCTTCCTTCTTCTTTGACCTCCCAAGAAATATTGACTATGGCATCAAGTCTGAGTGAGTTCAAAATTAAGTTCCTTTTCTCATTTATAAATGTCGTTTTCATTTTAGATGTTGCTAATTTGAAAGATATCATTGAAGCTTTGAAGAAAAGTCTTTTTCCAAGTCATCGCTGGTCTCCTCTTGGTCTACAACTGGGTCTATTACAACCTACTCTGTCAGACATTAGAGCCAAGTATAGAGATGATCCAGAGAGTTGTCTTCAGGAGTGTTTAACTCTGTGGTTGAGTAAAGCTGACAAGGTGACTGAGAGTGAAGGTCCTACATGGGACTCATTAGCTACAGCTCTCAATAAGATTGATGAGAATTTCACTGCTGAAAAAATAAAAGAATTTGGTGAGGAAGTGGAGTTTCTTTTACATAATATATATATCTTTAATTTTTACATTAGAAGAGTCATTTTACTCATTTACTCCTGCCTGTCAAATGCTACAACAACACACTGACAGACTCTCACCTCTCATTCTTCCTGTGGAGATTGTTCAGATGTTATATGAAGAAAGAGTGATCTCTAAGGAAACATTAGATGAAGTCAATAGATTGGGAAGTGTACTAGGAGAAGGTCCATTGAGAGCACTGTGTACTACAGTGTCTAAAGACCCAAATATTTTAAAAGTCTTCGCAAGTGTCTTGTTGAAATCTGAAGGAACAGTACAGATTGCTAAAGATATACTCAAAGAATATGGTAAATACTTTATATAATATTAATTTTCCATTATCACTTTCATAGAGAAAACATTTCCTTCCCGAGTCAATCTTCAGCGCACTTATCAGTACGATTTTGATCAGATGAAAGTGACCTTTGGAAATCTCATTGAAACAGTTTCACCTCTCATTGAAGCTGGCATTCCTACATTGAAGGAGCTGATAAGATATCTTCGAAGATGTTTCCAAGATCTGAGACCTCAACTTACTACAGCCAAATCATTTGATGATGTGATAGAACTTGTACAAGATAAATGTACCATTATCAATGTCTGCTGTTTGGAGGCTATTGTCAATCACTACAAGATCACAGAGGCTAAACCTCACATTGAAGAATTCAAGACAGCTGTTGATACATTTTGTGAGAAGATCAAAACCGATATATGCTTTAAACAGAACTTCAAGATAGCTTCATTTTCTCATCATCTCACTTGTGAGACTATCGAGTTTGTGTTGGAGTGGGAGGCTGACAAATACACACTTAGAGATATCAAAGATTTGCTATCAAAAGCATTTGGAGACATGGCTAAGTCTGTCCAAGTTAGAGCAGTTAATGATGGTAACTCCATCATTGTTACCTGCTATGCTCCTGTAATTTTGATGGAGTTCTTGCTAACAGCAGCAGAGAGAAATCTTAACCTACTGAAAGAGAATGGAGTGATAAAATTAACATTAGGCTGTCATACCATTTATAATAAACGTCAAAGAGATGAGGTAAGAGATGAGTAGCATTAAACAACAGTTACTACATGTATTGTATATAGGAGATTAAGGATCTCAAACACAAACTGAAGTCAAGGGACACAATTATTAGAGAGATGACAACAGAAATGGATGATTTGAAATCACAGCTTAGAAACAGTGAAGGTCAGTCCAACCTTGAAGTAATAGATATTGTGGTAGTCAAGTACATTATGAAAACAAGCACAAGAGACTATGTCTTGAATGTTTTCAATACACATTTTATCAGATTTATTCTTGTGTTTTTTGGTACAAATTTGATATCCTAACACTCTTAGAGACCTGACTTCCTCAATTAGTACCACAATCAACAAACACTTAATTGATGTAACACATCTATCATGTAAATTAATTTTGTGGTATAATATGACCAAAACTGTATAGCAGTGCCTTTAATACAATCATACATTGAACAATAAACTCTTAAGAGTTCATACGTCCATCAGTAGATTGAGTCTATAAAGGAACATATGCCATTTAGTGCACTAGTGTATCAATAATAATAGGATCTCTTTTGTCCTAGAGGTAGAAGATTATTTCATTAGCTCTATTTGAATACTGTTGTGCTAGCTCTTTGTTATATAATTGTACATAAATATTATGTGTAATTATTTTTACTACTCTCAAATATTTTTAATATTATGTGTAATTATTTTTACTACTGTCAAATATTTTGTATAGATGAAAAACTAATGAAAGAAATGGAGATTGAAGAAATGTACCAAGGAAAGAAAGGTATTAATGTCTTATTCATTCAAAACAGCTTGTATCATTGTATTGATCTCATATACTGTAGCTACTGAAGAGGAATTAAATTTAGTGAAACAAATGTTAAAACAGAAAGAAAGAGAGATTAATGACTTGACATCATTGTTAGCAATGAAGGAAGGTAAGAGATCTGATGTAATGATGAATTTTGTGATACTTTTAACATTTTATATCAACAATAAATGCTTCTCTCTTTATAGCTCTTGAAGAGGAACTAGACACACTTAAAAACATAATACTAGAAATGTCTAGTGTCACAGAAACTAAAGGTAAGCTCTTAACAACAAGTACTATGTACACACTTGTTCTCTCTTGTTTATAGAGTCTGAGTTGAAACAATTGTTAGAAGCAAGTACTAAAATGAACAGAGCAAAAATTTTACAGATAGAACAGTTAACAAATACCATCAAGGAAAAAGAAAGTGAGATGTTAATAATGTGCACACTATTGTATTAATGAGATATTCCATAGTCTTTGAGAAGGAGTTATTGTCGGTGTCTGTTGAGAGACAAGGAGAGATAGAGACACTACAAGAAATAATAACAACATTGAGATTACAGCTAAGAGAGAGAAACAAACAGATTGAGGAGTTAAAGCAAAGCTTGAAAGGTAACTAATATTAGTAGATAATTGTTACTTCTCATTATATGACATTGTTACTAAATTTAGCATTTATACAAAAGCCTCAGAAACCATTAACTGATGAAGGACTTCATAAGTCTAGTCAAGAAGAGTCCACACTATCTATCAATGGTAAGTGTCATAGTACCATATCTATGTCTTAGGATGTGTCCATTGTACATATATGGAAATGTTATTTTAGCATGTACTTGAGCTTAAACCATGTAATCACATGTTGTTATTTACAAATAAACTATTTTTGTGACAGATACAGACAAGTCAATGACTTCTAAACAACTTTACAGATTTGGTTCTTAGTTAGTCTCACTCAATTTTCCTTTGTTAGCCTAGTCCTGGTCATCTCCTTGTAATATCACATGATAAAAATTGTACAACCACAAAAGTTAGCCACCACTTTGCCTATGAAAGCATATACCTTATATGGTATTATAAGATAAGGACTTGTCATAACAGATAGTACATGTTAGTGTATAAATGTTCAATACTCCTTCTCTTCTTCATCCACTCCTGACTACATATATTATACAAACTATATTGTCATTACTTATTGTAGAGTCTTCAGTACATGAGTTGAGAGATGAGGCAAAGAGTTCAACTGATGATAAAGAGTCAGGTTATGGTATGTTATGTTTTGATGTTTCATAAAGTTACATTATAATGATGTATTAGTGGTCTATACAGAAGTTGTTGTCAAATCTTCTTTCACCAAAGAACATCCTGAGCATTTAACTATAAATGTTGGAGATGTTATCAAAGATGTCATTAAGGTATGGAGACATCCTTTTTCTCCATCCATTCATTATGTCGACATATTATTTAAAGATCATCTCTAATTATATTATATATTTTCATAGATTCAAGAAGGATGGTGTGAGGGGACTCTGAATGGAGTCTATGGGATGTTCCCTATAAATTTTACAGAACTACAACTAGCTAAATCTGAATTATCTCATGATGATCCCAAATTAGGAGGTAATCCCTGTAATTTGTTCATTAGAACTTCATTTATAATGTTTTGTATAGTACAGTTTGTAACACTATATGTTATATGTGTACACTATATCTACATACTACCTCTGTTTATAACAGGACATACTGGAAGAGTTGAGTGGAGAGATGATATAAGGAATGTTTGGCTTATCTCACCAACTATTGAACAATGTGAAGAGGTTGTTAGCAAATTAACAAAAGAACAACAAACCAAAGGAAGTAGATGGCGTATTCGTCTCAGATCATCATCTCCTGAAAGTGCTCTTGTAATTATTAGTAATCTCAGTAACTGTGCAGTGATGACACTTGATATACACAGCACTCCATTGGACAGTATGTGTATATCAACATTATCAGCAGAGCTACAAACTACTAATAAATCAATGATAAACCTAATTCTTCGCTACTCTTCACTTACTGGTGGTATCAAACAAATCAGTGATGCTCTCTTTACCAATACTACTCTTAAGTTGTTATCATTGACTAATGTTACTATCACAGATGAAGATACCAGTAACTTATCTACCATGTTAAGTAATAATAAGACATTGAATAAACTATATCTCAGCAACTGTAACATCGCTGATAATGCTGTTCGATATATTTGTGAAGGCCTCACTAAAAACCAAACACTGACTTGGTTGAACATCAGCTATAATCCTCAGATCACTTCAGCCAGTACCACTACAATAGCTGAACTAATAAATACAACTAACTCATTAACAGACCTACAGCTCGACAATACTTCACTGAACAATGATGATATCAAGACTATTTGTACTTCACTTGTTGAAAATACTACAATACAGAAACTATACTTATCTGAACCACATGTAGATTTTTGTGAGAAGTTAGACAGTTATCAAGTTATTAAAGACAGACTTAACTTCCAGCCAGTCTTAAAGTAGTTTGTTCTATACATTTACTTTCAATTTAGTTTAAGATTCTGTTGATGTCTTTTTAGTATCAATGTCTTTTCATAAAGTGCAAACAAAGCAGTTATTGAAAGTGGTAACAAGTGGTGGGTGGAGTCAGTGGGTGTGGTCATATCAGAAATTAAATGCTCCAGAAGGCACACTTTGAGTAGCAGGAGCAAATTGAAGTTGTCCTGATGTAGTAAACGGTCCCAGAGTGGATACCTCATCATTCTGAGAGAGAGAGAGAACATTAACAACTAATAATACAATGTCCCTATATTGACATTGTCCATTAGAGAGGGTGTACACACAGTGGGTGTGGCTTACATTTAACATGTTAGAGATAGCATCCAAGATTGTCTTTGTATCATTAACCACTAGAAGATCACAGAGTGGTTTGAGGGCTCCCATTTCTAGGGCATAGAGTATTTGAGGGACTGTACCCCCGGCTGTCAGATTAGTGATAGCCCATATTGCCTCCTTTTAAGCTCGGAACTCACCTTGTATAATAGATAAATAGATCTAAATGGATGAATAGCTACATGGAATGGATATATAAACAATAATGAAAGTATGATCACATAACCCCACCCACTCACCTTAATTAGTATATTAATTAAAGGAGGTAACAAGTTAGCATCAATAACTGACTGTATCTGTCCTTGTTGTCCAGCTGTTATATTAGATATTGTCCATACTGCCTCTTATATAATGGAAAAATAAAATAGATGAATGGATACATGGAAAGAAAATGGATGAATGATATATGACTACTAGATCAATGGACAGATGATTTATATAACTCTTTGTCCATCAATCCACTCATTAAATTACTCATCTATTCATTCATTCATACACAATCCTCACCACTTACCTTGATGTACCATCATTGTTAGCAATACTAGTAAGATTGATAGTACCTTTGTTAGTTTCAAATACACAGGTAAATTGTCCTGTAGGTGGAGTACATGGTATGAGATCTTGACCTGTCACATGAAGTAAGAGATAGATAAAGAGGTACAAAACATTTTAATAGTTTGCAAAGCCAGGCACACCCTCTAGATAGTGAAACCACTCCTCTGGCATTGCTATGAATATTAATATTATCACATTATCCCCTACAGCAGACTTAGCCTCAAATTCCTGGTCCTCACATTCCTAAGAAAACCATATCAAAGACAATTCCTAACGCCTACTCAATTGTATCATTGAATGCAATGCTGGAAGCAGTGGTTGTATGTGAAAGAAGTTAGTGTTTTAGGTTTGCTTACATGTGAAAACATCCTCGGTTCACTTCACTAGTTATTTTAGTATATAATGTATGAACTGAGAATATAGCAATCAGGTCAGCAGTGCTAGCTGTGTTTCACTGCCAGAAGTGAGTTTACAAATGAAGGTAATCCTTGAGATTTAGTACAAAATGAACAACTAACTGAAATTCATATATCTTTTCCTAACCTACAAGGAGATGTTTTGATCTAAACTTGTCTCCTGTGTCCAGATATCAGTGGTCAACTGCCATATAGTTTTATTACCTCCTACTCAATTGTGATCAATTGATCAATGCTTTGTGAGGATTGTAAGAACTTGAGATACATGCTAAACACAGAGTAAGTATAGGTATTGCTGACTTATTTTATACTGAAGTAGTCATTACCCCACGGGCTTCACTGTCACCTTGCTTTATTATATGGACTGTCTAGTGATAAGTATGGAGACATGGTAAGTATTGTGATATGACAGTAGTTCATTGGGTGCATATACCTGGACACAAACAAACCAGTTTATTACTTTGACCAGATCTTTCTCCTTCTAGGGTGGGAGTGGTCAGGCTATGCTAGACTAAGTCTACATGTCTCACAATAGACCAAATGGGTAGCTAGATATTTAATAGCAAATATTAAATATAGTAAAAGATCAATATTATTAATGTAGGTGTACAGTACTGATAATAATACTGACTGTTTATAACCAAGATGAACTTGATATTTCAGTATGATGCACTAGCTTTATGTAACCAAAATTTAGTCCATACATGACCAGCTCAAATTATTGTTCAAAGCACCAGAGGAAGATGTTTATACCAGAGACTAGGTGATATTCATTTATCATACCCACTAGCAAACATGAAAGCACTGCTAAGCATAACAGTGAAAGATCCTTAAGTTATAACTTCAAGCATATCCATAGGACATTTCATCTTAAATCATTTGTGAAGTTTTTTCTATTCCCCTTTAACTCAGTATTAACATTAGAATGTTGCATACATTTTAGCATCATTCACTCATGAGTTCACTGTTCACTTTAGACCTTAGGTTATTATGTAATCATGAATACTATAAATTATTTGATGACAATAGATCAACTAATAAAAATTAATTTAAAGTTCATTATCCTGATATATGAGCTACTAATAGAATTATTGTCAACAACAGCTAGTCCTATTATTGTTAATATATAGATGTTGTTATTATTAAACCATTCACTTTGTGTCATTTTGTTATCTATAGATTCAGGTGAACCAAAATGAAGTAGCATGGAATATGTTTACTAGATTGGCTGTTTAGCAGTATGATATTAGGTAATAGGTATACATTTTAATGTTTAATAGTCCAATTGTGTAAGATATCTTCTATATAGCCTCTCTTCCTCAGCCTACCTACCACACATCATTGATTGCTAAGTGTGTCAGTGTCAACTAGATGTACAATGGATACAGTCCTTACTTAACTATGAATCATTGAAAGATGTGTCTCTTTATCTTTGTAGAGGTTTACACACATGTAACAGCTTGCAATGTTTTATTAAGAGCGCCTCCAGACATTTCCCTTCCCTCTAATAATAATAATAATGAGTGAATATGGAAAAAAGTCCCCTCCATACTTGCAACAGATAATTGGTATACAGGGAAAAGCTACTTTGAGCGGTTTTGGTTTTAATAAAATAAATTAACCACATTAATGGATTTATGCTAATGAACAAAACTTTCATACTTAGTTTATTGCCTTGTACTGCGAGAGAAAACTCAACTGTATCATTCCATACAACTGGCCAATTACAAGGTGTAACTTCCCACTTAATGATCTCCGCCCAGGATATATTTTATGTGGGTGTGTTACCTCGTTCTTTTGATAAACGAGTCATGGCTGCAAGAAACCTTTCTTTTGAGGATAAATTAGAAGAGAAACCAGCTATTGATGAATTATGTGAACATATTCGTATTGGTGGTAAATGGTATCAGTTAGGAATACAGCTAAAACTAGATCCTAAGAAGTTGCGAGATGATATTCAAAAGTTACCAGAGGATTCTACTTACAAAACATCAAGAATGTTTGAGTTGTGGTTAGATACCAAACCTGACGCCACCAGAAGACAAGTTTTAGATGCGTTGAGGAAGGAAGTCATTGAAGAAAACACTGTTGCTCATGAATATGAGCAGATGCTGAGAAAGCCTTGTAGCATGTCTGGTGAGTGAAGTGTTTATTTTAAAATTTGATGTGCTGTGTTTATTATAGAAATTGACTCTCCAGCTACAAATGCAAGTACTATTTTTCAGTCCTATATTGATGCGCTATCAAAGTGTCTGATTAGTCCTGTAGAAGTGTCCCAACTCTTATTTAGTGAGAGATGTATCAGTGAAGAAACGCTTGATAAGATGGAGACGTTAGAAGGCTTTGTTGATGAGAAGAAGACGACTCTGTTATCTGCTATACATACAGCAGTGTCTTCAGATCACAAGAAGTTGAAAGTGGTAGCTAAAGTACTGTCCACATTTCAAGAGACGAAAGATTTATCTGAAACAATTATAAGTGAATATGGTAAGAATATCAATCACTATTAACCTACTTGACAATTGTTTCTTTTTGTTTAGTTCAAAAGTGTCCAGATGATAAAATGAAAGCAGTTAATGTTCAAAATACAAAAATAAAAGGTCATAGTAGTCGTGAAGATCATGCCAGTGATATTTTACGTGGTCATTATGGTACTCTTTCTCAGTCTCTTGAATACCCTATTAAGGTAGCACAGTTACTTTGTGGAGAGAGAGTTATTTCACAAACAATGTTGTCCGATGTGAAAATTAGAGCACAGTCTCCTTCTGAAAAAGAAGCAATTTTCCTTTTACTTAAAGCTGTACGTCATGCTGTACACACCAACTACCATAATCTAGAGGTGTTTGCTAGTGTACTGTTAAAGTTTACTTGCAATGTACCATGTGCTAAGGCTATCTTAAAAGATTATAGTAAGTATATAATGCTACTTACTGTAGTTGTTAAATAAATAAATTTCCATAGAGAAAGTATTAATTGAAGATGACAATGAAGAAATGCAACCTAGTGGTACTACTGTTAGTGAAGGTACATATAGTCATATTACAAAATTGGAGTGTATTATATCAATCCAAACACTAGGTAATCCATTGTCACTTGAGAATCAATCAACTTTAAGTCAAAGTTAGTTTGAGCTCAAGGTATTAACAATTCCATTTTTTGTAGGTGAAAGTTCATTGACAACAGGCATTCCAATACCTCGAAAGTTAGACCCTATATTTGGGTCTATTAGAAGAAGGTTTGCAGTAACTTTTAACAAAATTCGAGAAGTTATTAATAAAACTCCTCCACCTCTGGATAAATTAAAACGATTTCTTAGAGATGGTTATTCACACTTGAAAAATGAAATAGCATATTCAAATTCTGTTGATGATGTCTTGGATCTTGTGAGCGAACACTGTACGCTGATCAATATCAATTGTCTTGAGGGTATAGTGGAACGATTTGATATCAAAGAAGCTGAGACATACATTCAAACATACAAAGATGCAGTTAAGACATTTTGTGAAGAAACCAAAGCATCTCTTTGTCTATGTGAAAATTTCAAGGTGATAAAAACTCATCTTCTCAAATGTGAGACAGCTATCTATGTCTTAGACTGGGATCCTACAGACTACACATTGCAAGATATTCGAGATATTCTCTCTGTATCAGTTGAGGGAAACGTAGAGATTCGTGATATCAGAGAGGGCAGGTCCATTGTTGTTACTTGCTTTTTCCCACTCACTCTAACACCTTTACTTATTGCCAAAGCTCAGGAAACTCTTGAAAAAGTGAAGAAAAAAGGATTAATACAACTAACAATTGGATATTGTACCATTTATGATAAATGTCAAAGAGACAAGGTATAATGAGTAGTATATTAGACAAGAGTTACTACATGTGTTGTTTATTTATAATAGGAGGTTAAAACTATCATAGAACAGAACACAAAGGAGTTGAGAGGTCGACTGGAAGTACAATATACTATTAGTAGAAAAATGACTATGGAAATGACAACTATTCTCAGTCAAAATGAAGGTACAGTATTTGTACATTGTGTCTTTATTATATATCTATTTGTTTACAATTTCTGTAAGTATAGAAACGAAACAAATGAAAGAAATAGCAATTGAAAATTTGACATCAATTTTGAAAGCAAAAGAAGGTATATACTATAATTATCATAAGCCCATACTTTGCTAAAATTTGTATGTGATAAATTGTTTCCTTTTTAGCTACGGAAAAAGGGTTACTATCAGTGTCTTTAGAGAGACAGAAAGAAATAGGGACACTACAGGAGATAATAACTTCATTAACATTACAACTAAGACAGAGAGATGAACACATTGAGGAATTAAAGCAAAACTTAAAAGGTAACCCATATTATTATGTAAGTGTCGCTTTTCATTGTATGTGATTGTTACTAGATCTAGCATTCATACCAAAGGCTCGTAAACCAGTAACTGATCAAGGACTTGAGGAGACCCAAACAAAGTCTAACCAAGAAGAGTCCACACCTGAAACACTAGGTAGCAATTAAATTTTTTTTCTTAATTTTGAGACCACTCATGTAGAGTCTCCACCAATATTAGTGTTGAAAGAGCAGTTAAAAAGTTCAGCTGTTAATAAAAATGATAGTTCTCCAAGTAGGTTGTATTATAATTGATAGCTAATTAGTAGCATGTATTGCAAGGAGTGGGCAAGCCTGAATGAGAAATGAGCATGTTTCACACATATCAAGTATTGGCATAAACACATATCCCAAAGGGGTTGTTTCTGGAAGTATTATTGTAAATAGAGTGTTTTTGAATTCAAAGTTATTTCTTATATTAAAGAGAGCTTTGGTGTGACTATACATAGGATGTTTTCCAAGTTATTGGAAGATTTCTAAATTATTTGATGGTTTCTAAGTTATATCAGAGATACATCACCTTGCTTAAATTTCTGCCATTTTCTCTTTGGAACCTTCTTTCTTTTACGTCGACATCCTGGTGTTTTCTCACTTGTTTTAATCTTCTTGTTATCTAATCTATGCTTCTCTCTGCTCCTTTCACTACCCTGAGCCAAGCATTAATATATATATATATATATATATATATACATATATATATAGTAGTTTGTGTATAACTATAAACAACACTAGCATAAATTATATTCATAATTCTCAAACCACAGTAATAAATATTATGAATATATAAACATATTTGACTTTAAGTATGTATCTCACGTAGAACCTTCAGTATTAGATGATGATGATGTTAAAGAAACAGACCATAAAGAGTCATACAGACTAGGTAAGTACTATTAGTATGACGTAAAATGTAAAATGTTTATGCCATAGTTAAAAAGAATTATATATAACTTTACTAAAGGATGAATTTTTCTCTCATGTAGCCAGCTCCACCCTCAAATGAACACTTTGAGGGAGTGGCTGGCTACATGACACATCAATAAAAACAGAGTTTCACATGCTATTATATAAACTGTTATGTAATAATTATTTAATTAATTAATTATATAGTGAATGTTTCCTGTTACACCTTTTAATTTGAACAGTTCAAACAATAATTAGCCAAGTCCTTTGATATAGCACTAAAGTCCATTCGCGTTCACTTGCCACCGGAAATAGTTATACAATAAAAATTATAAATAATAAACCACTAATGAAAATATTTTTGGTTTTAAAAAATGCATAAATTAACCGCGAACCTCGTGAACGCACGTGGAACTTCATGTTTGACGATCACTATGAGCAGAAACCAACCAAAGTTAGGTAAAAAACCAGTCAAAGGCAGAAGAATATCTTCACAATCTAAATACATTGTCGAGAGTGTGAGAGCATTTTTTGAGAAGGAGAAATTGAAGGGATCTTGTATTAAGAGACTGTCAGTTGCCAAAAGGACAGCAGAAGCTACTGGTCTGTCATTAAGAACCATCAATCGAATTCATCAGGAGTACGTAAGTCATGATGGTCAGTTTCTGACACCAGTTAAAAGATATGGCGTTTCACGAATAAGAATCAACCCTGATTCGTTTGACAGAGAAATAATTCGTAGAACCATTCATAACTTTTACTGTAGAAAGGAATATCCTACTCTCTGTAGTGTTTTGGAGAAAATTAGGGAAGAGTTTGGTTTCCCAGGTGGCAGATTTTGTTTATGGAGAGTTCTAAAAGAGATGGGATATTCATACAAAAAGAAAGACAATAAACAATTTTTATACGAACAACGAAATATACTGGAACAAAGAGACACATACCTACGACAAATAAGACAACTAAGACAACAGAATATAAACCTTGTTTACACAGATGAAACATGGGTCAATGCACATCACAATAATGAGTATGTATGGGTTGACAGCGATGGGAAAGGTGGATGGAAGGTTCCAAGTGGTAAAGGTGAAAGGTTAATTGTATTACATGCAGGAGGAGTCAATGGATGGGTGGAAGAAGCAGACCTTGTGTTTAAATCCAAGACAAATTCAGCTGACTATCATGACGAAATGAACAGTGAACACTTTCTTGAATGGATGACAGAAAAACTATTACCAGCACTTGATGAACCATCAGTTATAATTTTAGACAATGCAAGTTATCACAACAAACAGCGAGACAAACCTCCGACAACACAAAACAAAAAAAGTGAGATTCAAGAATGGCTGGATGAACATAACATCACTTACGAACCTACAGATATTAAAACAACATTACTAGATAAGGTGAAACAACACAGACCAAAACCTATATATCTGACTGATGAACTTGCTAATGAGAATGGACATAACATTCTTCGACTTCCTGTTGGGCATTGTGAACTCAATCCAATTGAGTTGGCATGGGCTTCAGTAAAAGGTTACGTAGCAAAACACAACACACACTACAATCTGACACATGTTCAACAGTTAGTACCAGAAGGAATTAAACACACAACAGTAGATATGTGGAAAAACTTCTGTAGACATGTTGAAGATGTAGAGAAGAAATACATTGAAAAAGATGGAATTGTGGAAGACACCTTGGATGAAATGGTTATTACTATTGGTGAAGAAGAGAGTGATGACGAAGATGACGATGATGAGTTGATTGATGACGCAGACAGACAACTTATTGACAGAGCTTTATGTGAACAATCTACAACAAGTACAAGCACAAGTGACATTTGCACTGACTCCAGACAAGAATTAGACAGTGACTTCCTTAGCAGCTTTGACCCAAATTTCCTACAAAATGTTCTTCCTTTAACTGACTGACTGTACTTATATTTAACATTTGAATAATATTATAGCTATCATATAACGTATAAACTAGCCTTCAAAACTAGCTACTTACGGTAATTTCGGTAAAATCTTTCTCTTATGTCTGTGATAAAACTTCAATCCTAGTGCCATTTTGATAGTTGACCACACCCAGCATACGTGTGAAAATTCCAGTGGTCAGTGGTATGCTTATACTTCACTTATGGACAATACAGCTAACTTCAAAAGTATACATCACATGTGATTTTTGAAATTATCAGTAGATACGCAAGTTAAAAAGAATCAATACGGTACTTGAAATTTTGAAATCTGATGAGTAATAAGGAAGTTAGAACGAAAAAACGAAGTGCCAGGTGAACGCGAATGGACTTTAGTATAGTCTAGTGAGCTATCCTTTCTTTTTTTGACGATCTATCCAATAGAGTGTTTACATTTTTAAACGTTTTCTCTCTAAGTCTATTATGATAAATTAATACTTGAAGTATAACTGTTTATATACATATGTGACATCATTATCAATTTTGACCATTCTCATTGGTTAAATAATAATGTCATTAACGACAATGATCTAGGCTAAATTCATTAGATACCTTTTCTCCAAAATAAAGGAAGTGACATCAAGACATAAGACAAATTTTCAACTTTTTTCTAAACCTCTATGAAGTTTAGTTTAGCAAACTAGCCCCTCCTCACTTTTGATAAGCTGACAAAAGGGAAGAGGACCTAGGAGTGAACTAGGCTTACTGCCTCCATAGGAACACCTTGATTATAGGGCAGTACCACAATGTTTACAAAGTGGTTATAAACTGTTATTACAATTGTCATAAGGACCCACGAGTTCTCTTTTCTGTGTTTGTTATTCTTCCAAATTGGAAGCTAAGATGCCACACTATGAAATCTATATCCATGAAAAATTCAATAGGAAATTGGAATCTAAACTTGAAATATAAGAGATTTGCGATATCCAATTGATAAAGAAATAAAACAATGATTTTCCTCTAAAACTTTTAAGATGGCCTTTCTCTGCTTGTCCTTTAGACAATCATGAGACATTTGAAGACAATCTAATCCAAATTGAATTGCAAGTACCTTTTTTTCCTCCATATAACTCCATGTATAATTGTAATAACAGTTTATAACTACTATCAGAATAACATGTGAAGTATGCATTTCTCACTGAACTATGAACATTGTATCCAAAGTAATGAGTGTCATGTAAGTAGATTTAACATAGAACAAGGACAATACCTTATAGATTAGCCCAAAAAAATAGAAAATTACAAATATCTCAAGTCCGTAGATGTCAAGAAACAATGCTGTATTAACAAGTCATTATAATAAATACTCACTTTTAAGACCCTTAATAAGACAGGTAGAAACAGGATTGCTAGTATAGTCTTGTAAGTTCCACTTTCTACTCAATTTAAAATGTCCGCTTTCATTATATCTGTAACCATGGTTAATAACAGTAATAGCATCCTTTCTTTAGTGTATTGTCTGTGTTTGCATGTAGTGTATTATAGTGTCTATATATTATGTATGGACTATACTACATAGTCATTTTTTTTTAATAGTAAACGCTGGAAATGTTCAGTGGAGAGATGATTACAATAGAGTTATACTAAACTCACCAAACATTGCACTTAGTGAAGATGTTATGAGTAAATTAATAAAAGAACAACAAACAGGAAAAGAATGGAGTATTAGTCTCTACTCATCACCTCCTGAAAGTACTGCAGTTATTATAAACAATCTTAATAAGTGTACTGTGAGAGGACTTGATATAAACAACACTCCATTAGACAGTAAATGTGTTTCCATACTGTCAGAGATACTAAAAACTAACAAAACAATAAAGACACTAAGGCTATACTCTTCTACACTTACTAGTGGTATCAAACAAGTCTGTGAAGTTCTCTTTACAAATACAACTCTTGAAGTTTTAGTGTTGTTGGATGTTACTGGTATTACGGATGAAGATATGCCCTACATTTCTAACCTGTTAATTAGTAATAACACATTAAAAGAGCTACGTTTCTACAATTGTAACATCGCTGATAATGGAGTCCAATATATCTGTGAAGGACTCGCTAAAAACCAAACACTGACTTCGTTGAATATCGGTGATAATCCTCAGATCACTTCAATTAGTACCAGTACAATAGCAGATCTAATACAAATAACTACATCACTAAAAAGACTAGATCTTGACAATACTTCACTGAGCAATGATGATATCAAGACAATTTGTACATCGCTTGCTATAAATACTACAGTACGAGCACTATACTTATCAAGACGACATGAAGAGTATTGTAAAAAGTTAGACAGTTATCAAGTTATTAAACACAGACTCAAGTTCTGGTAATAACATGTAGTTTTTTATTCATAATATATTTCTTGCTCACTTTTATTTTCATTTGAATATCTCTTGACTCTATTTTTTCTTCATTTAATAACAATTTTAATTCTAACAAAACTAGTGAGACTTGACACTTCTTATTCTAATTACTCACCTTGTCTCTCTCAAAACTGAATGGTCAACACTATCAAATTGTATCAAAACTTATAATATCAATTACTTCAGGACACAATAGATATACTCGTGATTACACTAAATGAGCATCCACAAATACTAACACGTGCTTTCATCATTTCTGAATATTATTTTGTGTAAGCCAAGACTTGGAAATTTATAAATATTTAGTCTTTTCCTCAGACTGCATGCACTCTGAGCAAAAAGTCCACTAGTAAAGACATCTCACTAACAATTATATACTAATAACTGATGCAATCAAATAAGCCTGATCATCTTATATATGTCTCAGAAAAAAGTTTATAGCTCCTGCTTTTCTTTTGATTCTTCCCATAAAAGAAACCGAATGTGACTGATCAATTTGGAGCTATTTACGCATCTATTTGTCTACGTAGGCCCATGAAAACAAATTAAACAATTTTAATTCAACGAAAACGTGCTTGTAAAATGCCATGGCATAGAACTCTGATTGGTCATCAGGTATTCCTTTATCAAGTAACAAGATTATTGACTCTGACTGTTAGACGGCTTTCGCCAATGGGACGTGGACGATGCGAAGTTGAGCGCGGTGGGAGAGTCGAGACCACACCCAGAATGTATGATTCCGTTTGCTTTAAATGATTTATAGTGATGCTTGGGTGGATTGTGGTGCTTGAAGAAAGTACAGACCGTCATGATAGTTGTAGTGTTGCAAAATGACCATTCGTACAATGATGTGTGAGTGTTTAATATCGTACAAGACAGTCGGCCCTAATATGACATATATGGTACAGTCAGTGCCATTAATTTGATACGCCAGTACATGATACTATAAACATGTATGGATAATGTTGTTGCAATTAGAATAGACTTAGCACTATCTTTAATAGTTTGATGTGTAATTTGTATCTTAATTATCAACAAAGTTCTATCAATTTAAATGCAACTACTTCATCTATTGTATTTACAATAACAATTTATAATTTTAATATCCTGTTTATTCTTCCTAGTTATACTAATCGTGTTGGCATTGGCATTACACATATCCATATTGCAACTCGTTGGAACATATCCGTTGTGCTTTATGATGGACAATAAAGCCATATATAATATCTGTTGTAAAAATCTTGATGTTGAGAGACCTTCATATACTAATCTCAATCGTCTGATATCACAGGCTAATTCATCTGTCACATCTTATCTTCGATTTGAAGGATCATTGAATGTTGATCTGACAATGTTACAGACCAATCTTGTTCCTTACCCCGTCTCCATATCCCTCTTGTGACATATGCTCCTATTGTATATATTGAGAAAGCTAATCATGAGCAGTTTACAGTGGTAGAACTAACCACAGCTTGTTTTGACCCTGCAAACAAGATGGTTAAGTGTGGCTCAAGCACTGGAAAATACAAGGCCTGTTGTCTTCTGTACAGGGGTGATGTTGTGCCGCAAGGCGTCACTAAATCTATCAGCAACATCAAGACTAAACGTGCTATTCTGTTTGTCGATTAGAGTCTCACCGTATTTAAGGTGGGTATTTATCATCAGCCTCCGTGTGCTGTGCCTGGAGCAGATCTTGCTCTAAGTTAAACGTAGAGTCTGTATGCTTTCCAATACTACTGTTATTGCTGAGGCATGGGCTCATCTTAACCACAAGTACATCTAAAACAAGTTTTCATTCATTGGTATGTTAATGAAGGAATAAAAGATCGAGAGTTTCAAGAAGCTCGTAAAGATATGGCTGCTCTTGAGAAGGATTATGAAGAAGTGGGAAAAGTTTCTAACGATTTGGAAGAGGAGGAAGAAAGAAAAGAGTGCTAACTTATTACTAACATTCTAACTATCACATGTGCTTGTATTATTGATAGAATAATAACTATTAATTTTAACAATTAGTATTATTAAGTGTAGGTGGGGAGACACCCCTTGCAAACGTAGCAGTGATGTTAGGCGTGCTAGTATAAATCTGTTAGTTGCATGCTCTTTCGTTCAGGGTAAAGCAAGCAGAACATATTAACGTATTTGCTTGTGGTCACTCTATGTTAATTGGTCGTGACTTTCGACATCCCCACCAAGCCTCAAGTATCAAGAATTACAATGCGTGAGGTTATCTCTCTACATATAGGACAAGCAGGTGTTCAGATTGGCAATGCCTGTTGGGAACTTTATTGCCTTGAACATGGCATCAACCTGGACGGTCTACTCCATAAAGACGTATCATTACGGGAGGAAAGCTCTTCCAGTACCTTCTTCAGTAATACAAGAGCTGGGAAGTATGTTCCCCGAGCTGTTTTTGCTGATCTTGAACCAACTGTCGTTGATGAAGTCCGTACAGGCCATTATCGCAAACTTTTTCATCCTGAGCAACTCATAACAGGTAAAGAAGATGCCGCTAACAATTACGCAAGAGGCCATTATACAGTTGGCATAGAACTTGTGGATTCCGTCCTTGACAAGATTTGCAAACTTGCCGAAAATTGCGATTCAATGCAAGGATTCTTAATTTTCCGTTCTTTTGGTGGAGGTACTGGCTCCGGTTTTACCTCGTTGTTGATGGAAAGACTCTCTGTTAATTATGGCAAAAAGTCCAAGCTTGAATTTTCTATTTACCCTGCACCCCATGTAGCAACAGCTGTTGTTGAACCATACAATGCAGTACTTACGACCCACACTACATTAGAACACTCTGATTGTGTATTTATCATGGACAACGAAGCTATTTATGAAATTTGCCTCAAGAACCTAGATATGAAGCGCCCTTCCTATATCCATCTTAATCGGCTAATTTCACAAGTTGTTTCATCAGTCACTGCTTCTCTTCGCTTTGAAGGGTCATTGAATGTTGACCTCACTGAGTTTCAGACTAACCTCGTACCATATCCTCGTATTCACTTCCCTTTGGTTACATATGCTCCAATTGTCTCTGCTGAGAAGGCCTATCATGAACACTTCTCTGTTGAAGAAATTACCACTGCCTGTTTTGAGCCAGCCAATCAAATGGTCAAGTGTGATCTTAGTCATGGCAAGTACATGGCCTGTTGCCTTCTCTATCGTGGTGACGTTGTTCCAAAAGATGTTAGCGCTGCCATTGCTAATATCAAAACCAAGCGTTCTATCCAGTTTGTTGATTGGTGCCCTACTGGTTTTAAAGTTGATGTAAATAATAGAAAACCAGAAGGTTTCCCTGGTGGAAACCTTGCTGCTCTTACACGAAGTGTTTGTTTGCTGTCTAACACTACTGCAATTGCTGAGGCATGGAAACGTCTTGATCACAAATTTGATCTCTTGTTTAATAAGAGAGCCTTTGTGCATTGGTATGTTAGTGAAGGTATGACAGAAGATGAATTCCATGAAGCACGTGAAGATCTTGCTGTTCTAGAGAAAGACTATGAAGTGGTTGGAGCTGATTCTGGTGATGAAGAAGAAGACACTGAGGAATACTAAGCAACTATAAGTGTTCAAACTGTTTAAACTATGTTTTTGAATACTATTTTATTCTTTGCTTCTTTATAAAAAGGTATAAATTTGTTTGGCAATTCATTTGCCTTTCCCTCTCCAAATAAAACTTTATGATCTTCAAATTCCTTGAAAAGCAATTTATTTAAAATTACCGTTTGTTGTGAGTGATCCTTTGATAAATCCTGATGAAAAACTACAATAGCATCACCTCCCACTGAAATGGATTCTTGTTTATGTGACACGACTTAACATTAATGACTATTTGTAACAGGAAACAGGCTATTTAACCGATTATACCCAATAGATGCAATCTTGCGTCAGCTCGACCTAAGTACATACTTAACTGTTTGCAGCTGCAGAATAAATGCCTAGAGATCATTTGAGTAAGTTGCAGTTTTCGTGAGTTACCACATATCGTCTGACAATTATTATTTCAAGTGGTTGCTGTAGACATTTGGCTCGTTTTTTGACCACAAAATTTGACTTCAATTCAGGTGAGAATTTTTAATTATATGATTATTAATAACTGTGAATACTAAACAAGAACACAAAATAAATTTAAATGGTAGAATATAAGCATCAATCTACTATATAGTAAAATAAACATGGCAAAAAGACCAAGGACTTTGACAGCAGAGGATGTAATTTGTAAGCTCGATTGAGATGACTATTTTCTTGAACCAGATGATCCTCAAGAGCCTTAAGAGGCTTGTATGCTAGGAAGTTACAATGAATTTAGTGATTTAGAAGATATTAATGAAGATAATGAGAAAGGTAATTATTTCACACCAACAAGAATGTAATATCTGCATCTAGTATCTAAGAGTACAGCAACTTGCTTTTTTAATTCTTTTAGCAAATGCATACCATAATGCATCTTACATCTATCTATCTCAGTTTGCAAGCACACATCACAGCAACCAAACAATTGTTCATCATGTGTGCCATCCACTGTCACATTACGCTCTACTATACAAACATCTCAAACATTGTTACCTCCTAAAATTCAATCAACTATAGTCCAAACAACTAACCAACCATCTTTATCATCAATTTCATCCACAGTCCAACTATTATTATCATCCATATTATCTCTACCACCTACTATTCAGTCATCAATTACAGTCCTAACAGCATCTCCTCCATTTTTATCATCAATTGATTCATTGAACATCCAACCATCTACTAGTCCTACTCTTCAATCATCTAAGAATCCTGTCTTCTGCTACTTACCAATAGCAAATGGCATCTCCTGTGACCGTTTTGGAGACATCTCCAGATATATCCACTTTTGTCAACAATAATACACTTGTACATCGAAGAAAACCAGGTCATGACCGTTTGAGCAATAAAAAGAAGCATAAAGTTGTGGGTACTTGGAGATAGCCACAATGGGTATTTCCAAAAGTTTGAGGTCTATTCTAAAAAAGAAGGTACTTGAGAAGTTGACCTTCAAGTGAGAGTAGTAAAGACACTTACAAATCATGTGAGAGGCAAGTTTCACCACATTTTCTTTGACAATTTTATTACGAGTCTGAAATTGCTACAAAATCTTGAAGCAAATAGATTGTATGATGTGGAACAGCTTGTTAGCATCACAATGGATTATCCACCTACATTGAAGACAATAAAACTCACTAATATATTGAAACAAATATCTCAAATATTTTTCAATTTTGCTTCAGTAATATCTGCATCTAGTATCTAACAGTACAGTTATATTCACCTCAAACAGTAACGGCTTACACTTAAAAGTACAGTAGAGTACACTACAGTAATAGGATATTTAATTTGCCTATTGTGTCTATCTACCAAGTACAGTTATATTTATAACCCTTCAATACATTTTTTAACCTTATTCCCAAGGCAGACTCAGTGACTCTACAGAAAAAAACATCTATGCTACAGCTTGGCTTGATAGAAATGTCGTGAACATGATGTCATCAAATACACAACCATTTGCTGTAGGTACTGTACTTCGACGACACTTGTTCTCTTATCTCTTATCCACAAAATATTATATTGTACAACAAGTACATGGGTGGAGTGGACAGTAAGGATTAGCTCCATGGCTATTAGAGTTGTAAAATCAATCACACAAGTTATATAAATATATGGTTTTCTTTCAGTTCAATGTTACCATCACCAATGCATACATTTTACACAAACACTATCACATACCAGCAACATTTAAAAACATTAAAAACTTCCCATGTTCAGCTAGTAAGAGTTGATAGTAACTATAGTAGTCATTTTCCTACGAAGATAAGAGATGACAACAAGAAGCTGAAAAGAGGTCAATGCTCTTACCACAATGCAGTTTACCACACCCATGTTGATAGTTCCTGATGTTGCAGAGAGTGTGATGCTTGGGTTTGTTACACTGATGATACTGAAGATAGCTTCCTAATATGTCAAACAAAACAATACCAGTAATATCTGCGTAATATAAAATATACCTTTTTATCTATAAGTATCTATTTATACAAATATAAAAAGTGCTTTACTCGCGCTATTATACCTCTGTCGTAGTAATGTCTACAGCCAACTTTCAAGATATAGATATCTACTTCTGGATCTCATCTCCCTTCTGAACAAAGCATCCCTTTACCATTTCTTCTTAGGTCTTTCGATACAACTCACTCTTTGCAGGTCATAGGTCATTTTCTTGAAATAAATTTTACTGTCACGTGCACATGCGGTTTAATAGAATTTCGCGTATGATCGGTTATTATATAAATAAAAAGCAGATTTTTCTTGTTTATGATAGAACTCCTTGTTACATAGTTCATGTGGAGAAAGAGGGAGAGAGAGGACATTAATAAAAGATAAAACTCACTAGCTACAGTTGACTGATATGTGTGGGTGTGAGAGAAAGAGAGAGAAGAGATGCATTTTTTCAGATTCATGTTATTGTTACAAAATATGGTGGTAGGTATAAGATCCATAGAGGCTCTGAACATCACAAACATCATGTTATGATCATGTGATATTAACATTTCAATAATTAGAACAAATATCATCATCAGTGGCTATTAATGAAGTCAAAGAAAACTGTATAGAAGTAAAATATAAAGCTATAATTACATTATGACGGCACAAAGAACATCATGTACTAACTATTGTAACTATCTGACCCTAATGTCTCTATGTACAGATATCATCAGAGCAGGTAAGTAATAGTAGTGCATGTTGTGGATGTTAGTTCACAAACATTTCACATTTTGTCACATAAAAATATGGTAACATAATAGATGCAGTTATCAACCAATCAACATTCTAATCATTTTCTTAGGCTACATATCTTATTGCCTACATGACTATACTTCACACATTACCATGCCAATCATAAAACCTATGTGGCCAATCAGTTGAAATAAAAGCTTGAATAAGGAGAAGTAATGAGAAAGTACAGAATAAGAAAACATAATGTTGATATTTAAATATGACTATTAATTTTGATAAGTATTATTGTAATCACAATATGTCATATTCCTCAATATAAGATGCTGTATTGAACTATACAATATAATATAATGTAAGATATATAAGCTGATAAGCCTTTTGTACATCCATATAATTTCCATTCATGAAGTTAAGAGTATTAGAAAAACACAATTCACTTTACTTATGTTTAATAATTATTTTAAATTATTATACTGTTATAACAAAGTCTAATATAGTGTATATTGTGCTGAGACTTTATTGCACGTTCATTATATTATTGTGAAGACAAACTCTAACTATAATAGATATTATAACATATATTGTTGGCAAGTATAAATTAATGCAATGAGTGTGCATATTGTCATAGTAGTGACAATAAAGACTTCTTTAAAAACCAGTCATATTAGGTGTTGTGCATCTCAATGCTGTAAATGCTTAAAAGGGACCAAATTACACGTGAAGCTATAATTTTGTTTAATTTGATGACAAATGAAAACAAGTATGTTTAATCTGATGACATATAAAAGCAATTTGCATTTGTCAATATAAATAATATAATGTATAGATGTGACTTTGTTATACTGTCATATAATAATAAATGAAGGGAGTTGACAAATTATAAGACTGTAGCAAGGGTTACTCAAGCTAGTCCTTCACATTCTAGCTGTGAATAATTCCTTTCTGATGGTGTCAGTGTTTGCGAGGCATATCCGATTGTTTTTTTTTGTACTGTCCAGATACCTGTGAGCTAAGATGGCTCCAATGCCATACTGAGAAGCATCACATGCTAGTGTGAGTTCCAGGTTAGGATTGAAATATATGAGCAGCTTAGACGATAACAGAAAGTCTTTTGAGTCCTAAAACTCTTTGTTCTCATTTTCTGTCCATCTCCAGTGCTTCTCTCTCCTTAACAACCTATACAAAGGAAAAAGAAAAAGGGAAATTTTAGGTATAAAGCGTCCATAATATGTTATTCGTCACAGGTAGGCTTTCAATTGAGTGACATTCTTTGGGGTTGACGCTTCACGAATGACTGTGACTTTTTCAGCAATTGGGTGTACTCCTTTTGAATCGTTTGTGTGTCCCAAGTATTGGACTGATTCTGTCATTAATGAACCTTTTTTTTCTTCAATCTAAGACCAGCTGTCTTCAATCTTGACAATACTGTGTCAAGTGTTGCCAGATGTTCTTGCTTCGTTTTTTCCCATGATCAATACGTCATCCAAGTAGACAATAACTCTTGGATTCCTTGAAAGATGTTATCCATGATGCTCTGAAATAAACTGGGCTGACGATATTCTAAACGGTAGCCTCTTATACTCGAAAGTCCTTGATGGGTGTTAATCACTGTGTATTTCCTGGATGTTTCATTGAGTTCTATCTGTTGGTACCCTTGGCTCATGTCCAATTTCAAGAAATTCTTCCCTCCTATCAGGATTGCGAATAGGTCTTAAACTTTCTGTATTGGGTATTGTTCTAATTTTGACACAGGATTTAAAGTCACCTTATAATCCACACATAAACACACTGAATTATCAGGTTTTAGCAATGCTACCACTGGAGTTAACCAGACTGAGAATTGCACTGGTTGAAGAATATCTAGGTTCACAAGTCAGTCAAGTTCCTCTTCTATTATTGCTTTCAATGAGTGTGGTACTGATCTGGCTTTGTGGAATTTTGGTGTAACTGCTTCTTGTACGTGTAACTTGGCTTGAAATCCCTACAGTTTCCCTAATTCTGGTTTAAATACCTCCTCGTGCTTTGCCAATATCTCTTGTAGTCAATCTTCTTTGATCTCACACATATTGCACCAGTCAAACCTTATCTGCTCCATCTAATTACGTCCAAGTAATATTGCGCCTGCTCCCTCCACAATCAACAAGGGTAGCTTTGTTGTCTGATTGTTGTGCTGTACTGTGCCGTCAACACTTCCTTTAGCTTTAACTTGGTCACCCGAGTACGTTCTGAGGATAACATTTGTCTGTTGTTATGGTTGGTCTGGCCAAAGCTTTTGGAATTTCATTCAGAACATCAGGGAAACTGAAGCTCCTTTATCTGTTTCCATTTTGACCCTGTTGTTGTTGATGTTATGGTCACCTCCCAGGGGTTTTCCTTTCCTATGCTATTCAAGATCAAGTATTGTATGGGCTGTACTTTGGTTTGGCTTTCCTTTTTAGGGGCAGTCTTTGGTATCCCAGAGGATGATGTACATGCCTTTTGGATGTTTCCTATTTTGCCACAAAGAAAATATTTCAAGCTTTGAACTTGCATTTATCTGCCAAATTACCTTTAACTCCACACTTGTAGCAACTGACTCCTTGCTGGGACACTACAGCTGCTACTTAATGTACTTCTGCCAGTTGTGGGCACCCTGACTGTATTTCCCCAATGTGTGTCCTAGCTGCCTCCATACTAGTATCTATCTCTAACGCTTTATCAAATGTAAGCTTCGTAGCTGTTTCGAACAGCAGACGTCTTTGTATGCTTTCGTCGTTTATCCCGCATACTATTCGATCTCAGAGAAGGTCATTCAAGGATGCAAAGTTACAGTTTTTGCCAGGTGTCTGAGTTCTGCCACAAAACTGGTTACCGATTCTCCCTGTCTTCTCGTTCGTGTGTGAAACTTGAAACTTTCCACAATTTCACTAAGTTGCAGAAAGAACTTTCACTAGTTCATCGTACGATTTATTTGTGAGCTTGTCTGAAGCCACTAAGCCCGTCAGAAATTAGTATGTAGTCAGACAATTGCAAGAGAGTAGATGAGCACTCTTCTTCTCAACATCCGTGATGTTGTTAGCATCAAGTACGTATCTGAGTCTCCCTACATACTGCTTCCACTGTTCCACTTTGCCATCGAATTCTTTGAACTGTATTGAATATGCTATGGTTTCCCTCGTCGCCAATGCAGTATACCCCAAAACTCTGTGTCTTCTCAAACTGTTAATAACTCGATAACTCGATAACTCAATAACTGAACTAAAACCAACATGCATACACTTTATATAAGACCTAATTATTAAGTCCATTATTAAGTTCAACGTCACTATGTTACACCATCCATAACCTAGTCCTGGTCCCAGACTACACCCTTAAGTGGGAAGGAATCTGACATCATATGAAAGAACTTATGTTTACACTTCAGTTTTAACTGCCCTATCATTTTCAAGCATTGGAGTGTCCACCTACACATTTGTAAAGCCCTGATTATGATAACTATCTGAAACTATGCTTATTAGTTGATAATGTTGATATGACATAATAGCACTGTTTTTTTACGTGTGTCATTTTACGCTCTCCACTTAAATCAATGTATTATTTAAAGACAAACATATAATAATTAAAATTAATATATATAATGCATTCAACAATCAACCAAATAATAATGATCACCTTGTAATATAAAAAAGGGACCTTGAACTGCATATTCTGTTAACCGAATTACATCAAGTCTTACCTTCGTAAGAATAGCGACAATATTCAAAACTCTTGCATATTGATTTATATTGTCACATAATGCAAATGTCCAGACACCTCCTTTTGAAAAATAACCACAACAGACTTCTTTGTAATCCGTAGAATATGCACTTATAATGTAATCATTAGATGGTTGGTAGCAAGGTAGATAAGGATTTAATGGACGTGAAGCTGTTGTTGGTAATGTTTCAATTGCATTATCTTCTTTTAAACAACAGTCAATAAGAAATAAACGTTTACGATCATCGAGATGACAATTTGGATTGCTAGGCTTAAATGGACTAATGATTCTTTGATCAATAAAGACACGTTCATTCTTGTCATTGTCACTTGGTAAAAGAATGTATGGATTATTGTGTACACTTCCACCATGACCTGCATAATATAACACGACCACCTTCAATTCGATGGAGTAGTAATTAAATTCTGATACAATTTTGACTACAGTATCAATAATTGTAGGTGTCGGATTTTTAATAACCCAAGTAGCATAGTTGAGATTTTCAAAAGTTGTTTTGATATTCTTAATATCTAAGTCAGCTCCTTGGGGTCCTTTCTTATTTACTACACCAAGTATGACAGCAAGACCAACTTTGTGATTTTTTTTAGCATTTAACATCACCTCTTTAGTAAACTCTTTGTATAATTTGTCTAAAAATAAATAAAATAGTTTAATTCAATAATTTACTTGTAACTGCCAAAAATAAATCATAAGAAAAGAGTTCATATATCATTCACATATTTTATTAAAATTTAATTCCTGAATTCCTCCAAAAAATTATTACAATATTAGTATGTATAATCGTAAACCTTGATATCAAAGACTGAATGTAAACAGTCTATACGGTCATTTTAAATTACAGATATAAATAAATATAATTAAACAATGCAAAAAGAGTGAATGAATTTTAATAACAAAAAGCAATAAAGTGTGGAACCCTCACTAAAGGTAAAGTATGATACAATAATGCTAGCTAGTGTCATATTTTATTCAGCAAAAGAGGTTGTATCATGTCAATTAAAAATATGAAGCTATACTGGAAGTTATATATACCAAAGGTAAGGCAAATAACAATATTTTTAGCACAATAGATACGGGATTAACTATTTTGTCTTTCCAAATGTTAGAGATAAATACTTATACACTCTTAACTGTTAGTTAATTAATTACTTATTATTATTCATTTCTATAAGCACGTGTTTCTAGAATTTTCTAGAAGTCTTGTGGTTTATGTTTGTTATATAAGTGTGAGTCGTATTGTTCATTGATAGTCTCTTAGTTTGTGTTGTCTGAGTTATCTCTCTGTCATTCACTTCGTTAAATAAAGTTGTGTTGTCACTCTGCTAAGTGCTAACTAATTCTAATAGGTTATGAGCCCAGATTTGCTAGAACGCTGCGAGTAATGGCAATGGAGCCGAAGACAGTTACTATCGTTTCACTCAACGGGTTGAACTACCCCACTTTTATCAAGCTACAGTGTAAGATGACACTTATCAGAGATGGAGTTTTAAGTATTGTGAATGGGATGGAGACGGGACCAACTGATGTAAGATCTGACGTGAATGCCAAGTTTTTGGTCGCAAGAATCGTGCGTTGGCAACCATTGTGCTGTCTATTGATCAATCGTTGCTGTATCTAGTTAGAGATCCCGACAATCCTGTAGTAGTTTGGTGATCAGTTTCAAAAAAAGACGTAAGCAAACAAATTGTAGCTAAGAAAACAACTTCATTCAATGTAGCTTAAAAAGGCGCCTTCATTCATGATCATATCAAAAGTATGACTTAGATTTTTAACAAGCTGGCAATTGTTGGAGTCAATATTACAGATGAAGACTGGGTTGTCTACTTGCTTGCAAGTCTTCCTTACTTCTATAATACTCTTGTCACCGCACTTGAAACTAGTGCAAATGTTCTGATCTTGGAAGTAGTGACTGAACGCTTACTACATGAAGAGAGAAAGAAACTGGAACATAACAGTGATGGCAGGGTCAATAGAGCAATGCATGCTAGACGGCGTAGACATGGAGAACCTAGATGTTACAATTGTCAGAAGTATGGACATTATTAATGCAATTGTCTGCAGGAGCTGCATAAAAATGGTAAAGTAGAGGAGAGAAGTCATATAAGGAAATAAGGGGAGAGAGATGCTGCTAGACACAAGGTGAGTCAGGCTGAAATGAAGGAGGCTGACAGTGGTACGTATGTTGATACTGGACTGGTAACACGTCATGAACTCAACTCCACTGGAGATAAAACTCAACCAACTAATTGTTGGATTTTGACTTGGGAGCAATGTGCCACATTTGTCATGAGAAAGAGCTTTTTGTTAGATTTTAAACATCTGAAGATGATACAAGTAGTACTTGGTGATGGTTGAAGTCTGAAAGCAATCGGTAAAGGAACTATTGAGTTATTGCTGGTGGTAGACAATAAAGAACCAAAGATGTGTGAGTTACATAATGTGTTGTATGTTCCAGGTTTGTTATACAGCCTACTAAGTGTCTCCAAGATGACAGACAGAGGAAAGTAGGTGAACTTTTATGGTTGTAATTATCAAGTGGTAGACAAAATGGAGTGTGTGTTGGCAATCACTGTTAAAAAGGGTGGTTTGTACTGCTTGTCATTCAATCAGTACCACATGTGCAAGTTGAGGTGTACATGGTTAAGAAATCTAACAAAAATAGTCTGGCATCAATGATTTGGGCACCTAAGTGAAAGGAACGCACTTGATTATCATGTGTCAAAAAGTATTGGATTTTGTGAGACATGCATCAATGAAAAATTTATAGATGGAGCTTCTCTACTACTGGCAGAAAATGAGGAGAATACCCACTGAGTTTAGTTCATAGCGATATGTGTGGGAAGGTGAATGTCAGGTCTCTAGGGGGAGCAGAGTATTTTATTACATTTATTGATGACAAAAGTCACTTTACGTGGCTATATCTCTTGAAACATAAGCACGAGGTAATTTAAAAATTTGTTGAATGGAAAGCCATGGTTGAGAGAAGCTCGGGACATAAAGTGAAAGTCCTGCATACAAACAATGGAGGAGAGTACACATCAACAGAATTCAAAGAGTATCTCAAAAGAGAAGGCATTCATCATGAGCTGACTCACGATGAATGCCAAAACGGAACGGGGTCACTGAAAGGATGAATTGGACTCATATGGAAACTGTTCGATCGATGTCACTGGGAGCTAAAGTGCCACAAAGATTTTGGGCTGAGGCACCATCTACTGGAGTTCACTTAAGGAATTGTACTCCAACAAAGGCATTGAATAGTATGACACCATATGAGGATTGGTATGTTGTAAAACCCCAACTTAAATCTACATGTGTTTGGTTGCACTGTAAGCTCACATTACAAAAAATTAAAGAAAGAAGCTCGACGCAAAGGCCAGAAAGTGTATTCTCTTAGGATATGGTAGTATAACCAAAGGTTATTGCATGTATAACATAGAGTTAAAGCGTGTTTTACATAATCATGATGTTTTTTTCAACGAAACAGTATTTGGGATTGTAGAAGATCGATTTGATCAAGTATCTGAGAAACCACTGTTTGAGTTACAACTTCAAGAAAAGTTAGCAAATGAAGATGAGCAAATCTCTGACATTGAACAGGAGGAGCCTCAACAAGAAACCAATGAATGAAGTCAAGTTCCTACTTTAAGACAGTCACAGAGAGTACGACATTCACTGGAGTATTATGGTATATGGGTTAATTCTGTAAAAAGACATAGTCTAGAGCCAACTAGTGTTGAAGAGACATTGTCAAGAGCAGAGCGAGAAGAGTGGAAGAAAGCTATGAACACTGAAATGAAATCAATCAATGAAAATGATGTGTAGGATTTGGTTGAGTTACCAGAAAACAAATGGGTGATAGGATGCAAGAGGGTGTTCAAGTGAAAACTCAGAGCAAATGGCTCAGTTGAGCGCTATAAAGCTCTATTAGTAGCACAAGGCTTTTCACAGCACTTTGGTGTTGACTACAATGAGACATTTAGCCCTGTCTTATGATGAAAATGTCTTCATACCCTGATTGCTGTAGCTGTCCATAATGGACTAAAAATTCATCAAATGGATGTAACAGCAGCTTTTCTGAAGGGAACCATTGAAGAGGAGATGTACATGAATTAGCCGAAAGGTTTCATCAAAGATGGTAAAGAACACTTGGTATGCAGATTGAAACATAGTTTGTATGGGTCAAAACAAGCAACATGAAGTTGGAACTCTGTATTGGATAAGAGTTTGAAAGACATGGGAGTTCAGCAGTGAAGTAATGATTGGTGTCTATGTTGATTATATAGAGTGATCTGTGGAAAGAGTACTGATCGTATTGAAAAGATCAAGAAGGCACTATGTAACAAGTTCAAAGTCAAGGATCTTATTGAGCTCAAGTATTTTTTGGGTGTTAATATACGTTAGAATCATCAAAATGAAGCAATATGGATTGGTAAGCAAACATACACAGAAAACAAGTTGAAGAAGTTTGGTTTTTATGATGCAAAGAGTATTAGTACCCCTGTTAATGTAGGAGTAAAGTTGAGTAAAGCTACCGATACCAATGAACTTGTAGATCAATCGTTATATCAGTCCACTGTAGGAAGTCTATTATATCTGGCTAGTAAAACCAGACCCAATATCACCTGTGCTGTGAACAGTAAGATATTGTTCTAAAGCAATTTGAGATCACTGGTCTGCTGTCAAGCGAATTTGTAGGTACTTAAAAGGAACTTCAAGTTTTGGATTACTTTACAAAGTATCTCAAAAAATCTTGTCAGTTATTCTGATGCAGAATGGGGAGAAGACAGTGATGATTACAAGTCCACCACAGGTTAATGTTTTCAGATTGGAGAAACTGATAAGTTGGAGGAGTCAAAAACAACCATGTGTGGCCTTATCAACCACTGAAGCAGAATACATACCATTTGCCGGGACTGCTCAGGAAGCTGTCTGGCTAAGAGAGTTGTGTAAAAATATGAACAAGAAGCAGACCAGTCCCACACTTATATACAAAGATGATCAGTCTGCTATATTATGTCCAAAAATCCTCAGTTCCATGGGAAAGCAAAACACATTGGAATTAAATTTCATTTTATTCGAGAACAGGTCAGTTGTCAGAAAGTTGAACTAAAGTATTGTCGAACGGATGAGATATTGGCTGATATGTTTACCAAAGGACTGGGTACTACGAAGTTTGTGAAACTACGTGAAATGCCTGGAATACAGGACTGCACCATTTGCAAGTGAGGAGGAGTGTTAGAGACAAGTACTTATACACTCTTAACTGTTAGTTAATTAATTACTTATTATTATTCATTTTATAAGCACATGCTTCTAGAATCTTCTAGAAGTCTTGTGGTTTATGTTTATTATAAAAGTATGAGTCATACTATTCAAGTCAAAATTTAAACTTTGAGACCTAATATTTCTATTAACAGTACTTCATGACATCAAAACGTGCAAAAGTATTGGGAAAAATTTACTTCTAATATCTGTAAGTAGTGATGATGTGATAATAATGATCATAATAATCATTGCTAATTTTGTCAGATAGGCACAGATACCAAAAACTTATATAATGACTTCATGTATGTGACAAAGGAATAAATATTGTCAACTCCTGTTCCAAAAAGCCTTTTATCTTACTCTAAACAGACAGACATTCAAAACATAAAAATACACTAGAATACTATGCTTTAAATAACATGAATTAGTTCATTGTCCAATGTATAACATTTTAATAGATAAGAAGAGGGACATGAAGAAATTTACTGGGCCAACTTTTTTTATAATAAAAACAATGTAACTTAATTAAGTCTCTGGCATATCATGTATGTTGTGTTTAAAATTAAAGTTTATGCAGACAAAGTTGCTTGATTTTACTTAGTTATCCATGATCTTCTGTCATAAAAGTAATGTTTTGCATAATATGTAGAGGAGTACTTCTAGCAGTGAATTAAAATTGAGACTTACATAATCTGTTTTGTTCTAAGTAATAAAGTCATCATGACATACAATAAACATTGTGTTATCCATACATAAGTTGTACTACCATTTCAATTCATTATTCACATACCAAATAATTCACCTTGGCCGTCTATCACTTCAGCAATAGGTGTAGGACCTACATAATTTAACATTGATAAAATGTTAATGAAATGCAATATTTAAATGTACATAAAGTTACCAGTAGATTTGTGCAATTTAGCGGTATAAATTGGAAGAAAGTTTTATTGTTTAATAATTTCATATTATATCTACCATGTATAAAATTTAACACATAGAGAAATATTTACAAAATGGATATGTTTGCAAAAACGTTTGTCCCTTGAGCTATTGTAGAATGTCAAAAATAAAAGTTAGTAAAAGCACATTCAGAAAGACTGTACTAGATAGATAAAAAGAGGCAATGTGAAATAGATGTCAGACTCAATTTTCTATATACAAACTACATCTCTAGCCTAGATAAATATTCAACATGAAGAAAGTTCTACAAGTTCATCTATTTAAAATTTTTATATAAGTGGCTAGTAAAGTTTAGTATTTGTAGTCAGTTTAGTTCATTTTATACAGGAGGTAAATAAAATATTATCATCTATTTAAAATCTTTATATAAGTGGCTAGTAAGGTTTAGTAGTTACAGTCAGTTCATTTTTAATAGCAGGTAAATAAAACCATAGTTATCAAAATGTATTGTTGAAATGTATACATAAAAAGATAATAGCATGCTAATCATTCAACCTATTAAATATTATAGTTGACCAGTGATCAGTTAACTATAAAGCAGTTATTGCTAATGTAAACATTATTCCTCACTAACCATCATTTACATCATGATCAAGCATAACTTCAGTAGTATGTGAAGGCCCTATATAACATAGTATTAAAATATTATGAACTCTATGTAATAAATATATTATAAATACATAGTAAGTGTAAAGTTTAATACATAACTACAAGTAACTTAGTTAATGGATGTAACTCAGACAAAGCAACTACTGCAACCTTTACCTAAAACATTGATGAGTGAGTATTAAAAAAGACATTGTGTGGTCTATAAATGACTTCTATGTATTCGATGAAGGAATAAACATTGTCAACACCTGTTCCAAAAAGGTTTTTATCTCATTTTAAATAGACAGACACTCAAGCCATAAAATTCACAGGTATATTATGCTTTCAATTATATCCTGCAAACACTATAAATTTTGTGTGAATGAACATCAAATGATACTGTTGATTGAGGATAACTAATATAACATGAATTAGTTCATTGTCCAATGTAGGCCTCATCAAAACAGATTTTTATGTACAACAAAGAAAGCTACTCAGTCTCATGTATTAAACCAAGGTCTATAAAATTTTAATAGATAAGAGGGACATGAAAAAATTTAATAAAGCAACTTTTTTCTTTTGTAATATATAAAAATACTATAACTTATCTAAATCTCTGTTTTATCATGTATAATGTCATGCTTAAGAATAGAGTTTATGGATACAAATTTGCTTCGTTTTACTTAGTTATCAAGTCTACGTGATCTTCTGTCATAGAAGTAATGTTATGCTCAATATGTAGACAAGTAGCTACAAACAGTGAATTAAAATAGAGATTAAACCAATCTTACTACCTAAACTAAAGTTTACTAAAGTCTAGCCTGTTCTCTAAACATAGATTACTTTCACATACCATACATGTTATAAAAAAATTGGGTACAATTTGTTTTGTTGGAGAAAATACTTCCTAGTTCTGTATAATTTCAACTTTTTAGAAAACTGAAAATAACATCTGCTAGCAAATACTTCACGTAAAGTAATAAATACTTTTGAAGAGCCTCTAAGTAATAAAGTTGTCATGACATACTATAAACATTGTGTTATCCATACATAAGTAGTACTACCATTTCAATTCACTGTTCACATACCAAATAGATCACCTCGGTTGTCTATCACTGTCTTTGTGTTAGAAGTTACATCATCTTTAGTCTTGATAAGAATATTGATCATTGTCATATCTGTTGCATGTTGATTTATATTGTCACATAATGTAAATGTCCAGACACCTCCTTTTGATAAATAACCACAACAGATTTCTCTGTAATCCATAGTAAATGCACTTATAATGTAATCATTAGATGGTTGGTAGCAAGGTAGATAAGGATTAAATGGACGTGAAGCTGTTGTTGGTAATGTTTCAATTGCATATGTATCTTCTTTTAAAGAACAGTCAAAGAGAAAAAAACGTTCACGATCATCAAGATGACAATTTGGATTGCTAGGCTTAAATGGACTAATGATTCTTTGATCAATAAAGACACGTTCATTCTTGTCATTGTCACTTGGTAAAAGAATGTATGGATTATTGTGTACACTTCCACCATAACCTGTATAATATAACACGACCTTTTTCAATTCAATGGAGTAGTAATTAAATTCTGATACAATTTTGACTACAGTATCAATAATTGTAGGTGTCGGATTTTTAATAACCCAAGTAGCATAGTTGAGATTTTCAAAAGTTTTTTTGACGATCTTAACATCTAAGTCAGCTCCTTGGGGTCCTTTCTTATTTACTACGCCAAATATGACAACAAGACCAACTTGGTGATTTTTTTTAGCATTTAACATCACCTCTTTAGTAAACTCTTTATATAATTTGTCTAAACAGAAATAAAATAGATGTCTTTTTAGATATTATTAAATTTCATGTTATATATATCAAAAGTGAGGCAAATGACATTCTTAAATTTCTCCAAAAATAATTTTTAGATTATTAGTATGTATATACTTACAGTTTCATATCAATGATGGAATGTAAGCAGTTTATATGGTGATTTCAAATTGCAGATATAAATGAAATGCACTAACGTGCTTAAGTTTGCTATGGTGGGCATTGTAGATCTATACTACAGAGTGCATGTACATTTAACATTCTACAAGTTTAAGGTATGGTAAATTATTAATGGCTTAGCTTTACTCTGATAATAGTCAACTTACTGGCCAATTTGCAAACTAATTGACCATAAGGCATTACCAAGCAAATTTCTTTATTCTTTTTAGCCTTCTCAAGTTACAATTACCACAGAATACAGACAAGAGATATCTCATGTGATGTACAAGATGATTATTGATGACTCAGCATTTCTCTTCAATCAAAGGGAAAAAAGCTTTGCCGTTTAGTGTGTCTACTGGGTACTTTGCACTCCAATTGACAAAAGGTCCAATACTTTCCAACTTCTTAGTAAAAGTTAGTGATTCTCCATTGACAGCTATGGTACTAGTTTATTAGTTCGCGCTCAATGTATTGACAAAGATAATTCCCAAAAGTTAGTAAAACGATGGATGGATACAGCATTAACTATTTGGTCTTTCTAAAAATAGTTCTGACTAAGTAACTCATAGTTGCAAAGAAAATACCCCACGAGTCAAAATTTAAACCAAAAGTATTTTCAAACTTAATAGAACAACAGTTTTTCATGAAATCAAAATGTGGGAAAGGATTAGGAAAAAGTTACTCCTAATATCCGCAAGTTGTGATCATGTGATGGTAATAATTATAATCATCTTAGCTAATTTTGTCAGATAGGCATAGAACCAATAGCTTATAAAATGACTTCCATGAATGTGAAAAAGGAATAAACATTGTCAATTCTTGTTAGAAAAAGGTGTTTATCTTATTCTAAAAAGACAGACATTCAAGCCATAAAATGCCCTGGTATACTATGCTTTCAATTATACCAGCAAGCCACAGAAATTGTAAATGTTAAGTGAATTAACATCAAATGATAAAGTTGGTTGAATATAACTAATATAACAGGAATTAGGTTATTGTCCAATGTAGGCCAATAATAAAAAAACTACTCAGTCTCATGAGTCAAACCAAGCTCTGTAACATTTGTGACTTCCAGCAATGAGTTAAAATTAAAATTTAACCAATGTTAACCAAACTAAAGTCTACCACGCTGTCTAGCCTGTTCTCTAAGTATAGATTATGTTCATAGTACCACAGAAGTCATTCAATCAATTGGCTACAATCTTTTTTGTTAGAGAAAATACTTCCTAGTTCTGTATTATTTAAATTTTTTAAATGGTTTAAAAATTACATTTACTAGCAGATACTTCATCTAAAGTAATACCTTCTGCAATAAATACTTTTGAAGACCCTCTAAGTATTAAAGTTGTGTTATCCATACATAAGTACTACTACCATTTCAATTCATTGTTCACATACCAAATAAATCACCTCGGTTGTCTATCACTTCAGTAATAGGTGTAGGACCTACATAATTTAACATTGTAGTTCGTTAACAGAATGCAATATTTAAAATATACAGAAAGGTACAGTACATTTTGCAATTTAGCAGTATAAATCTGAAGAAATCTTTTTGGTTTAATAATTTCATATTAAATCTACTATGTATGAAATTTAACACATAGAGAAATATTTACAAAATGGATTTCTCACTACTATATATTGTTACTTATACTATTATAGCAACTGAGTGAGATAACTTTGTAAGTTGAGAAATTTTAAGAGAGTTGAGTATAAACAGTAAACTTTAAAACTTTACAATAAAGCTGTTGCATTTTGTAAGTGCTATATCTGTAGTTGAGCTCGCAAAGGAAACATCAATAGAAATGCCAGTAATCACAATCTTATATTTGTGTTACATTTTGGTCTCAAAAAGTTTAGTAGTTATAGCCAGTCTAATTTGTTTCAAACAGCAGGTAAATTAAACCTTACTTATGAAAATATATTGTAGGATATTTAAAAATATAATAGCATGCTAATCTTTCAACCTATTAAAAATTATAGTTGACCAGTGATCAGTTAACTATAAAGCAGTTATTGCTATAGTAAACCTTATTGCTATAGTAAACCCAAAATGTTGAGGAGTGAGTATTAAAAAGACACTGTGTGCTCTAAAAATGACTTCCATGTATTTGATAAAGGAATAAACATTGTCATTGTTCCAAAAAGGTTATCTTATTCTAAATAGATAAACACTCAAAACAAAAAATACACTAGTATACTATGCTTTCGATTATATCCTGCAAACCACAGAAACTGTAAATGTTGAGTGAATGACCATAAAATGATGTATTAAGGATAACTAGTATAACATGAATTATTTCATTGTCCAATGTAGGCCTCATCAAAACAGATTTTTGTGTATAATAAAGAAAGCTACTTAGTTTCATGAGTCAGACCAAGCTCTATAACTTTTTAACAGATAAGAAGAAGGGCACAAGCCACTTGTCAATATGTTGACAAGTGGCTTTAAGCAGTAAAATAAAATTGAGATTCAAACAATGTTACTAACTAAAGTCTACTACTACACAGTCTAGCCTGTTCTCTAAGCATAGATTTCTTTCACACTGCCATACATGATATAAAAAGAATTGGCTACAATCGCTTTTGTTGAAGAAAATACTTCCTAGTTTTGTATAATTTTAACCTATTAAACAGCTTTAAAAACATCTACTAGCAGATATTCCATGTAAAGTGATAACTTCTGCAATAAATACTTTTGAAGACCTTCTAAGTGATAAACATTGTGTTATCAATACATAAGTAGTATTACCATTTCAATTCATTGTTCACATACCAATTAAATCATCTTGGTTGTCTATCTTTTCAGCAATAGGTGTAGGACCTATATAATTTAACATTGATAAAATGTTTACAGAATGCAATATTTAAAATATACGTAAATGTACCAGTTGATTTGTGCAATTTAGTGATATAAATCTGAAAAAATTTCATTGCTTAATAATTTCATATCTACTCAGTCTCACGAGTCAGACCAACCTCTATAACATTTTAACAGATAGGGACATGAAGAAATTTAATAGAGCAACATTTTCTTTTATAATGAAAATACTGTAAGTTAATTAGTCTGTGTCATATCATTTATAATGTAGTACTACCACTTCAATTCATTGTTCACATACCAATTAAATCACTTTGGGTGTCTATCACTTCAGCACTAGGTGTAGGATCTACATAATTTAACATTAATAAAAGGTACCAGTAGATTTAAACAATTTAGTAGTATAAATTTAAAGAAATTTTTATTGTGGTCTGATTTTATTTTAAATCTACCATGTACAAATTAAACAAATAAACAAATATTTACAAAATTGACTTCTTACTACTAGATTATGTCACTTATACTATTATAGCAACTGAGTGAGATAACTTTGTAACCTGAGAAATTTTAAGACAGATGAATATAAACAGTAAATTTCAAATTTTACAAGAAAGCTGATGTATTTAGTAAGTGTCATATCTGTATTTGAGTTCGCAAAGCAAACATCAATAGAAATGCTAGTAATCGCAAACTTATAGCTATGATACTTTTTTGTCTCAAGAAAATCCAATGTAAAAGTCAGTAAAAACACATTCACAAAGACTGTATGATGGTAAAGAAAAAGGCAATATGAGGTAGATGGCAGTCTCAACTTTATATACAAAAGATTCCTTACATCTCCAACTTAGCTAAATATTTAACGTGAAATCATTTAAAGTTCATCTATTTAAATCTTTATATAAGTAGCTAGCAAGGTTTAGTAGTTGTAGTCAGTTCGTTTTAAACAGCAGGTAAATAAAACCTAAGTTATCAAAATATATTTTAGGAATGAATATTAAAAAGATAATAGAATGCAAATCTTTCAACCTATTAAATATTATAGCTGACCAGTGATCAGTTAACTATTAAACAGATATTGTTAATGTAAAAATTTTTTCCTCACGAACCATCGTTTTCATCATGGGTAAGCATTACTTCAGTAGTAAGTGAAGGCCCTATATAACATAGTATTAAAATATTATGAACTCAATGTAATAAATATATTATAAATACATAGTAAGGGTAGACATTAATACATAACTACATGTAACTTTGTTAATGCATATAAGAAAGGCAAAGTAATTACTGAAACAGATTTTTGTGTATAATAAAGAAAACTACTCAGTCTCACGATACAACCAGGCTTTATAACATTTTAACAGATAGGGACATGAAGAAATTTAATAGAGCAACTTTTTCTTTTATAATGAAAATACTGTAAGTTAATTAGTCTGTGTCATATCATTTATAATGTAGTACTACCACTTCAATTCATTGTTCACATACCAATTAAATCACTTTGGGTGTCTATCACTTCAGCACTAGGTGTAGGATCTACATAATTTAACATTAATAAAAGGTACCAGTAGATTTAAGCATTTTAGTAGTATAAATTTGAAGAAATTTTTATTGTTTACTGATTTCATTTTAAATCTACCATGTACAAATTAAACAAATAAATAAATTTTTACAAAATTGATTTCTTACTATTAGATTATGTCATTTATACTATTATAGCAACTGAGTGGGATAACTTTGTAACTTGAGAAACTTTAAGACAGTTGAATATAAACAGTAAATTTCAAATTTTGCAGAAAGCTGATGCATTTAGTAAGTGCCATATCTGTATTTGAGTTCGCAAAGCAAACATCAATATAAACGCCAGTAATCGCAAACTTATAGCTATGGTACTTTTTGTCTCAAGAAAATCCAATGTAAAAGTTAGTAAAAACACATTCACAAAGACTGTATGATGGTAAAGAAAAAGGCAATATGAGGTAGATGGCAGTCTCAACTTTATATACAAAAGATTCCTTACATCTCCAACTTAGCTAAATATTTAACGTGAAATCATTTAAAGTTCATCTATTTAAATCTTTATATAAGTAGCTAGCAAGGTTTAGTAGTTGTAGTCAGTTCGTTTTAAACAGCAGGTAAATAAAACCTAAGTTATCAAAATATATTTTAGGAATGAATATTAAAAAGATAATAGAATGCAAATCTTTCAACCTATTAAATATTATAGCTGACCAGTGATCAGTTAACTATTAAACAGATATTGTTAATGTAAAAATTTTTTCCTCACGAACCATCGTTTTCATCATGGGTAAGCATTACTTCAGTAGTAAGTGAAGGCCCTATATAACATAGTATTAAAATATTATGAACTCAATGTAATAAATATATTATAAATACATAGTAAGTGTAGAGTTTAATACATAACTACATGTAACTTAGTTAATGCATATAAAAAAGGCAAAGTAATTACTGAAACAGATTTTTGTGTATAATAAAGAAAACTACTCAGTCTCACGATACAACCAGGCTTTACAACATTTTAACAGATAGGGACATGAAGAAATTTAATAGAGCAACTTTTTCTTTTATAATAAAAATACTGTAAGTTAATTAGTCTGTGTCATATCATTTATAATGTAGTACTACCACTTCAATTCATTGTTCACATACCAATTAAATCACTTTGGGTGTCTATCACTTCAGCACTAGGTGTAGGATCTACATAATTTAACATTAATAAAAGGTACCAGTAGATTTAAACAATTTAGTAGTATAAATTTAAAGAAATTTTTATTGTGGTCTGATTTTATTTTAAATCTACCATGTACAAATTAAACAAATAAACAAATATTTACAAAATTGATTTCTTACTACTAGATTATGTCATTTATACTATTATAGCAACTGAGTGAGATAACTTTGTAACTTGAGAAATTTTAAGACAGTTGAATATAAACAGTAAATTTCAAATTTTACAAGAAAGCTCATTCATTTAGTAAGTGCCATATCTGTATTTGAGTTCGCAAAGCAAACAGTAATCGCAAAGTTATAGCTATAATACTTTTTTGTCTTAAGAAAATCCAATGTAAAAGTTAGAAAAAATACATTCACAAAGACTGTATGAAGGTAAAGAAAAAGGCAACTGAGTGAGATAACTTTGTAAGTTAAGAAATTTTAAGACAGTTGAGTATAAACAGTAAACTTTAGCTGATGCATTTCATAATTGCCATATCTGTAGTTGTGCTTGCAAAGCAAACATCAATAGAAATGCCAGTAATCACAAATTTATATCTATGCTTCTTTTTTGACTTAACAATGTCCATTACAAAAGGTAGTAAAGGGACTTTTACAAAGACTGCATAAAGGTAGAGAAAAGAGGCAAAGTGAAGTAAATGGCAGACTTAATTTAATATATACAAAGGCATTCTTTACATCTCTAGCCTAGATAAAAATATTCAATATGAAACAAATTTCTACAAGTTCATCTATTTAAAATTAAGTGGCTAGTAAAGTTTAGTATTTGTAGTCAGTTTAGTTCATTTTATATAGGAGGTAAATAAAACCTTAGTTATCAAAATATATTGTAGGAATGGATATTAAAAAGATAATAGCATGCAAATCTTTCAACCTATTAAAAATTATAGTTGAACAGTGATCAGTTAACTATAAAGCAGTTATTGCTACTGTAAACATTGTTTCTCACGAACCATCATTTTCACCATGGTAAAGCATAACTTCAGTAGTAAGTGAAGGCCCTATATAACATAGTATTAAATTATTATAAACTCAATGTAATAAGTATATTATAAATACCTTGGTTGTCTATCACTTCAGCAATAGGTGTAGGACCTATATAATTTAACATTGATAAAATGTTAACAGAATGCAAGATTTAAAACATACGTAAAAATACCAGTTGATTTGTACAATTTAGTGATATAAATCTAAAAAAATCTCATTGCTTTATAATTTCATATGTAATCTACCATGTACACGTTTAACACATAGAGAAATATTTACAAAATGGTTTTGCTACTATTAATCTTTATATAAGTTGCTAGTAAAGTTTAGTAGTTGTAGTCAGTTTACTTTGCTTGAAATAGCAGGTAAATAAAATTTTAAGTTATCTAAATGTATTGTAGGAATGGATACTTGTGTAATAATATGATGGTAGTCTTTTAGCATATACAATATTATACTTCACAGTGATCAGATAACTATAAAGCAGTTATTAATAAAGTAAACACATTTCTCACGAACCATTTTTTTCACCATGGTCAGGCAAAACTTCAGTAGTAAGTGAAGGGCCTAGAGAACATAGTATCAAAACATTATGAACTCAATGTAATAACTAGATTATAAATGTCTATTAAGGGTAGTGTTTAGTACATAGATTCATTAAAATCTATAGTTAATTTGAGAAGTCAGAAAAGTTTGATGCTGTAACATTTTAATACTCCATTGTATCAATGTGCAAGAGTTACCGCTGAAATTTCCTCAACCTGCTGCATTTAATTGCGCCATTTTCACCATATTTTGAGAAAATTTATAACACAAAGCAGAAATCAATAAGAAAGTATATGAACACAATACACCACACAGATGTCCAAAAGGCAATTAATGTACGTATCTTTAAGTGTCCAATGAATCTAATTACAATGCTAATACAACATAATAATCCAAAATGTAAATATAAATATATAAAAGATAATAATATTAAAGTTATTTTGTAGCAAAAATTAATAATTTATATATAAAAAACAAACATGTCATTTCTTTTTCACCATTTACTGCTATATACTGCTCTCATTTAAATATCTCTCACCACCACTATTAGTGCTTCTATCTGATTCAGAATGAGATGATTCATCAGACTCTCCATGCACTTTCAACTCGTATACAAAAATATTCAAAACATTGATCTTGCAAATTATAAGCTTACCAAAATAACTTTATGATCTCCGGCCTTGGCTATTACATTAATTGCATACTTTGAACAGGGATTGGTTAAACAAAATAATGCTAAACGTTCATGTTTAAAAGTGCATTCAGGATATACAATACCATGCACTGACAACCACTCTTGCATCTTTCCTCTTCGTATATTCTGTGTTGGTATATATTGCTTCTAAATGCAAGCTGTGATCAGATGCAATGTCTATAACTATCATAGACTTAGGTGGTATTTTGGCAATAACTTATAGTGGAACCATTCTTCAAAAGTTGTCGCATCCATCTTATCATAATAATTGCCATTCCCTTTTGCTTTGAAACACATAACTTGCACCATCCACCCACACATTTCGTTTACAGCATGCAAAATTATTAAACAACTTTCCTTTGCTGAAGATTTGTGCAAACCTCCCTTTCTTCAACCTCTCACCTTATCATCAGGCTCAACCCACATTCTCTCCTTTCCAATATTGACTACTTTTAGAATAACACTTCAGATAAGGAAAATGATTTCCCTTTTTATATTATGCCAGTAGTTGTTCCACTGTATGTTTACTTTATCAAATGGCTTCTACTGTCTTAGTGCTAAACTCCAACACATTAACGCTCCTTTTTCTTAGCTTCCTTGTCAAAGTAATCAATGTACCTGATAAATGATCTTCTTGGTAGTACTGTTGGCTTGTTTTCCTTTTGATATTGTGAAATTTACAAGGATATTATGATGACACACTAGACTTCATGGCAATGTAACCAGGAACATGTGTTTGTATAGTAATCACGTGACCACACACAGAATGCAAGTTAAGTACATTCCAATGATGACACACTAGACTTCATGGCAATGTAACCAGGAACATGTGTTTGTATAGTAATCACGTGACCACACACAGAATGCAAGTTAAGTACATTCCAATGCAAGTTAAGCACATTCCAATTATTCAATTGCTAAGCAAGATTAAGTGCTAGATTCATGATGAATGTTTCTCTGAGCCTTTACATGACGCTTTAAAATGTTTCAATATTTCATATACAAAATTTATTGTAACTTGAAAATGAAGCGTTCTTTGGAAACGTCTCGTAGTACAAATATAAATCGATATATTATCTATTAGTGGCAGTTTTTCAGTGCTTTGAGACATATCCTGAATGCATTACTTTGCTCCAAGTCCACAAAACACTTTTCAGAACTTTTCTGACGATTGCTTTGACCAACAGCCTTCTGTCTTGCAGATCCCTATTCCTCTGAGATTGTTTACAACATACTAAAAATTTCCATGTTAAGTTTTTTACTATGTGAGAAACGGCACTTGACCTCTGCAGTCTGAAAATTCTTTTGCAAGTTTTAAGCTTCTGTTTTTCTTGACAATGTTCTTGATATAACCATTGTAAGGTCCACATGTTTTTCTATTCGTTGCTAAACGTTGGTAGCTGCTAATGCTTTGGTTGGCAAGTTATAACAGTTCAAAAAACAACCCCAGTAACAGACACACCCACACACACACACACACTGACAGACTACAGTACCCTCGCTATGCGCCCACGCACAGCGAGGTTAAAAATAATTTATTGCTGGTTCACTAACATTACTGTCCTATAATATTTAATTATAATATAAAACTATTCACTATTATACTTACTAGTTGTAGGATATCGACAACATTGAATGACATAGTAGCAAACTCCTCCAAGCAGAACTAGACACACGATGGCTGCAATGACAAGATTTTTAGTCAATTCGAAATGACCAGGATGCGCGATTACTTTTCTCATTTTAGAAGCTATATAGCAGTAACATACCATGAATGTATTAGAATATACATATATACTGTAAGGTTACCTGTTTCTTGATTGTTAAAAGCCAGACAAATTAAATCTAATCGCCTTGAGAAAAAGGAACAAAAGGTTGCTAAAGAACGCAAGAATTACCAATTAAACAAGTCTCGTGACAGATATACTCCTCCACAGGCTGCCACGCCCCACAAATGAAAATGTTTTTCTCTCGGGACCCAGGCAATTTACGGACGAGTGAATCTGAGCCAGCAAAACACGGTTAATAACCTCCGCTTTTACCTATGATTACCACTGATAAAATGGCATATCTTACAAAGTTTGCCTACTACTTCATCATCTATATAGCTACTTAGCAGATCAATGTCTAGATTGCCTACTAATAGGAACCTTGATAAATAATAATTTAACCTTATAATTGTTTAGAGTTAAATTTTGCACATAATTATAATAATATTTATTAATGTACTTTAATTTCTTTTTGAAAATAGTTTGAAAAGTATTAAATAGAATAAAGTGAATCAGTATTTTCTATCTTTAACAAAATAATTCAGAAACTATCAAAATTCCTTTTTTTAGTGAAAGTAAGATAGATTAAAAATAGTGAGTCTCAAAGAACAAGAGGATGACTAGAATGATGAGCCTAGGTAATAAATAGTTATTCATGAAACAAATTTGTGACTTCATAAACAGGCATGATGATACAATTAACAACTTAAATCTTACAAACACTGATTGTAAGTAAATGAAAGTAAAGAAAAACACATGCTTTTACTTTTATAACTGTCTAGCTGCTCTCTGATGATTCTGGATCCATTGCTTTTGCATACCAAAGCTATTAATACATATACCTGATCAGGTATTCCTTTATCAAGTAACAAGATTATTGACTCTGACTGTTAGACGGCTTTCGCCAATGGGACGTGGACGATGCGAAGTTGAGTGCGGTGTGAGAGTCGAGACCACACCCAGAATGTATGATTCCGTTGCTTTAAATGATTTATAGTGATGCTTGGGTGGATTGTGGTGTTTGAAGAATATACAGACCGTCATGATAGTTGTAGTGTTGCAAAATGACCATTCGTACAATGATGTGTGAGTGTTCAATAACGTACAAGACAGTCGGCCCTAATATGATATATATGGTACAGTCAGTCCCTTTAATTTGACACACCAGTACATGATACTATAAACATGTATGGATAATGTTGTAGCAATTAGAATAGACTTAGCACTATCTTTAATAGTTTGATGTGTAATTTGTATCTTAATTATCAACAAAGTTCTATCAATTTAAATGCAACTACTTCATCTATTGTATTTACAATAACAATTTATAATTTTAATATCCTGTTTATTCTTCCTAGTTATACTAATTGTGATTGGCATTGGATGTACACGACATTACACATGTCCATATTACAACTCTTTGGAACATATCCGTTCTGCTTTATGATGGACAATAAAGCCATATATAATATCTGTTGTAAAAATCTTGATGTTGAGCGACCTTCATATACTAATTGTCTGATATCACAGGCTAATTCATCTGTCACATCTTATCTTCCATTTGATGGATCATTGAATGTTGATCTGACAAAGTTACAGACCAATCTTGTTCCTTACCCCGTCTCCATATCCCTCTTGTGACATATGCTCCTATTGTATATATTAAGAAAGCTAATCATGAGCAGTTTACAGTGGTAGAACTAACCCCGGCTTGTTTTGACCCTGCAAACTAGATGGTTAAGTGTGGCTCAAGCACTGGAAAATACAAGGCCGGTTGTCTTCTGTACAGGGGTGATGTTGTGCCTCAAGGTGTCACTAAATCTATCAGCAACATCAAGACTAAACGTACTATTCTGTTTGTCTATTAGAGTCCCACTGTATTTAAGGTGGGTATTTATATCAGCCTCCGTGTGCTGTGCCTGGAGCAGATCTTGCTCTAAGTTAAGCATAGTGTCTGTATGTTCTCCAATACTACTGTCATTGCTGAGGCATGGGCTCATTTTAAACACAAGTACATCTAAAACAAGCTTTCACTCATTGGTATGTTAATGAAGGAATGGAAGATTGAGAGTTTCAAGAAGCTCGTAAAGATATGGCTGCTCTTGAGAAGGATTATGAAGAAGTGGGAAAAGTTTCTAACGATTTGGAAGAGAAGGAAGAAAGAAAAGAGTACTAACTTATTACTAACATTCTAACTATCACATGTGCTTGTATTATTGATAGAATAATAATTATTAGTTTTAACAATTAGTATTATTAAGTGTAGGTGGGGAGACACCCCTTGCAAACGTAGCAGTGATGTTAGGCGTACTAGTATAAATCTGTTAGTTGCATGCACTTTCGTTCAGGGTAAAGCAAGTAGAACATATTAACATATTTGCTTGTGGTCACTCTATGTTAATTGGTCGTGACTTTCGAGATCCCCATCAAGGCTCAAGTATCATAAATTACAATGCGTGAGGTTATCTCTCTACATATAGGACAAGCAGGTGTTCAGATTGGCAATGCCTGTTGGGAACTTTATTGCCTTGAACATGGCATCAAGTCGGACGGTCTACTCCAAGAAGACGTATCATTATGGGAGGAAAGCTCTTCCAGTACCTTCTTCAGTAATACAAGAGCTGGGAAGTATGTTCCCCGAGCTGTTTTTGCTGATCTTGAACCAACTGTCGTTGATGAAGTCCGTACAGGCCATTATCGCAAACTTTTTCACCCTGAGCAACTCATAACAGGTAAAGAAGATGCCGCTAACAATTACGCAAGAGGCCATTATACAGTTGGCATAGAACTTGTGGATTCCGTCCTTGACAAGATTTGCAAACTTGCCGAAAATTGCGATTTAATGCAAGGATTCTTCATTTTCCTTTCTTTTGGCGGAGGTACTGGCTCCGGTTTTACCTCGTTGTTGATGGAAAGACTCTCTGTTAATTATGGCAAAAAGTCCAAGCTTGAATTTTCTATTTACCCTGCATCCCATGTAGCAACAGCTGTTGTTGAACCATACAATGCAGTACTTACAACCCACACTACATTAGAACACTCTGATTGTGTATTTATGATGGACAACGAAGCTATTTATGAAATTTGCCTCAAGAACCTAGATATTGAGCGCCCTTCCTATATCCATCTTAATCGGCTAATTTCACAAGTTGTTTCATCAGTCACTGCTTCTCTTTGCTTTGAAGGGTCATTGAATGTTGACCTCACAGAGTTTCAGACTAACCTTGTACCATATCCTCGTGATCACTTCCCCTTGGTTACATATGCTCCAATTGTCTCTGCTGAGAAGGCCTATCATGAACACTTCTCTGTTGGACAAATTACCACTGCCTGTTTTGAGCCAGCCAATCAAATGGTCAAGTGCGATCTTAGTCATGGCAAGTACATGGCCTGTTGCCTTCTCTATCATGGTGACGTTGTTCCAAAAGATGTTAGCGCTGCCATTGTTAATATCAAAACCAAGCGTTCTATCCAGTTTGTTGATTGGTGCCTTACTGGTTTTAAAGTTGGTGTAAATAATAGAAAACCAGAAGGTTTCCCTGGTTATAGACCTTGCTGCTCTTACACGAAGTGTTTTTTTGCTGTCTAACACTACTGCAATTGCTGAGGCATGGAAACGTCTTGATCACAAATTTGATCTCATGTTTGCTAAGAGAGCCTTTGTGCATTGGTATGTTGGTGAAGGTTTGGAAGAAGATCAATTCTATGAAGCACGTGAAGATCTTGCTGTTCTAGAGGAAGACTATGAAGTGGTTGGAGCTGATTCTGGTAATGTGGAAGAAGACACTGAGGAATACTAAGCAACTATAAGTCTTCAAACTATTTAAACTATGTTTCCGAATACTATTATTCTTTGCCTCTTTATAAAAGATATAAATTTGTTTGGCAATTCATTTGCCTTTCCCTCTCCAAATAAAACTTTATGATCCTCAAATTCCTTGAAAAGCAATTTATTTAAAATTGCCATTTGTTGTGAGTGATCCATTGATAAATCTTTAATGAAAACAAACTACAATAGCATCACCTCCCACTGAACAGGATTATTGTTTATGTCATACGACTTAATATTAATGATTGTAACAGGAAAAAGGTTACGTAACCGATTATACCCGATAGATGCAATTTGCGTCAGCTCGACCTAAGTACATACTTAATTGTTTGCAACTGCACAATAACTGCCTGGAGATCATTTCAGTAGGTTGCAGTTTTCGTGAGTTACCACATATCGTCTGACAAGCATTATTTTAAGTGGTTGCTATAGACTTTTGGCTCGTTTTTTGGCCACAAATTTGACTTCAATTCAGGTGAGAATTTTTAATTATAGGATTATTAATAAGTGTAAAAACTAAACAAGAACACAAAATAAATTAAAAATGGTAGAAAATAAACATCAATCTACTATATAGTAAAATAAACACATAGCAAAAAGACCAAGGATTTTGACAGCAGACGATGTAATTTGTGAGCTCGATGGAGATGACTATTTTCTTGAAACAGATGATCCTCAAGAGCCTTGTATGCTAGGAAGTGACAATGAATTTAGTGATTTAGAAGATATTAATAACGATAATAAGGAATTTTATTACGAGTCTGAAATTACTACAAGATCTTGAAGCAAATAGATTGTATGATGTGGAACAGCTTGTTAGCATAGTAGTAGTAGGTACACATGTACTATTTGTGTTATGCATCATGTCACATGCTACTATGAATATTATCATCTGTTGTCATAAATACATCAATTAGACACAGTGTTATGCATCATGTCACATGATACTATAAATGTTATTATGTGTTGTTATAAATACATCAATTAGACATAGTGTCTCCATTGCTAGGGATTTTATCCTAAATCTGGGGAAATGTTTACTCATTTAGGGCCTAGGGTAGGATTTTTTAAAAGGGTGGAAATCTAGGGATTTTTTCTCAAATATATATGATTTTGAACATTGATTCACAATAAGTCAATAATGTAAAAAATAACCATGTCTGGTTCATGTAGACATGATGTAGTTTACTTTGTATTAGCTGTGAGCCTGTCACGCATGTATACATATTGTAGTTTTTCTTAAGTGATGTTAACCCAACGGTAACAGTGACTGATGACAATCTTGGGAAATGTAAATAGTTTACGATTAGCTGATTTGAATTGGGTGTGGTTTATGGATGTGGTCAAAAATAATTTGAAATATGGGAAATTCTTGGGAATTTTGACATAGGGTCAGGGATTTTGGGGGTAAATTTGGTATAAAATCTGCCACTGGTAGTCTGTCCAGGTACTTAGTCAGTTATCCATCCAGCTGATATTACATGGTGGCTGGGGTGCTTTGCTAAAATGCAAAACCCCTAATAGACCCTTGCTAGTCAACCCGGCTCCAAGTGTCTGAAAAGAGTGATCCATTTGTATCATGAAACAGACCTCAGAGAACTTAGTAGCAAGTATGTTCTCTCCTCGTTGTGGTAGGCGCTTCCTCTGGAGAGGAAGGCCAAAGAGGGAGAGACCGTCTAGGAGTAAACAAGCAAGATATCGACGCAAACACAACGAGATAACACCTTGGAACAGTTACCACATCTGGTAGTGAGACCAGTCATGAAGATTCCGTCACAAACTGCACCTCCATCTTTGCAGGTCAGAGTTCGAGCAACAGGAAAGATTGGAATTGCCATTTCACCAACAGGAACTAACCCAACATCGTTAGAAGCTCTTGTTATTTGCCAACTGAAAACACTTCGACTCCAGACAGTTAGTCCTATACCTGACACAGTTGAAGATATCTGTAGTGACATTGGCATAACCGTGGAGGAAGGAGATGGTCCAGGACGGAGATCATCCAAGGGTGCTCCAGGAGGGAGACTGCCTTCACATTGTGGCCATCAAACGTCATAATGTCCACTGTTTGGAGGTATGCCTGTCCCGGGAAAGAGGATGACTTAAGATGTCTGACAGATATTGCCGGGGGGAGATGTCGGGAGACTAACGAACACTGTAGTTAGGTAGTTTAAGTTTTTCATGCATTCACTTTGACTAATCTCTGGGAAAGGGAGATGTAGTAGTAGGTAGACGTGCACTACTCGTGTTATGCATCATGTCACATACTACTATGAATATTATTATGTGTTGTTATAAATACATCAATTAGACAGGCCACTGGTAGTCTGTCCAGGCACTTAGTCAGTTATCCATCCAGCTGATATTACAAGCATCACAATGGATTTCCACCTACATTGAAGACAATAAAACTCACTAATATATTGAAACAAATATCTCAAATACTTTTCAATTTTGCTTCCAATGACAGTACAGTTATATTCACCTCAAACAGTAATGGCTTACACTTAAAAGTACAGTAGAGTACACTACAGTAATAGGATATTTAATTTGCCTATTGTGTCTATCTACCAAGTACAGTTATATTTATAACCCTTCAATACATTTTTTAACCTTATTCCTAAGGCAGACTCAGTGACTCTACATCTATGCTACAGCTTGGCTTGATAGAAATGTCGTGAACATGACGTCATCAAATACACAACCATTTGCTGTAGGTATTGTACTTCGACGACACTTGTTCTCCTATCTCTTATCCACAAAATATTATATTGTACAACAAGTACAAGTGGAGTGGACAGTAAGGATTAGCTCCGTGGCTATTACAGTTGTAAAATCAATCACACAAGTTCTATAAATACATAGTTTTCTTTCAGTTCAATGTTACCATCACCAATGCATACATTTTACACAAACACTATCACATACCTGTAACATTTAAAAACATTAAAAACTTTCATGTTCAGCTAGTAAAAGAGTTGATAGTAACTATAGTAGTTGTAGTCATTTTCCTACAAAGATAAGAGATGACAACAAAAAGTTGAAAAGAGGTCAATGCTCTTACCACAATGCAGTTTACCACACCCATGTTGACAGTTCCTGATGTTGCAGAGAGTGTGATGCTTGGGTTTGTTACACTGATGATGCTGAAAATAGCTTCCTAATATGTCAAACAAAACAATACCAGTAATATCTGCGCAATATAAAATATACGTTTTTATCTATAAGTATCTATTTATACAATATCTCATATCTCATAAAATTTGAATATATTTTCTATACATTAGTCCACTGTGTACTACTTATCATATTATCAGATTCAGCGATCCACTTGCTTCAGCTTGGTATATAAAAAGTGCTTTACTCGCGCTATTATATCTCCGTCGTAGTAATGTCTACAGCCAACTTTACAGATATAAATATCTACTTCTGGATCTCATCTCCCTTCTGAACAAAGCATCCCTGTACCATTTCTTCTTAGGTCTTTCGATACAACTCGCTCTTTGCAGGTCATAGGTAATTTTCTTGAAATAAATTTTACTGTCACGTGCACATGCGGTTTAATAGAATTTCGCGTATGATCAGTTATTATATAAATAAAAAGCAGATTTTTCTTGTTTATGATAGAACTCCTTGTTACAAAGTCATGTGGAGAAAGAGGGAGAGACAGAGGACATTAATAGAAGATAAAACTCACTAGCTACAGTTGACTGATGTGTGTGGGTGTGAGAGAGAGAGAGAGAAGAGATGCATTTTTTCAGATTCATGTTATTGTTACAAAGTATGGTGGTAAGTATAAGATCCATAGAGGCTCTGAACATCACAAACATCATGTTGTGATCATGTGATATTAACATTTCAATAGTTAGAACAAATATCATCATCAGTGGCTATTAATGAAGTCAAAGACAACAGTATAGAAGTAAAATATGAAGCCATAATTACATTATGACGGCACAAGAACATCATGTACTAATTATTGTAACTATATGAGCCTAATGTCTCTATGTACAGATATCATCAGAGCAGGTAAGTAATAGTAGTGCATGTTGTGGATGTTAATTCACAAACATTTCAAATTTTGTCACTTAAAAATATGGTAACATAATAGATGCAGTTATCAACCAATCAACATTCTAATCATTTTCTTAGGCTACATAACTTATTGCCTACTTGACTATACTTCACACATTAACATATCAATCATAAAACCTATGTGGCCAATCAGTTGAAATAAAAGCTTGAACAAGGAGAAGTAATGATTAAGTACAGAATAAGAAAACATAATATTGATATTTAAATATGACTATTAATTTTGATAAGTATTATTGTAATCACAGTATTTCATATTCCTCAATGTAAGATGCTGTATTGAACTATACTATAAAATATGATATAAAATATATAAGCTGATAAGCCTTTTGTACATCCATATAGTTTCCATTCATGAAGTTAAGGGTATTAGAAAAACACAATATAGTATTCACTTTACTTATGTTTAGTAATTATTTTAAATTATTATACTGTTATAGCCCTAATAAAGTCTAATAAAGTATATTGTGCTGAGATATTGTTGCATGTTCATTATATTATTGTGAAGACAAACTCTAACTATAATAGATATTATAACATAGTTGACAAGTATAAATTAATACAACGAGTGTGCATATTGTCATAGTAGTAACAATAAAGACTTCTTTAAAAGCCAGTCATATTAGGTGTTGTGTATCTCAATGCTGTAAATGCTTAAAAAGGACCTAACTACACATGAAGCTATAATTTTGTTTAATTTGATGACAAATGAAAACAAATATGTCTAATCTGATGACATATAAAAGTAATTATGCAAATGTCAATATAAATAATATAATGTATAGATGTGACTTTGTTATACTGTCATATAATAATAAATGAAGGGAGTTAATAAATTATAAGACTGTACCAAGTTTCTTTACTCTTATTACTTATGATTGATGATGATTACTGTTTGTAGAGTTTTCATTTACTGTTTAGTAGTTAGTATTTCATATGTCTTAAATAGTTTTAACTACATTGTTCTATTTTGTTGTTTTTCAATATTATGTGGGAAGGTACAAGAATGAATTATCTCAAAATATCTAATAGTCAAATATCTAAGGGCTAGATTTATTGGTTAGAATTAAAAGTTTTTTGACTATTACACTATTAAACATTCTGGGATACATTCATTAATGTGACCAATTAAGTGTATAACGGTGTCTTTCTTCATATAAGTAAAATAACTTAACTCACCTACCTAAATGTTTCGATATAAAGTAGTAATATAAAGTAGTAATCTCATTCAGTCTTTGATGTTGTTTGTTTCTTAATACAAATGTCCACTAGTTACTGATGTGGATCTCCATGAGCTTGTAGCTGTAATAGGTCAACAAACTCATTAGATTTTAGTGAGCCACTCTTTCACTTCCTTATCAAAATGTCATTATAAGTCTTAAGTTGTGTTAAATCTTTCTTATATAGTGCATCCATTACACTAGTAAAAGTAGGAATAATGACACAACTAAGATCACCAGAATGAACATGAAATAGTTCACTTGGACAGGAATTCATATTCTCTATGCATGCAATGTTAAAATGAGGTACCTAATTATTACATCATTAGTATTATACCTTCATGGTTAATATCTATGACTGTACTTATCCAACTATTAATTACTTCAATGAGTTTGAGGATGTTTGATTTTACTTTACTTTTAACCTTTTAAAATAATGTCACCAACTCTGAGGGATAAATCAATTTCATTACACATCTAATCAATAGAATTAGTACTCGTTAATAGTTTGATCATATCATATTTATCAGGAGACCTTTTTGAGTTGTTAGAAATATTTTAAAATATTCAAAAATATTCATGGTGCATTAATATCTTAGCCAGACACAAAACATGTTGATTATGTGGAATTTATAACAATTATTTACTTAATAAGTAAATAAGTGATTTAAAATGTGCATAACATGTAAAGCTTCACATTCAAGGCAAAAACAACTGTGATGTTCTTTTAACAATAGAGTCAATAAACAACTCTTTATTTTAACAAAGAATCTAGGATATAGAATACAACACAAGACAGACCAGCAGTTAGAGAATACATGTGCTCACCCACAAAACTCCTTCCATTGCAATATAACCACAACAACTGTAACTTATATGTTTATAACATTTAATAATTGAAACCTAGTGAAGAAAATTTGTTGACAAATATCATAAACAAAACAATACAAGACCAAATAAGGCCATAACATTTGGGTGTTTCTTGGTGTAATGTTACTGATGATGACATCACTATGTGTTATAGAGTTAATAATATTAGGTTTATAGTTATGGTTTAGGTGATGTCATCACATATGATGACATCACTATGTGTCATTTCATTATGATGTCATCACAGTCAAGTTACACCAAGAACCACCCACTAAATTTGGAAGGCCAAATTTGAATTCTGTATATAAATCAATAAAGTAATAATTTTTACCGCAGGATGTGACTTGTGAGTGATCATGAAATTATTATATAGAATAAAAAGGTGGGTGCCTGTGCATTAATTTAAGACACACCCCTAGATCTGCCAGTGCATGAAAGTATGTGCAAGAATAATCATATAAAGTATACTGTGACATTGAAGCATGAGTTTACAATAAAATATAAAATATACACTTACTACATAATAACTGACATTTGAGCTTCTAAGATATTTAAACATGTCAAACACAAAGTACGTTTAAGCTATTTAATTCAAAAGAACTAGCACTGTGATAAGGATTGTAGTCATTGTGATGATAAGAGAGGCTAGATGAGAGTTGATTGCCTCAATGTGAGTGAGCCTGATGCTACCTATCCTCTTTGACTAACACTGCAGAAGTTTAACAAAATTGACAATGGTGTGTGCAGTCAAGCATTGTCTTGATCTATTGATTATTCTGATAATGGATCTTGCTATGAAGGTCTATGTTCAAATAACACAATATCAGTTCACCAGATGGTTTCCATCATTGAATAGTACCAATGCTATTCTCAACATTAAGAACTGTAACACATAGATGATATTACTGCTACTTTATATAGTAACAATCCTAATAAGCATATCTGTACTTATACCTTTGGGTGTGTGAGGCAGTAACAGTAATGGTACAAAATGGGTAGGTAGTCATTACTATATAATTTATGATGCATTGTGGGATGGAAAAGTATGCAATAAAATTGAAGGACCATGCTGTACTACAGCTAATCTAAAAATACCATAGTTTATAAAGACACTCAATGAGACACAGAAGATATTGAACTGAGAGTTTGTGGTAGTGAATCACCCAATAATGAAGACTCTCCTGTGAATGTTATTGAATTTTATGTATAATAATTTATATTGTTTGTAGAGTTATGTCAATAAATATTATGTGTAATTGTTTACTTTACTTTGTATATGGGCAATTAGATGACATGAAGTACTTCAGTTGTGTTTGATAAGTAATAATTATTAAAATAAAAAGAGTTGTGTTTTACTCATTCTTAAGTTTATAACCACATTTAAATTACTGTAATAAATTTAGAATATCAAGGAAAATGTAATCTCTTGAATTGTTATACACTGTGGACTAGAGTAAGAGATACTATTGGTGTTTGAGTCTACTTCTTTCTGTTTGCTTAGGCTATGATTTTTATACAGCTCAGTCTATGTTTTCTACTAGATGTTTCTGAACAGCAATTTTTAATTTTGACTAGTACCTAAACCAGCACAATGAAAAGAATTATCTAAAATGACATAGTTAGCTGCTTCCCAAAATACAATTTTCAACTCGTGTTTTGGATCTTTTAGTCAACCGTCATATCCTCTTACTATATATCATGTTGATTTGACATATGTTTTACTGATGAGCCTAGCATACCTTGTATGTAGCCTATTAGTAATCAAAACAGTATGATGTTTGCTATTTTGCATCAAATAGTTCTGCTACATATAACCTATATTACTTAAATCAACAATCTACGTTTTACAAGGGATATTTTCAACTATACATATAACATTAAAACAGTAAGCATCATTTTATTCATATATAGAATGCACACAATCAAGATCAGCAAATCGTTCAAACGTTTATGTCTTAATGAAATAGTTACTTTAATAGTGATGTATTTTTTTACTATTTCCTTTCTTATATTTGTAGTGATCATCTCTTCTATTTCAGATGCTCCTAATAAGGTATATTGGGATAACACTCGATGTGAAGGTCCTTCTGGATTTTTAATTGAGCCTTCAATTGATATTTCTTCCATTGGTACCAATGATTGTTTAACTTGTAACAAAAAGAAAAATGTCAAGTGCGAAAGTTCTACCAACTACTATCCAATACAATATTGTATAGGGGTTACAAATATACACGAGTGTGGTAGTATTGCTGAAAATCTTCTTGAGGATCTTTTAGTACATTTAGAAGCTATCTCTGAGTCCATTCACTCCTATCCAACTGGGTGTTTAGAGATCCTACAGAAGAATAACCATGCTACATCAGGCTATTACACAATACGAGCTTCTAATGGTTCTCTTATATCAGTCTATTGTGATATGGAGGGTAGAAACTGTGATGGAAATGGAGGATGGATGAGAGTAGGCTACCTCAATATGAGTGAATCTAATGCTACCTGTCCTTCTGGACTAACTCTACAAGAATTTGCCAACATAAATCATGGGCTTTGTGGTCGACCTATGTCTTCATCTACGTTTTATTCAGCTCATGGATTTAATTACAGTAAAGTTTGTGGTCAAATAAGAGGCTACCAGTTTAAGTCACCAGATGGATTTCCACCTTTGCATGGAAGCAATGCAAGTCCAAATATTGAGAACTGTAACACATATGTTGATGGTGTTACCATTACTTACGATAATAGTCCTCGTAAACATATTTGGACTTATGCTTGTGGTGTGTCAGAGACAGCTGAAGAATCTTATCCTTCAGACTATGTTTGTCCATGTAATAGTGATAGTAGTGGTACATATGTGCCAGAGTGGATAGGTAGTGACTACTATTGTGAATCTGGATTACCTTTAAAACAAAATCTCCAAAAAATCTTATACTCCAATGACACATTATGGGATGGACAACAATGTGGTGGAAATGAAGGACCATGTTGTACTAACCCTAAGATGCCATGGTTTATAAAGACACTCAATGAGACTACCACTGAAGATATTGAACTGAGGGTATGTGGTAGTGAATTACCAATCAATGAAGACACTCCTGTGGATATTATTGAACTTTATGTCCAATAACTTACATTGTTTGGAGAGTTACATCAATAAATGTTGTGTGTTATTGTTTGTTTTAGTTTATACATGGCCAATTAGATGATATGCAGTACTTCAACTGTGTTTTCTGAATATTAAAATAGAAGAGCTGTGTTTTGCTCATTCATAAGTTTATAAATACATTTCGATTAGTGTAATCAATTTAGAATATCAGGGAAACTGTAAATTTGAGCTATGGACTTAGTGTACAGTGTGGACCAGTATAACATGAGAGCATTGATATTTGAATCTACTTCTGTTTGTTTAGGTTATGATTAATATACAGTTCAGTCAATGTTTCAAGTGTTGGCAATATTTTTGTGTTGTTAATAAAAACTATTGACATCACTGATAATGAGTAAATGTTACATGATATACAGTTCACAATACATCTATATTATATTATACCAGCAAAAAGTAATTTTTTTTGTTATGATGGATATCCTTGTTACTAAGTTGATGGGGAGAAAGAGTGAGAGAGACGACATTAATAGAAGATAAAACTTACTAGCTACAGTTGACTGATGTGTGTGTGTGCGTGTGTGCGTGTGAGAGAGAGAGAGAAGAGGAGATGCATTTTTTCCGACTCATATTATTGATACAAAGTATGGTAGTAGGTATAAGATCTGTAGAGGCTCTGAACATAACAATAAATCACGTTATGATCATGTGTTATTAACATTTCAATAGTTAGAACAAATATCATCATGAGTGGCTAAATAATGATGAAGAAAAAGTACAGTGTAGAAGTAAAATATGAAGCCATAATTACATTATGACAGCACAAAGAACATCATGTACTAATTATTGTAACTATCTGAGCCTAATGTCTCTATGTACAGATATCATCAGAGCAGGTAAGTAATAGTAGTGCATGTTGTGGATGTTAGTTCACAAACATTTCACACTTTGTCACATAAAAAATATGGTTACATAATAGATGCAGTTATCAACCAATCAACATTCTAGTAATCATTTTCTTAGGCTACATAACTTATTGCCTACTTGACTATACTTCACACATTAACATCCCAATCATATAACCTATGTGGCCAATCAGTTAAAATGAAAGCTTGAATGAGGAGAAGTAATGAGAAAGTATGGAATAAGAAAACATAATATTGATATATAAATATGACTATTAATTTTGATAAGTATTATTGTAATCACAGTATGTCATATCACTGAATGTAAGATGCTGTATTGAACTATACTATAAAATATGATATAAGATATATAAGCTGATAAGCCTTTTGTACATCCATTCATGAAGTTAAGGGTATTAGAAAACACAATATAGTATTCACTTTACTTATGTTTAGTAATTATTTTAAATTATTGCACTGTTATAGCCCTAACAAAGTCTAATATAGTGCAATATTGTGCTGAGATATTGTTGCATGTTCATTATATTATTGTGAAGACAAACTCTAACTATAATAGATATTATAATATAGTTGCCAAGTATAAATTAATACAACGAGTGTGCATATTGTCATAGTAGTAACAATAAAGACTTCTTTAAAAGCCAGTCATATTAGGTGTTGTGTATCTCAATGCTGTAAATGCTTAAAGTGGACCAAATTACACGTGAAGCTATAAATTTATTTAATTTGATGACAAAGGAAAACAAGTATGTTTAATCTGATGACATATTAAAGCAATTTGCATTTGTCAATATAAATAATATAATGTAATAGATGTGACTTTGTTATACTGTCATATAATAATCAATGAAGGGATTTGACAAATTATAAGACTGTACCAAGGTTCCTATTACTGTTATTACTTAAATGTTTTCTGTGATGATTACTGCTTGTTAAGTTTTCATTTACTGTTTAGTAGTTATAATATATTATATGCCTTAAATAGGTTTAACTACATTGTTTTATTTTATTGCTTTCCAATATTTTGTCGGAAGGTACAAGATTGAATAATCTAAAAATGTCTAATAGTCAAATACCTATGGGCTAGATTTATTGGTTAGAATTATAAATTTTGACTATCACTATAAACATTCTGGGATATATTCATTTATGTGACCAATTAACTGTATAATGGTGTCTTTCTTCTTATAAGTAAAGTAACTAAACTCATCTACCTAAATGTTTCAATATAAAGTAGTAATCTCATTCAGTCTCTGATGTTGTTGGTTTCTTAATACCTGACAAATGTCCACTAGTTACTGATGTGGATCTCCATGAGCTTGTAGCTGTCTCTGTAATAGGTCAATCAACTCACTGGGTTTTAGTGAGCCACTCTTCCCCTTTCTTATCAAAATGTCATTATAAGTCTCCACTAATATTAATCTTTCTTATACAGTGCATCCATATTACACTAATAAAAGTAGGAGTAATGATGCAACTAAGATCACCGGAATGAGCATGACATAGGTCACTTGGACTGAAGTTCATATTCTCTATGCATGCAATGTTAAACGAGGTAACCTGTTAATTATTTAATATTTTAATGTCAAAATAGGTTGATGGTTAACTGTTATATCAATGAGAATTCGTCTGAATAAATGATACATCCCATTAGTACATAAGCAACAGTTAACACAAAACAATTTGAGTTACATTTCTTGTCAAGAGCTTCAATGCCTCCACTCCGAGTCATAGAAATGAAGACTGATATCATTTCCTTTTCTCCATGTTCCAAGATCATCAAAAGGGACATCATTAATATCAATGATAAGAGTAGCTTTTATTGTAACACCAATGGTTGTACACAACACATGTTCTTTGACTTAATATCACTCGGCATTAGTATCTCCACGTTAACAATAGAGAAAATTGGAAGGTCTACATCATTATATAAAAGAATTTGATCAATTGCTTCTTTATTGTCAATATCAACTTGGTCCTATAGAGCACAATAAGAGCTATATTTTCATACATCACCGTAATAGGTTAATGACAAGTGCAAAATACGTGTTTATAGGCATATGGTCCCTTTTACGACAACATATCTCAGCAAACGTGTCCCGTTCAAATTTCAAGTACAGCCACTTCACACGTCGTGATTATCGTTTATAGAAAATGTAATTAGCCCCACCCAAAAGGTTACCTGCACACTTACTGGGTGTGTCACCTCACAAAGCAACAATGGCTACAAGAAGCTTATCTTTAGAGAAAATATCAAAGGGGAAGCCAGCTCTTCATGAATTATGTGATAACATTCGCATTTTTGACAAATGGTACCAGTTAGGCATCCAGCTCAAATTGAATCACTGAAGTTTCGCTATGCTCATTATTGTGACTTTGTAGTATGGACACAGGATGCCCTTGTAATACAGCAGCTATATCTAGATGAACCATTTATCACTATAGCTTTAGAGAAATGCAAGCAGTTTATAAAGCTTGGTGTTCTTCCGGAGCTATTGGGCAAGTGGTACTCTAGGGAGCCAGTAGCATCAATCTCATCAACAGGAGACGAACAAGTTGAAGAATGTGGATGTGGAGATGTTATGGTGCTACTGCAGGAAAGAGGAATATGGGGAATTAATGATCTATTGTGACAATAACGATTGTTGTATACAATGGTTTCACACAACATGCCTTCAGATTACCACAATTCCAAAGGGTAAATGGTACTGTCGTGATTGTCAGAGAAAACAAAAAAGGCACTAGGATGTTGTTTTAATAATTATTATTTTTAAGATTACTGTTGTTTGATAACATGCATTATAATTTAATCAAATAAAACAATTGATTCACAGGAATTGCACAATACACAACAAACAACAACTACTTTATTTACAGTGCTAGTGTCTTCCTCCTCATTACACATAATGAAGTGTTGACTATAAGATAATATATTATTGCCTAACTAGGCCAATTACGTTTTCGACATCAATACAGACATGAGATAGTTGACAAGAGAAATCCACATCAGCTTTGCTCAGCTGTTTTTTTTCCTCAAGTAAAAGGAGGTAGTTTCACTACAGCACAGTAAAGGCCAGCACTATCATGAATATTAAAATCCCTATCTGCCAAAACTATATCACCTGGTAGTAGGTTCTTCAAAATACCAGTTTTCTGTCAGATGTACATCTGAAATCCTATCTCCCCATCCTTTAGATATAAACGTGATCACACCTTGTGGAAAGCCTTTTGTGTAACGATTAGTACAGCCTACAGCACAACAGTACGGAAGCTACGGAAGCCGAAGGCGGACATCCATTTCTACTTCGAATTTCATATACTCTGCTTTGAAGTTTTCCGAAGTTATCCAATTCTACTTTGCAGTTTTCCAAAAATATTCCAATTCCAATTCTATTTTCTATCCTTCGATGGAATATTTAACAACTAAAGTCCTATAGCCCCACCCTAACCGAAAACATGTCGCTTCGCTCCATTCTAAGAGACACGGAAGCCGAAGGCGGAGATCCAATTCCAATTCTACTTTCCATCGATCAATGAAGTGAAGCGAGCACCGCGAGCTGTCTCTAAGAATGGAGCGAAGCGACATGTTTCCGGGTAGGGTGGGGCTATAGGATTTTAGTTGTTAAATATTCCATCGAAGGATAGAAAATAGAATTGGAATTGGAATATTTTTGGAAAACTGCAAAGAAGAATTGGATAATTTCGAAAAACTTCAAAGCAGAGTATATGAAATTCGAAGTAGAAATGGATGTCCACCTTTGGCTTCCTTACAACAGCTTTTATGTTTTCCTTTTGCCACTTAAAATGGCGGATAACGGTTACACGACACGTCATTCAGCTCCTCCCACTGCATAACCTCTATAAGGGCTGTTGCATCCATGGCTGTAACAAACGTACCTTTTGACAAAATTCTAGAAGAGAAACCAACTCTTGATGAATTATGTGAGCATATTCGTATTGGTAGTAAATGGTACCAGTTAGGAATCCTTCTTAAACTTGATTCAAAGAAGTTGGATGATATTCGTAGACAACCTGATGATTCTACTTACAAGACATTAAAAACGTTTGAGTTGTGGTTAGACACTAACCCTCATGTTACTAGAAGACAAGTTCTAAATGCTTTGAGAAAAGAAGTCATCGAAGAAAACACTATTGCTCACAAGTATGAGCAGGAATTGAGAAACGTTTACAGTCCTAGCCATGTTGGTGAGTAAAATGTCTATACAAACATGTAGATACACTCTCATATAACTGATAAGTTAGCTGTGTGTCATGTATTTATTCCAGGGACTGACTCTCCAGTTACTGAAGCAAGTACAATACTTCAGCGCCATACTGACACATTGTCACAGTGTCTTATCAATCCTGTGAGATTGGCTCAGTTCTTATTTAGTAAGAGATGTATCAGTGAAGCAACACTTGATAAGATGGAGACATTAGAAGATGTGTTAGATGTGAAGAAGACAACTCTGTTATCTGCTATACATACAGCAGTATCTTCAGATCATAAGAAATTGAAAGTGTTAGCAACAGTACTGTCCACATTTGAGGAGACAAAAGTTTTATCTGAAAGAATTATCAATGAATATGGTAAGAATATCACTCAATATTAACCTATAGTACTGTAAGAACAAATTGGATGATTTATCCTGTATAAATACAGATTACATGATGCAAACTGAACGTATACATGCTATAATTTTGATTACTACTGTCCTATGGATTTGATAATTTTAAAACAACCATATATTTATTAAATCATATAATCAGTCTTACAGTGTATTGTATTTACATGAACTTTCTTTTTCCTTTGCTTAGCTCTAAAGTATTCAGATAATAAGATGACATCAGTTCAAGAGATAACCAGTAATGGTGCATATAGTCATGAGCATCATGCCAGTGACATTTTACGTCGTCATTATGGTACTTTATGTCAGTCTCTTCAACATCCTATCAATGTAGCCCAACTACTTAATAATGAGAGAATGATCTCAAGGTCAACATTAATCATTGTGAAAACTACTGCTGAGTCTCTGTCTGACCAGGAAGCAATTTCTCTGTTATTAAAGGCTGTACGTCATGCTGTACATACTAAGTACTATAACCTGGAGGTATTTGCTAGTGTACTATTGAAACAAACTAGTAATGTACCTTATGGTATGGCTATATTAAAGGATTATGGTAAGTATATGATTTAAATTATTACACTAATTTTAATTACTATCTTGTTAATAGAGAGAATATTTCCTGAAGATACTATTCCAAAAATAGAGCCTAGTAGTATGGGATCCTGTGAAGGTAGAGTATAATAATTAATAAGTATTGTTTATCATTCAGTTTATATAGGGAATATATTGGCTACTATGTCAACAGTATCTGACTCAGTTGATGCCATTTCAATACAAGGTTTGTACCCATTACGACACTTTATTATGTATATATAATGATACTATCTAGATAAGACTACAAGGGAAGTTCAACTACCTCGAAATTTGAGTCCTGAATTTGGATTAATCAGAGAAGAGTTTGCAATAACATTTAGTAACATTAGAGAAGCTATCAGTAACAGCTCTCCACCTCTAGATAAATTAAAGCAGTTTCTTAGCGATGGCTATTCTTACCTCAAATCTCAAATATCTCATTCATATTCCATTGATGACATTCTAGATGTTGTAAATGACAATTGTACGTTGATCAATATCCGTTGTCTGGAAAGCATTGTGAAACGATTCAAAATCAAAGAAGCTGAAATACATATTCAAACATACAAAGATGTCATTCAGTCATTTTGCAAAAAAATGAAAGGATCTCTTTGTCTGGGTGAAAGTTTCAAAGTGACTAAAACTCCTTCTCTTCTCCAATGTGAGACAGCTGTCTTTGTCTTAGACTGGGATCCTAAAGGTTGTACATTGGAAGATATTAAGGATCTTCTTGCTGAATCAGCTGAGGGAAATGTAGAGATTCGTGATATCAGAGAGGGGAAGTCCATTCTTGTTACTTGCTTTTTCCCATTCAGTCAAGCAACATCACTTATTGCTAAAGCTCAGGAGACTCTTGAATCAGTGAAGCAAAAAGGATTAGTCCAGCTAACAGTTGGATATTGTACCATTTATGATAAACATCAAAGAGACAAGGTAAGAGATGAGAAGTGTTACAAAACTGTTACTACTAGTGTTGTTTATTGATATATAGGAAGTTAGACTTGTTATCGAAGAGAACAAGGAATTGAGAAGACGACTGGAACTACAACAATCTATTAGTAGAAAAATGAGTATGGAAATGACATCTATTGTCAGACAAAATGAAGGTGCAGCATTTGTGTCAATTACATATCTGATCACAATTTATGTGTCTGTATAGAAACAAAACAAATGAAAGAAATAGTAATTGAAAATTTGACATCACTTCTGAAAAGAAAGGAAGGTATATACTATAATTATTATAAGCCCAGTTTGTATCAATTATTTGTTATAATATTGATATAATTGTTTAATAAATCGTTTCCTTTTTAGCTACTGAAAAAGGGTTACTATCAGTGTCTGTGGAAAGACAGAAAGAAATAGAGACACTACAAGAGATAATAACTTCATTGACATTACAACTAAGAGAGAGAGACAAGCACATTAAAGAAATAAAGCAAAGTGTCAAAGGTAACTAATATTATTGACTAAGTGTCACTTTTCATTGTATGGTATTGTTTTTAGATCTAACATCCATACCAAATCCTCGTAAACCAATAACTGATCAAGGGCTTGAGGGGATCCAAACAGAACCTAACCAAGAAAAAGAGTCCATTGCTGAAACTACAGGTAGTAATATAATTTAATGTTTTGTACATTTTGCAACCACTAATATAGAGATTTCACCAATATTAGAGTTAAAAAGAGAGTTAAAATATTCAGCTGATGTTAAAGAAGATAACTCTCCTTCAGGTAAGTAACTGTAACAATGTCTTTTGATAGTTAATTACAATATATACTGCCTTTATGTCATAACCACATATGTGAAATTATATTCAGAATTCCCAATCCATAATAATAAATATCATAAATATATATATATATAAATTTTAATATTTACTATACATTCACACTGGTTGTACTGAATGTTGTCACCTTTCACTTTGTATATGTTTAATGTAAGTATCTTATGTAGAGTCTCCAGTATTTCATGATACACTTATTGATGATGATCATAAGTCAAATAATAAAGAGTCAGACAAAGAAGGTATGATGTACCAATAGTATGATATATAGAATTGTGTCACAGAAAAAAGAATTACTCTGTAAAAACCTTTTTACTAAAGTGATGATTTCTAAATAGTCTCATGTAGTCAATGTCCTCTCTAAGGAGAACATTCTTTTGAGGGAATGGCTGACTGTCATGCCATGTTAATGTCTCCATCTTAGAGTTTCGTATTTGATATTGATAGTCTCACTGGTAAACTATTTGACTAAAATATGTTTGGATTAAAAATATGTACTAGACTAGGCCTGCGCGAAAGTATCGGTATCATCACTATCACAATAGTATTGTGCTATCGCGATTACGATAATGATTAATCTTACTTTCACAATTATAACACGTGGTTTTGCGCATGCGCAAATGTGTTAAATGCTTGCAGCTGTAACGTGGTTTCGAGTTCTTTGTATAGTCACTACAGTGTTTAACTATCATAACGTTGTAGTTACATGATGGCAACAGCATCCACTCAAGAGCTACTCCCTCTTGAAGTTTCAATTAGTGCTGTATGGAAACACTTTGGCTTCCCATCAAAGGGTGAGAAATTATAGTTGAGAAGAAAAAAAGGGAGAGTTTATTGTAAGCTGTGCAACAAAGTTATGAAGTTGAGATTTCATTTAAAAGAACATTACACTTTTTTAAGTGCCTTGTGAACAAGTGTTTAGCGCTGCTGGTCATATTGTCTCGGAAAAAACAAGGTTGTGTTTGTTACCAGACAATGTGAACTGATTAATATTTTAGCTGAAAACATGCCATGACTTTTTTATATTATAGTACATGTATAGCTGTTTCACATATACTTTTTTCATCGTGTTAACTTGAAAGTAAAATAGCATATAGAAACGTGAAAATGTTAACCAGCTATCATGAAATTTGCACTATCGTGAAAGTCATAATGAAAAATATTGTGAATGTGATTTTTCCACTTTTGCTCAACCCTATACTAGACTACCTTTTCAACTGTGGGGTGTGGTAGTTTAAGACTACTGCCCTGTACTTTTAATGTTTAGTATTTAAAGGGTGTGGTCAGTATAATAGTATGCACTTTTTGCTGACCTGTAGACACTGCCTTGTTTAATGAATTTTGTGTAATCATGCTTAATTTACAACTGGGCTAGTTTTTATAAAAATTAGCCCAAAATGTAGTTTCACAAATACCTCCATAGATGTTGAGAACAATGATATATTATAAGTTACTATAATAATTACTTATCATCCTACTCTCTCTGAGACCAGCTAATATAGTAAAACATGGCAACCACTCATTGTATTCCTTTTATGATGCATATTACCCATTACAAGCCAAGTAATTTCTTTAATATAGTAACCTTTGTTACTAAACAGTAATGGATATCTTTTTTCTTCAAAGTGTTGTCTCTTTGTGACTTGAATGTATTATAATATAATATTACTATGTATGTACTATACTATGTATTAAATCTGTTTTATAATAGAAGACGCTGGAAGTGTTCAATGGAGTGATGATTATAATAGAGTTATACTCATTGGACCAAACATCAAACAAAGTGAAGATGTTATGGCTAAATTAATAAAAAAACAGCAAACAGGAAAAGAATGGTGGATTGATCTTAGATCATCATCTCCTGAAAGTACTTTAGTTATTATAAACAGTCTTAATAAGTGTATTGTGAGTGAGCTTTACATAAACAACACTCCATTAAACAACAAGTGTGTATGCAGATTGTCAGAGATACTAAAAACGAATAAAACAATAAAGACACTACTGCTAGTGTCCTCTTCACTTACTGGTGGTATCAAACAAGTCAGTGATGTTCTCGTTACTAACACAAGACTTGAGAAGTTGTTGTTGATGGATGATACTGGTATCACAGATGAAGATACGCATCACTTGTCTAATCTGTTAATTAGAAATACAACTTTAAAAGAACTATATCTCCCCAATTGCAACATCACTGATTATGGTGTCCGATATATCTGCCAAGGAGTCACTAGAAATCGAACATTGACAACATTAAACATCAGGCGTAATCCTCAGATCACTTCAGTTAGTACCAGTACAATAGCAGATCTTATTCAAACAACTACATCACTGACAAGACTATATCTCTACAATACTTCACTGAACGATGATGATATCGAGACAATATGTACATCGCTTACTAAAAATACCACACTACAGGAACTACACTTATCAACACGAAATGATGAATATTGCAAGACATTAGACATTTATCAACTTATTAAACACAGACTCAAATTCTTGTATTAGTATGTAGCCTTGTTCTTTCTATCTTAATATAATGGTTATTTTCTATTTTTACGTAAATGTTCTCTTGACTCTGTATTTCGGTAAATCAACCCCTGGCATTAATTCCATAATAATAGTAAATCAACCCCTGGCATTAATTCCATAATAATATAGGTAGGACCATTATCATACTTAACACTTTAAAATTGTTTCAGATACAGAAAATACAAAACAACAATTAGCATTATTCCAATGTAGTTGTAGTAATATTTAATTTAGTAAATATTAGAAAAAATAGGTTTACAAAAGCCATTAATAATCTATGACGTAAAACATTTCAATTATTAAACAAGACATTTCTTTGGTCTTTCATTTGAACATGGACTTTCACTTGGTGGTGGCAGCTTTGGATCCATCAAACTAATAAAACAACAATAATATACTATGTAATAAGCAAAGATACCTTTCAGCAGCTTTGTGAAATCCTAAAGCTTGCAAAATGTCATGAAGATTATCTTTACTAGCATTGGTTGGGGTAGATTCAAGCCATTTCTTTAATACCCAATAAGATTGTGTCTCTACTTCTCTGTAGTCATGTTTAATCTCTATATTTGTAGACGCGATACCAAGATAACCAGCAAGAAGAGATATATTTCCAGTAATGTGAAGAGTACATTGTATAAGATCAATATCAGAATCAAAGTACTAGGAGGTCTGATTATTGGTGGACTCTGACCCTGCATAATAACTACAAGTAAAGGAAACTAAGTGTCTCAGTGCTAACCTTTATTTGAATTATCTTTTTGGCTAACTTCTCAGGATCATACTCACCTTCTTTCACTCTTAAATAGATTTAAAACATATTATTATGTATTTTTATAACAAAAATATCTTACAAGCTAGCAAGGTGAGGTAGGTCTATTTCTTGTAGAACTTCTACTATATCATTGGGACTACCTCCTTTATTATTTACCCACTCATACAATAGTTCAAAACCAGCTCGTGTCTGCTTAGAAGGGTCTTGAAGAATAATCTTTAAATTTTGTGTCATTTCCAAACATGCAGCAAGCTCAAATAATTTTGTTGGTTTGGAATCTTTTTGCTAATATCTAGCATCTCTTTTTGCTGAAATGTGGTGGTTTTCTATAATCATAAAAAATATTACATGTTTATAATAATTATATGATTAGTATTCACCTTCAATGCAGTTGTCTTGTTAGGAAACCAGAAGCCTTCTTCAGGCAAAACTTTGCGATACTTGTCGCTGTTTTCACAACATAAATATAGATCCTCATAATGAGGACCTGAAGTTGACTGACAATCTAGTGTACCACATATAAAACGAACTTCTTTGAAGACTTTACCAGACTCGTCATAAATACCATTGTGTCTACCCTCACTTGCAAACAGACACTTGTCAACTTCCTTAGCTACTTCCTTAACAAAACTACACAATCGTTGGCAGACATGAGTAAACTTGTCAAGATCATCATTTTCAGGTGCATATCGACGGACATCAACTTGAATGGCATGAGGTAGCTCTCTTATGATTACTTCATCAATTGGTGGATCTCCAAATTGAATATTTATTTGATTTCGATATACTCCTTTATCGAAGTTGATTTCACAAATTGGGGACTCCGAAATGGTCGTAATAAAGCGAGTAAAAAAACCTGGTGGCACAAACTCAGTTCTAAATGTGAGGTGTAAAGGTGTAGCTCTTTGAAGGTATCCTGGTGGAATCAATGCTTCCCTAACTGAAGGCAATACTAAAGGTAAGAAATATTGCTTTACACTGACATCATAAAATTGATCTGTCTTCACCTCAGCTGCAAGTCGAAAGCGAACCAATAAATTAATCAAAGACTCTGGATCAAGACCTTCAACTTCTCTCCAAGCCGCTACATAGAGAGGTTGGACAAGTATTCCCTTCTCACGTAAAAGGTCCCACATAAGTCTAGTTTTATGGTTTTCCCTTCACTTTAGTGTTAACACCTTACCAAGGGCATCCACAAACCATCTGGGACTGAGAATGACTACATTTTCTAGACCAGCAATATGAGGGTAAAACAAGAGCACTCCTAAATCATGGTAAAAAAGGAGTACTTTAGGAACAACATCACTGGGTATTTTGCATGCCATACCAATGGCATGAGCTTCTTCAAGACCAATTATATTTCCTTTGAGAGCTTGAATGACTTTACGAAAAAGCACCCAGCTAATTGGAGTTTTGACAATGAGCTTGTTGTTTGTGAAATCACGTATTGCACTTCTCACTTTCGAGAAATTGACATCTTCCCAGCAGTGGTATTATCAACAATGTGAAAACCATCAATAAGAACTTCAAATGGTTTTCCTTTGCAAAATGACTCGTATTCCTCTAACTTTTGGTCATATGTTTGGCCCATGGCTTTGAGTTTGTCGCCATGTGTACCAATACAAAGTACACGAGGATAATTTAAGAGTGCTCCCTTCTCATCGTACTTTGCAAGATGAATATGAATATTGGACAACCAATTGAGATGTTGCTTTTAAAGCACACATAAACATTTGATGTTCTGTATTGGGTGTAATGTATGCATTGAGTCAGTTAAAAGAAGCTATCTATTTAACGATGATATAACTCTCTCTTATTAGTTTTTTATCTGCTTCATAACCTAATCTTTTTAAGCATATATTATATTGATATTTTGTCTGTTTGAACATGTACATTCTTTTTGTTTCACCTGCACATATAAAGTCACGATTGTTCTGTTCAAAACAATGGTTTCTGTAGTTTTTTTGTATCACAGGACTACATGAAACTAATATTTCATATGTTAAGTGTAATTCTTGTTAAAATTTAAATAAAAGCAAATAAACAAACTTAAGTAAATGTTTAACAGATGTACTGAATACAAACAGACACACACTATTGATTAAAATATAATGTAGGTTTACTTTATAAGTAAAAGTTAACTGACACTAAATTAATCATTAACAAAGTAAACTAAATGTAATTAGTCTGTTGATTCAAGTGATAGTCCCATTACTCTTCTGTATTCAACTTCTTGATCCAAATATCTTTCATAATGTTCCTCAGCTATCATATGTACATTAACTTCATTCTCTCTAACTCTAAACTTGTAACGTTTGGCTAGTATCATGAATATAATAAGTATTATGAGAATAATGACACTTTTTAGTACATGATAGTAAAGACTCTGACAGTGTATTTCTCCATGGCAACTAAATGGATACTTTCCACTATTATTAATAACATTACCAAGATAAAATCCTGCATTCCATAGTCCAATCAAAAATCCCCTCATCTTATGTGGACATTGAGCTATTGCGAACTCTAATGATGTTGGAAAAATTAAAACAAAAGCAATTCCATGTAAACTTTGGGGAATGATATACGCTTTGTATGAAGTGGTATTTAAATTAAAACTGTCTCTACAAGCCAACATGACAACATAGTATAATGTAGTCAATAAAGCAAAAATAAGTCCTATACCAATTCTCTTGAGCATGCTAGGAATACATTTATAGAAACATGGATACAGGAAGTGATAGAGAAGAATAAGAACTACAGCTACTGAGATATATAATAAATCCTTGTTGACATAACATAAAATGAACTGTGAAGTTTTGTTTGGTAGTAAAAAATTATACATTATTATTTCTCCGGCATAGGTAACGCCCACTATAGAAATTAATAAGGGAATTAACCTTAAAACTGTTTTAACATCCTCTACCTGCTCCTCTGAGAAAGGTCCACCATATTTCTCTTTACCTAAGTCTAGACGTGAAGGATAGTCTTCCTCCCAGTACGTTAAAGCACTACGATTTCTTGGATATTTGTTTTTTCTGGCATAATTAAGTACTTCACTAATACGTCTGACTGGATTGACAATGTGTGGAGTAATATCAAGCCAGTGTTTAAAGAGATAGTTAGTTATTAATACTAGAGATACAGTAACACCTGACATGACATAAGATATAATGAAAAACTGTTCAAACAAACACTGTCCAATTTCGAATAGAAGATAAAATAAAGGCATGCATATAGCATAGGAATAGATAATAGCACTTAGTTCATCAGCTGATGCTCCTATTACTTGATCAAGATTGAATTGAATCAGATTAGAATAAAAACAACAACCTCCAATAACTTCCAGTATAAAAGCTATACTCAAGGCTATTAAAGAAAGAGTGTCATATTCTGGCAAGTATTTCTTAATAACAATGATCAAGCCAGCAATTATCCAAGACAGAAATGAAAAGTATACACCAGCAATAATAGTTTTATATCTACCTGTCTTTACATCAGCAATTAAACCAAACAGTGGAAATGAAAGACATATCAGACACAATCCTATACTGTACACAATGTACTGACTTAGATGATGATCAATATTGCTGCTGAGGTAGACTGTTTCACCAACATATATCATTGAATTGATATGAACAAACATCAAAACATTCCAGAGAATGAGAAGTATCACTGATTTAGAACTAATTCTTCGCCTAGAGTAGGTTAGACAAAGTGTCTTCATCTCCTAGCAATCAATAATGCAATTTTAGTGTCAATATTAAAATGGAATAATAATATGTGTCCTGTTTTCCAATAAGAGACCATTTCTGAAATTTCTGAAAAGGATCGCTGTTAAAACACCTCAAAAACAGTTTTGTATACATACAGTTGCTATATATACACAGCTATTCATGGTAACTGTATATATACAAAAGATGTTTTTACAGTGATCCCTTTCATGTCACAAATGTTTTTTTACAGAATTGATCCCTTATTTTAAATCAAGTCCCATATTGTTATTCTAAATACAATCATTTCATTGATATAAATTAATGATTGTACCTAACTAGGGATCTAAGAGAGTATAATGAGCTACAGAAAGTTCAGATTAGTAAACTTGATATAGTTAGTATCAGTATACTTATAAGCAGGGGTTGAATTGTAAATCAGGAGGAGGTTATACTGCCAGCCATCAATAATTTCAAACATGATAACTGATTAAAAAACATGTAAAATCAGAATTTATAACAATATCAAAGTAAAAAAATTTTAACTACATAAGTACAAGTTTAATTATTAAGTATTGAGCTTGTTCCAAATTATAAAGTAACTGTGATCCTCTTCATCATTTTTCTTTCTTCCACGAGTTTTACTATCATCAGATAAACAATGCCTTTGTGTTATCCAGGTTTTAACGTATGGGTGTGGTTCAAACTTTTGGGGAGGAGGGCCAACACACTTGATAAACATCAAACTAGAAAGAGTTTTCATAAGGATATGAATATTGTCCTAATTAAAATAATTTGTATCGAATTAATGTAATTGTTTTACTTATAGGTGATGAACAATAACTAAGATACTTTGACTATAATAATAAAACACAAGGTGAATGTGTTGTCAGAGATTTAGTTAAGACTTAATTGACAGAGAGTTCACAATCTAATAGCAAATGTATACATGTAGCAATAATTAATGTCATGGAAATAACAGATATCTGCTATTGTTTTACCTATAGTACAAACAACAACAGTTATAGTAAACAAAACATTATTTAATTAATGGTAATGATTACAATTTCATAATGGATACACAGTTAACAATTTCATAATAGGAATAACAATAATGCATTTTCATACTTACTTGCTGAATAAGTATTACAGAATATATTGTAGGTTGTCATCATAATTGAGAAAAGAGAAGATTAATAATGAATACACAATTAAACAATTCATAATACTAATTGTGTTCATAGTTACCAACTAAAGTGGAATACAATGTGAGATTTCATCATAATATGATCATAGTAGATTTATGAGATAAAAACAATTTTTAAAAAATGTAACGTTTCTCTATGTGTTATATTAATGCTGTCAATTAGGAAATATTTAAAAAGATATTACCAAAGGCCAATATAGATGTTCTTATTAATAAGTAAACCACAACAAATATGCTAATTGACATACTTATAACATATCAGATGATTTCTAAAGTTACAATAACAGAAAAGAAAATTTAGTTGACACGAATAACAGAGAAAATTTTGTGAAGACATAGGAGCAAACTAGAGACTAACCAAAGAATACTTAATTACAATATTTATATCACCATAAAACATAAATATTCATTGTACTGGAAAAGTCCTACATTAAGTTTTTAATAATAATGGTAAAGAAAGATAAGTTTCTTTAAGAAAACATCCATATTTATATAAAATACCTGTAAGAACCTATAACTGTTTGTGACTTGTAATTATAAAATTATTTAAAAAGAGACTCACAAAATGTTTGGAGTATTGACTTTGATTTTGAGCCACATGTGACAATGCTATAATTCTGTAGAAATGATAAAAGTTGCAATAACATCATTTAAAAATAATAATAAGAAAATCATTAATGAAAAATTAAAGCAAACATTAGAGATTAGCCAAAGAGCAGTGAGTCATGGTACAAGTGTTTTCTACTTAAAAGATAATGATACTTTTCTGATCTTCATTGACATACAATAATATGATAAGAGATACTATCTACTCCAAAATAACCACATTTTGTGCCAATAAAAGATCAAACTGTTTCTTTTGTTATGTTTGTGACTGTATGCACAGACTAAGGAGAAAAATGATTCATATATATACACAGGTTATTAATAACTGTTTCTATAGATTTGATACAATGAGCTTGGCCATATGAGGTTCAAGGCTTCATTTTTGTTTTCCTACTTAACTAGCTTAGATAACCCAAAAACATCTAAGAGGATTGCCCATTAGGGTATAGATAAATGTCCACATCATAAAATGATGACAAATTAATATTTATCATTCAAGATTTCTTTGCATGCCAGAATGTGAACAACTTGAGTAGAGTATACTAGTATACACAATTAATTATAATTTTCACTGATATTGACAAATTAAATTGTATTACACTGATTATTGCTAAAGGCATAAACTCATGGATGCTATTTTAATGACTATTTAAAATTGATATATAGAATGATACACTGGATTCACTATTAAAAAGTATTTTATACAGAGGAGACAGTAGACTGAAGTTTAGAACACTGCAATAGTCCAAATAAAGATATTGTAGCTATGTTTTGATTTAATAGTTTATTTAGCTCAACAAATGACTTATCAAAAAGGATATGAGTGAGGTGTAGCATCATAATTCAATAATGAAAGCTATCAAACAAAGGTTACACTTCACTGTAAAATAAACAAATAAATGAAGACTCTGTTTAATGCCATTACTTAGCCACAAGAATTTTCATTGATACTGGACATGTGTCTGCATACACTGTAAAAGTTGATTTGTTGATTTACCAATATATTGTTATACAGGTTACATGTAGCAAACTTAATATAATGTGAAATAGACATAACACTGTTTTCATTATTTTTGTATTATACTGTTTATGTAGCTGTAGTACATTAGTAATAAAAACAGTGTCATGTCTATTTCACATCATATTAAGTTTGCTACATGTAACCTGTATAACAATATATTGATTAAATCAACATACTGTATAACAATATATTAGTTAAATCAACATACTGTATAACGATATATTAGTTAAATCAGCAAATCAATTTTTACAGTGTACATACTTCTATTCTAATACAAATGGTGTGAGGGCTGTCATTGTGAAATTTATAATTGGACAGCCATCAATATGAGACAAGTACCTCTTATAGGAAGGCAAGTTTATACAATGATTCTAATTGGCGATTCAATAATGATAAGAAATTTAAACATTATATACTGTTAATAGGTAAGTAGGAAGAATGTACATAATGTAGATCATGAACTGGTTAAAACAATGAATATATTTTAACAGTTAAAAACTTTTGGAGATGTAGAGGTGCAATGTTACAAAAGAAGAAATTGGCAAGGTTAGGATTATTGCTGGAATGCATGAAATCCATACTTAATAAGTAGCCAAATCTTCTAAACTTAAAAAAGGCTCTTACTGAGATATATTGAACTGTTCATTGATCCAAACTATCTCTTCCTTTTGTGTTTAAGTGTACAATTAAATACCAATAGACCAATAATAACATACCACGTATGGAACACGAAAGAATCTTTCTTTTGGAACGAACTGACTTGAGTAGCTAGACAGTGCACCACTATAAGAGTCGCTTGTGCCATAAAGGCAGGTTGCTAGCTAATGAGCACTACGCATGCGCCATACGTTTCATGAAAATTTCAGCTATGCGTATAGTGGAGCTCATGAGCGCTACGAAAAAGCGTTTAATTCCTGTTTGGTGTTAATTCACTGACCGGACCAGACTAGTACAACAAACTAGTTTGATAGTTTGTTACAATTAGCTAAATAAACTATTAATATTTTGTTACAATTAGTTCACACTGTTGACCGAGAGAACCGTATGCTAACCAAACAAAGAAATTATCCTATGGCTTTCTCCATGGCCAAGTCTTACACTATTAATTGTAGTTTAATCTATCTACCATTTCTGTCATCCATACATAGCCTCTTCTGTATTTGCTCAGGTTTATGATGTAAAGTATGATGTAATGTTATAGTCTGTCCAAGTTTGAAAATATTAGTCAATCAGAATGTTATTAATTCTAACATGTGTCAGTTAAATTGTATCAAAGGTTACTCCCCCTGCCCTCATCCACAGCTAATAATAGTTGCTGAGGTTAAGGCAAATGCACCAGAGAGCACCAGAATTGTAATTTCCAAAAGAAGAGTATGTTATTACTATAGAATAACAATTATATTATGTGTTCATTTTATATTAATGTATAATTCTTCTATTAGTTATGTATTCCATTTAGAATGAACATGAAATTTCTGAAATTTTGAAATGTTTACAGATATACGGTATTCCAACTACAGCTAACGACATCACTTTCATTTTTCGAACGTAAACGTCACAGCATATGGTTTATAGTTCCAGATTGAGTCCTTAACGATTGTAATATGCCTAAAACTGTTCATATTTTGGAGATCTTCTTTTTAGTAATAAATGTTTTCACCATTCTTTTTCTTGTGATGGCAACATGGCTTTTTGGCAATGCATATACGTTCTTAAACGAATATAAAGAGACTTACATGTGCATTTTGTATTTAAGTCCAAGCAATCAGAATCCTAGTAACTCTACTTGTGATTTTGCTATTGCTGGTGAAGTTTTGGCTGCTCTAGGTCTTGTATGTTTGGAGGTATTGAGTATTGCCAAACTAGTCAGTGGAATAACAGGGTGAGTATGTATATTGTATACATGAAAGTGATGCTTAATATTGCTGGTATTTTTTAGCGATAAGACACTTTTTGTTATTGGAATTACAATATTGCTTATATCTGGTGTATTTGCCTTAACTTCAGCTATTGTTCTTAGCTTTGGATGGGGAGTGACCTGTGATAAAAATAATGATCTGTAAGTCTAGTACCAGTGAATTGTTTGCAGTTGCTATATTTCTTTTAGTTCAACAATATTTGACAGCAATTATGACTATCTAATACAAATCACAACATCAGTGGTAAGTTATACAACGAAAGCCTCATTATACATGTATACTGTACCAAAACACAAATTTGAAACCACAGCATATTTTAGTGTTATAGGTTTGACATTGTCATATATAATATAATAATTACAACAGCTACTGCCATACATACATGCATTCATCTTTCTGTAGGTTTTTGCTGCCTTTGCTGTTGCTGCTATTGTTGGAAGCTCTATCATCTATATAATAACTTTTATGGTTGAGTCGTGTACAACTGAAAATGCTTATCTTATCAATGAACAAATTTCATAATCAAAATAACAATGTTTTCTATTATTGAAGTGACATATTGTATTTGATATTTTAAGCATTCATATATAATACAAACTCTATTTTGTATGGGAGATTTAGGGCTAGAAAATGACAAAACAATGTTGACTGAAGGTTTGTAAATGAGTACTTATATTAATATGTATGAATGCATGTATGTATGGATAGATGGATGACGATTGGATAGAGTAATAGGTTTGTGCATAAGTGAATTAGTGAATTCTATATATCTTTTAATCATAAAAAATATTATACACACACACACACATATATATGTACTGTTTATATTAGATTCTGTCATCACTTTCAACTCATGTGATTCTGTTGTGAAAATTGGTGGTGATTATGCATATGTAAGTTATTAAAGCAAGCTTACATTCTACATGAACTTAATCCAGTTTGAAAATTTCATACTTAAATTAAATATTATAAATCATGTATTTGTGCCACATGTACATGACATATTTATCTGTATGTATATAATCAATTTAGAATTATGCAGCATTAATTGTGATCTGATTTGCAATAAGGGACCACTTCTGTTAAAACGTTTGTGACCTGATTTGTGAAAAGGGACACCTGTTAAGACACCTTTTGTATACATACATACAGTTACCATAAATAGTAAATAGTTAAGCATTTTAGTAACTGTATGTATACAAAACAGTTTATTGAGGATTTAACAGTGGTCTCTTTTCACAAATAAGGTCAGAAATGTTTTGCTATAAGTAGTCCCATATTACAAATCAGGTCACAGTTGTATACAGTCAAAATTACATAGTTGATATTAAATTCACATGTAGTTGTTTGTGTTACCAGTGTGCATGTATGTATATATATAGTAATTACGTATTGAATAATGTTTTTTGTATATATTATAACTTACATTGGGGTAGGAACAGGTGGGCAGGAAGGGCTAAACCGCTGAAGCCCCTCCAACTTTGTAGATTTGTAGGGTTTCAGATTCCTATGAAATTCAAGTGGATCTGGTAGGTTTAGCTTATATGGAAACTACTGATGCCTCCACCATCAGAATGTTATTAATTGTAACATGTGTCTGTTAAATGTATCAAAGGTTACTCCCCCTGCCCTCATCCAAAGCTAATAATAGTTGCTGAGGTTAAGGCAAATGCACCAGAGAACACCAGAATTGTAATTTCCAAAAGAAAAGTATGTTATTACTACAAAATAACATTAATATTATGTGTCATTTTATATTAATGTATAACTCTTACGTATTCTATTTAGAATGAACATGACAATATCTGAAATTTTGAAATGTTTATAGATATACGGTATTTCAACTACAGGTAACGATATAACTTCCATTTTTTCGAACGTCACAGTATATGGTTTATAGTCCCAGATTGAGTCCTTGTCGATTATAATATACCCAAAGCTGTTTATATTTTGCAGATCTTCTTTTTAGTAATAAATGTTTCCACTATTCTTTTTCTTGTGATAGCAACATGGCTTTTTGGCAATGCATATATGTTCTTAAACAATTATAAAGAGTATTATCACTATGTGATCAGAATAGAAATCAATTCCTATATTATACTCATAACTGTCTTCATTTCATTAATACTGACAATTAGTTATCTGAGTTGTTTTGTGTACATAATTATAGTGTGCAGTTATGTTATATAAACTGATAGTGTAGTCTCAAACAATGTATATACAATGAAAAGATATAGTGTCTATAAGGATTCCTTACATTCTTCGATCTATTTTTGTATGGTCAATAATAAATTATGTAATAAAGCATAAGTTTTATTTATTATAAGCCTACAGTTAATGCTGTGGTTTATAAATTAGGCCCATAATGTGCATGCAACTATGACACATGTTTATACATGGTATTTATTATTGATTTTAATGTTATTTTAACTGGCAACAATTTAAAACAATATTTAGAATCATCAATCATTGAGGAAAGATAACAATTCATGTAGCTAATCAATAGATGTACATATTTATGCTAGGATAATGCTATATGCATATATTAACATTAAACAAGAAGTTACAATAAAATAACAAATCTACACTTACTACATAATAACTAACATTTGAAGTTCTCAATTAATTAAACAAGACAAACACAAAGCAAGTTTAAGCAGCTTATTTAAAGAGAACTAGCACTGTGATATGGATTGTAGTCATTGTGATGGCAAGGAAGGCTGAATGAGAATTGATAGCCTCAACATGAGTGATCCTGGTGCTACCTGCCCTCCTGGACTAACACTACAGCAATTTAGCAAAAATTATCATGTTGGGTGTGGTCAACTTGTGTCTTTATGTATAGTAAGGTCTGTGTTAAAATAACACAATATTAGTTTGGTTCACCAGATGGTTTCAACCTTTGACTAGTAGCAGTTCCATTCTCAACATTGAGAACTGTGATACATATATTGATGGTGTCACCTTTACTTATGGAAGCAATCCTCATAAACATTTCTGGACACCTATATGTAGTAGCTATAAGGCAATTAAAGAGAATAATCTTTCTCCTTATATATTTTTCCATGAATGTAATAGTGACAGTAATGGTACAGAGTGGGTAGGTAGTCATTACTATATACTTTAATGATGTGGGATAGACAACTATGCTATAGAATTGAAAGAAATTGCTGTACTACAGCTAACACAAAATAAAGACACTTAATGAGATCACTGAAGATATTGAGCTGAGGGTATGTGTCTGTGAATTATTGAACTTTATGTCCAAAAGCGTATATTGTTTGTAGAGTTATATCAATAAATCCTATGCAGTATGCACTATTTTTTTGCCTTATTTTATATGTAGCCAACTAGATGACAGTGCAATATTTCAACTGTGTTTGCTAATTACTAAAATAAAAAATTGATTGGTTGATTTAATCAATATGTGGTTATACCAATTGCATGTAGCAACTTATTTTGATCAAAAAATAAGTATAATACTGTTTTGTCTACAATGTACTACTGCTTATGTAGCCATATATACAATCAATGTTATTGTACATTAGTAATTAAAATGACCTTATGTTTACTTTTGCACATGCAATCTATATGACCATGTTAGTTAAATCAACTAATTAATTTTTAAAGCGTTGTATTTTGTTCATTCTTAAGTTTATAAATTAGTTTCAATTCAGTGAATTTAGAATATCAGAGAAACTATAACTTGAGCTCTGGATTTGGTGTACATTGTTGACCAGCTAGAATATTATGAGAAGCTATTGACACTTGTCTGCTTCTTTAGATTATATGTGATTTATATACAGTTCAGTCTATGTTTCTATTAGATGTTCTTGAATAACTTTTTTAAAATTTTTGGCTGGTTCTTAAACAAACTTGATGAATAGAATAATCTAAATTGACAATGTTATAATTAACTACTTCTATTAGCACAATTCTCAACTCATGTTTTGCAACTTTAGGAAATTATTATATCCTCATACTATATCATGTTGATTTGACATATGTTAGTCTGTTGAGCCTAACATTACCTGTTAAGTAGTCCATTAGTAATCAAAACAATATGATGTTTACTTTTTAACATCAAACAGTTTTGTTACATATAACCTACAGTATAGTTAAATCAACAACCTACTTTTGACAGGGTTTATGTATTTAACATGTAAATATTAAAATAATATAGGATATATGTATGATATGTATCTATATGTATTATAATTGTAATATTAACAGTAGGCATTTTTTATTTCATATATAGTTTATTCACACATGCAAGATCACCAAATCATTCAAAAATTTATGCCTTATTTTTGAAATCTATCAGTTACTTGAATTGTGATGCATTTTTTGGCTATTTCCTTTCTTATGCTTGTAGGTGTGATATCTTCAAGTTCAGATGCTCCTATTAAAGTGTATAGGGATAACTCTCTATGTGGTGAAGGTCCTTCTGGATCCTTAAAGGAGCTTTCAATTCATGTTTCTCCCAATGGTACTGGTGATTGCTTAACTTATAATGGGGAGGATAATGCTAAATATGAAAACTCTACAGACTATTATCCAATACAATATTGTGCAGAGGTTAGAAATACACATAAGTGTGGTAGTGATGTTGAAAATCTTGTTGACGGTCTACTAGTACATTTAGAAGCTGTCTCTGAGTCCATTATCTCGGATTCTGCTGGATGTTTAGAGATCCTTCAGAAGAATAACCTTGCTACATCAGGCTATTACACAATACAAGTTCCTAATGGTTCTCTTATATCAGTATACTGTGACATGGATGGTAATAATTGTGATGGTAGGGGAGGTTGGATGAGAGTTGGCTACCTCAACATGAGTGAATCTAATGGTAGATGTCCACCTGGACTAACACTACGACAATTTAACAACATAGATCATGGAGTTTGTGGTCTTTCTAATTCAGTAACATTTGGATCTACATTTTTTTCATCTGGAGGAAATAATTACAGTGAGGTTTGTGGTCAAATAAGAGGTTATCAGTTTAACTCACCAGATGCATTCCCACCCTTGATTCATTCTGCTGGTAGTCCAAACATTGAAAACTGTAACACATATGTTGATGGTGTTACCATTACTTATGGTAGTAATCCTCGTAAACATATCTGGACTTATGCTGGTGGTTTAAGTGAGGATCATTATTTTACTGGATTTTTATGTCCATGTAATACTAGGAGTTTGAACACAGCATCACCTAGTTTTGTTGGTAATGATAATTACTGTGAATCTGGATTGCCCGTAGGACAAAATTGGCAACCAGTCTTATATTCCAATGATCCATTGTGGGATGGACAACAATGTAATGGAACTGAAGGACCATGTTGTACTAACTCTAAGATGCCATGGTTTATAAAATCTCTCAATGAGACTACTGCAGAAGATATTGAAGTTAGGATGTGTGGAAGTCAAGGTGGTAGTGATGAAGATACTCCTTTGGATATCATTGAACTTTATATTCGTTAAAAGCGATTTCTTGTCGTGTCAAATCCTCTAGACTTTTAGACTCTGACTTAGAATAAGTATTGTTGTTTTTAGCATAATATTGTTAGCTGATATTGTCCTTAACTGTCTTATATATATATAAGTTTAGACTCTTTTATTTTCTTTGTACTATATAAGGAGACTGATTTGTTGTTTTTTGTAATGCTCTTAGCTATTATAGTTATGTTCTTATCTCAAATATGTTTCACTTTCACTATATAATGTATCTGTGCTATTGTATATGACATATTTCTCTGTATGTATAATGAATTTATGCATCATTAATAATTATTGTATTTAGTCAAATTATATAGTTGATATTTAATTCACGTGTATAGTTGTTTGTGCTACGAATGTGTATGTATATATATGGTAATTACATATTGAACAATGTTTTTAGTATAATTATAACCATGCAATATTTCAATCAATAAGGTGTTTCATAGATGTAAACATATATATAGAAGTATAACAATTAATGCAATGACACATCAGTATGGAACGTCACCGCACATAACTATTCTGAAAATCCTTACAAAATTAATGAAACAGACTTCTTGATAGTTGTATATAACAATGTATTAAAATTGCATAAGTAGATATAATCTAATGTATATAATTGTGTGTAGATTCCAAATTCATGGTCATAATCAATTATAGAACTGCCTTACACATATTAAGTGTAATTATAGATTCTAAACACTAAGTCCCATGTATCATCTAGATGTGACAATTTCATATTGCATCTGACGTCAAATAGACATGGTTCCATATCAATAGACACACTATACAATCTTCTTTTAATTCTATTATTGTCATAATTTTACTATAATGAGTATAGTAAAATTGTGACAATAATAGAGTATAGTAAAATTATATATGACAATAATAGAATGAAAAGAATAAGTATACTGAGTATGATGATTAATTATCCTTCTTGTTGCTAATATAATTTTTCATTGAAACAGTACCTACATTATGTTGTATATTGTATTGTAGAATGTTGTACAGTGACATACTAATGAACTGCTCATATTTTAAACATACGATGGACACATCCTTTCTTCAGTAGTTGAAATGTTGCTTCTTATTGCATTCTTTTAACTTGGATCCATCAAACTGATAGCCAGAGTGTGTTATTACAATAATTTGTATTATAGAATTATTTTGTTATATGTTGCCGTAGAGGTTTCTTCTCCGTGTGCATCATAATACAGTTCATGTCCATAAATAAAATGGATTGTTTAATTTATGGACATTGTTTAAACAATGCTTTACAAAGAAAAATTTATGTGGCAATTAAATTTAGTGAATTTAAAACCTCACATACTTTTCCCATTTTTAATCTTATTATGAAATATCAGATGTTTCTAGAAACTTTGCTTAAGGACAAATCCAATTTTTTGGTTGTAGAATAACACAACTATTACTATTATACATATTATACAAACTCTACACAACAATAAGTCCAGTATGTATAATGTATAGTTATATAGAACATGGATGCCAACATTCTCATGTATTGATTATGTATGAACATCAAGATACATTTATATTTGCATAATATATTGCTATTATCCAAGTATGCATGCATCTTGATTTTCATATAATTATGATAAATACATGAGAATGTTGGCATCCATGTTGTGGAAAAATATAGGTACGCTCTACATAATAATTTTGACACAGATCACACCCCGTGGAGTAATAGTCCTCTTACCTTTATTGGTAGTTACATGTATGGCAAATATAAGGGAAAATAAGAGACTATCAATAGTACCTATTATGAAATTTTAGTATAATGTATCTATAAATTGTATTTACTAGTGAACTAATGACCCAAAATGTAGTTTTAAGTTACTATCAAAATGTTGTTTTCATTAATTTTAGTTGTAATATGGACGCTTACCATTAATGCATGGCTTTCACAATCATTATCATAATTAATTAAATTAATAATTTTATTTCGTTAGAATACGTGGCTTGACATCCATACAAACCGAGAATGAATGATTGAATTATATTATATTGAAACTAAGCCCTACTGGAAACCACTACACAGAATACTAACTTAGGAAGAATATGATATTGAAGGAGAATGTGACAGTTTTGCCTGCACAAATATCACAATAATTATAATACAATATTGATGTTCAACATTGCGCTGAGAATTAAGCAAAGTTCTGATTGAAATCTCTGATTCAAATTGACTAGAAATTGATATCATACTGTCAACAGTAATGATCTAACATGCATAATTATACTCAACTACAAATATTGCCAGATTGACAGGCTTCAAGTAAGTTAACACCGATATAAACCCACTAGTGAATGTAACAGGACCATATTCAGCTAGACACTGTTTCAGTACCAAATTTAGTGAACAGTTGCAGGTTTAGATTAACTTTCGTAATTAATCTAGTAACATCCACTAAATCTTGATCGATTTACTTCCTGTTTTCATAGCCTAACCTATGGAAATAATATCTGTGACACGCCCAATTTTTACTTTGTCTCAAACTGGTAATAAAGGTACGACTGCTAGCTATTTTTGCTAAGACCGCTGGTCTATTACTAATAGGATTTCTTACAGGAGCACTGATTTTGTCTTTTCATAGTTGTACTTATTGAGGTTGTGAATTACTAAACAATAATCTATGTAAATACTGAGTACTGATAAAAATAGTAACTTAAACAGTATATATACTATGATAGCTACCACTACTAAAACATTAAAAGATGAGTTGGTATATTCTGTTAATTGTCCCATTGTGATCACAACAAAATGTATTATGATGATATTACATACCTTGTAGTAGTCGCTTATAACACTACACTGTAAAAGAGAAAATGTTATTTTAACAACTACTTTGTACTTTACATAGGTTAATTACTATGATATCAAGAATTTTTTGTGAATTACTCACTGTAAAATTTGTTGATATGTAAAAGTTAACATACCAAGAAATAAGCAAGTAATTCACAAGAGTTCTAGATTCCATATTTTCAGGTGTTAATAACTGATTCTTTTTTATAAACCATATCACAATTGTTTGACAGAAGTGGTCCCTTATTACCAATCAGGTCACATATAATTTTTAAATTAACACTAAGATTATTTGTTATTTTCAGATTTGATTATCATCCTTTCAATGCCTACAATGGTAGTAGAGCCAACAGCACCAGACACTGTACCAATAACGGCTCCAATTGGTGCACCCACAACAATACCAATAGGACCACCAACTATTGAACCAACTGCACCACCAACCCCTGCACCAATGCTTATACCTCCTGCTGTAGTTACACCAATTCCTGCAAGCTCTAGCATTATACGTAGATTTAGCTTACTTATGAATTTGTTTAACAAAGGTTTTTTGTACCTTTACAACAAATATAACAGACACGCCACAACTCATTAAGCCAGTCTTCTGTAGCAGCTAAAACATGTCTTTCTGTGGCATTAGAGCCAGTAACATCATTGTTATCATGAGGTACAAGTTGTTTGCTTTTTATAGAACCAGCCAAAACAAATGGAATGCTATCAAAAATTTCCTCAGAAATGATTTTTCTAGCATATTCTTTTACATCTTTTTTGAAACAATCTATTTGGCCTACAAGAGCACATATCTTCTCGTTATCACTTTTACCACAAATATCATTGTATTTCAGCCATATGTTGGTAAAAGTAAGAACAAAAATACATCGTTTCCATAATTCTTTATCAAATGTTGACGAAATTTTCTGCAAACATTCCTTTATACTTCGATCGACCTTATCTGTCATCTTCAGGCAAATAAGTATGAGATCAAACCCTTCTTTGCATTGTGAACTTATGTTTTGGAAAATAACATCTTCCCTTTTTTCTGTGTCAAAAAATCCTCTTGTGTCACACATTGTCACTGTAACACCGTCTAATTCTTTTTGATGGATTTCAACTGATTCGTGCTCTGTAGGAGTCGAACTAGAGGATGTCGTTGCGACTTTTTCTTCAAGCATGGCGTTGATGATTGAAGATTTACCAGAGCCTGTTTTCCCAAGAACAAGAATAGATATTTTGTTTCCTCTGAGTGACTGTGGAGTAATGCCTGAAGAGGATTTTTGCTCGGATATTTGTGAACATGACGTGTCTTGACATTCAGCCATAATACTCTGAAATAAACAGGCACCAATTGGGCAATCTCTCAGTAGATCAATATCACAGATTGAATATTGTTACACAGGATATACGCAATTTTGCGTCGATCGTGTACGTGGGACACATTTACGCCAGCTGGTGAGCTGGACTTAATTATACTTAGTTGTATACAGCTGCAGAATAACTCCCAAAGGATCATTTGAGTAGTGTTTAGTTATCTTTAGTGACCACACTTCCTCTGATAAATTTTACTTCAAGTGGTTGGTATAGTATTAGTCACTATATTTGACCACAGAGTTTTGAATTCAATTGAGGTGATTATTTTAATTATTGATAATCATAAGTATGAATGCTGTACAAGAACACAATATAATTCAGAAATGTTAGAATATACACATCAATCTACTATAATTATAGTAATATGAACATGGCAAAAAGAAAAGAGGTCATGACTGCAGTGATGTGATTTGTGAGCTTGATATAGATGACTACTTTCTTGCTGAACTAAATGATCCTCAAGAGCCTGTCATGCTAAGAAGTGATGACGAATTTAATGATTTAGAAGATATCGATGAGGATGAGCAGGAAGGTATAATTATGATCACACGAACAACAGTGTAATATCTGCTCCTAGTATGTACCAGTATAGCTACATGTTTTTTCTTATTTCTTTAGCAAATGCATACCTTAGTTCTACTTTACATCCTTCTATACTAGTTTGCAATTACACGTCACAGCAACCAAACATTTATCCATTAAGTGTGTCATCTACTGTCTTATTATCCTCTACTCTTCTGTCAGCACTACCCTCCAAAACATCTCAATCATTAACTATACAGTTCATGATCACACGTCATCTCCTAACAAACCGTCTCTATCATCAGTCAGTCACACTGTGAAAACAATGGTGTTAATATGACACCAAAATGCAGTGTCAAGCATCTGTGCAATTTTGACCCCTTTGTGGTGTCAAATTAAACACCAGTTTGGTGTCATAGTTAACACCACTTAGTGTCATACAGCTTTCACCACTTAGTGTCATACAGCTTTCACCACTTAGTGTCATATAGCTTTCACCACTCAGTCTCATATATATAGCTTTTTAATGAAATGCAATTGAATAGTTGAAATAACACAAAAAATGACAGCATAGCCAATGAAAACTATAACCATGTATAAATACAAAAAGAAAAGGTTAATCAACTTAAACTGTCTATAATTCATTGAACCAAACGATTCTTAAGGAGGTAAGGTTATACATGTACCTTGGTAAACTTCACTACACATAATTATTGTTTTAGGTTATGATTGGTCATAAGAGTCATTCAGATATACTTTCTGACTTTTGTGATGGAAGTCGATATCAATGTCATCCACTTTTTTCTGCTAGTCAGCCAACACTTCAAATACATCTGTATTATGATGAATTAGAGGTTTGTAACCCTTTAGGGTCCAAATGCTCAAAGCATAAGATAGGTAAATTGCTGTAGCCATGCATCACACACATAAATTATTCTGGTATATGTTACAATGTACACTAAATTTAAAATTGAAAATTTTCTTGAAACATGCACAGGTGCCTTTTACTTTGTTCTTGGAAATATACAACCTAAACTTAGGCAGCACTTAACTAACATTCAGCTATTAGCTCTAGTTAAATCTACTATAATAAAAGAACAAGGAATTAATCAGGTTTTGGAGGTATTACTTAAGGACATAAGGAAGTTAGAAACAGTAAGTATAATTATGAATCAGTAATGTCATAATTCCAATTGTGTTATAGGGCATCCATGTGGATGGTATATCATGGCCATTAAGAGGAACAATAGCATTGTGTTCTGCAGATAACCTTTGAAGCCAGGAATTAGGTGGTTTTAAGTTAGGTAGAGCTTCTTTTCGAATGTGTCGACACTGCCTGGGAACAAATGCTGACATTCAAACTAAGGTTTGATTATCCTCATTAATTGCCACTTTACATGTATGTCTTGAGTGTACATTTATCTTAACGCTCATCTTTTTCCAGTTTTGTAAGTGTGACTTTGAGCTAAGAACTAATGACCAATATGTTCATCATTGTGACCTAATTGAAAAAAATCCCCATTTATCTAGTCCTTATTCAATGACATATGGAATCAACCATCGATCAGTTCTACAGTCTAAATTTGAACACCAATACTTTGCCTGGAGAAGACTTAGAACTAGGTCCAAGTATGTTATTAGATTTTAGTCCAATCATGTATTTGTTAATAAGAGCATGAACGTCATTAGTATCTCATTTTTATATCTACATGTGTAGCTCATCGTGTTGTTATGCCATTGTGTCAATTTTGGTATGAAAACAGCCTTCAAGATTTTGGTGGTCAATCAGAAGAAAGGTAGATGTATAAGCATGTTATCATACAAATTAACTTTATATCCTCATATAGTGCTAGTTGGGTAAAGAAAAATGGGACTAAATATTAAAAGGGAGCATGTGCCATAGTTGGAATGAATGCAGACGAATTATTGCTTTTTGGTTTGATAGTCAATGTGTATATAATACAGTATCAGATTCTCTTCCAAGTCAAAATCCTTGAGACTATTGAGTTTGACGATCATTTTCATGCCTTTGTTTGATCCTGATGTGTTTGTTTGGGATAGTCAATTGTATGATCATCATGTGTATGGACTTTATACACAACCAGTACTAAGAACAGGACTTACTACTACTCACAAAAAATTTATTGTTCTTAAATACAATGTTTTTTTAATGTTAATAATAATGATAATATCACAATAGGAGGTTACATCATAGATGTTTGTGTTTACACTACTTTGGTGTCTAGCTGACACTGTGTATTATTGTTAGTGTGGTAGTGACACTTTATCTTCAGGCAACACCACAGTGCTATGAGAACACCACAAACATTACACCAGGTGTCACAGTGACACTACCTTTTTTACAGTGCATCATTTATCCACAGTCCAACTGTTTTTATCATCCACATCATCACTACCACCTACTACCATTCAATCATCAACTTCAGTCCAAACATCATCATCTTTATCATCAATCAATTCATTACAATCCAACCATGTACTAGTATTACTCTTCAATCATCTAAGAATCTTACATCTACATTTACATGATCCTCTAAATTACATCCAGTAATCATCCAACCATTTGTGTCTCCAGTTGGAGTTGTTTTTACACCTCTTTTTGTGAACAACATAGTACAACAAAGTAATCTTAATGCTAAGCAATTATGGGAAACATCAAATATGGATTGTGCACAAAAATTACAGTGGAGGAGCTAAAAGCATATTTTGGATTTATGTTTCTAATGGGGATGGTTTCTTTACAATCATTAGAGAACTATTGGAAGAGGGATCTAGTCTTCCACTACTTACCAATAGTGGATTGTATCTCCAATGACCACTTTCAAGATATCTCCAGATACATCCACTTTGTCAATAATAATAATCTTGTTCCTTAAGGACAATCAGGCCACAATCATCTGGGCAAAGTGCACCCAGTAATTGATCAACTCTCTCAGAGATTGTCTGATATATGATCCACATTGTAAAGTTGCTATCGATGAGGTAATGATCAAATCTCAAGGTAGGTAGGTGGTTATCACTAAAACAATATATGCCGCGCCTATTAAACGAGGTATAAAAGTGTTGATATTCGAAGATAGCCACAATGGCTATTTCCACAAATTTGAGATATATTCTGGAAAAGAAAGTACTTGAAAGGTTGGCCTTGGAGCAAAAGTAGTGAAGACAGGTAAGTTTTACCATGTTTTCTTTGACAACTTTTTTTACAAGTCTGAAATTACTAGATTTTGTAGCAGATGGTTGTATGGATGTGGAACATCTTGTAAAAACTGCATAGGATTTTCACCTACATTGAAGACAATGAAACTCACTAAAAGGTATAACACAATCAAACAAATGCTCAAATATTTTTTTCAATTTTGTTTCCAATGACAGTACAGTTATATTCACCTCAAACAGTATTGAGAGTACAGTAGAGTACACTACAGTACTAGGTTATTGAAATGCCTATTGTACCTACCTACCAATTACAATTATATTGATAAGTCTTCAATACATGTTTTACCTTATACATAGGGGAGACTCAGTGACTCTACAGAAAAATAACATCTCTGCTACAGCCTGGCTAGAGAGAAAGGTCATGAACATTATAATCTAACAGACAACCATTTGCTATAGGTACTGTACTTCGATGACAAGTGCATGGATACAACTTGTTCTCCAATCCTTTGTCTGCAAACTATTATATTGTACAATCAGTACATAGGTGGAGTGGACAAGAGGGATCAGCTCTGTGACTATTAAAGTTGTAAAATCAAGTCACACAAGTTATTAAAGTATATATATTCTTCTTTCTTTTCAATGTTATCATCACCAATATGTACATTTTACACAAATACTATCACATGATAGCAATATTTAAAACACAACAAGAGTTCCATATTCAGCTAGCAAAAGAGTTGATACTTAACTATTGTAGTCAACTAAGATGTGGTTGCAATGGAGGACTAATTCATCAACTATCTCTTTGTCATTTTCCTAGATGACAACAACAAGTTGTAATATGATCAATGCTATTGATAGTTCCTGGTATTGTAAAGAGTGTGATGCTTGGCTGATACTGATGATTGCTTCCTAATGTAACACACAACAATACCAGTAACATGTATGCAATCTATCTTTCATCTATAAAATATCTATTCATACAATATCTTATAATCATATATATAATCCATGTATATATGTATATATATGTATATACATATGTTACATTGATCCACAAACACGTCCAGTATTGCCATGGGCTGTCCATGGGGATTTTGGGAATACATTTTGTTCTGTTACAACCCAAGGGAAGTGTGTGCATCCCTTGGACTCCACATTTTGTCAATCCCATCCGTTAGTTCTCCCATTGGATATAAAGACAGTAAAGGTCATATCCCTTGGAGTCCTATGATAATACTGGTAATTGTCACTAGCTGTCCTTCCCCATCTCTTAGTCCTCAGGGGGGCATGTGGAGATTGAAGACATCCCTTAGACTCATATGGTAGGTAATACCACCCCTTGTCAATAGATGTCCATCCCATCCTTTAGTCCCCAAGGGATGTGTGGAAATCAAGGACATCCTTTGGACTCCTTTGATGATACTAACCATTATATATATAATTGTCTATCCCATCCCTTTGTCTCCAAAGGATGTGCGGACATTAATGACATCCTTTGGACTCCTGTAACAATATTAGCCATTATATATAACAGTTACTATTACATCTACTCAAAACATGCATCTACTCAAGTACTAACACTATAAATAGAGAAACATAATTCTTAGTGGCCTATTATTGAGTTGTTTAAATGACTGAAGTTTAAACTAATTTCGTCATTAAACAAGGCTCATGTTTTGATATAACATGTCAACAAAAGTCTACTCCTTTAATTGTTGCGTTAGCTGGTTACATTTTGACAAATGATAACTTCCTTTATATCTTTGTCATGTCCAGTGCAGTCAACCTTGCTATATTCCTCAGCTAGCATTTGTTTATTATTATCATGGTATGACAATCCATTATTAATGATAGTCCCTCCTCTTTGAAAATAGCCTCACAGTGTCACCTTTGCTATATATTGCCAGAAATCTCAATAAATATCTACAGTATAGCAGTACCTGCAGATACCTATTTCAATGGTACTGTAATAATTAACAAATTTCTAACTATTTTAAGTTGGAATTCGATTTTAAACAGTAATGGAATAATCCCAGGATATGGCTGTAGTAGTTTTGCTAATAGACACTATACTATATTAGATATAGTCATCTTAATGACAAGATATATGTCACTGTCTATGCATGAGTTTTATTGTTATTGATGTTATCGTTATTTGGTTGGAATGTTACTTCAATCCATTATAAATAACAGTGTCAATGTTACTACAACAATTATAATGCCATTTTTTTTCTGCTACAATATCACCTATCACTACTGCATCAACAGCCATCATCAGTTTTTTTATCATTATATACTAGCTATTGGTGGAGTAATATGAGGTTTAATTTTGTGTCAAAATTACTAAGTCTATAGCATTCCTATAGTTATATACAACATGGATGCCAACATTCTCGTGTATTTATTATGTATGAACATCAAGATACATGCATATTTGCATAATATGTTGTAATTATGCAACCATGCATGCATCTTGATTTTCATATAATTATATATATGATAAATACATGAGAACGCTGGCATCCATGTTGTGGATAAATATAAGTATGCTAATTTTGACACAGATCACACCCCATGGAGTAATAGTCCTCTTACCTTTATTGGTAGTTACATGTATGGCAAATATAAGGGAAAATAAGAGACAATCAATAGTACCTATTATGAAATTTCAGTATAATGTATCTATAAATTGTACATGTATTCAGTGAACTAATGCTCAAAAATTAATTAGTTAATTAATTTTAGTTATAATATGGACACTTACCATTAATACATGACTTCATAAAAGTTTAAGTAATCATTATCATAATTAATTAATTAATTAATTAATCTTATCTGTCTAAGTAATCATTATTATAATTTATTAATTAATTTATCTGATTTAATAAGTGGATTGGCATCCATACAAACCAAGAATGAATGAATGAATCATATTACATTGAAACCAAGCCTACGGCCTCTACCGGAAACCACTACACAGAATACTAACTAAGAAAGAATACGATACCAAAGGAGAATGTGACAGTTTTGCCTGCACAAATATCACCATAATTATAATACAATTAAAATAATATCATTGTCAATATTGATATTTGACATTACGCTGAGAATTAAGCAAAGTCCTGATTCAAATGTCTGATTCAAATGACTAGAAATTGATATCATACTATCAACAGTAATGATTTAATATGAACATACTGGACTATATAGACATTGCCAGATTGACAGGCTTCAAGTAAGTTAACACCGATATAAACCCACTAGTGAATGTAACAGGACCATATTCAGCTAGACATCGTTTCAGTACCAAATTTAGTGAATACCGGTAGTTGCAGTTAATCTATAATAGTAATATCCACTAAATGTTAATCGATTTACTTCCTGCCTAACCTTTTGAAATAAATCTGTGACACGCCCCATTTTCACTTTGAAACTTTGTTTCGAACTCAAAGCTGGCAATGAGGATACGACTGCTAGCTAGTTTTGCTAAGACCGCTGGTCTATTACTGATAGGATTTGTTACAGGAGCACTGTTTGCAACGTGGTCCTCAACAAAATTTCCAGTAGTAGTGAAGGGAACTGTGAGAAGACATGCGTTGTCTCCAAACACCGTTGACTCATTCGGTCATCATCACCTCCTGGAACTGACTTCTCCAGAAATTGAAAGCCCATCCACTGCAACAGATACTTACACATTTTTAGAACGTAGTGACGCAGTCTTGAATTCAGTTAGCAATTGCCAAGTCTCCTCAAATTTCCCTCAAACACAGCTCGTAGTAGTCAATAAATCACAGCTGGTGTCCTCTTACCAATGTACTCAATTGTTCCAAAGTAATACTACTCTTCAAAAAAGAGTTAGAGCATCTTTAAATCATTGGCATAGTCCCATATCAGATGAAACATTTATAGATGAACTGACTGCAAACTGTACAGCAACGTACAATAACTTTGTTAACAGTTTTTACATATCCAAAAGAGAGAAGTCATTTCCACTAGCATTTGAAATGTTAGTATATTATAAACCTGTACGTATACAACAATACATTCGACTGCTGAAAAATTTGTACCGACCACACAATTTCTACTGTATTCATGTTGACAAAAAATCACCTGCAAAATGGAAACAATTTGTCAAGTCTTTTGTATCCTGTTTTCCTAATATAGTCATAGCAAAGAAACAAATTAGAGTCGAGTATGCTAGATCCTCTATTCTTTATGCTCACATGGAATGTTTTCAAGAGCTTTTACAAATGTCCCACGAGTGGAAGTACGTTATCAGTCTTCATGGCACAGAGCTTCCCTTGATGACAAATGCAGAAATTGTAGAGACACTTGTAAATTTGAATGGTAGTAATGCTATTCAGAAAGGAGTCAATGCTGCCAACTTAAAGGATGAATCCAGGAAGTGGCTAATGTACAAAGTAAGATCAGTGTATCAAGGTCGTTGGGTAGAACTAACTAATGAAACGTTAGGACCTATTCCTTATAATATGTCTGTTTACAAAAGTGCTGCATCTGCAAACAGTGCACTTTCCCGTCCTTTTGTCCAATTCATATTGAATGATAAGAAAGCAAAAGCTTATAAGCAATTTCTTAAAAAAGTGCATTCAGGGGTGGAGTTCTTTTTTGCTACAATGAACGCTCTACCTGAAGCACCAGGTGGATACCATACTGTTACAAATGAGGACAATTTACCTTTAGTGTCACAAAGAGACTGGGTTAATGTTATTATTAGAAATCCACATATATGTAAAGAACGGAAAGTGGTTCACGAAATATGTATCGTTAGTTCTAGTGATTTACCTCGATTAAAGGAAGTGTCAGACAAGAAACAATGGTTATTCCACAATAAATACTTTATGGAATATGACCACATTGTCATGGACTGCATAGAGAGACTACTACTACAGAGAAACTATCACGAATTCATACAAGACTGTGAAAAGGCAACAGTTGTCAGACAATATTAGAATCATTCACATTCATGTATCTTTTTATCACATTGTACAGGTGTCTCCCTAGGCCTGCTCTGAGGTACACACATATGAATAAACTATTACATGTTATTACATGAATCAAAGCATTATTTTTGCCATATTTTATTCCAAATGAATCCTTAATAATACACAGAAACCTTCCAGCAATTACAACAATGATGTACATGTACTACGACCAGTGTACCACACAGATAGTCCTACTACATGTAAACCATAATTATTATATGGATCTTACTGATGATATATTGTTGTTAAGTTAGCCTATCATTAAAGCAATAATGTACCACACCTTACTTTAAACTTGATAATTGATATTGCCAAGGACTAATATGGTACAATATATATATCAGTCACACTAACATTAGTGGGGTTAGGATAAAAGCATGTTGTTTTCTACAGCTGTTTATCTAACGATCATAATTATTAATATGATGTTCCTAAAGTAATCAATTGTGTTTATGTGTCTTGATGACAACTAATTATTAAAAAGAAACAACAATCATATTACATATACATTGGAGATCAAATTATTAATGTACAGTAGTATCTTGAAAGTGGCTACAATGGACATTGATGGATATATGGATGAGTGGATTACGAAAGGAGGAAGTTCGTGTAAATTAGTACTAGATCTACCACCTGTAACAAGGTATGTATGGACTTGTACCATTATAATAAGTGTATACTTTCATTCAAAATACTTTCACTTTAAATGAGAATAATATAAATTGTATGATAAATAGAATAAATGAAGTGTTGTATTGTATATATAAAAAGTAGTTTTGCTATTCACTGTTGTCAACAATCTTTTATTACATCAATACTTCTGATGAGGATGATGATGTTGAGGATGATGATGGAAAGTAGCAGATTGATTAACTGAACTGTAGGAACTGCCTTGTTGATTTCTCATTTGGCTTGGATGATGGTGTTGAGTGGCAGAGGAGGACTGGGGAGAGAAAGAGAGAGAGAGAGAGAGAGAGAGAGAGAGAGAGAGAGTTGGATGAAAGTATATGTACTAGAACAAACAATACAAATTTGTGTGGTTATTTCCCAGTATACTTTGTGTAGCTTCTTAACATCTTACAGCACATATCATAGTACATGGTATTCCAATTATAGACCACATCATAATGTACTGTACTTATAGACCACATTATATGTACTGTACTTATAGACCCAATACTTGTACAGTACCCTATTGACCACATTGTATGTACTGTACTTATAGACCCAGTACTTGTACAGTGCCCTATAGACTACATTATATGTACTGTACTTATAGACCCAATACTTGTACAGTCCCCTATAGACCACATTGTATGCACTGTACTTATAGACCCAGTACTTGTACAGTGCCCTATAGACCACATTATATGTACTATACTTATAGACCAACTACAGGTACAGTCCCCAATAGACCACATCATATATACTGTACTTATAGACCGACTACAGGTACAGTGCTCTATAGACCACATCATATGTACTGTACTTATAGACCAACTACAGGTACAGTGGTGCTTTATAAACCACATTATGTGTACTGTACTTATAGACCGACTACAGGTACAGTGCTCTATAGACCACATCATATGTACTGTACTTATAGACCAACTACAGGTACAGTGGTGCTTTATAAACCACATTATGTGTACTGTACTTATAGACCGACTAAAGGTACAGTGCTCTATAGACCACATCATATGTACTGTACTTATAGACCAACTACAGGTACAGTGGTGCTCTATAAACCACATCATATGTACTGTACTTATAGACCATAATACAATTGCTGTGCCCTATATTGTATGTTCTGTACTTGCAGATAGTACATGAACTATATCACATCAAAAGAAGTTAAGTTATAGTCGTTACAACCATATTAGCTATATCACATTAGTACAGTATATTAGCTATACCACATGAGTACATAGTACTAATGTATGTGGTTATTACTATAAACTTTAGAGGTTAGATAAAGTCCAGACTAGCAATGCCACAAAATCTAGGTATTGCTTACACATTAACACCTGATCCACACACATGTGTAACATGTGCACAAGTTAGCATAATAAATATATTCCAATGTCAGATACTTTTGTGATCAATGTTCACAAGTAAACAGTATTTATTGCCATTCATTGCAATGATAAAAATGTGTTATGAATAACTATTGGTATAGCCACTTCATGTTAACTATTTTAAGTGTTTTTAAAGTACAAAGTGGATACATATACCTGTATAATATTACTATTGGTCACAAGGATAATTAACATTCAGACACAACAAGTCAGCATAACAGTTTATCATAAATGGAGTGGATTATTGCCATAGAAATATTTGGTATGCACGAAGTAAGCCAAACCCAATTATGAACTAAAGACAGATTGTAAAACTTAAATAATAATCATTAAAACACAATAAATGTTCTCTACAACTTGAAATCTGAACAGTACACATAAATAGTCAATAATAATGATAATCTAACTAGACACAGTAACCTGTTTTTGAATGTAAGGTCCATTATGTGGATACACTAGATTTACAAGCCTAACATGTTCTAAGTCTTGTATGAATTGGAATGTAGACTAGGGATGTAAGAAAGAATTTTCAATATTTTATGGGCAAATCTAAGGGTATCTGCATAATATTAAAATATATGTTAATATATAATACAAGTAGGCCAGCCCTGTATCTGTTGTATTCCAGAACCCAAGTCAGCTGTCTCTCTCAACAGACCCAATAATAATATGGCAATTCAGAATTTATCCCTTTGTTATCTCATACACAATGTTTATTATGCACATGCCCACAAAAATTCAATATTTAAATAGTCCAATAGTCCAGTGCAGACAACAACTGTTTACAAACTCCTTGTTACCACCTTGTTATACAGTCTATATAGTACATATATAATGTATACATCAGGAGAGTAGTAATTCATTTTTTACAAACTATAAATTTACAGTTGTAATAACAATTCTGTTTTTTGTATATTTTAATGTTACGGAACTAATGAATTCATTTAAATGAAAATTTCCTTATTTTTGATTGTGAAGACCAAAGGAATAAGTTTAATTTAAGATAATTTTGGTTGTCATCAAGACTTTATTGACATACCACACCAACAGTCTGTTAATATTAACAACACCTGTACAACACACCTAATATATGTACAACACACCTAATATTTAAAACACCTGTACAACACACCTAATATATGTACAACACACCTAATATTTAAAACATCTGTACAACACGCCTAATATATCTACAGCATACTTAATATTTACAAATTATATATAACATACCTAATATTTATAACAACATACCTATTATGTGTTGAACTAGTGTTAATGGTGCATAGTCAATGATCTGGAACATATTTGTCTCGGGTCACAAACACCGTGCCATGAATGTAATGACAGTTCAGTAGAATGTTAAATTAATAACAAGGTCGTAGTGTTAACAATATCCTGTAGACTACACATGATTTCAAGGGAGTGAAAGTTTAGTATATATGTATAGTAATGGACTGAAGTCTGAAGTAAGTTGTTGGAGACACACACATTGTATCCTGAATAATACAAGATCATAGTTGATCATAATCAGCAATAAGACACTAGAACATTAAAACTAATGGAAAGACTAGGCCAAAACTAATATCCTACATACAAAACCTAACACAGAAATTTGAAGTGATCCAGTTGACTGTATAATTTATTAACACCATGTATTATTACATGTGTAACACATTTATATATATTTATTGTATTTAAATGAACTTGTTCATTTAATACTTAAATAAGAATTGTATTTATTGAGCTAGGCTAACATATTCAATACCAGTTTATTTTCATTCTATTTAAAGTAGACAACAGAAAGGTTATTAAATTCTTGTTTTAACATACAATAACATCACAGATAGCATATTCATGGTGTCACTTGATATTAAGTGCCTTTAGTATCAAGTATAAATTCTTAACTTTCAAAGTTTCATGACGTACCTGTCTGTAATTGATACTCTATACTTGCTACGATGTCACTTTTCAATAAAAAATTGGTTTTATTGACATCAATATAATAGTAGTCACATTGTGTTATATAACTAGCTATAAGAAATTGTATCCATTTTTATTTGTCGGCCCTTCAAAGACAATCTTATCATGAATCTCTAGCATTCTAGTAGCTACTATTTGTAGTGCCATCATAGGATATAATTCTATCATAACTATTGCTACTATCATTGGTGTGGTTACTGATAGTATTATTTTGATAGTGATAATTGTTGGGCCACTTTTTTGTCTGGCTGCCATTAATGATGACAAAAACTAATGTACAATATACAAATGTATGTAATACCTATACAATGTTAATTATAGTAGTTGTAGCTACTCTTTGCTAGACAGTGTATGTCCAACAATGTAGCCCTTGGCTGACCCCTTAGCCAAGTATGTACTCTGATGACCTAGGAATTCTAGCAATAGACGTGTGTACCTGTACGGTATTATAGTTGTGGTTGCTCTTGGCAACCAAACTCCAATATTCTGATAATATTATGTGTACCTATATAATATTATAGTTCACAGTTGAATGAACAACTACACACAGTACCCAGTTAGAATACTACAACTTCACATATTGTAATATTTATTATATTACTATTATTGTAGAAGCTGTTGTTGGTGAATCTTATTCATTTTTGTTGTATCGTATGTTTTTGTAGAACACAACTATTATAATTTTAGTATCTCTATATATACTGGATGGCTAGCAGGAGCTGTAGGTATGGTGGTATTGAAAATAATAACCTTTTTAAATTTAAATAGTGATCATTAAGTTATTGTGATTTAAGATATATCTTTTGTTGTATCTTATATCTCAGACTTCAATACATACATATTTAATACAGATACTAATGTATTCCATTACAGTTGATGCTATTAACAGCCACAAAATATCTTCAATTTGAGATATTAATTCTATAATAGAATCTGACTTTACCCTCAGGCAATGTATGTGTTCCTGTTTTTATTAGTCAATACTCATTACTGTAATGACACACATGGTGAGAATGTATGTACAAATACATGTCACAAAAATTCCATTTCCTTATTCCTAAAAACAACTATAGATTATCAATATTCATAGAGTATGAGCACTGCTAGCAGGTCACTAACATCAATGAATAATGCTGTTACAATAGCAACGCCTCCTACATGAAAAATACTAATAAATATATCTCGTCTTTATTTTTCTGGTTGATAAAGAGCTTCGTTTATGTTGATCAAGGTTTGTCATAATGGCAGCACTCTTTAAACAACAAACTTTGGTGGTTCATCCTCCAATTAAAATTGATGAACAAACATCTACAAAATATGATGACATCATTATGTGTCATTTCATTATGATGTCATCATAGTCAAGTTATACAAAGAACCACCCACAAAGCCAGATCAAGTATGGTCAAAGCCACATCAAACAAAGACAAAGCCAGATCAAGTTAAACCAAACCCAGATAAGTTTGTAGTCCCGATTCACAACTAAAAAGACTAAAAGACAATGATACTGAGAAAGGGTTTACATGTATACTAGATGATGTATATCAAATAGCTTTTAAATATACAAATAAATTCTGAAAAAGATCTATGGTACCAGATTGACAAATGTCTTGGGTATACATGCTACCCTAATGATGAAAAATCTGATTCTACAAAAGAATTACATGTACTACAACAACAATTTTTAGTGTCACACTTACTATTGAATGATATTATTATCAAAAAAATGATACACCAGATAACGATGACAAAGACGATGATTGGCAAGAAATATCAAATTTTCATACAAAGGTATGCTTAAAACAGCAAGCATTTATATCTGTCTCTGTTTGTACATGGTTGGCCTAGCTATCCTACACATATTCATGGTTACTACAATTGGAATGAGGTTTTATGACTACTCTAATAAGCAAAATCCTTAAGGAAGTGCTACTCCACTTACATGCCCAAGGTTAAAGTTCACATTGGTTCTAAAGATATCAGTCCTCAGCTTTGCTATATGTTTTTCATTGGTTGGCTATTCCCACTACTTAGTGTGGTCACGTTTATAGTACTGTATTACATATGGATATGTCAGTATTCAGAGTATGTGATAATAGATATTCTTGACAATATATAAAGTGAGGTAAAGGTTAATCAAGAAGACAGTCAAGGAGTACCAGAAATCAATAAAGCCATTATCAACAATACACACAAGACATATGAAAGTATTAAAAAAGAAGGAGATTGTTTCATGAACTTGGTGACTCCATTTACTAATCCAGGAATTGTTACTTTTTGTCTTTGCTTTGCCATTGAAGGGCATGTGGTAAAGGCATGGCTATGGATCCTCGTTATTGTGTATATTATAATAAATGTCTATCCATTTCTAGTATTTGCTATAGATATTGCTATAGGTCTCTTTCTCGCTGCCATTTTTTGTATTGTGTTTATTTGCAGTCTGAGAGGTTAAAACATACATTACACACTATCATATCTATTTTATACACATATTGCTGAAATGCTTTTTTATTTTGTTATTTACATGAGTATGACAAAAATGTCTTTGTTGAAGAAATAATACATATATATATACCCAAAGACAAGAAGCGACAGCAATGTACATGTATTCCTGATGTGATCTCGTGTTTAATTTGGTAATTGCATACCTCAGTCTCAAACAAAAAGAGCCTATCAAGATATTAGGTCACTTTACTTTAGTGAAGTGGTTATTTAATTAGGTAGAATCTAGCTTTGAGATATCTATGCATGATGGCTATTAATTGTTTTCTATGACAAAACAGGATCTTTCAATCAAAAGAAAGTTACATGCTATATCTCTATACTGTGGAGTAGAGATTACAATTTTGAAAATATAATTGTGACATAATAAGGAACACTAAGGGACCACTTTTGTCAAACAATTGTGATATGGTTTATAAAAAGAATCACTGTTATAATACATAAAAAAACAGTTTTGTATACATAGCTGCAGTTCCACTGTTATAACACATGAAAAAACAGTTTTGTATACATAGCTGCAGTTCCATGAACAGTTATGCATATTATAGCAGCTGTATGTATACAAAAATGTTTTTATGATGTTTTAACAGTTGTCTTCTTTCATAAATCAAGTCACAAATGCTTTGACAGAAGTGGTCCCTTTTTCCAAATCAGGTCACAATTATTAGGATATTCTAACTATGCATAATGGCTATTCTTTGTTCTCTATGTCACAAAAGCATCTCTTTCAATAAAAAGAAGGTTACATACTATAGCTCTATACTGTGGAATACTGTGGCGATTGTACTTTTGACAATACAATCATTAAGATATTGTAACTCTGATACTAAATTTCCTATAATATATGGTAGTAATGAACAGCTATGACATTTGAGTGGAGTCCACAAACTACATTTAATGATTTCTGTAATATTTCTATATTTGTTTAGGGAGGTAGTTATAGGTTAGTAACTCCTACTGTTTGTACAGCATTAGAGACATTTAAACCATATGTGGTTTTATACTGAATCATTTTCTAATAAGCCAATGTTTGACACAAGATTCAACACAAGAGAATATATCATTGTACATCATTATTATTTGCATTATTGTTTACTACTCAATACTGAAATGACATGTATAATGAGAACTTATGTACAAAAACATGTACAAAAATTCTATTTCTTAATTCCTAATAACAATTATAGTCTATAGATTATTGATATTCATAGAATATAAACAACGTTTTGCAGGTGACCAACATCAATGAATAATGTCATTATAATAACAACACCTCCTACACACAGAATACTAACAAACAACTCCTTACTTTCTGGTTGATAAAGAGCTTCGTTTATGTTGATCAAGGTTTGTCAAAATGGCAGCACTCCTTAAACAAGAAACTTTAGTGGTTCATCCTCCAAAGAAAATTGATGAACAGACATCTGCACAACTTGTTAGGTTTGATTTATGTGTATCTACTGTAGGACCTGGAAACACTCTAACCGAACGAGTTAATCAAACAGAAATGCTTCTAATTGTTGAATCAAAGCCAGATCAAGTAAAGACAAAGCCAGATCAAGTAAAGACAAAGCCAGATCAAGTAAAAACAAAGCCAGATCAAGTAAAAACAAAGCCAGATCAAGTAAAGACAAAGCCAAATCAAGTTAGTAATCCCAATCCTCAGCAGTCTGCAGCTAAACGTGTCCCTAATACCATAATTCCAATACCAGCAGAAGACAATGATACTGAGAAAGGGTCTACAAGTATACTAGATGATGTATATCAAATAGCTTTTGATAATATAAAATCCCAAAATGATCTATGCTGCCCGATTGATGGATGTCTTGAATATAAATGCGTCTCTGATGATGAAAAATCAGACCTAACAGAAGAATTACGTGCATTACAACAACACATACGTTATGCCGGTTTACTAACACTTGCAAAATGTGCTCTCAAAATCTACAACAGCAGTCGTTTGGGAGTAATATTTGGGCTCCTTTTTATTATGTTGAAGTTAATTTTTAGTGTCGTACTTACTATTGAAAGATATTATTATCGTAAAAATGATACACCAGATAATGATGATGAAGATGATGATTGGTTTGTACAAACAAAATTTATAGTTTCCTGGATTCTTTTAGGTTGGAACATTATCAATATGGCAATTTTTCTTTTATGCGGTGGATTAGAAAGACTTTATAAAGACATGAAAAAATGCTACATTAAAAAATCTTCAGCCAATTCGTGTTGTTGCTGTTCATGTTCTTCAAAATGTAACAATTTAACTGACCTCTCCTGGGTTTGCAGTTGCTTCTCGTGGATATCTGGTAATACCATTGGTGAGCTACCCTACTATCTCAGTCTTATGGTAAGCGTTATTGAGTTCCTTGCTATGCAGTCTGATTTCTTTCAAACATATGACAAAACTGAGAGAATTTATGTGTGTGCTGATTTTGGCTTAAATATAGCATATGCTTGTGCAGTCTATTTAAAATGGATTACTAATGTACTTGTGATTATTTACTACTTCACAAAAGCAAGAAATATCAAAGTTTCATACAAAGGTATGCTTAAAAAAGCAAGCATTTATATCTGGCTCTGTTTGTACATGGTTGGCCTAGCTATCCTACACATATTCATGGTTACTACAATTGGAATAAGGTTTTAATATGACTACTCTAATAAGCAAAATCCTCAAGGAAGTGCTACTCCACTTACATTACCCAAGGTTAAAGTTCACATTGGATATAAAGATATCAGTCCTCAGCTTTGGTATATGTTTTTCATTGGTTGGGTATTCCCCTTACTTAGTGTGGTCACCTTTATAGTAGTGTATTACAAATGGATATGCCAACATTCAGAGTATACGATAATAGATATTCTTGACAATACGAAAAGTGAGGTAAAGAATAAGCTTAGTAAAGACATAGTCAAGAAATATGAGAAAATCGATGAAGAGATTATCAACGATACACACAAGATACATGAAAGTAATAAAAAAGAAGAAGAATGTTGTGTGAACTTCATGAGTCCATTTACTAATCCAGTAATCATTGCTTTTTGTATCTTTTATGTTGCTGTATTCGTTACTTTTTGTCTTTGCTTTGCCATTGAAGGGCATGTGATAAAGGTGTGGCTGTGGATCCTCATAATTGTGTATATTATAATAAATGTTTATCCGTTTCTAGTATTTGCTATAATTACTATTATTATTGCTATAGTTCTCTTTTTTGCTGCCGTTTTTTGTGTTTTATATGTTTGCGGTAAGACATTAAAACCTTAAAGCATACATATCTATTATACACATGTTGCTTAATGCTTTTTTATTTTTGCTATTTTTAAAGTATAACAATTGTGTCTTTGTTTAAGAAATAATACATATATTGATATCCAAAGACAAGAAGCAACAGAAATGTACATTTATTCCTGATGTGATTTCACATTTAATTTGGTAATTGCATACCTCAGTCTTACACATAAAGAAGACTATCAAGATATTGGTCACTTACTAATGTGGCTACATAATTAGGCAGAATCTAGATCGAAGATTTCTATGCATGATGGCTATTCTTTCTTCTCTATGTCACAAAAGCATCTCTTTCAAACAAAAGGTTACATGCTATAGCTTTATACTGTGGATTACTATGAAGATTGTATTTTTGACAATACAATCATTAAGATATTGTAACTCTGATACTAAATTTCCTGTAATATATGGCAGTAATGAACAGGTATGACATTTGAGTGGAGTCCACAAACTACATTTAATGAATTCTGTAATATTTCTATACTTGTTTAGGGAGGTAGGTATATGTTAGTAACTCCTACTGTTTGTACAGCATTAGAGACATTTAAACCATATGTGGTTTTACACTGAAACGTTTTCTAGCAAGCCAATGTATGGCACAAGATTCAACACAAGAGAAAATATCATGGAACATCCTTATATGATATTATATTACACATTACATCACACATACCGGTACATCAGAAGATGTTGTTACATGAACTGGTACAGCTCCAGTACTTAATTTCATTCTTTTTGCAGATGGTCCACTATCAGATTGTCCCAGTTTCGACTACAAGGTAATATTAAATATTTATAAACAGTTATAACCACTACTCTATATGTTGTTCCAAACTATTGAAACCAGTTAAGACAGTAAATATTAAATCTACAAGATACAAGTTATGAACTATGACGTTTTAAAACTATCATTTTCTCCCTAAAGCCAGTGCATGTATGCACACAAAGTCTCATAAATAACCAAGCCTTGACTCTAACAGTCATTAATATAGAGATCAACAGTTGCCTACTCTATATTATCTGACGTAGCAAGGTAGGTCTCCTCCATTATAAGATTTAAGTATTACTAAATTTGGTCCATGTATACTATATTTGAATGCACAGATGTTAAACAGACTTGAACTATATCATTCTATAGTACATGTACAATAGAATAAATAATACTCAAAATACATATAATTTAACTATCAATATCTAATCAAGTATTAATTCTGCTAGCATGCAACTCTAGAGACCATAAACCAGATGATATAACCAATCTCCATGTACATATACATTCACAAATTTTATTATTGTTAGCATGAAAAGTGTGTCAGACAGTCTAAAGCACTTTGTCTGATCAGACATGTAATATGAAGTGAACAGCAACTCACTTTATGTGGATCTGTTTTGTCATCTTTACTGGGTTCACCATCGAATATAAATTTTCTCTTGGGATATGGTATCTGCATACCATCAAATACACTACATTAAAATAACAGCTGTATGTAGACACTGCTTGTAAATTCATTCAATGTACCACCCACTACATGTGTCAATCCACCCACTCATTCACATGCTCATTCTTCTATACGTACATTTATCTTACATCACACTTGTGAGGCATTACCCACAAACTGATCAAATTGAATTTCGTCATATGTACAGGTATCATTAAAAGTAAAATATACTCACTCAGCTGATGGGCGTGGCTCTTCACTAAAGTAGACATCAGCCATAGCTTGTTCTGAAGTGATTCTCTTGTTAGGATCCATAACTAAAAACTTAGTCAACTAATGAGAGAAAAACAGACTGTCATATCAGCACAATATTAACATTGTTAAGAGTAATTATGAAATCTCCTACTATTGAAATAGTTTTGTTTAATAATTAACAGTAGATGTGATTACTAAATACCATTACATATCTACACATAGAAACAAGAGGTTTATCTTCATTAACATCATTATCTGAAGTAGGGTTGAGGCCAATTACATTTGTAATCGATTACAATCAATTACATTTTTGCTGTAATCACAATCAACTTTAAAGAAACAGTGTAATCAGTAATTGTAATCATAGCCATACAAAGTAATTGCTGTAATAACAAGTGATTACAGTAATTACAGTAGCCTTAGCAGGAAGTACATAGAATAAGTACATGTTGTCTGTGTTAGCACATGTTGCTGTAAATTTATGAAATGATGCATGAAAGAACATGTGATTATAGACTGATCACATCTTCCATATTTACAACTGAATGTCAATAGCCTGTATATACTGTCACTGTTAGTAAACTTTAAATAAATGATGCCTTTGAATACACCCCAAGAGCAAACACAAGCATTGTGCAAATAAATACCTACCCTCAATAAACACTTGGTCTAGGCAAGCTCATGGGTGCGTCCTAAGATATATGCCTACATCATCAACATGTTGCTACATCTTATAATTCAATTGTGAGGATTAGTGATGTCTACTGATGAAAATGGCTCAAGAGAAGCACAGGTCGTATGATGTCACATTCAAATTCAAATTAAAGGCAGTTAAAGTAGCAGGAAAGAAACCGATGTAATCAATAGCCTTGACTATCCCTTTTACATATATGTGTGTGTGACCATAAATGTGAAATTAAATTAACAAGCAAACAAAATTCAAACAAAGACTTTTGTAGAAACGATTGCTACACATCTATCTTAAGCATGAAGTCAATGTAATTGGTTAATCAATAAAGGTCAATCATTGAACGTGTCACATACTGAATTTTAATAACTTCCTGTTCAAGATGGCCACAAGTATTTGTTCAAGATTTGTTTGCGCATTACATACCATTTTCGTATTTTGGTCACACACACACAGCGTATTTCTGAGCTAAAATGTTTGGTCTAAGTCCCATGTGCATAGCTTGTAAAACAACAAAGTCTCAATCCAAACAGACTATAATCATAGATACATATACACATGTGATGATTTATACCTGGTTCATCTACTCTTAATCACATGGTTTAAAATGTAACACCTTCACTAATTCATTAACTGTATTGCATGTAAAGTCATTTGATGTTATCCATGTATTTGAATATGTATATCTATAGATCTTACCAATTTAAAAGCATTACTGTCAGGTTTGACATTATGTTTATCCATATAATCGATTACAATCAATTACATTTAATTACATTTTTGCTGTAATCACAATCAACTTTCCAGAAACAGTGTAATCAGTAATTGTAATCATAGCCATACAAAGTAATTGTTGTAATAACAAGTGATTACAGTAATTACAGTAGCCTTAGCAGGAAGTACATAGAATAAGTACATGTTGTCTGTGTTAGCACATGCTGCTGTAAGTTTATGAAATGATACATGAAAGAACATGAAGTCAATGTAATTGGTTAATCATAAAGGTCAATCATTGAACGTGTCACATACTGAATTTTAATAACTTCCTGTTCAAGATGGCCACATAGCAATGATTTACACACAAGTATTTGTTGAAGATTTGTTTGCGCATTACATACCATTTTCGTATTTTGGTCACACACACACAGCGTATTTCTGAGCTAAAATGTTTGGTCTAAGTCCCATGTGCATAGCTTGTAAAACAACAAAGTCTCAATCCAAACAGACTATAATCATAGATACATATACACATGTGATGATTTATAGCTGGTTCGTCTACTCTTAATCACATGGTTTAAAATGTAACACCTTCACTAATTTGTTAACTGTATTGCATGTAAAGTCATTTGATGTTATCCATGTAATTGAATATGTATATCTATAGATCTTACCAATTTAAAAGCATTACTGTCAGGTTTAACATTATGTTTATCCATATACTTCTGTAAAGTAGAGGTTTGAAAACTAAAGGAAAGAAACAAGATTATGATTGAATAAATTGTCCTATATTTGCTTGTAAAATACTAATAGAAAATAAAACACACATGTATAAAGCACTTAACAGAACATTAATATTCCAGTCACTAAACTATAATATCTGTGTGTATGTGTGTTTGTGTGACTAACTTGACTTTCTGTCTACCAAAATCTCTCATCAGTGTAGAATGTTCTGGCATATATTTCATGTCCTCCCAATCTCTCTCTATTAATAACAAGATACACAAATATACACATGTAATACATCTAAAGTACATTTACATATACAAAACATAGACTATTGTAGTCACTGATTGATAAGTAAATCTAATCACTGCATTCATTATCAATCCATCTACATATGTACATGTATTATATTATGTTATACATGTGTGTGTGTCACTTTACCATGAGGAAATCCCATGACAAGAAATATCCTTTCAAGTTGTTCTCTATGATATGGACTACTAGCCTCAACATCTTCTTGACGACAATGAAATATTGGTTCAAATGTAAGGAGTTCAGCAAATATACAACCAATAGCCCAAATATCTAACAAAAAGAAAACAACATGTACATCATTGATAGTTTTATTGGTAATGTTTACATGGAAATGTTTATGAGTTTGGGCCAGTTTTCTATATTGCAGTTTGTACCTTCAGTTTCATAGTAATGTTGTGGTACTGTACTTGACCTTTTTAGTATAGTACAATACAGTACAGTACAATACAGTATTATACTGTACAGTACAATACAGTATTATACTGTACAGTACATACTGTCATAGATATTAGAGTATAATATCTATGTTACAGTACAGTACAGTGACCGTAATAATACATACACACTTCAGTACAGTACTGTACTTACATGGATACATAAGTGCTACAAGTAGTATCATTAATGTACTCTATTGTTAGTACATACTGAGCTAATGTACACATACATTATGTACATGTAGCTCTTCCAGACAATTTAAACGCATTTTTATTATTAATACATGTACAGTACATGACTTTGTACATGTACTACATGTATAGTGTTTATTGTCCTTACCAATAGCTTTAGTATAATGCTTAGCACCTAGTAATAGTTCAGGTGCTCTGTACCAAAAGGTCACCACTACTGGATCTAGTTCAGCAAGAGGTTTGAGAGGAGCATTAAACAATCGAGCAAATCCCATATCAGCTACAGAGGAAAGATGATAAATAACATATTTTATCAGGTATCCACATATTATCATAGTCCTATAGTACATGGTACAGATATAACATTAAACTGTCAGTTGAATGTGTCTTTGTGTTACACATATACTTCATAATAAACAAATCATAAATAAGTCTATTATTTTAATAAAATCATGTTATAATAGTGTTGATGATACTAATTTTATATAAAACATTTTACTTAACTAAAAACAAATTAAGTAGAGTAGTTTTGAAACTTAATCAGCCACACCCATCAATTCAGTGCTCACAGATAAGGCTAATAAAATTCATTGGGTGTTGTGCACACCAGAGGTACATATACAGGTAAAGTATTTGTCTATTCATCACTATTATTGTAATATACAATAGTAATATAATATAATAACAACAACTTCAACAAACATACCGTATACCGGGATTTATTGGCGACCGCTAAAATTTGGCGAATTGGCAAATTTAAAAAAATTGCCAAATTAAATAACCGTTAAAATTTTTCACGTAGTCACCGCACCCACAATTTTTATTTTGTACACGTGAAACAGTGGATGACTAAAGTGGGTGTGGTAACAAGACATGTGCTAAATTCGTCAAATTTAATCTCACTGATTATAAAATTTTACAATTCTGCCAAATTTTATCGTCGCCAATAAATCCCGGTATATGGTAATACATAAATAGTCAAACAAAATAAACTATAAATTAACACAAGTTTAGCAGCACACATACCAATTTTAACTCTTCCTCTCTCAGGACCATCTCCCATTACAAGAATATTAGCAGGTTTCTAAATAATGAGATAATATGTCATAATGATATCATTACAACAACATGCTCATTTAAGAAAAGTTGATGGTCAAAAAATTCCTGACTATAGACTGTACAGTAATAATGATTGTACATATTAAATGGACTGATTATAGGGGTCTGTATTTTAGTTAAGTAGCTTTGTTGTTCTATAGCTGTGTCAATGTAGTACATGTAACCTACTACTGCACATGTATTGCGGTATAAAGGAATGTACTACATGTAAATGTATACTACATGTACTGTACATACATTGTACATGTACACTTTTAAATGTGATAGCATTGATGTTTTGGCTTAGCACCTGACACACCCACTAATTAAGTAATTAACTATTTAACGTACCAAGTCTCTATGAAGGACCCAGTTAGCATGTAAGTAATGAATACCATCCAATATCTGATACATAAGAGATTTGACCATGGTCTTAGGTACTTGGACTGCTGCTTTTTTACCAGATTTAATAGCTCTATGATACTTTATAATGTGCTATAAAACAATTTAAGAATAACATTAGAGATTAACCTGATATACATGTTAATGTACATTATATATATTAAAACAACTCATTAATACGTATGTAGCTATTCGATATTATATATGTAAGCTTGAAAATGAGGTTATTATTGGCTAGTAGTACCTAATATATAGTGTATGCCATCTTTTCAAGATAATAATTGATATATCATTAATAGATATATATATATATAGAAACATTAGGTGTAGTTGAGGTATATTCATACTACATACACACGTAGGTGTATTGATATAGTGACATGGAGTAAAAATAGTGTTATCAAAATAATCTAATAATTCATTAATAGTTTGAGAGATCAGATTCATTACCATTTTATTATTAGTTTAATTACAAGTGGGTGTCACACACCAAGGGTCAAGTTAGTCAAATATCTCAAGTAATGAGGCCTGCAAATATTTGGCTGATAAATTAGTAAATCCCTTGAACTTCACACTTGGTATCCATACACTCTGTATAAAGCTTCTTTGGTTAACTTATATTACTGGCTAGAGGTGTGACTATCATTTAGTCATCAAAGACTTGTGGATTACATAACATTGTACATGTATTAATGAAATGTATTACTTACCCAGAGGTCATGTTCAGCATAATCAAATAATAACCAGACCTTTCTATCAGAATGTGATAAGAACACTCTTTGTAGACTGATCACATTACTATGTTTTAACTCTCTCAGTAGCTATAATATAAAACATACATACACGTAAATAATTTGTATATAATACATGTAGAAACAGTATAGTTCAATTATACAATATGCGTATATGTACATTCAATAGTCATCAAGAGTGAATAATTACAAAAAATGGGAAAGGCTTGGAACAGAATCTCACATGTATTTGGCTAGAATACCAGCTTTGATTTAGCATACATGTATAGATATGCATACACACTCATAGAATGCCACACCTCAGGTTAAAGTTTACTCCAATACATCATCATTACAGAGCTATAGTTACTCAATAATAGTTTCCCAGATCCTTCCCATGGTTATATCTGGTTCCAGAGACTAATACCACCAATGACCCATAGTCTCATATCCAGATAGAACACCTCCCAGCAAAAACAAATTCCGTAAAAATCAACTAAATTTAATGGCATAACATTTTAGAATGCTACAATACTAACAAAATATGAATTTACATGATAAGTTCAACCAGTTTTGAGTCCTAGCCAGTACAGTCACAAATATATTATGTGACTAGTTGATAAACAAATAAGATTAAAGTAAAAATTGAACAATGAAACTCAAAAAAGATTGCTTCGTCTTTAGTAATAAAGCATGCTTCATTTACTGCATGTGTAAAACTGTTACCATGTTTTGCAAATTGCTTGTCTTAGTCAAGACTCAAGACTAGTCCTATGTATGGCTTCTTAACAATATACTAATCATGTGACCAAGAAATGAGAAAATGAACGAGCAAGGTAATAGTGGGAACAATCTGCTTTCTTTGAATGTCCCAGGGATTTATTACAGTGTGAATTTAAGCCAGAACTCTTCTCATCATCATAGCCCTCATTTGGTGTCTTGTCATCAATTAAGCTTAAGCGTTCCAGTCAGAATCATCAATTAGGCTAAAAAGGATTACAAAATCTATACATTGAAATGTATTCCTAATAAAGTTACTACATTAGAAGAACTGAGAGAACAATTGATTACTCAGTTTGGGACAGAAACTATTCCCAATATTAATGACTTCACAATTGGTTATTTTAAAGGACAGAAACTGGTTTAGAACTGTTGAAGACTTAAGGATGCATGAGCTCATTTAAGCAAATGTAATGGATCTTTTGGTGTGAAACTAACTAAGAAGATTTAGATGATGAATCTCCTGCTAAGAAATCAAGTCCACTAAGGGAAGAAGTAATTCTGCAAAGGTTGAAAAGCAGGAAAGAGTTGAAGTAATCAAGACAAAGCTTTTAGATAAACATGAATATTCTACTTTGTAATACCGCCTTTGAGCAGAAATGGTTAAAATTGGCACTCATAGCTCATTAGACATGCCACCATGAGTTCCCATTTTTAGAGGAGGAAAGAGCTGCAAAAAACAGTGATTTGACAACAGCTTTCACTAGTATGGCTGAAGCAGTTGTAGCTGCTTTAAACCTAACAATGTTGTTGAGAACACAGTATCAGCTGTTACCTCTCCTGGAAAAATTGCTGATATTTGTCAAAAGTATATTGGACAGTTCAAAAGAGTTACATTCATTGTGTGAGGTAGGAGCCCTTAGTCTTTCTGAATATGCTGAACAAAAAGAACCAATATTACAACAATTGAAAAAAATTTCAATGATCAATTTCAACAATGATAGCCAGCTTTAATGTAACTAATACATTGATCCTTGCATACATTACAGAAAGCTATAGTTATTAGGAGTTACTGAATCAGTATGGACAGAGAAGGACCACAATCAACTGACACTTTATCAGGTACATGTACATTAATTGAGATATAACTATGTACCTAATGTAAACAGAGAAGCTAAAACTATTAGACCGAATGAGTAAAGCAAAGACGTTAGAGATTAAAACGTTAACCAGATATAAGGAAAGTGAGCTACAGTACTAATAGTAGTACATGCCATATATGGTTATGTTCTATAGCTACAGATAAAGTATTAGTAATGATGTGCTTTGTACAACAATATCATTCAAGACCCTCAGTGCTCATGGCTGAAATTACAGAGTATCTTCTTCCATCTATTTTGAGTGTAGTTTCTAGGTGGTTTACCTCCGATACCATAACCATAATTTCTCATCAGCCTCCTTCTATCACATCCTGTCTCATCAACCAATAAAAACATTGATGAAGCATATGTTACCATTTCAGCAGCAAACTCTCTTTTTGTTTTTCTTCACTTCTCTACAGAGCTATAGGTTTGATTTTTTGACGAGAAAGCTCTAATCCTTTAAGAGTATGGCAAATAGTTGAACAGTGGACAGAAGTACCAGTGAGTAGAGTCAGATCATATTGCACCTCATAAAGAAATGTACAAGGATTATTGAGAACTAAGTCTATTAATATCACTTCCTCTTCATTTAATTTCTTGTATGGACCACATTGATGAGTTTTGGTTCAACATCACCTGTGGTTATAATAAACTTATTCGAGTATCTTTCTACACTCTTCTTGCTTATGAAAAGAAGGTCAGATACCTCAGCACTGCTCAATTTTAGAAAGACGTGTAGCCACACTACCCTCCAACGTATATAACTGGAAAAGCTTTAAGCTAGGTTAACAATATGGATATAAGCTCTTGCGTTACGTTACGTTATGTTGCGTTTACATATTCTGCTGGCGTTTTGTGATCATAAAAATGGTTGAAATGTTTGACGAATGCAGGGATTTCAATCTTGCGCTTCTGTAGTAGCATTTGACCAATCAAGTTCAGTGTACTGCGTGTAGACTTAATAAAAATGGGGGAGGATCAGGACGATATTGAAATGCTGATAGAGGCTGTTAGAAGTTTTCCCTGTCTTTGAAATGTGTCACTCAGGGAGTATAAAGACAATAGAGTGAAAGAAACACCTGGAAAAAAACTTTCAGAGAAGTTGGCCACCAGTGTTGATGACTGCAAAAGGAGATGGAAAAACCTAAGAGACAAGTTTGTCAGAGAGCATAAATTTCAACCAAGAGGCCAACTGGGATATCTGGTCCGACTACAGTTTCTCAGTGAAAATATTACAAGATCATGTATTTTATCCAAGACACAGTTCGCCATCAAAAGTACGTTTTGTGGTGTAAAGAAAGTCATTTATACTATAATAATATAATTATATACATATATAATTATATTTATATAATGTGTATATGTTTATAGTACAAGTAGCAACATTGCCATTAAAGATGACAGTTACGACGAAATAGAAAATGCTTCCCTCATAGAGAGTGATGAAGAAATCGGCAGTATTAATAAGAATGAAATTTGTTTTATACCTTTATCTTAATTGGTAGTCACTTTTATTGGACAACGAACAATCACAATATTATTATGAAAGGATAAACATAGTGATGGTCGATACTAATCAACAAATACCGAAGTAATCGATATTTGTTGATACTGTACAGTATCAATTACTAATCGATTACTATGAGTGGTTTCGAAGTTAAAAAAGCGATTAATTGTGCAGGCGCACTAGCCTGTGCAAGTACAACCACGTGCAAGAATCTGCATTTACACAAGTGACTATTGGGCAAGACGGCAAGAGAGTAGAGACTTACAATGCAGACAGATGATCAATCTGACATTGGTTCTGAAATTTTTCAAAATTCATACGAGTTTGGTACCACTGATAGCTCTACTACTAGTGAATCCAAATTGACTTCAATAGACAGTGTTGTCTGGAAGAGGCCCAACAAAAAATAGAGTAGTCGAATAAGGAGTTACTTTTATTGTGAAGATCAACCTAACTTTGCCAGATGGATTATTTGTGGGTCCAAATATCAGCATTCAAGCAATACCTCAAACCTTGCAAAGGTTATTTCTATATAGTATTGATACTGAGTATTATACATTATTATTGAATTACTTGCATACAGCATCTGAAAACAAAACATGTGAAAGAGTAGCAGGTCTATGAAAAGGAGAAGAAAGAGATGGAGTTGGCTAAAAAGAGGAAAAGCGGAGCCTCAGTGGACAAATACTATTCAGCCGACATTAGAAACAGTTAAAAATAAAAGCTCTATGCATTCAAGTATGTAACTTGACATTCATGCAGTGTACAGAATATTTTGGGAAAGAATTTTATTTATTTTTTTCCAACTAGAGACAAGTGTTCGAAAACAGAAAATAGACAAGGCTTTGGTTTCAATGATGGTAAATGATTTGGTGCTGCCAAGTATGATAGAAGATAATGGTTTTAAAGAATTTGTGTCTGTCCCTGACCCTAGGTAAATTAATTTTAGAGCACATTTTGTTTAACTGGTATGATCATGATAATTTCTGATAGATATGATCTACTGAGTAGACAAACATTGATAAGATCACTACTCCCAACTCATTATACCTCAGCCAAGGAGACATTGTTACAACAATTGAGAGAAGTTGATGCATGTGCCATAACTACAGACTTTTGGAGTTCTTGTTATGTAGAAAGTTACATCACAGTCACTTGCTATTCCTTACTCCAGAATGGGAATTGAAATCATGTGTTTTAGCTACATACTAAGTTAAAATGGACCACACAGCTGAAAATATATCAGCTGAGTTGGTAAAGATTGTGAATGAACAGGGCATTGCTGATAAGACCTGCTGTATTATTACTGACAGTGATGCTAACATGATGGCTGCTGTTCAATTGACACAGTGGAGACATATTCCCTGTTTTGCTCACATAATCAATTTAATAGTCCAAGAGGCAACAGACAATGAAGAGCTAGCTGAGCTTCATTGTAAGTGTAGAAATATAGTTACGAATTTCAAACAAAACATCAAGGCAAGAGACAAGTTAAGTGAAATACAAAAGCAAATGGGTGGAGAGGACAAAAATTAATAAGAGATGCAATAAACAGATGGAACTCATCATTTTACATGTATGAAAGGTTGATAGAAGAAGATCAAGTTATCAATAGAACAACACTTGTTTACTTTGATCATACCCACCTCTGCCTGTCATCTAGTGAAGTTGAGATCATGAAAGATGCGTGTAAATGTTACAGCATATTGAGCATGCAACACAAGAAATTTCTGCAGATAATTAAATATCTGTCAGTCTCAAATTATCTCTTTAGCTCGGTTGCTTCAGTGTCTTACTGTTGAATGCATTTCCTCTCGTGGTACACTAAAGCAGGAACTGTTGAGAAGTATGGCCAAAAGATTCACTGGCCTTGAGTCCCAATATTCACTTGCTGTTAGCACGCTACTGTACCCTAGGTTCAAAAAGATTGGCTTTGGAGATACATCGGTTTGCAACCAGGCAGTCCAGCGGCTTACAATGGAAGTGGTGTTCTATTTCAGCAAGTAGTGATAATGGGACTTCAACCGCTCAATCTGTGGATTCATCTTCAACAACAGAACAAGAACCATCAGCATTATGGTCATTCATTGATAATTCAGCAGTCAAGGCCTTCCACAGTAGACTCTAAGATAATGGCTAGGACATACCTTGAACAACCACATTTGCACTGAAAAGAAGATCCTTTGAAGTGGTGGGCTAAAAACCAGATAACTTTTCCTTTTTTGGTGCCTCATGCTAAGAAATTCCTTACAATTCCAGCAACTTCAGTGCCTTTGGAAAGGCTATTCTCTAAGGCTGATGAAATAACAGCAGGAAATGTAATCATATCAAATCCAAGAATGTGGACACGTTTTTGTTTCTTAACAAAGCCATTAACTAGAATGTTTTGCTTAAACATGAGTCAAAAAGTAATCATATTTGTAATCGATACTGGCAATACTTGTATAATTAGCAATCAGTATTGTATTGTATTTGAAATACATGGTATCGCCCATCACAAAATAAACATGTGGTTGCACACGTTTGTGCAATGCGCATGATACATGTGTTTACTATTGTGATAGTTAATAAAACACTATTGTATCATGATAGTTAAAAACTATCACGATATATTCACTATTGATACTAACACCCAGGACTATATATAAAATCTTCTCCTCCTTGGTTTCTTATATCGACACCAAATACACCAGATAAGCCCAACCAACAAAGCAAGCTCCATAGCCTCCATTTTATTCAATTAAACATGCCTACTTCCCCTCCCACATGACACATTTCAACATGTACACACAATATTATTATGAATGGATAAACATTCTATTACGCAATGAAAGGCATGACAGAACAGAACACAAACGGTTTATGTAACGCAACATTCTATATTGTGAACCTAACTTTAGGCATTTTGACTTCAATATTACTATGGCAACAGTCATTAGGTGTTACCTGTTAAGCCACTCAAGCAATGCTAGATAACTGTGACAAAGACAACTGATTTGCAAAACATGGTAAAACACATACTAATAACAACCACAACTATTCTAATGTTATTGAGTCAACTTGTCACTCACAATTTGACAAAATACAGTTCAAGTGATATTAGCGCTAGCATGGATACAGGTGATAATAATCAAGTCTAAACTTTGCGTGAATATTTATTCAAGTATTGCAAGGCAAGTTTACAATTGACTTTCTTTTCTTTTATGCACTGATTTACTTACAAAACTTGCTTAGAAAATATGATATAATTATTTCACTATAAAAATTCTAAAGTTTAATACGATGTCTTAATCATGTATATCAGTCATATACTCATAGGTTGTCAGGGCCAAGAATTTTAGCCAGTCTTACCAGATTTTTTTTTGCCTTGAAGAGGTACCTAATTACAAACTCGTAGGGCTGGTAATTTTCGGGTGTTACCCAAATATACCCAATTCTTACCTGCTGAATTTGTTTAATTATATTCAGGTTAAACCCTATAATTCCCCGGAATTGTCATGCCTACATTTTGTAACTTGCACCTGAGCATTAAATAGAATTTCAAATGCCACAAAAGCTAATGATTGGGCTGCTGAGTTTAGTGATCTTGAGGCTAAAGAAAAGAGGGCTAGAAATACCATTGAAGACAGAATATCTCATGTTAGCCTTGTTTGTTGATTATTGCTTAATTGAGTTCAATATAGACCCAAAGATGAAACTCTGGGAAAGAGTTCAGGAGCATTTGGCATTAGGGAGACATAAAAAGCTGAAGGAAAGCCACAAATAGCGTGTAGAAAGTAATAAACAATTCATACTCTATGAGACAGAAGTCCGTCAAAGACAAAAGGAGAACAGGCTACTAATTAATTTATAATTTTTTGATCAAATTTAACATCTGCTATGTACCCAAATTTTGTATTTAATTATAACACTTGATTATTACCTCCTGAGTTTATTAAAAATGTAACACCTAAAAACTGCCAGCCCTACATACCCGGCACAGTAACAACTTATTATACAATGATACAGGCACAGTTTGTAAATATAAACTTACAGCAATTTCTCGACATGCTGACATTGATATTCCAGTACCTTCAATTTGTTTTAGAGCATAATCCTTTGGATCATCACTATAAAGAAGAAATATGACGTCACTTCACACTAACAAAACAGCTGATACGTTATGATTTACTGACCCACTTCTCTTCCTCGCTTTATAAACATGACCATATGTTCCTCGACCTATTTTCTTTCCCTCAAATTCAAACAGCTCTTCTACTTTCTCTCTTCTTTTGATTAATGCTTCTGTGAAACCTACATCCATCTTTTGGATGACTCTAATATAACGAACAACAATAAACGAAATAGTTACTATTAAAAATAGAAATTACGGAAACACACAGATGGCAGATCCCCAAAGCCGACAGCAAATTAGATTAAGAATTGTGGGTGAACAAGAATGGTTGGGGTAGTTTTCCTAATTAAAAGAAGCGTGTACGTTCACTATTATGGAAGACTGACGTGTTCTTAAACTCAGAATTGGTTTTAGTGACTTAGGTAAATTGAGTGATTGGAATTTTGATAGAAGTGACTGTTATGTTTTTGTTTGTTGGTTGATTTAGTGATTTTTGTTGATGGAGTTTTACGATATTTTCGAGTTGAGAAGAATGGTTTTTGTGGAGAAAGTACTTTGTTTGCTGGTTCATTTGATATCCTGTTAAATAGATGATATTTCTATTGCTGACTTCAACAAGATTTAATGTGGCTATTATATTCTTTCTTGTTTGTTGCAGGATATCTTCATGTGTACGTTGATCTAATAAACATATAGATGATCCATATCTCTTTGTATGTCTTATTTCATGGCAAATGTTGTAGTATAAGTTATATAGATATATTCACCTAAGACCTAGCTTTACTTATGTAATATTATGGGTATACAAATGTGGCATTCTTTGTAATGTATGTGGCCATTTATACAAATTGTTTGTTAATTTTTGATGGTGTAGTGGTTTTCAGGTTTTAATGTAGAGGTAACTGTTCATTCATGACTCAGAGTTTCTGTTATAGCTTATATTAAAAGCGTTATGCTACGTACATATCTGTGGTCAATGATGCGTATCCATGATATCTTCCTCTTCTCCAATTTTTATTAGTCTTTCTAAAGTTTTGTCTTTTGCTATCTTCATGAGCTGATGAACACATTTGATGACACGTTGATTTATTTTGGCTTTCATATACAAATAGTTTAGTGTCTGATGGAATGTTTCAACATACATGTTGGTGTTAATGCCAGCTATTTTCTGATTTGTGTAGCACACTGATGTTTGTGTTGACACTTCTGCTCTTTGTCACTCATAAGCTCTTTGTCACTCAGCCACCTCTCCAGGCACAATCTACATGCCACTAACATAGTTCTTTTTTGTGGATGTCTATTAAATACTGATATGCATGCAATATATACTACCTATTAAAGTCATCAGATATAAACCACTTTGGATATATTGTTCTGGTCTTATTCTTAAGGTGTTCAAAGTAATATGTCAGTAGTATTTTATCCTCTCTGTTACTTAGGCACAAAGAGTACATTTATATCATTATAATATTGACAATAATAATTCTTACTACATTCATTATGTTTATTTATATATTCTTGTAGGAAAGGAATATGAAGGATTATCTGAACAGTTGCATTTGTAAAGCAAGTGTTTCATAGATCTGTTAATCCTGAGGGAAGACTTGAGTCCATCACAGCTCTCAGTAATCCAAACTGAGCACAGTGTAATTTGCATTATGTTTATTACTGTTTATTATTCATTAAAAAATTTTATAATAATTAATGGTAGACCACGCCCATTATGAATATTAATTCTTGGACCTGCAGCAGTCCATTTAACAAGACTACATTCGCTTCAGTAATCTAGTCCTAATTCCTATTCGATACGATACCAAGTATTTTATTGCAAGTATCGATACTGATCAATACGATACCATAGCATGCAGCGGCAAGAAGTGTCAAGCGATAACTGAACAACTCCACAACGTTTTTGGCATGCTGCATGCATAAGAATTACTCAATGCTCCAAGACTCTACTTTACACATGCATAAGTTAATAGTGTATGAAGTAACACAATGCACATTTCATTTGTTGTTTGCACAGTCGATCAATTATCTTTTCTAAGTTATTCAGCTGACAAAATCATAGATAACAAAATTAGTTATGATAAAATTAATAGTAACATTAAGTGATCACGTGATTATTTATGGACGGAGATTGGTATCGAATATCGGTGGTATCGATATGAGCAGTATCGCCCACCACTAGTGTCACTGTAGGACACTAAGGACAGTGTCAGGGGTTAATTGGGAACGTCAGGTGTGATTAACAAGTGAGTCAGAAATTAATATAAATAATTTATAAATTGAACTGTGAAGAAGAGAGTTTGTTACTATGCATAGGCGTATCTATGGTGATCAGACTACCAGGGCATAATTAAAATATTCAAGGTTATTAAAAATATTAATAATAATTATCAATAGTTATTAACTGTTAATTATGTATAGAGTCGTTCTACCTACAATCATAATTAATTACAAAGAAAAGGTGGAGTGTAGTTTTGTTTACAGAAGTACTATCCTGGAATTTTTGTGCTCCTGTTCAAACCGCAATACCAAATCTTCCAAACAGTTCCATAATGTGGCAGGACAACTGTGAATGACACCAAAGTGATTTGTATTATATAAAAGATCATGAAAATTGATAATTAAAAGTCAATTTCATAATCAAAATAAATATTGTAGCTTTTCAAATGACAATATATTATTAAAACATTAATTTTTAATTACAAGCATTTTTGATTTTAAATAAAATTAATATTTCTAATTTTATGTGAAAACAACTTTTCTTTTCATGATTGAATAAATATTAAAATTAAAGCAGTTTTTAAACATTCTTTTTTTTTTAAAATAATACCAAATTTGTTAAAGGTTAAATCAATTTTTTTTGTTTTGATCAAATAAAAATAGAATTTTTGGTACAACCATTATTTTTACTAGATTAAAAACTGATTATAAATTTTAATGATGAACATAATTTTCTTATGTTCATTAAGTAAAAAAGGAATTTTATGGGTTTAATTCAATATTTGTACTAGATTAAAAATGCTTAAACAAACAGTTCACTGACCTATTAAGTTGATCACTTTAATATCACATCAGTCTCAAGGTTCAATATTATCTTCTACATATGCATTCAGTAAATGTGATTGTGAAGTCATTAGACAACTATGAATGACTTCAGAGAGTTTGACAGTATGGCTCTCCTGGATTTGTTTTAAACCATCCAAAATCCTGTGAAAAACTTTGAGATTTAAGCCAATATTGTGCCACAAGTTATTAATATTGGCTAATAAATTGAATAGCTCATGTTCAGTGTGAGCTTTCCTCAAAGATCTGAAATATATAAATGGAGAGAAGTAATATGTTAAAAGAAACAACAGTTATAAGTCTTTTATGTTACCTAAATGTTGAGTTTGAGGTAGTTCCTTTGTATCCATAGCTAGTATTATGAAAGCAGGTCAAGATATAGTCTAATGAAGTAGCCTCTTTTCTTTGTTACAGTGATCCCTTTAATAATTAAATGATAATGACTTATTTCAATATATGTAGACAATCTAGACCTATATAATTTGGTCATGTGATCATTATATCAATGATTGGTAGTAAATGTAGACATGTCATATTAATATGCACATGTATAACAATGATATTATTATAACATGATAATATTACAATTGACTCTAAAGTTGACAACTGGTATGAGTTAACATTTTCCTCGTATTAGGTGATCAACCATTTAGAAAGAAAGGTCCTTTATAAATCTATTCAATATCTATAATACTTGATACATTAACTGTCTACATGTCACATGTATGTCTGTGGATTGATGATCTTTTATCTTTCTCTTTTAATTCTATATGTATCTTTTAGTTCTGTCTTTAATATAGTTGTCTAGTGTGTCCAATAACCTTCATTATATTATATTACATTATGTAATAGTAATGATATCATAGTGTAGATGTATTGTTTTTTAGTACTAGTTCCATTGTCTATAATTTTAATTTATTTCTCTCTTTGTTAATTTTTAAATATTATTATTTTAATAATGCTATATCTTGATTTAATTAATTTGTTAAAATACATATAAGCTAAGTATTATTAAGTGTTTCTTTCTTTTATTGATATATATGTAGTTTGTTTTATTCTAATTATCAAGTGCATCCATGTGAAATAATTTCTTTTTATAACTTCACTATTACCAGGGGTTTAGTAAGTTAAGACATAATAACTGTATTCAGTTTATCAAAATTAATGTTCTTCTACTGTTCTTAATAAAGACTCTCCTTTGTATTAGTGATATAAATATTGTTCATTGAATGTTGGATTTGTCCATTAACATCATTTCAACATTCACTAGATCTACCTGAATGAACAAATTTCTCTATCTCATTGATGTCTACTGTTGAACTTTAAATAAAATCAATTTTGTTGATCAACTGAACTAATCTCAGTAGTCTAGTTAAATTAGATAGGCCATACTAGCTTCATTACTTGTTCAAAATGGGATGCAAGTACATTTTTCATTACTTGAGATCTTCTAGTATTCCCTTGAGAAACTGGAACTCAAAAGAGACCACACAACATAGATACCTTCACAAATAGGGTTACAAATAATGCTCCCCCATACTAATAACAATTATATGTGCCAAGTAACCAACTGTGAGAGGACATATTTTTGTTAGAGAAAGATTTTTTTAATAAAAGAAAATAGATTCAAGAAATTTAAAAGAGAAAATAAAAGTGAGCATGAAGACAGATTAAGAATAAACAACAAACTACTTACTATTAGACTAACTTAAGTCTGTCTTTAAATGCTTGATAACAGTCTAACTTCTTACAATACTCACTATGTTGCTTTGATAATTGTAGTATATTTAAATATATTATTGTATGTACTATTTTTGTTAAATGATGTACTGTTGTTTTTATATCATCATCATTCAGTAGAGTATTGTGGAGATCTAGTATTGTCAGTGATGTAGTTTTAGTGTCTAACCTGGACCCATTAGCAGATATGGTGTCCTGATCTACAGTGTGACTATATAAACTGTAAGATTAAAGATGTTGAGGTAAGGCTGTATGTATGTAAATTCTGGCAATTCTTTCGGTTATGTAGACAGTTAGTACAATGCTGTCCAGCCTTCAGACAAGTACAGTTTTACATAATGCACTGCTATTGTATTTAAAGCAGGACAGCATTATGAAAAATATGTGAGAAAAAGGAATACTTTGACTCAATTGACCAAACAGAAAGAAACAATCAGATTTATAATTATTAACCTTGTAAGTAGCCTAAGACATTGTGATGTCAATTCATTGTATACTAGCTTCATATAGAGACTTGTCAGTATCAGCAGTCAATGTATCGTTATCCCTTGAGTTTTTTCTTTCAAATTATTCTGATGAGTCTAATTCTTAACATGCCAGTTGATTGCTTAATAATCCTAACAACATCTTCATGTACACTGTATGTAGTATCAACACCATTTACCTAAAGGGAATGTTAAAATGTTATAAGTCATTAGGTGCTGAGTTTAATCCTCTCATTACCCCTAAAATGAAGTCTCCCTTTCTCAAACCAGCCTTCTCAGCTGCACCTCCTTTAAAAACTCTAGCAACACACTGTGATGCTGGAACTTTGGCGCTTGGTTTAAATTTTGCAAGGTCCACAGCTAGGGAAGGGAGTAAGACAGAAAGAGGTGTAACTCAAAATTAACCCTATACCATAATAATAATAATAATAATAATAATAATAGTAATAATAATAATAATAAAAATAATAATAATAGTAATAATAATAATTTAAGTTCAGTGTTATATATTTCAACATCTATTTTGTCATTTAAATCATAAGATCATGCATACAACAGCCTAACATCTGTTTATCATTGACATAGCTGTGAAAATAATCTATTTAATACACGTGTGTCTACTACATATTTTAAAATACAATATTTTTATTATTATACTTGTCAAGCACTATATGATGTTACATACTGTTTAAACCTTTCATTACAAATCCAAAACACTTTTCCGTACGAGGGATTTGGACCACCTTGATACCACTTTTTCTGAGAGATAGGGACTGGGTAAAAACAAGTTCTATAATAGTATTATAGCCTTACTTTGACAGTACTTTATCTTTAGTAGTTGTTTTACTTGTAATTTCCTCTTTTAATGAAAAGTAATTTTCTTGAAAATTTTAAATATAATTATTTAAAGTTACTTGGGGATATCTCTTTGATTGCATTTTGGGGAAACCAGCCTCGTTGATTTACAGTTTTGCCCTCCCAGAAACCACCTTTTCCAATATATATAGAACTATTAATACAAAAATAAAAATAATCAAATGATTACCAGTTTATTATCTACAGAAGCCACAGATGGACATTCCTATTTCTATTTCTAATTTCTTCTGTGCACCTTTTATTCCATGCAATTAAAGGTGCAGTTAATGGGTTCCAATTCCAATATAGAATCAAAATCAGGAACCCAACCTAACTGGAAACATGTCGCTGAGGCTCAAGTTCTAAGAGACAGCTTGTGGTATTTGCACTCCATGTTTTATTAAGCAACAAGAAAAACCTAGAAATGGCCCACATGCCAAAAATTAAATTAGGAATAAGAAATTGGAACTTATCAAATGTGTCGTTAATTGGATTTTTTAAATACCCGAAGGTGTGTGGTAGATATAGGAAATAGGAATTGGAATGTCCATCTGCAGTTTCCATAATTATCTGACCTTCTACTTGCATGCCTTTTTCTAAAAGTAAATCTCCATCTTGTTGTGGTTGTACTGTTCTTGTTGCAATATATCTCTTTCCTGAAGGACAATGATAGAGCGTTTCTCTCATTTCTGAGGCAGTGGATGATACTGATTGAGTGAGTGGAGAGGAGGAAGTACTTGAAGTGGAAGATGTGAGGATAAAGTCAGACTGATACGAATTCTTTCTGTCTATTGAATAGTGATGGTCACCATGTTGAGGAGGTGAATGGCTCATTTTTCTCCCTAAAGAGAGAAAATGCATTTGATATTACCATATGTTCTGTCCAGAAGAGGAGGGGGAGGAAGAGGATTGTGTTTGGGTCTAACTTATATTATTACTATGTAAGTTCTATACTATAGGAAGTATATAGTATAGTAGACACATAGTAATATATATTAAAACACAATACAATGACAGACAACACACAGAAGAAGGAAAAACATTATGTACTTGAATATCTATTATGTAAAGTGGGTGTGATATTAAAACAATAAAAGCTGATATTCACTCACTAACACAGAGAAGATCACCTTCTCCATATTAAGAAGTGGTACGGTGTCTGGGATGAGTCTAAAATGATGATCATTCTTATATACTTTTGCTCTCATTTACCCTTTTTATCTAATACCTATTGAAACAAACAATATCTCATCATTATTATGTTATATTGTACTAGTTGAGACAGATTGTTTAAAACTGTAATAGTGTATGTTGACTCCACCCATAAAGTTATTGTCATATTATGTATACACCAATACCTGAAGTATTAACTTATCGTAATAGACTTGGAGAGCAAACAAGGTATATGATTAATGTTGACATATACTGTAAGTAATTGATCTTGGATAGTAGACTATCAAAGTAGGAGGGGCTAGCTCACTAAACTACACTAGTACTACTTAAGGACTCAACTGATTGTGGCTTATAATGTTCCAAACATAACAGTAATACTTACTATATTATTATAAATATGTAATTAGAAACATTTTGAACTGGTAGCTAGCTATGGATAACTTAGAGTTATATTCAGATACAGTATTCGTGTAATGATACAATCAAGTCTGGGAGTCTGTCTACGTCACTGGTTATGACAATCACAGCTCACTGTATACAGAATATAGTATGGTGTGGGTTGTGTTATAATGTCTTTGAAGTCATGCAGTGAATAAAATGTCATCAGTATAAACCCAGCTAGTCAATTCTTCATTTTCATTAAAATGTTGTAATTATGACGTATTTATATTGCATAAATTACAACAATTATGGTCATGCCAAGCAAGCAGAACTTAACGGGCGTTTCTTACTTTTGCTGAATGCCTGGATACAAGGCTACTACTATTATGTACCCATTTGTCTCATAACTTTTGCAAACAATAACACATCATGATCATTATGTTATATTGCGAATTGTACTAGTTGAAACAATCTTGTCTTATTGTATTAGTTTATGTCCATTCCACTCATAATATTGTTGTCATATTAAGTATACACAAATATCTTAAAAATGAAACCAAAGAATATAATTTAAGCTGGCATATATTACAACCAATAGATCTTCTATAGCAGATTATCAAAAGAGAATTCAAGGGGCTACCTTATTAGATTACACTATCAAGGGACTTGCCTAATTTTAATTTAAAGTGTTCAAATCATAACAGGAAGCACTTACTATATTATTACATAATATAGTATAACTTTTGAAATTGTGTTTTCATTGATGTGTCATGTAACCAATCCCTCAAAAGTGTTCATTTAATTAAGGAGGAGCTGACTATATGACACTTTTTAGCAACTTATCCCTTTAGTAAAAATTGAAATCTTTACTTAAAATTTAAAGTGTAAATCTTTTTAACTATGGCAAAAGTCCATATATCATACTGTTGGTACATACCTTGTTTCATCGACTTTTTTTTTTGCTCTTGGTCATCAAGATGTGATACTGTTGTCTCTACATAAGATACATGAATATGTACAAACTGAAATATGAAAACAGTGTTTTGAATGTATAGTTGATCCAAAATTCATGTTTTGTAAATTTAAGACATTAATCATTGTGGTTGTGAATTATGAATATAATTTGCACTTGCGTGGTTTATGGTTATAAACACTTTATATACATGATTAGCTATCAAAACATATTATATTAAAATTACGTACTTGAAGGAGAGCTGTCATCTTTATCATCAGCTAAACCTTTTAACTGATATTGCAACATTCGTACAATATCTACATGAGTAGTTATGTACATCAGTAATTACATATAATTTAATTTAAAGTATACTACTACCTATAGTTTCACCATGACTGATAAATGATTCCTGCCTATGCTGTCTTTGGGTCTCTTTTAGCATGAATTCTAGATCTAATAACAATGCATTGAGAAGTGACTAATACCAGCTACCTTTCAAGCTCTGCTTTAACTCCTCTATCTGTTGGTCTCTCTTTCTTAATTGTAAAGTCAATGAAGTTATTGTCTCTCGCAGTGTCTTTAGCTCTTTTTCTCTCTCAGTAGATACTGACATTAAGCTCTTCTTCCAAGGTAACAATTGATCATATCTAAATTCTGACCAGGATTGTCAGGTGATACATATTATTATACTGCATGAATATATATATATATATGTTATATATCAACTTACTATTAATTAAATGTTGATATATTTCATTAGCTTTCTTTGCATGATTAATGATAGGACCCTTGATAGCATCAATCACTGTTTTCCAGGTAATGATGGAAGTACTACTGTTTAGCCAGCTATTAATTACTTCAGCAAGTTTGACAGCATCTCTCTCTTTACTTTGTTTTAAACCTCCCAAAACATTGTCAGAAACATTGAGTGATAAGCCAATCTCCTGCCACAAGTGACTAATATCAGCTAATAGATTGAGTAGTTCATGTTGAGTGGGAACGTTCTCCAAAAGATATGGAATGTCTAAAAGAAGTAAAAAGATAAAAGGGACAATAGCTATAGTATAAGTCTTATGTTTCACCAAGATTTTGAATTTGCGACAGTTCCATTGTAGCCATATATAACTAGTTTTGTGACTGAAGTTCAAGTAGGTCTTGGTGATATTTAGAGTGGGGCTGGTAACTGTTTGGTTCCTGGGTGGGGTTGCATATTACACTATAACAATATGAAATTATATTCACGACACTCTTATGACCACCTTATAGCTGCTATATGGTGGTATAGCTTATAACACTTTATGAATATTTCACAAATTGTGAATCTGAAATAGCTGACACATCCAGTACTAGGTGTGGCTTATTATATTGAATATATAATAAGCACACCCATGTTGATAAGATTCATTGGGTCACTCTTTTTGTTTCATCTTGTATAGACACTTACAATTACATCAATTCTTTATTTCTGATATTTATATACTGTATGTGTGAACATTTTATGATAAGAAAAAATTTTAACCATGAAGAACAGCATAATGGCGTTCAATCTTTTGAACTATTTAGCTGCAAAATATATTTATTGCAAAAATATTCACTTATACTGTATTAGCTACATTACATGGTCACTGGTATTGATTGCTTTCATCTTAATGAATAGTTTTAAAGAACATTTTAATCTCCCTCTCTTGTCTCACTTGTACTAGTACAATGGTTGGCACCATGAGGCTCTCCTTCAAGAGAAGTTTACAATTGAGTCAGATATTTGCTAGATGAAGATTGAAATCCTTACTATAAAGATATCATTATTGTAAATGCCTTATAGAGTACTTCTGTGGGAGATTATGACATTAGGTAATCACCTTTGGTAGATAACATTAAATACCAGTAGAACCAAGCAGTTAGCATGTGCAGTATCATGGCCAGTGGCCTTGCTACTATGTAGTACCAATGAATTGCTGGAGACCCAGTAGTTGCATATACAACCTATGGTTACCAGTAGATACCATTGAATAGAAGCAGTAAGTATCGACGATACTAGTGGTTAACAGTGAATACATAGCTACCATATGTGATTGTCCCTAACACTGTTCAGGGATATATACGGATACATTAGATAGTAATATTATTCATAATATAAATTATATACTATAATAATCATATAATAATTATATTATTGATATTAATAATATTGTACTACTTCCTGTTTGTTTGGTCATATAGCAAACTCGTAACAATTACAGGTACCAAGTGACTAGCTGTGAACGGGTCAAAAATATGCGACCAAGCACAAGTAGTTAAGTGTCAAGGAAACTTAATCGTGTATTTGTTTTGTTTGAGAAAGAAAATGTCGGTATAAAAAGATAAAGTCAAGAGAAACTTAAAGAGCAATTAAAAGCGAGCATGAAGAATAAACAACAAACTACAAATTATATATTACACAAATGTAAGTCTGTCTTTAAAAAATTGATATCTGTCTAACTTCTTACAACACTGTTCATGTCGTGATGATAAGTATAGTTCCTGTATTGTAGTATTTTTAGTAAGTGATGCATAAATTGTCTTGATGTCATCATCATTCAAGGAAGTATGGTAAAGACCTAGTCTTGTCAGTGATGGAGTTATTACTATTAGTTCTGCTATTGTACTGGTACTAATGGAAGTTATTTGATCATTACGTCCAATGTTCAACAATGTCAAACTTTGGCTTTTATTAAGTGCTTCACAGATATATCGGACACCTTTATCGGTGATGTTACAGTTGTAGAGTTCTAGTTCTTTTAAAGATGTGTGTTGTACTAAGGTATTAGATGTCGAGAAGTGTTTCAAATCTTCATCTGTGATACCAGTAACATTAGACAACATTAACTTTTCAAGCGTTTTATTACTAACGAGACTATCATTGACTTGTTTAATACCACCAGCAAGTGAAGAGGACTGCAGGACTAGTGTCTTTATTGTTTTATTAGCTTTTAGTATCTCTGATAATATTGATACACACTTTCTGTCCAATAGAGTGTTCTCTATATTAAGTCCCCCCACTCTGCAGTTATTAAGATTGTTTATAATAACTGCAGTACTTTCAGGATGTGATGAGGAAAGACTAATCCACCATTCTTTTCCTGTTCGTTGTTCTTTACTTAATTTACTCATAACATCTTCACTTTGTATGATACTTGGTCGAGCAAGTCTAACAATATTGTGATATCTACTCCACTCAACTCTTCCAGTGTCTCCTGTTATAAAGCAGAGGTAGTATATGGTATAATACATATAGTAATATATACTATAACCAGACATGGGGCAATAGTAATGTGTAGTAGTAATAGTAATAGTAAAGATTACACAATGCCATGTAATAGTAGTAGTAATAGTAATAGATGGCTTAAAAGTCAATGTAATAGTAATAGTAATAGTAATAGTAATAGATGGCTTAAAAGTCAATGTAATAGTAATAGTAATAGTAAAAGACTTCCATGTAATAGTAATAGTAATAGTAATTATACCTATTATGAATATAAAACATAATGCACATCTATACTTAAAATATCATTTTGTCATTTCAACGATTGCCTTTGTTACCATAATTTCATCAATATGATATAAGTCCAATACTGAGTTACCACAAAGCCAAAACTGGTCTAACTCAGTATGTATAAAGCCAACTAGAAGCCAATGAGGGAGTGGTATATACTATTTCAACTTAACTAACTGGATCAATTTCAGTTGAAATAGTGTCTGCTTATTGAAGCCATGATCAATTACTATAGTAAAGTGGATATAAAAGTAATGTGGTTATAGATGCAACTAGTTGGCTTTATGCATACTAAGCTATACTGGTTTTGGCCTTGTCCCAACTTAGAATGGGTTTACATCATATTGATGAAACTCTAGTAATGAAGACCTCAGTTAAAATGACAAAATGCTTTTTTCAGTGTACTTTCAAAAGACATTTATATAGTTTATTCATAAATTGATTACAGTTGCATGTAATAGTAATTGTAATATAATACTATTACATTGAATTCAGGGTTTTCAGTAATAGTAATAATAATATAAAAATTTCTGGAGTAATAGTAGTTATTACATTAGCACATTTGGTGCAAGTAGTAGTAATAGTAATAGAAAAAATTCTGTGTAATAGTAATAGTAATATATTACTTTCTATTGTAATAGATGCCATGTCTGACTATAACACACTAAAATACAAAGACAGCATGCTAAAAAAGAAAGGAAGCCATTATATTGTTTACTAAGTATGGTTACTATGCTGGTCAGAGGAAGGTCTAGAAGCAATCTTGACTTACTGCCCCATTGGATTATGGGGCACTACCAAGATGTCATAGTGGTTATGAATATTGTAATTAAGAATGTTCTGCATGCTGCCAGAAAATTGTTTGTTGGAAGTGGCTAAGTTCAATCTGGCTTGCTAAAGTACAATTGCTTTCATTTAGTTATTCTGGTTCAAACTAGTAACATTATTTCATTGTAGTTTCGAAGCCAGCTCAAATATTGATGGATCTACATTTTAAATATGCAATACAAGCACAAATAAAGCAATAGATAGGCATTAGTTTTGATTGTTCATGACATTAGTAAATACCTTTAATCGTAGTTTGTCCTAACTCCAATTGACTTCTCAATCTCTTGTTCTCTTCTACAATAGCTTTAACCTCCTACTCATCAATAAATAACACCTGTAGTAACTATTGTATAATACTATTCATCTTTTACCTCATCTCTTTGATGTTTATCATAAATGGTGCAATATCCAGCTGTTAGTTGGATTAATCCTTTTTTCTTCACTGATTCAAGTGTGTCCTGAGCTTTGGCAATAAGTAATGTGGTTACACTGACTGCAAAAAAACAGGTGACAACGATGTACCTGCCCTCTCTGATATCACGAATCACTACATTTTCCTCAACTGATTCAGTAAGAAGATCCTTAATATCTTCCAACGTACAACCTTTAGGATCCCAGTCTAAGACAAAGACAGCTGTCTCACATCGGAGAAGAGAAGGGATTTTGGTTACTTTGAAACTTTCACCCAGACAAAAAGATGCTTTCATTTCTTTGCAAAATGATTGAACAACATCTTTGTATGCTTGTATATGTGCCTTGGCTGCTTTGATATCAAATCGTTTCACAACGCTCTCAACACAACTTATATTAATCAGTGTACAATCATCATTTATAACATTTAGCACATCATCAATGGAGTTGGAATGAGCTATTCGTGATTTGAGATGAGAATAACCATCCCTAAGAAACTGTTTTAATATATCAAGAGGTGGAGGACTTTTATTAATAGCTTCTCGGATATTACTGAAGGCTATTGCAAACTTTTCTCTGATTGATACAAACACAGTATTCGTAGTTCGAAGAAGTTGTACTTCTCTTTTAGCCTTATCTGCAGCAAGAGAATTACTAAGTCTATCTCACTATGTACTAACCTTGATGTAAAGTTAAGTTGCTATCTGTTAAAGGAGGCATTGTTGATATAGTGGTCACTGTGTTACATATATTGATTCAATGAGAAATGACACTTAAAGCTTGTAATACTATACCTTCAGTGGATCCTATACTATCAAGTTGAAATTCTGGAATGGTATCTTCAGGAAAATGTCTCTCTATATCAAGTACACTTAATTCTGACTTTTAATAGCATACTTACCATAATCTTTTAAAATAGCCATACCACTTGGTACATTGCTAGTTTGTTTTAAAAGAGCACTAGCAAAAATCTCTAGGCTATGATAGTTGGTATGTACAGTATGATGTACTGCTTTTAACAAGAGAGATAGCGCTTTTTCCCTAGATGGAGACTCTGCAGTAGATTTGACATTTGCTAATGTCATATCTGATATAATTCCCTCTTCATAAAGTAATTGTGCTACACTGATAGGATACTGAAGAGACTGTGCAAGAGTACCATAATGACAGCATAAAATGTCACTGGCTGGAGAACCTTGCACTACGAAATAGAATTAAATAAAAAATCAACTACTATAAATATACCATTTGAATCTGATGTTGCTTCTACATCAAGCCGTAACATTTTTGGCTTTAACTCCACTTTAGATATCTCTTCATCTTTTTGTACTCGCTTTCTTGGATTCATCATACTGAACTTACTTATCTCATTATTTTTCTGAGCAACAAAGGAAACATTAATAAGATTATATTTTATAAATAACTTCATTTTATGAACCTGATGTTCCACATCCTTCATTATATTTTCTGATTCTAAACCTTCCATTGAGTCACAAGCATGATATTGAAAATCACTCTGATATGTTGTTGCTACCTCGTGAACTACTGTTATCTCATCATCTGGACACTTTTGAGCTAAGCAAAGTGATGATTGTACAGTAAATTAGTAGAAATAAATTCTTACCATATTCATCACTTTTTCTCTCATGTGCTTCGTGAAGTGTGGACAGTATTGTAGCTAATGCTTTCAGCCTTGTATGATCCGAACATACTGCTGTACGTATAGCAGATAAAAGAGTTGTCTTCTTCTCGTCTAAACTCCCTTTTAGAGTCTCCATCTCATCACGTGTTTCTTCGCTGATACATTTTTCACTAAATAAGAGCTGGGACACTTTTATAGGATCAATCTGAAGTTGTGACAGTGTCATAATACAACTATGGAGAGTTTCCTTCACTAAGAAACAAACATATTTTCACTGACTCCATGATAAATGTTATATATAATTACCTTTAGTTAAGTGCTGTTTTATTTCATTAGTTTTTTCAACACGATTAACAATAGGACCCTGGATGGCAGTAATCACTGTTTCCCAGGTAACAAGAGAAGGTCGAGTACTGGTTAACCAACTATCAATTACTATAGACAGTTTGATGACATCACTGTCTTTGCGTTGATCTAAATTATCCAAAACTCTGTCAGAAACAGAGAGTGCTAACCCTATATTATGCCACAAGTTACTAATACTAGCTAATAGGTTAAGTAATACATGTTTAGTCGGAGCGTTCTTCAAAAGATCTGAAATATTAAAAATAGAGAACATATTCAATAGGAATTCAAACAACAGTTAAAATATTATCAAGTGTTGTATGTTACCTAGTTGTTTAGTTTGAGGCAGTTCTTTTGTAGTCATAGTTAGTATTATGAGAGCAGGTCAAGATATAGAGCAAAATTCTTCTCTTTGCTACGCATCATGATCACCTGATATCTGTGGTATTTAGGGTGTGGTCGTATAACACTTCATGAAATTTTACAAGCTTATATATATTATATATATATAAATATGTGTGTGAATTTATGGGATTTAGGGCGTCGCTTTAGGAGCATGCGCAGTTCTAGCTAGCACAGCGTGCTGGGTAAATAGAATATACGGACTCGGATTATGAAAGGTAATGAATAATATTAAAATCACATGAGGCAAGCCAATGAATAATTAATTAAAATCACATGCATAAGATAAGCGAGTATGGTCGTGGATGCACAAAAAAAGCGTGTACACACGAGGTCAGTCTGGTCATGGATGATCCTGAAGCGATTGTGGTAGTGTCCTCAGACTCTGAAAGGTTAAGGACAGCTTATATACTAGATCTTTAGCATAACCATTTTAGAGACTTTGAAACCATAGAGAAAAGACCAAGTGGTGATAACGGAATAGTCTCAGCTGAACCATCAAAAGAGTAAGCCATTACATAATTAATGTACATGTACACTGATATAAAAGAGGGAATGCTCTGACTAGAGTAGGGCTAGGAGTGGTATGGTCAGTTAGAGATTATACAAAACACTAGTATATCTTCCTGTTGGATCAGTACTAAGCACAGCTCATAACAAAGTACATGTAGTATTGATTGGCAGTTGTTAAAGGATAAAAAATTTTGTAAATAATTACATGATGTTATATATTAACATGTATTTTATCATAATAGAGTGACAACTTGCCATAGTGGTAATCCTGATCGGCCTTATCTGATGAGTGATACAAATACTGAGAGCATTCACTCCCTAGTTACTTTGATTATTGGACATGGAGTTTTGGAGAATAATATATGCAAGTCTATCCCAAGGAATGTGGAGAAAAATGCCAGCTTTTTAATCAGTACTGAAAACCTGAAGAATCTCGAAGATGTAAGATGCGACGATAATGGTAGCTGGATTAATAATGGAGTTAGGAAGATTTATTTATGTATTGACCATCATACAAATCCCAAAAAGCTCAATGTCACAGTCATCAAGTGTGGTGGGAAGGTTCCAAGTGTTCCACACTGGTGCTTGACCTGTACATATTTTTTTTAAAGACTCCAAGGATTTTAGGAAAATCATTGTGTCACTCCAAAGTACATTTAAACTGAATTGAACTGACTTAACAATTCTTTTTCTGTACAGATGATTTTGGAAATTATATTGCTAAACAAGTGTTTCGATACCAATTTACAAGTGAAGAACACGCTCTTCCCAAAGTACCTCATGGTAACTAATTTGGATCAACACCTTATAAGAGACAACCTAAAAGTATCAGGGATCTATTAAAGGAACAAGTAGAAAATAGCAATCCTTGAGAGGCATGCAGGCTTGTCGAAAAAGAACTTAGTAGGATTGAAAGTAGTCAAATATCAACCAGTAATCTGCCACAGAATACACAACAAGCAGCAAGTATGCGACAGAATCTATTCCAAAGCAGAGTTCATAGTGATCCAATAATGGCTCTTATTGATTTACATAAAACCGAATATCATCACTTTATCAGGGTATTGCAAGTGTTACCAACTCCTGCTTGTGTTTTGGTTACTGAGGAACAGTTATGTCAGCTGATATTGAAATGTACACACTAAAAAAAATTTGGAGTAATGCATCTTGACCCTACATTTAATTTGGGAGAGTTTTTTGTGACTCCAATAGTATTTCCACTAGTAAATTATACCCATCAAAAGGGTAAAGGAGGATGTCCAACATTCATAGGACCAGTTTTACTTCATCATCAAATGCAACACACTATGTACAGCTATTTTCTAAATCAAATAATTTCGTTGAAGCCAGGAGTTAGAAATGTTAAAGCAGTTGGGACAGATGGTGAACATGCCCTTTGCAATGCACTGAAAGACCACATACCTGGAGCTATTCATCATCACTGCTTAAAGCAAATCAAAGATGCTATTGAACGCAAGTTACATGAACTAAAGTTTGACTCACATAGCATTCATGTCATAATCGCCGACATTTTTGGATTTATTACAGATGGTATTCATGAACTTAGTCTCTCCAATGCTACTGATCAGGAAGACTTTTTTCAAAGGTGATATCTCTTGAAAGTAAATGGAACGGGGTGGAAACAAATCATTGTCATTTCCTGTTGGATGAACAATGAAATCCTGTTTTTTATGATTGGTTCTGCGTTATCTACAGCAATATTTTCTCCGAGAGCATCATACAATGTGTAAGAGAACGTGCAGGTTTAGGTTAACCACCTTCACTATTCTACAATAATCGCAGTGAGTCAATAAATAAGGTTATCAAACAGCATGTCGGCCACCAGAAGAGTCCCTTATTGGTATTTGTAAAGGATCTGTGTATACTGATTGAGGAACAGAGCAATAACATGAAAAATGCGGATATACAAACTGGAGATTGGCGTTTAAGAGATCAGCAAGACATACCTCAATTGTCATGTGCCAGTGATTCCATATTGCAATCTTGTATGATCGACAAAGAAATTCTTGATTCCATTTGGGAAAAAAACTGCTCAATTGGTTCATTCAGAAGGTTTCATTACACCAATTCCAGGTGATTCAGTAGGGAAGGGGTAAATGTTAGCTAGCTCCAGTTCAATGCTACCTCATATGGTGACTGTTGGCCGAAAGAATGTTTCTATGTTTGTGTGTGATTGGCACTGCCCTAGATACACTGCACCTAATCGCTGTTGCTGAAGTGAATAGTTGTTTGATGGACTATATTAAAGAGATTATGAAGACCAAGACAACTCCAAACATGTCCAAACTTGCCTACCATGGATTAAAAGAAGGTCTGGGACAAAAGGGTGAAAAAACAAAGCCCAAAAGGCAATGTTTCTTTCTTTGTTGAGTGACCTCCCAGTGAGGGTTAAATTGGGTGAAAGCAGTTGGCCGAAATCACCTACATATACAAGTATAACTCCACCTAGCACCCATACTCCTGGAGGTCAGCAAACTGTGTCACCATCACCTACATATACATCTATAACTCTGCCTAGCACTCGTACTCCTGGAGGTCAGCAAACTGTGTCACAGTCTGCTGCTCCACCTTCTATTTTACGATCACCCTCAGCCCAGCCATATATTTAAAGGAACTTACAGGATTAATCAAAGTATGCGCTGCATGGATGCAGGCTTGGATACAGCAATAGAAACCCACACTTTGATGTTTGTTAAGTTCATCAAGAAACACGAGCAATAAAAAATCCAGTGACTAAGCAAGACATGATTGTTCCTGTTAATGCTCATTACCATGTTACTGCCCACTGTGTACAAATGAAGGATTCAGCATTCGCATCTGATCAGTTAATTATACCAGTTAACTTGCAAGGGAAAATAAAAGGTAATCCTGCTTATGGAGGACTACCTTTTATTACTGTCTGTGTCAATGCAAATGCAAATTATAGTTGTGAAGGTAAGATATTTCAAGTAATATTTAAATGGGAACACAACTACAATATAGGTCCAACTCTTTATTTACCATTTTTGGATTTTGGTTCATCTAATATTCACAGAGTGCATCATACTTCTCACTTTGTCTTACTCTCATCACCATTACAATTTGGAAATATGACCTATACTGCAGCATATGTAAGCATTATGTAAACAGACATTTGATATTATAGTATCAACTATTACTTTAATCATATTGTAGGTTAATATGAATGGGCTAATAAGCTTTGACCAAAACTACACCTACCACATGCCACAATCATTCCCAATAAATGCTAAAGTAATTGCTCCATATTGGAGCATAAACACTGCAGGTGAACTTAACTACACTATCATCAAAACTGATATCAGTAAACAAACTGAAGCTATTATCCTAGTTAATAACTACTTAGCTTATAACTTCAGTATTAACTTTAAAGCAGACTGGATACTAGTGGCTCAATGGATGGATATAAACACAAGCAACAAAGTATGTGTGATTGATACATTATATTTTAATAATTGTTGCTTTATGGCTACAGACTAATAACAGTACATTTCAAGCTGTATTGGCATCTCAAAGAATCAAGACGTATGCTATTTTTACATTCAAATGTGGTCTATTTCATTGGAATGGAACTAATGATATTATAGGGTTTACTGCTGGTAACATTGTTTTTGCTAGCTTTCCATTATCAAGACTGGTTGAGGCAAATATTGACTGCCTTAATTCACCAACTTCAAATTGGAGCAATATTGCATATGAAATAGGTTAAGTTAGATTGTATTAATTTATAACTGATCTTACTCCGCATGTAGGCTGTCATTACATCAGTAGTGATTGTGGACCTGGGGAAGAGCTAAATACTGAATGTAACGGTTGCATTCTAACTAATATCTGTTTAAGAGACCGTCCTTGTAGAAATGGAGGAAGATGCATTATAGGATCTGTTCCCAATAAATACACTTGTAATTGTAGTAATACTGGATATACAGGGAAAATATGTGATATTCTAAGTCATGGAGTATATTATAGTATGACAAATTACAGCACAACATTGCAACAATAACCATCACTATATGAACAGTACTGCTGTAATGTCTATAATCTTGGAAAAATATTCTCATTGATACAGAATGGAAGAAAGAAAATTGTTGTTTGTCCATCATTAGTACTTCCTATTGCTTGTCAAAGTAAGTGTTCAGTTTAGCTTCTCTGAAACAAACATTTTAATAGAATACAGAAATCAAAATTGTAAGGCCTGGTATGTGTCAGGCTATACTATCAGTGGTATATATGTTGGTATATATCTTGGTATATATCATCTCCTGATGGAGGGACTCCATTTAAGGTACTTCTTATCTACTTAGATAGATAAATGAATAACTAGCTATATACAAATTAATACATAATTATGCTAAGGATAAACAGATTAAAAGGTTAATTTATTATCATTATTTATAGGTCTAATGTGACATGGAGACTGATGGTGGTGGATGGACTGTTATTCAACGAAGAATGGATGGCTACATTGACTATTATCGCAACTGGACAGATTATACCGAAGGGTTTGGAAACCTTTCAGGAGAATTTTGGCTAGGATTGAATAAAATATATCGACTTACTAACAATAAAACAAACAGCTTACAAGTCAATCTGGAATACTTTGAAAAAAATAAAACCTATGCTCTGTACTCTACATTCAATATTGGAGACAGTACTACAAAATATACTCTTACTTTAGTTAAATATAATGGGACAGCTGGTGATAGCTTGATGGTTTATAATAGATGTAAATTTACCACTAAAGATAGTGACAATGATAGAGGTGGATCTGGCAATTGTGCAATAACATTCAGAGGAGGATGGTGGTATAGTGCATGCTATGACTCAAATCTAAATGGACTTTACATTGGAAGAGATAGTGACAATCATAAAGGAATTATTTGGAAAAACTGGAGAGGGTCTACTTCTTTAAAGTTCTCTGAGATGAAGTTTCATCACTCTTAACTCTTTATATGTGAACTTACCATGTACTATGCTACATAACTTGTATTTATTTAGTACATATTTTGTTTAATTATTAATAGGTAATTAATATACATTTACATACATAATTTTAACTGATCTTACACATTTATATGATTACAAGATTTAAGTAAATATCAATGCCTACCCACTATGATATATTTCCATTTTATTGATTATGACTGCATGCTCAAAAGATCAACTGGGGTTACCACCTTTACCAAAAGTTAGCGAGGATCAATCAAGAATTAGAATAGAGACACCCTGGGGAGCACCAATAGTATGGGCTGATACTGAAGCCAATGTATTAGCAAGACAACCAAAGGGAGTTTACAATGTAGGACTTAATATTGTTGCTATTGCCAAGTACACAAAGTTCTTACAACCTCTTATTACAAGTGCTGACGAGTACTTCATAAGAGATCATAATGTTACTTATTTTATTATCTCAGATAAACTTGATGAAATAGCTAAAATGAAGACAAACCGTCATATTGTAAGTATTATAGAGAAAAGTCAAGGCTGGCCAAATAATACTTTAGTCAGATTTCAGTTTATTAGTGAACACAGATATGTCATACAGTGATATGGACTTTATGTTTCGAGTTGATGCTAATATGCTCTTTGTTTCTAGTTTTAATAGTGAGGCCTTAGGTTCACGAGTAGGTACCCTACATCCTGGTTTTTATAACAAACCAAGATCTAAATTTACTTACAGCTTATCTCAAACCTTCTGAAGAAGAATACTATTTTGCTGGTGGAGTATTAGGTGGTTGTCATAGTGAAATCATCACTATGGCTGATACAATTGTCAGGAATATATTAACAGATCTTCATAAATATAACTACATAGCTTTGTGGCATGATGAGAATCACGTCAATAGATATTTATTAATGATCCTCCAACTAATAAAGTATTGTCTCCAGAATATTGTATCCAAGAAGGTATTGGATGGTCTATGAAGCTATTCGCAGTTAATATTTTTCAAAAAGAAGAATAACCTATACAATATTTACAATTATACATCAATCAGGAGATGTTTATAATAATTGTTTGACTTCAATGCAAAAAGTGCCACTACAATTTTAAGAAATGAGGTTATAGTTTTTCTATAAAATCTATTACTAAAAATAGATCTTTTTTATAGAAGACAATGTTAGAAGTAGGGATAATGTATAATGTATTGGTACTTAAAGTTCCATTTAAAGTTCTCATCATCTTCATATGAAGCTAAATATGTTTTGCATACACAATCCTGGATAATAATAGTTAGTATAATATGATGTGTGGGCGGGTCATATGTACTATATAACAGTATTATACATGCAATATTGTCACCGTGATGTTACCATGTTGGTCATAGTTTAGTCTGGTAAGCAGACCTTCAAGCTTTCAACTTTACTATACCCTTATGGAAACCTACAGAAACCACCTTTATGAAGGCCACATGATCAATCTTAACCCAGACAGCATTGTGAATCAACCTTCTCTCTTAGTAGATAGCCATTTAAAAGTGTCATCAAACTTCAGGACACCATTACTTCTGTGCCCAGTGACTTACTTGATCAAGACCTTGATAAAAGTGAATCCTACAGTAATTTTTCCTCTCATACAAGCTTGCAGGTATGCTGTATCAATCAGTTTTAATTCTTCAATGTATAAATTTATTATCATTTGGTTAATCAATGTTTCTATTGAATGGTATACATTTGTGTATATTTTTCTGCTACCATTTAGGTAGTACAATACTTGTATTATATATGTATAACATACAATTACTGAAGTAAACAATGGCGAATGGCAAAAAGTAGAGCTTGTATAGTATTCAAAGTTAAACATGCATGTTTAATTGACCAATCACTATATTATTATACATAGTTTGTTGATAATGGCTATACTCGTTTATCTCATTATACAGCTTGAAATGGGTTTGAATACATGCACTTACTACAATACCTCCACAATCTTCTGTGGTGTTCCTTCTAGCACGACTACTTCAAGTATTTACTAAATTATATATCTTAATCTCAACAACGACTGACTGTCGATGAAACAAAACACACACATTTATATATAGAGAGACATGTCACAATGACATCACAAAACATTACAAATAATGACAATGTATAGATAACACAACATAATAGAGTCTCGATATACTACACTCCTCCTAACTAAATTAAACATACCGGCCAACTCTAACATAGGGACCATACCGATCTGGAGATCGACGATCACGTCTTGGATATCTCGGAGTCTCAGGGACTATATTTTGGTTCCTGTTCTGATCAGGTGGGTCAGGTGGAGTAGTAACTTCTTCAGGAGGTGTACCCATAGAAGTGGTATCACCTAAAGGAATATCCAGGTCTGAAGGGTCTGATTCTGTAGACTGTGGAGTTTCTACTTGACTGTTCACCTTCAGCTCACGCAAGAGATCAATATGTCTTTTCCATAATAAATGATCAGTTGTTTCAACTAAGTATGTTAGAGGTCCTAGTCTTTCAATAACAACAGCAGGTACCCAGTCAGGACCAGGACGCATATTACGAGCCATGACCGACTGTCCTACAAAGAATTCTCATTCCTGAGCTCGTCGATCATGATGAACCTTCTGCTGAGCTTGTTTTGTTAAGACTTGAGAGGAATAGTCTGGACGAATTAAATCCAGTCTAGTTCGAATGTGACGATGCAGAAACAGTGATGAAGGAGATACACCAGTAGTAGCATGAGGAGTACTACGGTAGTTTAACAGAAAATTTGAGAGACGATGTTGAAGAGATAGTCCACTATTAACAGTTGATTTGAGTGCCATCTTGAGAGACTGAACAAAACGTTCTCCCAGTCCGTTTGAAGCTGGGTGATAGGGAGCACATCTAATGTGTTTAATCCCATTGGATTTCAGAAAGTGAGAGAAATCTTCTGATACAAATTGTGGACCATTGTCAGTAACAACTTGCTCTGGTAGTCCAAATCTACCGAAAATGACACGGAGAATTTCAATGGTTTTAGTGGCTGTAGTTTCCTTCATAACAAACACTTCTGGCCACTTAGAATGAGCATCAACAGCAATGAGAAACATCGATCCTTGAAATGGACCAGCAAAGTCCAAATGTATTCTCTTCCAAGGCTGATTTGGCCATGTCCATGGCTGCACTGGAGCAACAGCTGGGGAATGTTTAACAGCTTGACAGGAAATACAGCTTTTGACCACTTCCTCTATTGCTTTATCCAGACCAGGCCACCAGATGTAACTTCTTGCAACCGATTTCATTCGACTAATCCCTGGGTGGTCTTTATGTAGCTCTTCTAACAATTTCTTTTGGAGTTTCTTAGGAACAATGACTCGTATGCCCCATAACAGACATTCTCCCTCTACCGTTAATTCAAACCTCCGGGACCAATAAGGACGTAAGGTAGGGGTACAGTCTTGTGGCCATCCTGATTGAAACTAACGTATGACCTTACTTAGAACAGGATCTGTTCTAGTAGCTGCTCTAAGCTGTTGTGATGTGACAGTAAGACTCTCCAATTGTGATACATTGAAGATGGCTGGTTCATCAGATGTATTAGGGGCTTCCTGTGATTTCAAAGGTAATCTGGACAAACTATCAGCGTTAGCATGAGCTTCAGTTGAGCGATACTCTATGTTGTAGCTGTATGCTGACAAGATCAATGACCAACGCTGTAGACGAGCAGCTGCTAAGGGAGGAGTTCCTCTCTTTGGTCCAAAAATTGTTGTCAATGGCCTATGATCAGTCACTAAAGTAAATGTCTGCCCACACAGATACAAATGAAACTTTTTCACACCAAAGATGAGTGCTAGAGCTTCTTTCTCTATTTGAGAATAGTTCTGCTCGCTATTAGACAACGTACGTGATGCGAAGGCAATAGGTTGTTCCTGTCCATCCTCCATTACATGAGATATTACAGCTCCGAGGCCATAAGGAGAAGCATCAGCTGCTAACCTAAGAGGTAAACTAGGATTATAATGGGTAACAAAAGTGGAAGATACCAGAACATCCTTGATGTGTTGGAAGGCTTTTGCACAATCTTTAGTCCATTTCCAACGAGCATCTTTACACAGTAATCTGTTCAATGGCTGAGTCAGGCTGGCTCGATTTGGGATAAATCGACCATAATAGTTAAGCAGTCCTAGAAATGCTCTAAGTTCCTGTGCATTCCTAGGTGAAGGTGCATCCACAATAGCTTTCAACTTGCTATCTGTTGCATGAAGTCCTTTGGAGTCCACTCGGTGACCCAAGTACTCAATACTGTCCTCCATAAAGCGACACTTTTCTAACTTGAGCCGTACTCCATGGTTCTGAAGTCTCTGCAGTACTTCTGACAAATTCATTAAGTGTTCCTCATCAGATGTACCTGTAATGAGAATATCATCTAAATAACATGTTACCTTCTCCATCCCTTGGAGGATTTGGTCCATGACACGTTGAAATAGGGCAGGAGCAGAAGCTATACCGAATGGAAGTCTGGTATAACGATAGAGACCACAATGAGTGTTCACAACAACATACTTCCTGGACTCTTCATCCAAGATCAGTTGGTTGTAAGCATGAGACAAATCAAGTGTAGTGAACTTTTTGCGACCAGCGAGAGTAGCAAAGATATCCTCTGGTCAAGGTAGTGGGTACTTATCCACATCTAGCACTGGATTGACAGTGACTTTATAATCTCCGCACAATCTGATACTACCATCCCTTTTTGGAACAGTCACAATCGGTGCTGCCCAGTCACTATGAGTAACCTTTTCCATGACACCGTCTGCTTCTAATCGGTCGAGTGCTTCCTCAACGCGACTCTTCAAAGCGAAAGGAACGGGTCGAGCCCTATGGAACCGAGGTTTGGCATCTTTGACAACAAACAATGTTGCTTTAAAGGGATAAATAGTTCCTAACCCTTCTGTGAAGACATCTGGGTAATTGTCTAGGACACCCCGTACTGCCCTAGTTGAAGCTCATTGTAATACAACAGCAATTGAGGGCCAGTCTAAACGAATGACTTGTAACCAGTCTCTGCCCATGAGGCAGGGACCATCACCAGAAACCACTACCAGTTCCAGGTCAAATGGGCCTTGTGACAGATAACACACTTTAACTGCCAGTGTTCCTATTATCTGCATGCGTTCTCCTGTATACGTTTTTAGCAACAATGAAGAAGGCTTGAGCTCAACTCCTGAGAACAACTGTTGAAAAACCTTCTCAGATACAATAGATACAGCTGCCCCTGTGTCTACATCCAAGGTCAGCTTCTTGCCCGAGACCTCCAGATTTACTCGAATAGGTTTAACAGAGGGCTTGCCTATGGTAAGTGCATGCAGTGCTAACTCACCATCAGTCTTAGCATCCCTTAAATCTTCAGTCACTACATTTGTTTTCCTGCTCTTATTTCTACTTCTAAAATCGAGAGTTTTCTTTATTGGACCCCTTCTACAGACAGGTGAGATGTGGCCAATTTTATCACAAAGGTGGCACTTGGCTTGCCGGTACTTGCATGTCCGTCCCTCGTGGTCGTAGCGTCCACATCTATGACAATGAGATCCGCCCGATGGGCTGGTCCCCGACGAATTTCGGCCCGACGAAACGGCGGCGGCGGCGGCTCCTCCAACATTAAGGACTTTGCCTGAGGCGCTTGCAATGCTGCTTGGGTCCTTGAATCCCTTTGTCTCTGATGCTGCTGCTTCAATACTCCTAGCAAGCTCCAGAGCTCGAGCAATGTTGAGATCAGGTTCGGTTAACAGTCTTTTCTGCATACCCTCCGCTCTCAACCCACACACAAAGCGGTCGCGAAGGGCTTGATCGAGAAAATCTTCGAATTCACAAGTGATAGCTAGACGTCTTAAGTCTGCTAGAAAATCATGTACTGACTCACCAGCTGCTTGGTTGCGCTGATAGAAACGGAATCGCTCTGCAATCAGTAGGGGTTTAGGTCGGAAGTGAGCGAGCAACACAGCCTTGAGATCCTCATAAGACTTTTCCTGTGGCAAGGTAGGTGCTGTGAGACTCTTGATCAGGGCGTAGTTCCTGCTTCCTACAACCGTTAGGAACACTGAGACTTGCTTGTCAGGTCCTATGTCATTAGCGGTGAAGAAAAGATCCACCCGCTCAAGGTAAGCCACGATGCTATCTGACTCTGGGTCAAATGCCTCCAACTGCCCGAACACTACAGGTTTGTAGCCATGCTGAGGTTGAGCCATCTTAGTATCCCACCCTCGTCGCCAGTTGTGGTGTTCCTTCTAGCACGACTACTTCAAGTATTTACTAAATTATATATCTTAATCTCAACAACGACTGACTGTCGATAAAACAAAACACACACACTTATACATAGAGAGACATGGCACAATGACGTCACAAAACATTACAAATAATGACAATGTATAGATAACACAACATAATAGAGTCTCGATATACTACATCTTCATTGTCCTACAAGAGAGGGTGGGGAAAGACTTAACTTTCGGCAAAGTTCAAGACATTATTTTCAAAGATGGAATAGCATTTAATGTATAACTTTTCAAGATAATTGACTATAATAGACACTTTAATTGTTATATCATTTCAGAAACAGAAGAAGAAGACTTTCATGTAATTCCAACAACTCTTTATCTACATATATTTCCATACATCAGAACAATATCCCATCAACTATTGCCCTTGTATTAAAATATTATGTAAAATAGTTGTAGAATCATATATTTCACCAGTTAACACTTAGTTGGTGTATGGGATAACACATGGTGAACACACCAATATGGTGAAGATACATACAGATGAGATAGAGGGAAGGTGTTGAGATTCTTGAATCTTAATATAATTTATAGTGTACCATTTGTTCAGAAATTGATTCCACACATAATTATAGCACTATGTATATTATTTTACAGTTCTTAGCCTCAAACCAAAACATTCCAAAACCCTAAAGCATAAGGCTACTATACAGTATTCTTTTTCATACCATGATACTTAAGTCAGTTAAGAAAGTGAGATTATCATAGCCATGGTTATGTAAATAGCTATGTGGTTGTACTATAAAAGATATTAAAGTTCTCAATTTGCAATACCTCACTCGATATCACCTTTAAGATGAGAAAGCTTTTCTTCTTTCAACTTTCTAAGTTTCCATTTCAATAATGTACTAGCAACACTGCTATCAATCAAGTAATGAGGATAAAGAATGTACTCTCTAATGTTAATACAAGCCTTGCAACCTTGCTTCTGAGTACCCTGAGTCTTTATTCTGGGATTTTCTCAGCTGTTTAAACTTCTGGATCTTTCCTTTTATTCTTGTAAATAGTGATTACAATACTGGCATTCTAGATCACACTTGTATCCAATTTGGAAAGGAGTGTTATCAAATGAAATAGTAGTACCAGCTGCAGAGTGGTTCCAAAACAAAGCACCAGGCGTGACCTGATACTTCCTTTCGATAAAATGAATATTGCATTAACATTTAGCAAGTACACGACATTTGTGATCATAGTAGTACACAACAATACCTCATCATTTCCTTCAGGTTGAACATTTTCTTTATAATGAGAAAGAGTAGAATTTCGAGTTCCATAAAAAGTCACAGTATCCTTTTGATGCTGCTCCAAAATCCAATCAATATTTTCTGCAAAACCACTATAGTACAGTCCAGCTTTTCTCAGTCCATGGGCCCAAGATGGAGCACAATTATCTGTAGTCTCGTCTGTTGTTGAGCTCAATTTGTTGAACTGAACTCCATACATACGCAGCTTTATACCAAATCACGTGACCATAATGCACATAAATCGTTGTGAAAGTGCTCCTATATAGCCGAAGGAACAACACTTAATATTCACGATGAGCGTGGCCTTCCATTAATTATTATTTGACATTTTCAATGAATAATAAACAAGTAATAAAACATAATGCACATGATACAATGCTCAGTTTGGATTACTGAGAGTTGTAATGGACTCAAGTTTCCCTCAGGATTAACAGATCTATGATATATTTGCTTTGCTAATGCAACTCTTCAGGCAATCCTTCATATTCCTCTTCTATAAGAATATATAAATAAATATGAAGAATGCAGTAAGAATTGTTATTGTCACATTATAATAATATAAATAAACTCTTAGCTACATTATGCTGCATATGTTTGATAAAAAGATTGAAGAATCTCTTAATGCAGGAAAGGGCTAAGGTAATACAGCCAATAGAGATCTACAATCAACTGAATAGTAATGGCAAAACGAATATGAAGCAAATTGCATATTTTATAGAATTATTAATTCCACACTGGTCTCCAAATGATCAGGAAGAGGGCGCCCATGAGTTTCTTACTAACTTCTTCAAATCAAAGAGAGATAGTTATAGTCAATATTAGTGCTATTGATATATTAATTTAATCATTAGTGACTCCAGTACACACAAGTTAACTGATACTACAATAATTACTACTAGTAAGAACACATATGAACATAAAATATATATTTAACATTACAAGATGAATGACTCCTTGGTAAGCTATACAAGTGATGATAATAAAATATAATTACCTCAAGCTATACCACATGGATCTTGATGAGATCTTACAAAAGAATTATCAACTAAAGATGAAACAGTTATCAAAGAGAGAAGCACACTTGCCACATTACTATGTTACAAGAGCTAAAACAAAAAAAATGAAAGCAAACAAGGGCTCTGTCATTAATCTGTACGTGTATGTGGCACATTAACAAAACTACCAACAATAGATGGTATATGAATGTCAGTTACAATGCATTAAATAAACAATCTTGTCCTATATAGATCTCAAACAATACTATGATGAAATGTAATCAAGCAACATAATGTGTACAGTCAATTGGGAATGTATTAGTCAGCCATTTCACATAACACTATCAATCACAGGTAAACAGTTACAGTGTCTGAGACAAGCTCATGAAGAAACACATGATTCATCTTCCTGGGTCAATAAAGTGTGAATATTCACATGCAGGCTGAACAAAATCACATTAACAGTTATGTCATTCTAATTGCAAATGAAGTGCAGCAAATAAAGGTAAACATGTGCTCACAAAAAGAAATTGATATGTTGTTATTGTAGGGTTGTCATGTTTTGGCTCTGACAGCATATTTCATTCAACTAATTTCACACCTAAAGTCACAAGGAACGAACAAGATAAATGCTCATTGCACAGCAACTTTAACTCTTACAAGTGACAAGTACACTGAATTAATTAGAGTAGAACTATGTGACACACACTATGATCATGACAAACAACTTGGACACTTACAAATATCACAATCAAAACGTACTAAACTTGCTGGTCAATTATCTAAAGGTACTCCTATTGACAGAATTTTAGATGGCATCAGAGACAGTGTCCACTAAAATTGAAAGAATACATTTATTAACGAGGAAGGACATAGTCAACATAGAGAAAGCATATGGTCTCAAAGGAGTGAAATGTCATTCTAATGACTCAATTAGTATACAGCTATGGGTGGATGAAACAAGTTTATGACATTTATTGACAATAATGAGAGTACAAAACGTTTCGTTAAGTAGTTCAAGCAAGAGTTTCTGTCAGTGGGCTACATGTTACTGAAAAACAGCTGGTATCAAGACCAATATGTATGTTGAAGCATTCCACCACACAGTAAAGTATTTGTATATGAAAGGTAAAATCAATCGACGTGTTGATAAATGTATTCATATTTGCTCATGAAGACAGCAAAAGACAAAGCTTTTGAAAGACTAATAAAATTAGAGAAGGGGAAAACATCTTATCGAATAGGTCTCATTAACAGTAGACATGTACATAGTATAAAGCTTTCAATACAAGCTGTAACAGAAACTCAGTGTAATGAATGGACAATTATCCCCTCTTGTAAAACTACATCAACAAAAATAGCTAAACCAGCCGACAAACAATAACTTGAGCTAAAACAGTCACTTCTATTAAAACTCTAATCACTCAATTCACCTAACTCAGTTATAGGTAACTACTAACTTACATATTTATTTTCAATAAACGCTGTATACACTATACACACATTTTAGATGTAAATAATAAAAAGCTGTTGCATGAGGATAATAGTTGATAGTATGAACAATGAACAATGAATCTCTCTCTCTCTCTCTCTCTCTCTCTCTCTGTTTCCCTCTCTCTGTCTGTCTGTCTCTGTCTCTCTCTCTCTCTTTCTCTCCAGAATAAGACTAACTTTTTAATGCATTGTGGAATTTGTGACTAGTTGATAGACATGTATAGAATATGAACACCAACAGTGACTAATTGTTACATGTTGTCATAGATCATGAGAATAATATTCATGTGCCACATACAAAGACAATGAATATAAATTAATATATGTAACCAGATTTGCAATAAGGGACCACTTCTGGAAAAACATTTATGACATGATGCATGAAAAGGACAAGTGTTAAAACATCCCAAAAACTGTTTTATATACACACAGCTGCTATATATTTACAACTGTTCATAGTAACTGCATGTATGTATATAAAACTGTTATTAAATTGTTTTAACAGTTATCTTTTTCATAGTCTTGTCACGAATGCTTTGACAGAAGTGGTCCCTTATTGCAAATCAGGTCACATATTATTATAATAAACAAAGTAGAATCTGTTTAATTTGGACACTTACTGTTTGCTATGAATATGTTGCTATGATAGGATAGCTCTCTCTCTTTCTTAGTAAACAAAGTAGAATTGCTTTTAATTTTGACACCAACTGTTGCTATGAATATGTTTCTAATATGGGATATATCTCTGTCTCTGTCTCTGTCTCTCTGTCTCTACAGTATGAGATAAACTCTTTAATCGAATTGTGGAGCTTGTGATTAGTAACTACACATGTATAGAATGTGGACACCTACAGTGACCATGAATATATAACTAAATACATTACAATAAACAAGCTAGATAGATTGCAATTCTAATTAAATTTGTGTATAGTGAATATTTTTTGCTTTTGCAACTGTATTGTCAGTGAAAGATCTAACTGTTGATATTACAGTGAATACTATTGACAATGTGTTACCTCTCATCATGTCATTAAAATCAAATTTTATTAAAAATTTATCACAGCAGTTTTTAGTACAATCTTAGTACAGTTCTATAAGTATATACATGATCAAAAACTGTTTTATATACACACAGCTGTTATATATTTACAACTGTTCATAGTAACTGCATGTATGTATATAAAACTGTTATTAAATTATTTTAACAGTTATCTTTTTCATAGTCTCGTCACGAATGCTTTGACAGAAGTGGTCCCTTATTGCAAATCAGGTCACATATTATTATAATAAACGAAGTAGAATCTGTTTAATTTGGACACCAACTGTTTGCTATGAATATGTTGCTATGATAGGATATATATATCTCTCTCTCAGTAAACAAACTAGAATCTGTTTAATTTTGACACCTACTGTTGCTATGAATATGTTGCTATGATAGGATATCTCTCTATCTTTCTCAGTAAACAAAGTAGAACTTCTTTTAATTAGGACACCTACTGTTGCTATGAATATGTTTCTATGAATATATAACTAAATACATTACAATAAACAAACTAGATAGATTGTAATTCTAATTAAATTTGTGTACAGTGAATATTTAGTGCTTCTGCAACTGTATTGTCAGTGAAAGATCCAACTGTTGATATTACAGTGAATACTATTGACAATGTGTTATATACCTCTCTTCATGTCATTAAAACAAATTTTATTAAAAATTTATCACAGCAGCTTTTAGTACAATTTTTAGTACAGTTCTATAAGTATATATTACTTTTGTTTCATGCTGTCTTTAAGCTATTGCTTATACTTTGGTTTTTCAGCTGGAGGAGTGGTTAGTGCCTTCTTTATAACTACAGAAGATCCAACAGCACCAACTACTCCAACTATCCCACCAATAACAGCTCCAGTTGGTACACCCACAGCAGCACCTATAGGACCAACAGCTAGACCACAGAGACCAATACCCGCACCTATCCCAGCACTTGTTAATATAGCTGCACCAATACCTAACTTTTGCAGTAGGTTATGTGCGAAGTGATCTAACAGAGGTTTTTTTGTATCTTCACATCGGCTAATACAAACACGCCACAACTCTGCAAGCCAGTCTTCATTAGCAGCTAAAACACTCCTTTCTGTGTCATCTGAGGCTATAACGTTTGCGCCATTATTACATATGAGTTGTTTTCTATATACAGTACCAGCCAAAACAAATGGAATCTCATCAAAAATTTCCTCACTAATGATTTTATTAGCATGTTCTTTTACAGCTAATTTGAAATCATTTATTTGCGTTTTAAGTTTAGCTATCTTTTGGTCATTACTGAGGTCACATATGTCATTGTTTTCCAGCCAGAAATTAGTAAACGTAAGAACAAAAACAGATCGTTTCCATAAATCTTTGTCTAATCTTCGGCTAATTTTTTCCAAACTTTCTTTTATACTTCGATCAACTTTATCTGTCATTTTTAGGCAAATGAGTATAAGACTAAATCCATCGTCACATCTTTGACGAATGTCGCTCAAAATCTCCTCTTCATTTTGTTCTTGGTCAAAGAACCCTCTTGTGTCATGCATAATCACAGTAATACCACACAAATTTTCTTTGTGGTGCTCAACAGAGCTATGCTTTGTAGGAGTTGGACTAGAAGATGTCCTTGCAACATTACCTCTAAGCATGGCATTGATAATGGTGGATTTACCAGCGCCTGTTTTTCCTAAAACAAGAATGGATATTTCTTTCATTCCTTTCGGCACTATCCTATGAATGGTGTTTTTCAGCGAGTACGATAAGCTAGCGCTAGCCATGATGATCTGTCGTTGAACTCTGCTGATCATGAAGGTTACGTAACTTAACAGTTTTGAGTGTAAATTCCTAACATTCTTGTGGTTTTGCTGTTGGGTAGGGGATACTATATCAACAAGTAAGGCTGCCATAATATTTGGACTTTTTCTTTATTTAAAGATTAAGAATATATATCTAAATATTTATAATTAAACAGACATGACGAAGATGCCTGAGCAATAACAGTATCAATATGGCTTCTATTGTCCTGTAGGATTTGACATTTTGGTTATATAGCAGGTGTCTGTGGTTTTACAGGACATTAGAAGTTTTCCTGGTATCTACAGCTGGATTTTTCTTTATTCTAAAATCTAGGTTCTTTACTTTACTCTTAATAACTGACATAAATTGTTGTAGACTAGACTTATTAAATAATTTAGTGTACAACAGACTCTTGTCATCAATTTATAACAATAGTTATTTTACTGTTATAATAACAATCTTCCACTTTATTGTAGGATTGTTGTTTACTAGTTTACTGGAGATGATGATCAACTGGTTGATACCTACTATTTTAGAATTGGACTAAAATGAATATACAGATCTATATATTGCTGTATAAATGGATGGATGGAGCTATAATTCCTTTAAGCTATATCTGTATTTAAGTCTCAATTATGGAAAATATCTGTCAATATCAGATGGCAGCTATGGTTCACCATCATAACAAAAATTGCACAGTAGGAGTGGCTGTGGTACATCCTAGAATATATGTATAATTTACAGGTAGTATATATTAATAGTTGTTACCTGGGTCAACCTCCCATATGGCACTGACAATTCAGGGACAAGTAACAATGATGATGTTGATCCTAGAGAGATAAAGAATAACTATCATTAGTAATATTTCTGATTACGTTTAACAAATGCTTGAATGAATTGTGTACCATTGGCTTACACATGATTCTTAATAACAGAAGCATTTATAAGGTCTTACCTTAAAATAAGGCACGGCAAGTGAACCAAATTATGCATTTTCAGGGTGATGGATGTTATGTTTATAATATTTTGTAATCATGTATCCATAGTACTCTAAAGTCCACGACTTAGGACAAGTTACTTTAGCTGGTATCACTGTATCACCAGTTTAGTAGACTTGTTAGCAACGTAGCAAACTGCACGTGTAACATTGTTGTCCTGTGTACTGCCAAATATCTTGTTGTTAGTTTGGTATTCAGCTCTATATAGGTAAGACTGCCAAGTACTGAGGATCCTTCGGCAGGCAAAGAAAGTTGGCTCCATTTCCTTTATGGTCATAATAATGTAGTCACAAACTGCCTCTACAAAATAGAACAGAGCACCATTTGTATTTCTTTCACTTCCATGTATAACATCATGCAGAATAATGATCAATGCATTCATATTGCTTGTTGCTGTAATAATAGTTTATCATCAAATATCCATAGTATTCTCGAGTCCATAATGTAGGACAAGATGTTTTGCCTTTGCCAGGTAAATATAATTGGCTCCATTACCCTTTTAATGAAACCAACCACCACCAACATAACCTTCATAAATAAGCTGAGCTCCTTCTCAACAAGTCCTCTTGGCCATTAATATTCTTATATAAGTAACACCAATGCTATTTGCTGGACCATCAGGAGAGACTGTAAGTAAAATATCTTTTTCAGGTCCGAGTCTGATGTGGAGATCTTGATCATTAGCAGTTTTCTCATTTTTATCTACTCCTGGGATGCAGATTGTGCCTGGAGAGGTGCCTTGAAAGTTATCAGTGACAAAGATTAGAAGTGTCAAATCTATCACACTCTCCACACACTACTAGATGAAGAAGATGACAATAACTTTGAACTACTTTTCAACAAGTTTATGACATTTATTGACAATAATGAGAGTACAAAACGTTTCGTTAAGTACTTCAAGCAAGAATACAGTCAACACAAACATCAGTGGGCTACATGTTACTGAAAAACAGCTGGTATCAAGACCAATCTGTATGTTGAAGCATTCCACCACACACTAAATAAAGTATTTGTATATGAAATGTAATATCAATCAACGTGTTGATAAATGTATTCATTTGCTCATGAAGACAGCAAAAGACAAAGCTTTTGAAAGACTAATAAAATTAGTGAAGGGGAAAACATCTTACCGAATAGGTCTCATTAACAGTAGACATGTACATAGTAAAAAGCTTTCAATACAAGCTGTAACAGAAACTCAGTGTAATGAATCAATGGACAGTTATCCCCTCTACATCAAAATGTGAAGACCACTACACTATCAAGAAAAAACAATTTGTCAAAGTTGCCATATATGATGCAAGGAATGCAACGTTTGTATACATGTACTGTTCGCAGGCGCGTTTGTAAATCTGTCACTGAGATATCTCAATAGACTCACAGGAAATCAACTACTTTTTAAGAATCAAAAAAGGAAATGCACAAATCAGATAACATCCTACTTAAATACACAACAGAAAAGAGCAGAGCCTCAAGTCATAAGGACAAAGGCTCAAAAAATCATAACAAAAAAAACAATAAACAAAGAGATGGCTAAGGGAAGGACAAGAAGGAAGAGCTAGGATGAGATACATTAATTAAACCTATCAACACATATACAGTAATCAACACATGACACACAACTGCCTAATTACACTCATATACCAACATGTACATGTTCCAATTCTCTTTTTAGTGTAAACATATTCACCTTGTTATTAGGTATATCAACTCTCATCTGAATCATATCCAGTAGAACCATCAAATGTCCCTATGAAATCACTCAATGTTGGGAATAAGGAAATATTCTGTGAAGTAAAAGTCTTAGGGGAATACACCACAACTGCTGCCATGAAATAAGACATACGAAGATATGGATCATCTATATGCCTTATTAGATCAATGTACAGATGAAGATATCCTGCAACATGTAAGAAAAAGCAGCATTAAACCTTGTTGAAGTCAATATAATAGAAGCATCATCTAGATTTAACAGGTTATCAAATGAACCAGCAAATAAAGCACACCACAAAAACCATTCTTCTCAACTCTAAAACATTGTAAAACTCCATCAACAAAAATAGCTAAACCAACCGACAAACAATAACATGAGCTAAAACAGTCACTTCTATTAAAACTCTAATCACTCAATTTACCTAACTCAGTTATAGGTAACTACTAACTTACATATTTATTTTCAATAAACACTGTATACACTATACACACATTTTAGATGTGATAATGATATTAAAAATTGTAAATAATGAAAAGCTGTTGCATGAGGATAATAGTTGATACTATGAACAATGAACAATGAATCTCTCTCTCTCTCTCTCTCTCTCTCTCTCTCTCCCTCTCTCTCCCTCTCTCTCTCTCTCTCTTTCTCTCTCTCTCTCTCTCTCTCTCTCTCTCTCTCTCTCTACAGAATAAGACTAACTTTTTAATGGATCATGGACATTGTGACTAGTTGATAGACATGTATAGAATATGAACACCAACAGTGACTAATTGTTACATGTTGTCATAGATCATGAGAATAATAGTCATGTGCCACATACAAAGACAATGAATATAAATTAAAATATGTTACCAGATTTGCAATAAGGGACCACTTCTGGAAAAACATTTATGACATGATGCATGAAAAGGACAAGTGTTAAAACATCCCAAAAACTGTTTTATATACACACAGCTGCTATATATTTACAACTGTTCATAGTAACTGCATGTATGTATATAAAACTGTTATTAAATTGTTTTAACAGTTATCTTTTTCATAGTCTTGTCACGAATGCTTTGACAGAAGTGGTCCCTTATTGCAAATCAGGTCACATATTATTATAATAAACAAAGTAGAATCTGTTTAATTTGGACACCAACTGTTTGCTATGAATATGTTGCTATGATAGGATATATATATCTCTCTCTCAGTAAACAAACTAGAATCTGTTTAATTTTGACACCTACTGTTGCTATGAATATGTTGCTATGATAGGATATCTCTCTATCTTTCTCAGTAAACAAAGTAGAACTTCTTTTAATTAGGACACCAACTATTGCTATGAATATGTTTCTATGAATATATAACTAAATACATTACAATAAACAAACTAGATAGATTGTAATTCTAATTAAATTTGTGTACAGTGAATATTTAGTGCTTCTGCAACTGTATTGTCAGTGAAAGATCCAACTGTTGATATTACAGTGAATACTATTGACAATGTGTTACCTTTCTTCATGTCATTAAAACAAATTTTATTAAAAATTTATCACAGCAGCTTTTAGTACAATTTTTAGTACAGTTCTATAAGTATATATATGATCAAACAGTTACTTTTGTTTCATTCTGTCTTTAGGCAATTGCTTATACTTTGGTTTTTCAGCTGGAGGAGTGGTTAGTGCCTTCTTTATAACTACAGAAGATCCAACAGCACCAACTACTCCAACTATCCCACCAATAACAGCTCCAGTTGGTACACCCACAGCAGCACCTATAGGACCAACAGCTAGACCACAGAGACCAATACCTGCACCTATCCCAGCACTTGTTAATATAGCTGCACCAATACCTAACCTTAACAGTCGGTTATATGCAAAGCGATCTAACAGAGCCTTTTTTGTATCTTCACATCGGCTAATACAAACACGCCACAACTCTGTAAGCCAGTCTTCATTAGCAGCTAAAACACTCCTTTCTGTGTCATTTGAGGCTCTAACGTTTGCATCATTATTACATATGAGTTGTCTTCTTTTTACAGTACCAGCCAAAACAAATGGAATCTCATCAAAAATTTCCTCACTAATGATTTCTTTAGCATATTCTTTTACAGCTAATTTGAAAGCATTTATTTGCCTCTTAAGAGCAGCTATCTTTTGGTCATTACTAAGGTCACTTATGTCATTGTTTTCCAGCCAGAAATTGGTAAACGTAAGAACAAAAACAGATCGTTTCCATAAATCTTCGTCTAATCTTCGGCTAATTTTTTCCAAACTTTCTTTTATACTTCGATCAACTTTATCTGTCATTTTTAGGCAAATGAGTATAAGACTAAATCCATCGTTACATCTTTGATGAATGTCGCTCAAAATCTCCTCTTCATTTTGTTCTTGGTCAAAGAACCCTCTTGTGTCATGCATAATCACAGTAATACCACACACATTTTCTTCGTGGTGCTCAACAGAGCTATGCTTTGTAGGAGTTGGACTAGAAGATATCATTGCAATATTACCTCTAAGCATGGCATTGATAATGGTGGATTTACCAGCGCCTGTTTTTCCTAAAACAAGAATGGATATTTCTTTTATTCCTTTCGGCACCGTCCTATGAAAGGTGTTTTTCAGTGAGTACGTTAAGCTAGCGCTAGCCATGATGATCTGTCGTTGAACTCTGCTGATCATGAAGGTTACGTAACTTAACAGTTTTGAGTGTAAATTCCTAACATTCTTGTGGTTTTGCTGTTGGGTAAGGGATACTATATCAACAAGTAAGGCTGCCATAATATTTGGACTTTTTCTTTATTTAAAGATTAAGAATATATATCTAAATATTTATAATTAAACAGACCTGACGAAGGTGCCTGAGCAATAACAGTATCAATATGGCTTCTATTGTCCTGTAGGATTTGACATTTTGGTTATATAGCAGGTGTCTGTGGTTTTACAGGACATTAGAAGTTTTCCTGGTATCTACAGCTGGATTTTTCTTTATTTTGAAATCTAGGTTCTTTACTTTACTCTTAATAACTGACATAAATTGTTGTACATTAGACTTATTAAATAATTTAGTGTACAACAGACTCTTGTCAATTTATAACAATAATTATTTTACTGTTATAATAACTATCTTCCATTTTATAGTAGGATTGTTGTTTACTAGTTTACTGGAGATGATGATCAACTGGTTGATACCTACTATTTTAGAATTGGACTAAAATGAATATACAGATCTATATATTGCTGTATAAATGGATGGATGGAGATATAATTCCTTTAAGCTATATCTGTATTTAAGTCTCAATTATGGAAAATATCTGTCAATATCAGATGGCAGCTATGGTTCACCATCATAACAAAAATTGCACAGTAGGAGTGGTTGTGGTACATCCTAGAATATAATTATGTATAGTATGTATAATTTACAGGTGGTATATATATGTTAACACTTGTTACCTGCTGATCTTACCATCATTAACATCCAATGCATTTTCAAGATCTATGGAAAAATTATCATATTAAGAGAGTGTAATTTTACTTATACACATCAGTATACCTGACTTATCTGCATCTGTTTAGTTATCTTCAACGTTTTAGAACTTTGTTTCTACAAAAAGTAGCATTTATTAAATAATCATATGATAACAAACAATGTATTTAATACCAGGAGTGGAGAAACTGTTTTTGCCAAAAATGTGAGGAATAAGATAAAAACAAAAGCCTTCATTTGTTTCTTAGAAACAATTACTTTCTGAAGATCAAGAAAAGGGGAGCACTTTTATATACTCCACAAATGCTTAGCTGCATGTTATTATGTCATAAAAGTGGTACTATATTGTTACATACATTGTGATATATCCATCATAACTACCGGGCATTAATTACAAGCATAAATTACAGATATTGTATTTGTTAACTTCCTCATGCATATATATATATATATGTTATCATTTTGGAAGTGAACTAACTACCTGTCTTAAGTACTGCTTTTAGTACAATGTGTATTATCGATTGTTATAATAAAGACAAGTAAAGCTATTGTATTTATCATTGACATAATATGTGTGTGCATTCTTTAAAGATACTTGCCCTAACTACTTGTTAATGGTACACAGTTAAAGAATTTTCTGATATTTTTTAATTATTATTTTGAGTTGTTTTTATTTAAATAAAAATTAGTTACAATAATGATTGCAATGTCCTTTTTTCTTTACCTCAATTGTGTAAGAAACATACCACAGACCTCTTTTTTTATTAAATGCTATTGGAGCAATCTAATTGGTCAATTGATGTCATGATTGACATGTCCTATGACAAAATACATTAGTTGGACAGCCAAAAGTAGGAGAACTTGCATGTATAAATGACTACATGTAAATTTTAACTTTATAGTTAATTGACTTATTGATATACCATAATTTCATTAATCAAGTACATAGCTGACACTTTTGTGCAAACGTAATAGAAACTGCTGTATGCCAGAACAATCAAAGCTGATAGCTATTGTCATATTACTATTAATTATCACTCTTGATTTCTTGCTTGTAGAGTAGTCAGTTTGTGTAGATCAAAAGCTGAATGTGATATACAATTAACTCAGCTATTAGAACACTCTCTATGTATGTGTATTACTACTTTCACAAGATTTGATTGTATATGAAACCACTACCAATATAGAAATGATTTACAAAGATCAATCTATAAAACTTATAAAGGGCTTAAGATTAAAACCTTTGACATGACAACAACAAACCTTCATAACCAGAAAAAAGATAACACTACATAAAAATTAAAGTCTAAGATGATACTTTTGTCACTACTTAAAAATGTTATATCTTTGTCCAAAATTCGGTTCGAGTTCAGAGGTTGGTCACTTAGTGCACACAGCACAAGTAATAGCTCTCCTATTAATGTAGGGACCACATGGAAGGCCATAGCCACAAACTGCCTCTACGAAATAGAACTGAGCACCATTATTTTTTTCTTTCCTTCCATGTATAACATCAGGATAATAATCGACGCATTCATATTGCTTGTTTCTGTAGTGGTTATAGTAGCTTGTCATCAAGTATCCATAGTATTCTCGAGTCCATGATGTAGGACAAGATGTTTTAGCTGGTATCATAAGTTTAGTGGATTTCTTAGGAGCAAGACAAACTGCACAAGGAACATTGTAATCTTGTGTATTTCTGCTGAATACCCTGTTGCCAGTTTCATATTCAGCTCCATACATGTATGACTGCCATTTGGGATGAATAGTACTTAAATACTGAGGATCCTTTGGCAGGCAAAGATAGTTGGCTCCATCTCCCTTATGATTATACCAACCACCACCAGCATAACCTTCATAAATAACCTTCATACTAGGCATTAAGTACAAGCATAAATTACTGGTATTGTATTGGTTAACTTCCATATATATATATATATATATATATATATATATATGTATATGCGTCACCATTTTAGATGTAAACTAACTACGTGTCTTAAGTACTCCTTTTAGTACAATATGTATTATAGATTGTTATAATAAAGACAAGTAAAACTATTGCATTTGTCATTGACATAATATGTGTGTGCATTCTTTAATAAGATACTTGCCCTAACTACCTGTTAATGGTACATTTAAAGAATTTTCTGTTATTTTTTAATTATTAGTTTGAATACATAAAATACATTTAACTCAGATATTAGAACACTATCTTTAAACATGTATTACTACTTTCACAAGATTTGATTGTATATGAAAGCACTACTAATATTAATGATTTACAAAAATTGGTCTATAAAAACTTATAAAAGGCTTAAAATTAAAACCTTTGACATGATGATAACAAACCTACAATGCAAGAAAAATACCATCTGGGATAAGTAGTACTTAATGAGGATCCTTTAGCAGGCAAAGATAGTTGGCTCCATCTCCCTTTTGATGAAACCAACCACCACCAGCATAACCTTCATAAACAAGCTAAGCTTCTTGTCAACAAGTCTTCTTGGCCATTCTTGTATAAGTAACACCACCGCACCATTTGCTGGACCATCAGGAGAGATTGTGAGTATAATATCTTTTTCAGGTTTGAGTCTTATGTGGAGATCTTGATCAGTAACAGTGTCCTCATTTTTTTCTACTCTTGCAAAAAACAGTTATGTTAAATATTCTGATCACTGATAACTGCTGATCATACCATTGTTAACTTCCAATGCATTTTCAAGATCTATGGAAAAATATCATAGTAGGAGAGTGTAATTATACTTATACACATCATTATACCTGACTTATCTGTAACTGTTTCATTATCTTCAACATATTGGAACTTTGTTTCTACAATAAGTAACATTTACTAAAGAATCACATGACATAGGATATGGTATCAGCATATCATCAAATACACTATATTAAAAACAATAGCTTTATGTAGACATTGTTTATATTCATTCAATCTACCAGCTACATGTATTCATCTACCCATTACAAATATATAAACCATATACAAATATATCCATCTTTTGAATGAGTCTAATATAACAGACAACAACAAACAAAATAGTTACTATTAAAATAGAAATTACGGAAACACAAGTTGCCAAAGCTGACAGCAAATTATAATAGGATAGTGCATGAACCAGAACGGGGTAGCTTTCCCAGTTTAAAGAAACATGTATGATTCACTGTTATGCAACAGTAAAATTGAGAAATGATTTTTATGACATCATAAATGTATGTCATTTTTCAAATGCAATTAATTAAAATGCTGCATGTCACAAAAGGTTGGTTCCAAGCTCTGTACAAATCACTACTTTTATCATTGAAGTGCTTAAAATAAAAGTGGGCACCACTTTGCACAATTTCATTATCCTCTATATATAATTTTTATCAGCCTTCTTAGTATTGAATTTAAAGTAAAGCCAGAAATAAATAACATTGTGCTATCCTGTATTGTGCTATCCTTATATACACATGTAGTGTTACTGCATGCATGATAACACATGATGACAATATGAACATTGCTCAGGTTATAATATATAATGTATACAGTGTACACAGTAGTTCTTCATTCAGCAGTAACTATAATATTATTATAATTATGATGAGTTGAAAAATCCTAGCAATACATGCGTTCATCACTAGCTCATTAGTGGTTTGTGTAGTAGTGATCTTTCTAACATTTTCATATTGAGATATAGCTTTTGTGATCCATTAGTGGATTAACAGGAAATGGTACAGTATCTACAATGTAATAACAAATACTCAAACAAGACCATTAGTATATATATAATCACACACATACACACAGATTATTATAGGTCAATATTATGATACCATATGTAGTACACGTGTTCATCTCTAGCTTGTTAGTATAAAGGTAATTAGTGGCATTTTCACATGAGGCATGGCAGTGATCACTTGATCATGATGTGAGTTATTTAAGAATGTATTTACTTATTCCATTTTAGAAAGAAAGGATGGAAGTCTAATAGGGATTCCAAACCAAAGGATGATAGAGAAATGCAATGTTAGATCATTTCCTGCATCTTATCTACCCTCTTGTGTACAAACTAAGTTGTACAGATGTATAGAGAAAATAGAGGACAAATCACTGAATTTAACAACAGCCCATTTGGAAACGATCCTCCTTTTAATAATACAATAAAATGTGAGATAAATCCTTTGAACAACTCTCCCCATCTTTTGATGACATTTTCAGCACTGCAGTCAATAACAACAGTCTCTATTTGTTGACAATTTATTACTTTTTATTGATATAACATGTGGACTTTCTATTACTAATTGAGGTTTCCTTAACAATTAATGAGCTACTATATAAAACATTCAGTAAAGCATAGAGAACAAAATCAAGGCATATATAAAATTTGTATGGTGTAATAAATTGCCCATTATCAGATGTTACAAAGTCAAAGATAATAAAGTATACATATACAGTGCAACAAAAGACAACGAACTATACATAGTTTTTTTAAATGTAATGTTAATTTACAATGGATGGTCAACCAGGTAGGTCAACTGTGAATGACTCTAAAGGATTTGTATTAGATAAAAGATCATGAAAATTGATAATTAAAAGTCAATTTCATAATCAAAATAATTATTGTAGCTTTTCAGATGGCAATATATTATCAAAAAATTAATTTAAATTTATAAACATTTTGATTTATAATAAAATTAATATTTCTAATTTTTTATAAGAAATCAAATTTTCTTTTTATGATTGAATAAATATTAAAATTAAACCACTTTATAAACATTCTCTTTTTTAAAATGATACCAAATTTTGCTAAAGCTGAAATCAAGTTTTTAAAAATTTTAATTGAATACAAAATAGAATTTTGGGGTACGACCACTATTTGTACTAGATTAAAAACTAATTATAAATTTTTAAAAAGGTGAAATTAATTTTCTTATGTTGATTAAATAAATAAAGGAATTTTGAGAATTTAATTCAATATTTGCACTAGGTTAAAAATGCTTAAATAAACACTTCACTGACCCATTAATTTGATCACTTTAATATAACATCAGTCTCAAGGTTCAATATCATCTTCTACGTACGCATTCATTAAATGTGATAGTGAAGTTGTTAGACAACTATGAATGACTTCAGAGTTTGACAGTATGGCTCTCCTAGCTTTGTTTTAAATTATCCAAAATTCTATGAAATCTTTGAGAGTTAAGCCAATTTTGTGCCACAAGTTACTAATATTGGCTAATAGATTGATTAGCTTATGTTCAGTGGGAACTTTCCTCAAAGATTTGAATGTCTAAATAAAGAGAAGTAATATGTTAAAAGGAACAACAGTTATAAGTCTTTTATGTTACCTAAATGTTGAGTCTGAGGTAGTTCCTTTGTATCCATAGCTAGTATTATGAAAGCAGGTCAAGAAATAGTCTAATGAGCTAGGCTCTCATATTTGTTACAGTAATCCCTTTAATAATTAAATGATAATGACATGGCTTATTTCAACAAGTGTACACACATAAATTGATCATGTGATCATTATATCAATGATTGGTAGTAGATGTAAGACATGTCATATTAATATGCACATGTATAACAATGATATTATTATAACATGATAATATTACAATTGACTTTATTGTTGACAACTGGTATGAGTTAAGATATTCCTTATAATGGATGATCAACCATTTAGAAAGAAAGTCCTTCATAAATCTATTCAATATCTATAATACTTGATACATTAACTGTCTACTTGTACATGTATGTCTGTGGATTGATAATCTAATCTTTTGTCTCTCTCTTTTAATTTTGTATGTATCATTTAGTTCTAACACATAATAACTGTATTCAGTTTATCAATTGTCCCTCTATTGTTCTTAATAGAGACTCTCCTTTATGTTAGCTTAGCTATATAAATATTGTTTATTGAATGTTGGGTTTGTCTATTAACATCATTTCAACATTCACTAGATCTACCTGAGTGAGCAGATTTTTCAATCTCATCGATGTCTATTGTTGAACTTTAAATAAAATAATTTTTTGATACTGACTTACTCTCAGTAGTCTAGTTAAAATAGATAGTAGTCTAGTTAAATAAAATAGGCCATAATGACTTCTTTAGTTTGTCAAAATGGGATGCAATTAACATTCATTACTTGAGATCTTCAAGTACTCCCTTGAGAAACTAGAACTCAAAAGAGACCAGAAACATAGATACCTCCACAAATAGGGTTACAAATAATGCTTCCCCTACTAATAACAATTACATGTGCCAAGTGACCAACTGTGAAAGGACTTTTTTTGTTGGAGAAAGTTTTTTTAATAAAAGAAAATAAATTTTAAAAAACAAATAAATAAAAGTGAGCAAGAAGACAGTTAAGAATAAATAACAAAATACTTACTATTACACCAACTTAAGTTTATCTTTAAATGTTTCTTACAATATTCACAATGTTGCCTTGATAATTGTAGTCTATGTAATTACATTATTGTATGTACTAATTTTTTAAATGATCTACATGTTGTTTTTAAATCATCATTGTTCAGTGAAGTATTGTGGAGATCTAGTATTGCAGTGATGTAATTTTAGTGTCTAACCTGGACCCATTAGCAGATAAAGATACAGAAATATCCTAATCTACAGCATGACTATATAAACTGTAAGGATAAAAATGTTGAGGTAAGATTGTAGGTATGTAAATTCTAACAGTTCTTTTGGGCAGGTAGAAAATTAGTACAACGCTGTCCAGCCTTCATTACACAAGCACAGGTTTACCTAATCCACTGCCATTGGATCAAAAGCAGGACAGAATTATGAGAAAGTTTGTGAGAAAATGGAACAGTTTGACTTGACAATTGACCAAACATAAAGAAACAATCAGATTTATAATTATTGTGCTTGGAAGTAGCCTAAGACACCATGATATCAATTCAATGTATATGTGTGTGTGTGTGTGTGTGTGACTTACTTGACTTTCTGTCTACCAAATCTCTCATCAGTGTAGAATATTTCTGGCATATATTTCATGTCCTCCCAATCTCTCTCTGTTAATAACAACATACATATCTATACACATGCAATACATCTAAAGTACATGTGCGTATACAAAATACATGTATTATATCATGATATACATGTATCCATCCATTCATTATTGATCCATTTACAAGTACATGTACATACATGTGTGTCACCTTACCATGAGGAAATCCCATCACAAGGAATATCTTTTCAATTTGTTCTCTATGATATGGACTACTAGCCTCGACATTTTCTTCATAAATAAAATATAAGTCAATGTTATATCCATAGACACTTAGTCAATAGAGTCAAAAATTGATAGTGCATTGACAATGTATGAAGTAAATAATTATAGTTGTATTTGTATAGATTGTTAAAAGCAACTGAGGTATATGTAAGTACTAGATGCAGTGAAAGGTGATGAGGGTAAGTAGACTCTACATCATTTTGTGTAATATACCTCTTATAAAAGTCACATAAACTAATCAGGCAGAAGATAATACAGTTAACGAAGACCATTCAATATCATTATAGCTTATAACACCAACTAAGATTGCTTAGTGGAAAAACCCAGAACTGATATGGAAAGATGGTATATATTAGAGATTGATGATAATCCATTGTTGAGTTTGGTGAATACACCCATACATAAGACAATTGGAACTTCATAAATCTAAACTAGCTATACACGCTACACGCTTTGGCATTTTTTACAGGTGGCAAGTGACCAGCTCGGAGAGAGACAAAAAAGTCCGACATTTACTCTATTTTAATTGCCCACTAATTTTGTTAGTGAAAGAAATTGTTAATAAAAGAAGATAAAATCAAGATATTTTAAAAGAAAAAATAAAAGCGAGCCAGAAGACAGATTAAGAATTAACAACAAACTACCAGTATATAATTAGAACATAGAGAACTTAAGTCTGTCTTTAATAACTTGATAACTGTCTAATGTCTTACAATACTCTTCATGTTGTCCAGATAAGTATAGTTTCTGTATTGTAGCATTTTTCGTAAGTGACGTACATATTGCCTTGATATCTTTATTGTTCATTGAAGTATTGTAGAGATATAGCCTTGTCAGCGATGTAGTTGTTTGTATTAGATCTGCTATTGTACTGGTACTGACTGAAGTGATCTGATGATTACGTCCGATGTTCAACTTAATCAATGTTTGGTTTTTGGTAAGTCCTTCACAGATGGATTGAACACCATTATCAGTGATATGACAATAGGGGAGCTCTAGTTCTTTTAAAGTTGTGTTACTTAATAACATAATAGATAAGTGAGGCATATCTTTATCTGTGATACCAGTAACATTAGACAATACTAACTTCTCTAGTTTTGTATTAGTAAAAAGACTATCAATGACTTGTTCGATACCGCTAGTAATTGAAGAGGAGAACAGCTCTAGTCTCTTTATAGTTTTATTAGTTTTTAGCATCTCTGATAATATGGATACACATTTACTGTCCAAAGAAGTGTCCACTATATCAAGTCTCCACACTGTACACTTATTAAGATTGTTTATAATAACTGCAGTACTTTCAGGAGATGATGAGAAGAGACTAATACTCCATTCTTTTCCTGTTTGCTGTTCTTTTATTAATTTACTTATAACATCTTCGCTTTCTTCAACACTTGGTTTGGTGAGTATAACCCTATTGTTATCATCATACCACTGAACACTTTCTGTGTCTCCTGTTATAAAACAAAGTATATATATACACATCATAATATATACTATAACACATTACAATACACAGACGACACATTGAAGAAGAAAGGAAACCATTACAGTTTACTTACTACTGTTACTATTGTAGCAAAATTATGGAGGTAAAATAGAAACAGAATTTTAAACAGAGTAGAAGGTGGCGTTTTCTACTTTATTATACTGTAATTATTTTTGATGTTATAATCACAGAATTTTTAAATATTTTCATAATCCTCTAAATCACAAAAAGTTAAGTTATTTTTGTATTAAAGCATTCATATTTACTATATTCAAACCATTGCCGTTAATTGAAAGGACTTGCAGATCTTAGAAGGAACTATACCAAATAGCTAAAATGGATAAAACTTGACAAATAGTTTCAGATTTTTGCTAAAACTTACAAAGGATCATTTATGAGTGTCATCTTTCTTATAGGCATATAAAGTGATTCTTCACAACAAGAGTGGCCAGTGATATTACTAATACTCATTTCAATTATAGATGGAGTTAGCTAAGACACAGGCATGTGTAAAACCATTTTGTTAATCTTATCATAATCATAGCTCCGTTATATCATACTGACACTAAGGAGTGTATACTAAATATCAAAGTCATTTTTATATATTAATGAATTTAATTATTGTGGTTTGAGAATTATGAATATAATTGCACTACAATAATTTGTGGTTTTATAAATTTCATGAGTATTACCACTGTTGACTGTAAAAGATAGATTATCATCATAAAACCTTACTTGGAGGAGAGGTTTCCTCTTTATTACCAGCTAAACCTTTTAACTGATCTTTCAAGTCTAACATTGATGGAGATTCTAGTAGTGACAATTAAGATATATATATTATTAAGAATATTATATTATTACCTGTAGTTTCATGTGTGTATTCTTCTTGGCTGAATTTTATTTGTGTTTCCTTAAGTTCTTGATCAGTTACCGTTTTATGAGCCTTAGGTATGAACACTAGATCTAGTATCAATGCAATGAAAAGTCACTAATACCAGTTACCTTTCAAGCTCTGCTTTAACTCCTTAATCTGTTGGTCTCTCTCTCTTAGTTGTAAAGTCAATGACGTTATTATATCTTGTAGTGTCTCTAGCTCTTTCTGTCTCTCAGCAGACACTGACAGTATATTCTTCTCAATTGCTTTATATAAAATGAGAGGAGAATTGAGTGTAAATATACTATGTAATACTGACAATGACAAGATTGGACTTGTGATTGCTGATGTATTACTTTGTTTACCTTCTTTTGTTTTCACAAGTGATGTCAAATCTTTAATTGTTCTTTCTTTCATTTTTCTCATTTCTATATAAAGGAACAGTAAGTTATATATCAGATACATCACATAATACACAGCTATTAAATAAAACAGTAGTTGTACACAATATACCTTCATTTTGTCTAACAATAGATGATATTTGCATAGTCATCTTTTTCCGGATCGTTTGTTCTTGTTCCAAATGACTTCTCAATTCCTTTATGTTCTCTTCTACAATAGCTATAACCTCCTTTATATCAATAAACAATACATGTAGTAACTGTTGTCTAATACTACTACCTTGTCTCTTTGATATTTATCATAAATGGTGCAATATCCAACTGTCAGTTGGATTAATCCTTTTTTCTTCATTTTTTCAAGCGAGTCCTGAGCTTTGGAAATAAGTGACATTGTTAGACTAAATGGAAAAAAGCAGGTCACAACAATAGAGTTGCCCTTTCTTATAACACATATTTGCACATTTTCTTCAATTGATTCAGCAATAATATCTCGAATATCTTGTAGTGTATACCCGGTAGGATCCCAGTCTAAGACAAAGATAGCTGTCTCACATTTGAGAAGAGGAGTTCTTGTTACTTTAAACATTTCACCCAGACAAAGAGAAGCTTTTGTTTTTTCACAAAATGACTGAACATCATCTTTGTACGCTTGTATATGTGTCTCAGCTTCTTTGATATCAAAACGCTCAACGATACCCTCAAGACAATTGATATTAATCAGTGTACAATGATTTCTCACAACAGTTAGTATTTCATCAATAGATTCAGTGTTGTCTATTTCTGATTGAAGGTGAGAGTAACCATCTTCAAGAAATAGTTTGAGTTCCTCCAGAGGTGGAGGGCTCGCTTTAATAGCTTTTCGAATGTTACTGAAGGTTACTGCAAACTTTCTTCTAATAGACCCAAATGTAGAGTCTAATTTGCGAGGTATTGGAACACCTCTTGTCAATGAAGTTTCATCTATAAAACTTAAAAATGAAATTGTTAAAGCTCATAACTAACTTTGACTTAATGTTGATTGGGTCTCAAGTGACAATGGATTATCTAATATTAGATATAATGAAATACATTTTACTTATGTAGTGACTACCTTTACTAACTGCAGTAATACTAGGTTGTACTTCTTCAGCATCATCTTCAAAGAATATTTTCTCTAAGAAAAATGATTTATATAAAAATTATATTTTAATAACTAGCATTTTTATACTTACCATAATCTTTTAAGATACCCTTAGCACATGGTACATTGCTTGTAAACTTTAACAGTACACTAGCAAACACCTCCAGGTGATCATAATTGACATGTATAGCATGACGTACAGCTTTTAAAACAAGAAAAATTGCTTCTTTTTCGGAATGAGACTTTACAGTAGTTTTCACATTAAATAATGTCGTCTGTGAAATAACTCCCTCTCCATGAAGTAGTTGAGCTACTCTAATAGGATATTGAAGAGACTGAGCAAGGGTGCCATAATAACAACGTAAAATGTCACTAGCATGATCTTCACGACAACTCTGAGTATGATCTGTTGTTGCTGTCTCTTGAACCACCATTGACATCATCTCATCATGTGGACATTTTTGAGCTAAGCAGCAAAAAATTGCACATTGAGTTAGTAGTGAGTGAAATTCTTACCATATTCACTGATAATTCTCTCAGATAGAATTTTTGTCTCTTCAAACTTGGACAGTACTGTAGCTAGAACTTTCAAGTTCTTGTGATCTGAAGATACTGCTGTATGTATAGCAGATAATAGAGTTGTCTTTTTCTCATCTAAACTTCCTTCTAATGTCTCCATCTTATCAATTGTTTCTTCATTGATACATCTCTCACTAAATAAGAACTGGGACACTTTTACAGGATTGATCAGAGACCGTGACAGTGTACCAGTATGGCACTGAAGTATACCAGTTGCTTCAGTATTCCGATACTGAGAGTCCATTCCTAAAATGAGAACAGTACACAATCTATAAACAAACTAGTAATATAACATTTATAACCAGATGTAAAAGGTTCTTGTACTTACTAGTAGGGAGACTACTGGAATTTCTCAATGTTTGCTCATACTCATGGGCCACCGTGATTTCTTCAATGACTTCCTTCCTCAAAGCATCTACCACTTGTGTTCTGGTAGCATTAGGGTTAGTATCTAACCACAACTCAAACATTTTTGTTGTTTTGTATGTGGAGTCATCTGGTAGTTTGTGAATATCTTCCAACTTCTTAGCGTTCAGTTTTAGCTGAATTCCCAACTGATACCATTTACTACCAATACGAATATGTTCACATAATTCATCAAGTGTTGGTTTCTCTTCTAGAATCTCCTCGAAAGTTTGGTGTCTTGTAGCCATTGCTTCTTTTCCGACACGCCCAGGTAGCGTTAATAAGCAATGCCACACCCAAAGTTCTTAATTGGTGGGCGTAATATTGCCTGGAACCCCACCCCCCGTGCCATTCCCTACACTTACAACATTATCAATTTGCTATTGCGCCAGATTTGATAGATGATAGTTAAAACCTCATAACCACCAAATTGCATGATGATTAAAGATCAAAACTCACTGTATAACAACCACAATAATATGTTGTTGATCTAGTAATCTAATATGTATTGATAGCATTAATAACAAATGCTATTTCAATGGATAAAAGCTCCACTCAAGAATCAAAACACTCTCATGCATCCAGCAAATTACTTCCTAAACAAGCACCAAATACTTTAAAGAGGCCTCAAGTCCAGCCTCCATCTGTGACCATGTTATCCATTTATAAAAAGAATTGGTAAATTATGACAAAAAAATTACAAAACAAAGACAAATATTGTAAATAATAAGATGTGTGTTTAAGTGTACTTGTTCACTGTCTCAATTTGATCAATAGAAGCCCTTATCTTATCTGCTGTATACGAAGTAACATTATATATGATAATAGACAATGCTAATTTTATAAGTTGTACGCTCAATGACAAACAGAAAATTATTTTAATATAAAACAAAGACAATTTGAAATCGAATTTTTTTGAAAAAATAATGTGGATATTATTAGTATTGATTTGTTAATACCAAAACTCATTAAGTTTACGAAACAGGAGATCATCTATACTTGTATTATTAAGTTTAATACCATCCAAATCATGTAAGGCAATAAACTCAACGATGTGACAGGGAAGACCTATTGATCGGTAAGGAATGGATTCAGACACAATACATTTTGCTGAGAGACAAGCGAGAGGAAGAGGAGTCAAAAAGTAATCATCGAGATAAGGATTGGTAGATACGCGCATATGTTGGTCAGGTTTATAAACAGCATCAAGATGAGCTCCATGAGCAAGAAGCAATGATGTAGCTTCTTTTGTCTGAACTAAGTTCAGAGGTCGATAACCAGTCCACCCAACTTTGTTCACAAATGGATCACCACCTGACTCTAGTAATATAGACAGAAAACAATCACTCAGTGTTCTTTTATCATATCCTGATAAAGCAATGTCAAGAACATTTATGTGTAATTTTGACCCAATTGAAAACTTAGGACATTTTGCTATGACTTGTTGACAAAGACTAGTCACATCAAGAATGTTGAGTGGGTTTTTAGATAGACTGTCAAGCAACCTTAAACAATTTTTCCAATTATAGAAGGAAACAAGACGATCATCCACTTCTATATAGTAATTTACCTCATTGTAACTCGTGAGCATTTCCAAACTCATTCTTTGACACTCTATGAGATTAGATACAATTGCTTCAAGCTTAGTACTAAGATCTTGTACTTCCTGAAGCCCTTTTAAAAGTTTATCCATTCTTTTACTAATACAGTAATATCCATTTTTAATTTGGAAAAAAAGATCACTTTGTTCACTTCTAATACCTTCTTTAAAACGTGATAGAAGCATCTGAGTACCTCGAAGCCACAAAGAAAGACCCTCAGAAAAGTGATCAAGTACTATCGTCCATCCTCCATACATAAACAAAGAGCTAACAACAGTAAAATGACCATAACCAAGACATCGTTCTCTGATAATAAGACATTGATAGGCTAAGTTAACTTGTGTAGTAGTGTTAGTTAAATTGGAATAAATTTCATTTAACTGTTCAACAGAAATCACCTCTGATAGACCACCATAATATTCAATAGGCTCTGATATAAGAGGTGGTGGTAGCTTCAATTTGGCTTGGAGGATTAATCCTTCCTTGATAAGATCATAACATGCTTTGATGCTATCTGTAGCAGGTGAATTAATGTAAATATTCCAATATAACGAGAAAGTAGCATTAACTAAAATGCTATCAACCTTGAGACGAGGAGGACAAAGAGGATGTTTAGTGATAACATCAGTAATCTCTTTAGGATTATTGCGTGGTTCTGGTGAATTTTCATTCAAGAAATCATCTGAATCTACAAAGAAATTTATCTTATCAGCAAAAAACAAAGCATGTGCTTTATGTGTTGGTGGAAACCAGTTAGATTGTATTTTTGCTGACAAAAGCACATTTATATTATCTGCACAACCCCAGCCATCACTTACAGCATGATGTAGTACATTATAGCCACATTCATCAGTTAGAGTAGCATCAGCACCTGCTTTAAGAAGCAATAAGATGATGTCTTTGACAGGTCGCTCTGTTCCACGAACAGCATACATTAACACTGATTGCCCCTTATTATCTTGACAATGAATATCTGCTCCAACTTTTATTAGATAGCTAACAAAATCCTTGTTTGGAGAGTGTTCATTAACAGCTCTTAATAAAGGGGTAATAGAAGAATTGTCAGGTATATTAACTGATGCTCCATGAGACACCAGTAATTTTAAAATTTTAGTCGAGGAACTTTTAACAACAGCATGAACTAGAGTCTCTTCAGATGCTATTATGATTCTAGCATTGTGACGCTGAAGGTGAGGATAAGGATAGACAATACGTTGGTTGATGTCAAACTTTTCTGCATGATGTTTTAGTACATACTTGACTAAGTAGATATTGTCAGAGCGACAAGCTTCATGTACTACTGATATAAACCCACTAGTAAATGTAGCTGGACCAATATATAAATTATTTTCACTTAGATACTGCTTAAGATCACTCATTACTTGTTTTGATGAAGTAGTACTTGAAGGGTTTTGATGTGCCGACACTCGCTTAACCCAGTGCTTAATTTCTTCAGTTGATAGTAACCACTCCATTTTCACTTTAGCCCTCGACTTCCTGCTAACACAATATTGATTGATATTGGTTACTAATTGTGTGTAGGTGTTTCCGTTTTCTACTTCCCTAAATGACAGAGATTTTCTTCTTGAAATCCTAGAGTAAAGTTGTATAGCACAGAACTTGTAAGAGGTTATTTGTGTAGAGAGTGGATGCCATGCCTTAAATATATAAATATGTTGTTGAACATAACTAAAACTTTTAAAATGTGTTACAAGAATCATATGGAACTTCTACAGATGGTTGCAAAAATCACTGCTTATTTTATCTTTTTTACATGATTTGATCAGAATTTTGTGATATGGAACTAAATTAGAAAGCCTTACCAACACAAGTTATCATTACTGCTAAATGAAAGTTGTCCGTAGCTTACAATGAGCAGTATATCACATCGCTTTCTACATTGAAACAAAGCAGTAATTTTTATGAGCCTACTATTAGGTTGAACAACTATTTGACCACTGCCATTCCCAATTTACATCAAATGGCTTGTTCCAATCTTGTTGTAATTAAAAAATCCATCAAATGGTTACATGACCTTCCTGATGATCAACAACTTAAAGTGATAGATATATATAGCAATTGAGTCAAGACAAAGTGTGCAAAAAGAATATCAACATGAAGTAGAGTAGAGAGTTAGAAATAGAGATAAGAAATGGTACATGCATATTTGATACAAGAAGCTTTAAAACAAAAGACATGCACAGATAGAGAGAGAAGAACTTTCACAATTACACCTATAACCTCAGAAGAGCTTCATCAACTTCTTGATAACATAGCTGGTCAAAGTATTAGCGTCACAAACAAAGAAGCCGGAAGTGCTCTTGTTAGGACACAGATAAAGATAAGAAAAAAGTTTTAAAGCAATAGTCATTTATGAAAGCAATCCTTTCTGTGCAAAATTATAAAGAACTATAAGATTCCATTGAGCAGATCTGAGTGCTTGGCCTTTGTTCAAGATCCTAAAACTTTGGTTGAGAGAAACATCTGTCATAAGCTTATGATAAATGAAACAAGTAAGATTAAATGATATTATAACATACAATGCTCTGGAGATGATTTATAAAAAATCAATTGCAACAATGTGGGGAACACACTCACATATCAATGACTCACAACTCTTTAATGTGGCAAGGTATTGTCAGTTTTTGGTTGGTCTAAGGTGTGTGTTTCAAGTCCATAAAGACCTTAAAATATAGGAATTTTGGGCTCTAGCAATTGGGGAATTGGTTGAAATTGTATGACTTCTGATATATTAATGAGTGCCAGAATTTAGAGACTTTAAAAAGCTTGTTTCTCATATCAATTATATATTGAGGGCTATTTGTTTTGATCATGTTATTAATTTGAAATGAGTTCAATGTCTTTTTCCATCAGGCTGATTGCTGTGAAGCTAAAATATCAATATTCTAGAATAATGATGTTACTTGTTAGTGAATGAGTGTATGGAGTCTAACACAAGTTTTGCTCAATGATCTAATAGTTCTGACAGTAATTTATTATTTGCTTGTTTGATTCTCAGGTCATTTTATAGCATGTTATGACTGGTACAACTATATCAAGTGAACCAACATATCTTTCCTTCGAACAATTTAATTTTAACCCTTTGTTTACGCTCGCCTTTATAGACGTGCAGCGCTGCAGAATCAATTCTAGGAGCGATTTTAATAACAGCCATACTATTATACAACCAATATCAGGAACTCAACCCATCTGAAACAGTGGCGTAGCTGGGCCCTATTTGATGGTTGGGCCTTAATAATAATAATCATGTTAATTAACTATTTTATTAATAATTTCTAGCTATTAGTAGAGGGTGTGTCCAATTTGTTTTATTAACTATTAACAGTATTAAGACAGTCTGATAGTTCTGTTTTTGTCGATCCCTTCGAATTCTTGAATAGTCTCTTCAATAAAGGTTGAAACGGAACAGAGGTCTCTCTCCAGTGATAGCAAGGAAATATCAGCAAGTCTGTTGTTGGACATTGTACTTCTCAAATGAGTTTTGATCCTACCTAATGTTTAAAAACTCCTTTTACACTGAGCCGTACTCACAACCAATGTCATGGCAACATGTATGAGTTTGTTGATGGTAGGAAAAGCAGCTTGCAATGGCAAAAAATGAGTATATGCGTCAAACAGAGTTTCAGCGTCCTGTCTTTGAGAACCGGTCTCTTTACAGGTCTACTATTGCTGATACTTGGTGAAAAAAAAAACGGCACAGAAAGCAGAAGGCAGCGTCTTTCTGGACTGAATATTCCAATCAAGAATATTGCTTATACCAGTCAGAATTAAATGACCTCACTTTATCTGAAAAGAAGGTGACTGGAAATTTGATAAGAGGTTGACAAGGTATAGATGATGCTGTTGACGCGATGTCATTAATAATACAACTGAATACAGTTATAGATGAAGTGCACAGAGTCAGTTTGTTTGCTGTCGGCATTACATCAGCAACAGTCTCCCTCTCATTCTCAGATACTTCTATAGGTTCATACTGATACTCTAACAGGATAAGGTATGTAAGTGTACATCAGTGCATGCTTTCTTCTAACCATTTTCATTTCTCCCTTGATTATGGTAGTCATCAATATCAGTGGCATCAGTGCTCTCATACCTTCTCCTTTTGGTATTGTCACTTCCTTTATTAACAGCTGAGGTTGAAGACTTATTGATACAGTTAAACAGTGACAGCTGCCTACTCATATTACTACATGTGGTTTCCAAAAGCCACCCCCACTAATGTATTGAATAGCCACCTCAATAGTTATTGTATAAACATTAAACAATGAATATAATTATTATTTACAATGAATATAATTTTAAAAAAATGATGGTATGGCTAGGCCCCCTCAGGCCCTACCTCAGCTACACCACTGATCTGGAATATCATTGGAATGTCCATCCTCGGCTTCCGTAATTATGAGACATTGTTCTGGAATGGGGTGCACTACTTTCACTCGATCTGATGAACGGAAGTGTTTTGCACGTGACTTACTGACTTTTTTATGAGTTAGTAATAATAGATGAACGGAAGTGTTTTTTTATGAGTTACTTTTTTATGAGTTAATAATAATCGTTATCATCAAACTATTGTTATTGTCTGATGAGGGGAAACTTGAGAAGGACCTTGTATAGGTGAGGTTACAAGGACCTATATGAAAGCAATTGACCTGTCATTATGTAAGTTGCATATATATACATTATATAGTGTACCTGTGGAGTACATCTTCTTTTCACACAAGATTGTTTTTGTTTCCCTGCCCCTCCAAATTTCTTCATATCCAAACAGTACTTGCAAATACTACAATCCCTTTCTGTACATCCAGCACACTTACCACATCTCTTACGCTTTTTACCAACTGTATAATGCATTTTATGTATTAACTGTATACACTATGATAGAACATTTTTACCAGTTTTCTGGAGTAGGTTTTGCCCTTGTAGACAAGTGGTTTTGAGTAGCCTGTATAATTTCAACTTTTTTGATTTACACAGAATTCTCAAATTTGTCCATGTACAAGAGGGCTTTCCTAATTGCCAAGTGTTTCAAAAATGGGTAAATGTTATTAAATATGTATTTCTGTTCATTATACACATACAATGTACAATGAATTTTGTGAATAATACCTTTCTGAGTTTGGAAGCTTTCTGACCAACACGATGTCGATGATGCCAGTCACTTTTGTGTTTCCCTCGTCTGACATATTTGGGCAATGATCGATATTTCTTAAGTATCTGTTGGGCTCTTTTTTGAACTAGCTTTCTTGCATTAGGATGCAAGAAAATACCCTCTGATTTAGGAAGCTTTCCTTTAAATTCTGTCATAAGTTTTTCCACACTTTCAGTAAGAGCATTTAAATCTCCTGGACTTTAAGAGCTGTTCTTGCTTGCTCTCCCTCCAGTTTTAGAGACTTTTAGAATATCTATGAATGAATAATGATAATATAATTCAATTAATGTATATGTTCTACCTTCTCTTTTGGAATTTTATCCATTTCAGGACCCCTAGAATTGATGTCACCTGGTGAGCTGTCAAGATCATTGGTAATCTCCATTGATGATATCAATAACAATGACTTGTCAAAGAAAGTATCCAGAGCATCAGTATCTGTACTGAGGTAAGCACTCTTCTTATAATTTTCAGGTAGTTTATCCCAGTTCCATAAGGGATAGAATTGAAACACTGCCCAAAAGTGTTTGCAAGGAATGTGCCATTGTGTCCAATCTCAACATGTACAGGATGGACTTGTTTCATCTGAGCTAACACCAAACAATACTGTGTGGTGGTTACCACCATTAGACCCTCTAACACTAAATTTGACATAACTATCACTAATTAGGCACACATCTTCTTTAGTATACTTGAGTGATTTGATTGTCTTTCCATACAGCTAATAATTACTGATCGTGGTCAGCCTTGTAGAAAGTTGGGTACAAAAGACTTATATGAACAGTATTTAGAAGACTGTTTGTAGTTTATGAAGAGGTATTATTGATAAGTCTCTGGAAGGAACACCACCACTATGAGAGTAGCTACAGCAGATAATGTCATCAGCTTTTTTCGAGGTAAGAAACTGTACTTCAACAACTTCTTGAGTGATTCGGTGCCATTGTTAGTATCAAATGCTGCATGAAATTTACGATCACGGAATGCTCTAGCCCATAGCTATAGAGAAACATGACATGCAATATCTTAGTATGTACAAAGCAATAGACCTACATGTACCTAGTGTGACCTACATGTACCTAGTGTATGTATGTATGTATGTTATGTATGGTATGTATGGTAAGTATGTATCTATGTAGGTACATACCTTGGGTGAAGAAAGCTTTGGGTGTATACGCTGTGCATATCCTGCCGGTCCTCTTTTTTGATGGAAGGAATGATGGGCCTCCTCTGTTGGTAAAAGTACATGATATTTTGTATTTATTGTAGTAGATACCTCTTATGTTATAGTGCTGACCAAACTGGCAATCAAGTTTGCGTATTGAAGAAACTGTGAATGGAGTATTGTCAAATTCAAGATTGCAACCATTTATTGTTTGATTCCAGAAGATTCTTGATTTTGTCTAATATTGTTAATAAAGGATAACATGTACTGTATAATTATATTATTTAAGTGCAGCAAAAGATAAAATTAATACAGAAATGTTGATACCTTGGATTGACTCTGGTCTGGTTCATGATTTTTTTTGTTCACATGGGGACACATACTTTTTACTGAGCTTCGAGTGCCAAAAGAGCTTTAAGTTGCTATCTTATGACTCTCCAGCAACTCTTCAACATTGTCAACCACACCAGAGTAATAGTGCAGACCAACAGGATGGAGATCACATGCCCAAGGTGGCTCGGATGAAGTATCTTCCTTTGCCATTGTGAGTAATAAAGTTAAAATTGAGAAATTCAGAGTAAACACTCGTAAACACATGTGAGTTGATTAAAATGTCATGTGACTTCCGTTCATCAGATCGAGTGAAAGTAGTGTACTCCGTTCTGGAATGTTCTATATATAAAGTAAAATTCTTACACCCCTTTTGTTCTCGTAATTAGTAAATGTGTCGAGATGTCTATTTGTCCACCAAGCGAGACCAGCCAACATGACGAGCTATTATACGAGAGATATAAGAATTTATGGAACCAAATGGAGAGGTATAAATATCATATTAAACTATTACAAGACAGAATTAAAAAGGGAGATTTTGAAGGTTTAAGTTTTATGTCTGATGAAGAACTACGATTGACTGATGCCCCTCCTATTATTCCAGCAAGACATGTCGATGTCGACATTGTTGAACTCAAGCAAATTTTTCCACAAATTGAGATGTACACTCAGGATCAAATACAAAGTGAACGTGAATTATTAAGCCAGAGATATTCAGATGAGAAGAGAGAATTAGAATTAGAATTTGCAAGAGATTATGAAGAAATGGAGATTGAGAAAGAAAAAGTGAAAGCTGACATTGAAAGAGTAGAAGAAAGGGATAGAATGTTTGATGAAACTGTAAGCATCAGAGTAGGTGACATAGTAACAGATTTTCAAGAAAGAAATCGTGAAGCTAATGAAATGATAGCTGAGGCAGAGACTATAAGACACAAAGCTGATGCTCATGACCAATGGGAAGAAACAAAGCAAAGAGCCAACACTAAACGTGCTACTTCAAACAATATGACAGAAGATGTGAAACAGCATATAGAATCTATTTTAAAAGATAGATTTAGTTTCATTAGTTCAGTTGTCGCTTTTAATAATCGAGCTGGAGATGTACGACATTTGCCATTCGCACCTAAAGGTAAGGTTTATTGGTTCACAGGGGATTTTTCTGGTGATGTACCCGTATTTAGTCCATCTACAAGAGAAGAGTTTGAAAGAAACCCACGTTTGTATTTGAAAAAACCTCAACAACAATAATTAGTGTTTACATTGTTTTGTTTAGTTCTGGAATATTTTGTAGATTTTTCTTTATGTTATAATGGATAAATTTATTATCTTTGTAGATTTTGTACATAACGGTGGAGATGGACAAGAAAATTGTTACATGTGTGTTGTTAGGATACATTTGGGTCTGGATGTTTGATTAAGGTCATATTGGAACATACAATGAAGATTTGTATCTTTTACAAATTATTTACCCAGTAATGGCAACTGTTAGATAGGTGGCACAATAAAGTGAGAGTATGTTCTGCTCCACAGAACACTTAAATTACTGGCTAGTAAAATCAGGGCCACTATCAGAGACATTATGTATTGAAAAAATATCCTTCAGTTCATGCATGCACCAAACTATTTCCTAAACAAACACCAAATACTTTAAGAAAGACTTAAGTACACCCTCCATCCATGACCACACTATCTATTTATGAAATGAATTGGTAAGTTATGACAAAAAACATTACTATACAAAGGCAAATTTTGTAAACAATAAGCTGTAGGTTTATTAAATGTGCTTGTTCAGTGATCAATAGAAGCCCTTATCTTGTCTGCTGTATAAGAAGTAACAACATTATATATGATAATAGACAATGATAATTTTATAAACTCCACACTCAATGACAAATATAAAATTAATAATTTGAATATTAATTAAAGACAATTTGAAATCAATTTTTTTGAAAAAACATTGTGTATTATTAATAGTAATTTGTTAATACCAAAACTCATTAAGTTTACGAAACAGGATATCATCTATACTTGTATTATTAAGCTTGATACCATCTGAATTGTGGTAACTTAACCTTTGGACTTCCGTGAAACCTTATGTGTATACAATCTTTAGTTTGTTTGAATATGACAAATCATATTCCGAGCTAGTTGAGGTTCTTGATAAGCACTTCAATCCGGCGCCGTCTGTCATAATGCAACGTTTTAAGTTCAATACACGGGCAAGAAAGGAAAGTGAATCAGTAGCTACATACGTAGCAGAGCTCAAGCGTCTAGGTGAGCATTGTGAATTTGGAGAAAACTTTAATGAAATGGTTAGGGACTGACTCGTATGTGGAGTTAATAACCTTCGCAAACAAAACCGTTTGTTACAAGAGTCAACTCTTACGTTTACAAAGGCGTTCGAAATCGCTCAGTCCATTGAAGCAGCTGCTAAAGATGCTGCAGACCTTCAAAAACTCGTTCCAGTTTCTTCATCATCGGTACAACATTTGCAGAGTAAGCGTTACACTTGTTACTGTTGTGGAGGTAATCACCAAGCAAATATTTGTAGTTTCAAGAGTGCAGAATGCAGAGCTTGCGGTAAAATAGGACACATTGCCAGGGTTTGGAAAAGTAAAACTAGACAAACCTCAAGACAACTCTCTCATGGTGCTCTAAAACAACCCGCTGGTGCATGCAAACTACAACAAAAATCTGTACACTCCCTGACCTCAGATCAATCCCCTGCTTCAACCTCAGACCGCCCTCAACCTTCTAATAAAGTGGACAACACCAACACCCTGTTTACTTTACCTGGGAAAGTCAAACCCTGAGTTATTACAGTTAATCTAAATAGTGTTGATGTGTCTATGGAACTGGACACTGGAGCTTCATTGTCAATAATAAGTGAAGAAACCTTTTGTTGTATTGCTTGGCCAATGGACAACTTACAACCTACTGATATTGCACTTACTACTTATACAGGTGAGAGTCTCAGTATTATGGGTACTTACAATGTCCAAGTTTGTTATCAGTCACAGGTGCATACACTTCCGTTAATAGTTGTGAAAGGTCACAGTCCAAGCCTCTTTGGTAGGAATTGGCTGGAAAAGATCAAAATAGACTGGAACTCCATTTGTGCTCTTCAGAACTCATCTTCATTGTCATGTCTCCTCGATAAATATTCTTCTTTGTTCTCAGATACATTGGGACTACTTTAGGACACCACAGCTAAACTTAATGTACATCCTCAAGCCACACCGAAATTTTTTCAGAGCCAGACCAGTGCCATACCGTCTTAAAGACAAAATTGAAAAAGAACTCAATCGTTTACAAAAGTTGGGCATCATCTCCCCAGTGCCACATGCAGATTGGGCTGCTCCCATAGTCCCCATTTTGAAACGAGATGGTAGCTTGCGTCTCTGTGGCGATTATAAAGTTACTGTTAACCAAGCCCTTACACCTGATACTTACCCACTACCCCACGTAGAAGATATTTTTGCTGTTCTACAAGGTGGAACATTGTTCACTAAATTAGATCTCAGTCAAGCATATCAACAGTTGCCTCTTCATTCAGATTCAAAGAAATTCACCACTATCAATACTCACAAGGGACTATTCCAATATGAATGTTTGCCATTTGGTATTTCTACAGCACCTAGTATTTTTCAGCGACTTATGGAAAGTCTTCTGTGTGATCTTCCTAATGTTTGTGTATATATTGATGACATCCTAATCTCAGGCAAAACAGAAGCAGATCATCTATGTAACCTTGAACTAGTGTTGTCACGACTTTCATCAGCAGGAATTACATTGAAGCGCTCCAAATGTATTTTTGCTACAACCTCAGTAGAATACTTGGGCCACATTATTGATAACAAAGGACTGCACCCATCACCATCAAAAATACAAGCTATCCAACAAGCACCTGCTTCTACAAATGTAATAGAGTTAAGAGCCTTTTTAGGACTCGTAAATTATTATTACAAGTTTTTGCCAAACTTATCCAGTACCTTGTCTCCACTACATTTACTTCTACGTAAAGGTACTACATGGACATGGACAGAGTCTCAACAAACTGCCTTCAACAAAGTTAAACAACTTTTACAATCTTCTTCTCTGCTAGTACATTTTGACAGCAAGAAACCTTTATTACTATATTGTGATGCATCCCTTATGGAATAGGAGGAGTGTTAGCTCACAGTATGTCAGATAATTCAGAAAAACCAATAGGATTCACTTCTCGTACCTTGAAACCAGAAGAACATAACTACTCACAGTTAGAAAAAGAAGCATTGGCAATTATCTTCTCTGTAAAACGTTTTTATCAGTATTTATATGGTACTCATTTCACACTGTATTTTGACCACAAACCTTTGGAACAATTATTTAGTGAATCTAAGCAAATCCCTGCTATGGCTTCAGCCAGAATCCAACGCTGGGCACTAACACTTGCTGCCTACCAGTATACCATCAAACATAAACCAGGAACTAGTATGTCAAATGCAGATGCCCTCAGCAGACTACCACTAAAATGTAATTTCACTGATTCACAACTTCCCCTGCCAGGTGACCTATGTCATCTACTAAACCACTTAGATCAGTCTATTGTAACAGCATCTCAAATAAAGGTATGGACAGATAAAGACCCACTCTTATCACGAGTTAGAAAACTAGTACAGAATGGATGGAACATCACTGAACCTACACCAGACCTTGCTCCAGTTCACAATCGGAATTCTGAACTCAGTGTACTAGATGGCTGTCTCTTATTAGGTTCGCGTGTCATTATACCAGCAGCTGGACATCAAATTATCCTCGACCTGTTACACCACACTCACCCAGGAATCACAAAAATGAAGATGCTCGCTCATTCTTATATTTGGTGGGAATTGATGCAGATATCAAAAAAACAGTTCAAGATTGTATTACTCGTCAATTGAATCATTCAGACCCATCAAAAGCACCACTCCATATCTGGGAATTTCCACAAAAACCATGGAGTCATGTTTACATTGATCATGCTGGACCATTTTTAGGTAAATTTTTCTTCATTCTGATAGATGTACACTTGAAGTGGCTCGAAGTACATATTGTTAATTCATTGTCCTCAGAAGTCACCATTCAGAAGTTACAACAGATTTTTGCTACTCATGGACTCCCAGAACAGCTAGTATCTGATAATGGAACAGCCTTTACCAGCTATGAATTTTAATTGTTCATGAAACAATGCGGTATCCATCACATTCGAACATCACCATATCACCCAAGCTCAAATGGAATAGCAGAATGTGCAGTTCAAACATTTAAGTCAGCATTAAAGAAACTAGAAGGTAATATTCAAGATCGTTTAACACAATTTTTAGCTCGCTATCGTATTACACCTCATTGTGCAACAGAAATGTCTCCAGCAGAACTACTCATGGGAAGAAAATTAAGGACTACATTGGACCTCGTTCACCCAGATTTATCACGCAAAGTAACCAGTAAACATTACTCCAACACTGAATCAAAGAAAACTCTTCATATGTTTAAAGTTGGTGATAAAGTCTTTGCTCGTAATTATCATGGAACTCGTACCTGGGTACCAGCAGAAGTAATTCAAGTTACTGGTCCAGTCTCCTATAAAAGTTAAAACATCAGCAGACACTATCTTACGTCGACGTATTGATCAGTTGTGTGTACAATATTGTGAAGATATTACAGATCAACAATAGAGTTTGGATAATTGGATTGTTCCAACAACCAGTACTAATGATATGACTACTTCATCAGTTACTCAAACTAGTACTACTACAGTTAGCACACCACCAAGTATTTCTCCTCCAGTAGTATGTTGTTCTACTCGTTTACGTAAGCTGGTCCTCATAGCTCAGTGGGGGAGAGTGTGGTAACTTAACCTTTGGACTTCTGTGAAACCTTATAAATGTATGTGTATATAATCTGTAGTTTGTTTTTGTTTTGTCATTCATTGTTGTTGTTATCATTATTAATACTAGTTGTCAAGATAAATTCGTGCAACTCGGTTACAACATGAATCATGTAAGGCAATAAACTCAACAACATGACAGGGAAGACCTATTGATTGATAAGGAATAGATTCAGACACAATACATTTTGCTGAGAGACAAGCAAGAGGAAGAGGAGTCAAAAAGTAATCATCAAGATGAGGATTGGTAGATACACACATATATTGGTCAGGTTTATTAACAGCATCAAGATGAGCTCCATGAGCAAGAAGCAACAATGTAGCTTCTTTTGTCTGAACTAAGTTCAGAGGTCGATAACCAGTCCACCCAACTTTGTTCACAAATGCATCACCACCTGACTCTAGTAATATAGACAGAAAACAATCACTCAGTGTTCTTTTATCATATCCTGATAAAGCAATGTCAAGAACATTTATGTGCAATTTTGACCCAATTGGAAACATAGGACATTTTGCTATTACTTGTTGACAAAGACTAGTCACAGTTCGATATTTTGAAGGAGTCTTGTTCATAGACACAACTACTTTTGAGCAGATAATGAGTGGTTGAGAAGAAATGGAAATTCACTAGATGTGATAAACAGAGCAGGCAGAATGTGATCTATTTTCAGAGGATACTTTCAGCGGGAAACATAATTGATGTTTGTTGGTGTTTTGTGCATCGACATATATATATAAACTTGAGAGGATTTGAGCTGATGTCAATTGTGATGCTAATGGGATATCAATAGATATGATTGTATGGTTCAGGAATGTATCTTTGCATGAGTTTGTGAGAAAGCCATTGATGTTGCAGCTGGCTGCTTAAATAATTGGAGTTTATGTGTGTACATGAACATTCAATTGAGTCTGAGTACTCAATGATTCAGAAAAATCAGCATCTTTTACTTTTCTATAGCTATCCTTTTTAAGATATAATGGACTTTTTGAAATCAAATCACTTGGTGTACCTGTTGGTGTAACAATTAATTTAATTATTCAAAGTGTAACACTATATATCTGGAAGGTTTGGAGGAGAGATCATCAAAATAATCACTTATTTCTGTTTACTATTTTACCGATCTCAGTTCATATATTACTAAAATATGAAATCATCGCACCCAATAGTCTACAAACTATATAGAAGGACTTAATTTTTACTTCTAATCTTTCTAGGGTGTGTAAAATTGCAATGTTTCTGACTCTGCCTAAAATGAATAAGTGTCATATTTTGTTTTTTGCCTGTAATATTTAGTACCTGATATAATCTATATTTAGAAGAATATAACCACTTCTACTGTCTTTGTGTATTCCCCTCAAACTGCTCAATTTTCATTTTTAATGTTATTATATTAATCCAAATAGTATCATTATGTCAAATTATTTTTAGAAAAAATAATCACAAACTAAGAAAAGGATTATCTTATTATATAATATTGAAACTATATTCAACAAAAAGAATTACACAGTTAAAGATTCACACTTTGAGAATCGTTCTTTACCACCAGTTCATATTCCACGTGAAAAAAGTTGTCTTCGAATTCTTCCTCACATTTCTGGCCACGAAATTTCAACTTTTTCAATTTCTCCTTCAGGCTTTCCCACTTTTTATAGAACAAATGAGATTTTCGGATGCTATTACCAACCAAGAAAATAAAATAAAGTAGAGGAAGTAAAATTAAAAAATGTTGAAACCAGAATCCCCACACCGATAATCCAGATCCTGCTACAACAAGGTAGTATTGGTATAAACTGATACTTAATATCATTACCATAATTTGAAATACAGAAGCGTCAAGTTTATTCATCCAACTTTTTCGATATGGTTGAAAATATAGCACCAATATAGCTGTTACAGAACATATAATTATCTGAATTATGTACTGAATTGCAAAACTAAAGGCACCAAGTTGAGCTGACAAGAGCAAAACACGAACAATAAAGTATGCTCCAGGAACCCAACGAAAATCATTACAGAGACTCTGCCATTTCCAAAACCTGCCCATTCGTATTTGCCAGTGTTTCTTAAAGCACGTAAAACATTTGTTACTATCTTCATTTTGTTTAGCTAAAATGTTTGGTGATTTTACACGTTTGTAATCTCTTTGATATGCATACAAGAGATGATTTAAAAACCTTGGTTTTGCTTTCTCTATTCTGATCTCATCTTCACATTGACTGGTTAGACTCTCTTCTAAACTGCATATTCTTTGATTTGCAAGATCCTCCTCGTAGAAAAATAGCAGCAAGAAAAATGGGAAGATTAACACATACAAACCAATGATCAAAGCTGGAATTGTAAATTCAGGTGTAAACGCCTTCTCGTTTGCATAAAAGTACATACGAATACCTCGAACGTTATTGTCTTTGTCCCACATGTGAACTGGTGTCAAGAGATAAAACGTCACAATTGTAATTTTTGTATAACTCAGTAGAGTAAAAGTGGCTGTTGTATTCCAAATCTTCTGTGCACATGAAACTTTTTTGTCCATATTTTCTTGATGTTGCTCTCTGTCAATGCAATTTCGTATTAATAGAATACGTCGAAATGTGCGCTCAGATATTAATGTACAACAAGCCCACTTAGTTTCTAATTTGAACACAATGTAAGTAGCCAATACAAGAAACAGAGGAAATGTAGCAGGAATGTACAGAAGAGCTAATACTTGAGCTGAGTTCAAGTTTGGTCCCAGACATCTTGGTGGAAAAACAAGAAAGAAATCAAGATTAAACAGACCATATATAAACCTAAAAAACTGAAGTCCGTTAGCAACTTTATAAGATTGTACAATATCAGCTGTGTATTGGTCAATGTCACCAAGGATAACGGAAAACATCTGAGCAAATAGTGTAACTGCAGCAAGTTTACCAGATGTCAATGCAAAATTAGTGTAGATTATGATACCAAATATTATTAATGTGAATAGAAAGCTACTTATAATGTAAAAAATCCCACCAGCATCCACACCCTTACATTCTACACACTGAAAGAGAATTGTATTAATAGCAGGAGCAGTACCATTTTTGCAGTCACTGCAAAGCAATCCTTCTCTGTTATCATTACATGACAAGTATTCAACTGGAAGAAAGCCACCATTTAACTCAGTAGTAGAAGCTGTAGTTTTGCAGTAATAACATTGAGCAACAACTATGATATCTGAGTCATTTTCAGTCTTATAATTACCAATCCAATATCCTCGTTGTAGCTCAACTCTAGAGTCTCTATAGCATTTAGTAAAGCTATGAAAAGCTTTGGAGTTATCAGGACATTTGCATGTTTTATCCTGAAATTCCAAACCAGGAGAGCAGTCTTTAAATGTAACATTCAAGATAGATTGAATAATATGAGGTGAGAGGGTTTGGAGTATCACTGTTCCATTCATAACGTCTTTGCTGGCTTTATTTAGTTCTATGGTAGTTGTTGAAATGTAGTTATTGCTGCCTTCTATTATAATGTCATCAGATTGAGAAGATAGAAAATAAAGATTATTCTTTATAGTATCATTTTGAGCATCAAATGCTGTTAGACTGAAGTGAGTTGACATACCTGGTACCACACTCACATTAATAACTTCACTACTAAAATTTGTTGGGGCAGTTTCAATTTGATTGTGACATTCATCAAGTGTCAAGTTATCAGTTTCATAAATCCAACGATCTGTAGAATTCCAACAAAATACATTTTTCTGGATATCCAATATGTCTGGAACACCACTGTCCATACCCCAGGCACAAGCAAGAAGAGATGTAGCATAGATAGAGTTGGGTTGATTGTTTGCAGTGTTGTTATGAAAAAAAAAATGTGTCAACCACTGATATGGTCCAACGTTCACATCAAAGTATCTCAAAAAGCAATCTCGTGATGAAAGAAAGGTACGTCCTGCGAAAAAGGCAAAAATAGCTCCACCAAATGTAGTTGCTGCATTGTGTATAAATAAAAATGTAGTATGTTTACCAACAACAATGTATGATTGAGCAAGCAGTGACATTGCACCACCGGATATACCATTGTTTTTGGTAAAATTAGCTGAGCAGTTGTCTTTGAAAGAAACAACACTTCCACTTACCACAACAGCAGACCCATTGTTATGCTTGAAAGTAATAGAATCAAGTATATTTACAGTGATATCACTAAGGTAAACTGTTCCAGATCCAACAACTCTATTTAATTTTGTTGTAATTATATTGCTTGTGAAGATGCAGTTAGATAGTTCAAGGTGCAAGGTTATTCCAGTCAATGAAGGCCAACTTGAAAGATCTAATGCTGCACCATACTGTGCTTTGTTAGCAGAAAATTGTGTTGAGTCAATTGAAAAGGCATTTGTTGGAAAAACAAAGCGTTGTTCTTTAGTAGCCAGCAATGATAGTCCTCCAGCAATTTCTATTGCAGAGTTGTTGTTAAAGTTACAGTGACTGAAACAAACATTATTGAATTGATAACTTAAATTGGAAAAGGAGAGGAAGTTAACTTTTGCACCACCCCCAACATGTATTGCTTGGTTCATATCGAATGAGCTATTGTTCACAGTAACTACATTATGTTGTGTTTCATCTAACAAATCAATATACAGACCTCCTCCAAAAAGAGCACTATTATTAGAAAATGTACAATTATCCAAGACAATTTTGTTATTTTTGGCTGCACCCTTGAGGACAAATGATAACCCTCCTCCTCTACCAAAGGAAATATGAGACTCATTGTAAGGTTTAATGTAAGTGGTGATGCTAGCATTTGGGGTTAAGGCATTATTATCTTCGAATGTGCAGTCAATGATATTATAAACTGCATTCATTTTGTAGTAGTCAGAATAGTTGGATACACAGGTATATTCACTGGTGGGAATACAGTAGGGGAATTCAATATGAACACCACCACCATAATGTTGAGAATTTCCATTGTTTGTAAAATGACTATTTTTAATAATATTAAAACCAACAGTTGCGTAAATTTGAACACCAAATCCATCACTATCTGAAATTGTTACTGAGTCCAAAGTAATATTGACACATTTGAGAAAATAAAGAGAGGCTGATAATAAATGAAACACATCATTGACTTTACTTGTACCATTTTGCACAGCTCCACAGCCAAAAAATTGGATGTTTTTAATGACAATGTTTGCTGACTCTATAAAAGCTAATCCTGCCCTTAAATTACAAGCAATTTCAGCAGAATTTTCTCCGATAATTAGCAAATTTGTAACACCACGAAATGTGTTAGACAATGATGACAGCAAGTAATGCTGACCTTCCACAAAAATAGTAGAATATTTATCAGAATGATTGTTAAAAAGAATGAAGGCAAAGGTGATATTATTTGTAGTAATATCACAAGCTATTCCAGAGCTATCTGGAAATGAGGTGCTATTACTTACCACACAAAGTGTAGAGGAGTTTATACCACAACAAAGTAGGCACAAAACTATAGCAACTTGGACCACAAGTAACTTCATAACTATAAAAGAATGAGAAACATTATTAAAAATGAGAATTGGAATATTATCCATTAATATTTCAAGACAATCTTACACTAACTGTTAGAGGGAGTACAAACATTGCTGAGAGACAGCATAGAGACAATTACTAAAATTAACCTCTGACTATTTACACTATTAAAAATGTATACTCAAGGGAGGTAGTGATTTTATAATTTATAATGGTAGCATATAGTAGTCTCTGCAAAATTGTAAACACCCTGTTTTTAAAAGAATTATAGATTTCTAATAATCAACGTAATAGACAAGAAACAATTCTGCACTGTTAATATAGCATTTTGCTTGTCCTGTAAGTAGTATCAATGAATTTCATATAATCCTGCCTTCAATAAGGTTACATTTTATTGATTGTTTGACAAATGTTTATTTTTCTCTATTCCTTGCCAATTAAATAATTTTAATGATGTTTATAATACCATTTAAACAATTTTATTGTTTATAATAAAGGAAATTTTCTTAAAAGATATTTCATAACATATAATTTAATTTATAATTAAAAGCAAGTAATTATTAGGCTGTTGAAAGAGAATTCACTATTCCAGAAGCTTTAAACCATTCTTGATTATTGACTCATGATCTTTAAAATAGTCATGTAGACTAAAAATTCAACAGGCCCCTAGTGGTTTTATGGTTGACATTCTGAGTGTATTTTTTTTCTAAGAAAGAGAAGATATCTTCAGTCACCTGACTTTTGAACATGTCAAACATTGCTCGTGCTGGATGCTCAGTTGAAAGATCGAGTTCTCTATGTGACGATACGAAGCAATGTTTGGAAACTATGTGTATAACACTACTATATGCTATAATAACTCAGGTGCAGTGAAAAATGTCCTGTTAAACTATCCCTGCCTCCACGATATTAGGGTTTAGTAAGGCTTCTATTTTGTGAAGTGTCTAGGTACAAAGCTAGACAATAAGGAGTGGTATATTTATAATATACTATAGTCATAATCAATTATATATGACAACTGGTTCATTATTTCTTATATTCATTGTTGATAATATAAAATATGATACTAATAGAATAGTGATGCCTTCCTAGTGTGATTACACTAATGTATCATATTACATCATTAAAACATAATGAATAATATCTTTCATTTTGAAAAATACAGTCATTGTAGATTGGGTTATGAGAGTCCAGTTTACCGCACTATAAGTAGTATACACTAGGTATTTATAAAGCTTAACTTGAATAAATAAGGACAGAGTAATTATAACTTTGCCAATCTAAGTGTTTCACACACATTCAAATTAGCTGATTTAAAGTTTGTCCAGCTGAAGTCATGTAATTACTATGCCTGTGCAAACTTCCTTGTTAATGCACCAAAAACCGCTCTCCTCAGAATGGATGTGGCATGGTCCTCATTGTCCTCAATAAAAAGGATTACACTTACAAATAAATGGGCGTGACCTTGCAAGTAATAGATAGTCTTAATAGACAATACGCACAGGGTATACTATTTATAGATACGTACCTTTATCTTACTTCCAAGTCCAAGTACAACTAGCACAACGAAACAACTGCAATGATTATAAACCGAAGCTTTTATACTTTTCAGTTGTCTCTTTTCTTAGTCAGCTAGTACGGTTATAGTACACGGTTTCCGTTATGCGTCGGAAAGAGATCCGGGATCCATAGCAACATAATAAGATTGATGATAAAACACAAGTAACGTTTTAGGAATGATATCTTTAAAAAGTTTTATATTATCAATAGAGCAGTGATGGCAGATTATTATTAATCTTTGCACGTAGGCGTCAAAGGATTATAGCAGTTACTTTATCGGTTTTCCTCTGCCTCTGTCTCTCTCTCTCTCTCTCTCTCTCTCTCTCTCTCTCTCTCTCTCTCTCTATCCCTCTGAGTATGTGTCCACCTGTCTGTCCCACAGATTTCTCAAAAAATGCCCAGAGTCTACTAGTCTTCCTATATTGAAATCACTGTGTAACAAAGATTAATAATTGACATGAACATGTGAGAATACATTTCAAAGCTAGGTTTTCCCAATACATGGGCAGCACAGATAGAACTCGTAGCAACTGTTAAACTGTTTCAAGGGCCACTATATTGTTGTGAATTAAAGTGTATTAGAATTTATATGTAAAAAGTATTTAAACACTAAAGCTTGCTGACTATGATGTATATAGTCCAGCATTTCCTTGTCATCATCACTCATATTGTTTGATTGTGGTACAAAACCACATTGTACTTACTAATGGTATTGTCAACAAAGCTGCAATGTATCATAAGAAACAGAAAGAACTTATCATCATTATTTAGTCTCATACATGAATGCAGACTGTGGCTGTGGATGGTTGTAAAAGAAGATTGTATTCATACCTTACACAAGTGCACATTGTCTTGTTAAGCCCATGGTCATAAACGTTTTGAAACAGTTATCTTAAAAGTCAAGAGTTATTTCTAACATGACCTTAATACAGAATACACCACAACAAAGTATAACACAATAAGTTTATTAGATAGGATGAACCTGAAAGACATTTTAGATATTGCTATTACATATTGTAAATCAGTGACACATGACATAATCACTTGTGTTCTTGTGTTTTTTCATAATTTATTACCAAACAAAATGGAATATCAATATAAACACTACTATCTCCTTGAGTCTCTTACTTCCCTGGATTGTTAACGAAGTGCTGTAAATGATGTAATTCTAGCTCTGACTTTTATATGTACAACAAAATTAATAATATTAACTGATAAAAGTGCTATAATAACAATGACAATGTACTATAGTTAATGTGATAGAACAAATAATTAAGGTACTTTGTCTCTATGAGATCTAGAAAGTATAGATTGCTTTTAACATTGTGCATGGCTATAGTATTTGACAAAGACATAACTAAATGTGTCAGAAACATATTGTTCAAGTAATTATAATATTATAACTATTGATTATATTGAGAAAGGAATACATATAAACTCTATCTGTCCAGGTAAGTGGAGCAAACTTATAAACTTTACTGTTTCTTATCTATCAATGTATCTGTCTCTTTGATCTATTTATAATATAATGTCATGTATAGTGAGAGGTATTATTAGAATAAAGTACCAGCTGCTGGTAATAATAATCAACTGATACAGGAATATTCCCCCAACAGTTATACTATCTTTTGTCCACCACTCAACTATAAACCCATCTACATTAGCAAACCACAAACATTTTTCATGGATAATGTATATCCTTGAGAACACTAGAATTTGAAGAGGGCAAGAGAAAGAGAGAGAGATTAAAATTAAAAAAAACCTCTATCATTAACATGTAAGACAATCAATATCAGTGACCACATAATCTAGCTAATAATGTATGAGTGAATTTTTTGGCAATAATACATTATGTTGCTAAATATTTTGCAAGATTGAGCTCTGTCCATTGACTTCATATAAAATTCTTTTACCACAAAATATTTACACATACAGTATATAAATATAGGTAATAAAGAAGACATAAGAAGATAAAAATAACTACCTTTGATCATTTCAATTTACTTCATATATTTTTCATCCTCTCACTTCAAAATGTATTGTATCCAATTAAAGGTTTATATCAAAGTTTGTTTCTCTCTTGCTTCCAATAGAGTCTCCTTTATAATAGTGATATGTACATTGTTCATAAAATATAGAATATGTTGAAGTCCTTTAATAATTTAACATAATTCTACCATTAGTCTCAGGAATATCTAATGAACTGTAACACGACGAATAAAATAAGTTTTTATTGAGCAATTGAACTGACCAGAGTACAATCTCAGTTACTTTCTCTGAAAGGCTGTAACAATACTGACTGCTATAACAAGCCCACTATTGAGTTACTAAAAGGCATGTTGACTTTGTCATCCTTTAAAGTAGTTTGGGCTCATCAGAGGGTTAAAAATAAGGCCGCACCCACAAGTAATCGCACAGTCACCAGGGGCTTGGCTGAGCAGCTGCGAGAGAGACAAAAAAGTTCGACCACTGCGACGTTAGAGAAGTAAGTGTCAAGCAAAACTGCTCTATTTTTAATGTCTATCAGTTTTGTTAGAGAAAGAAATTGTTAATAAAAGAAGTGAAGATAAGAGGAATTTAAAGAGAAAATAAAAGTGAGTGAGAAGACAGATTAAGAATAAACAAGCTACCTACTAATACATGAACTTAAGTCTGTCTTTAATAACTTGATAACTGTCTAACTTTTTGCAATACTCTTCATGTTCTCTTGATAAGTGTAGTTCCCTTATTGTAGTATTTTTAGTAAGTGATGTGCATATTGTCTTGATATCATCATTGTTCAGTGAAGTATAGTCGAGATCTAGTCTTACCAGTGATGTAGTTGTTTGTATTAGATCTGCTATTGTACTGGTACTAACTGAAGTGATCTGATGATTATGTCCAATGTCCAACGTAGTCAATGTTTGGTTTTTAGTAAGTCCTTCACAAATATATCGAATTCCATTATTAGTGATGTTACTGTTGTAGAGACGTAGTACTTTTAACGTTGTATTAGTTGCTAACGTAGCAGATAAGTGAGTCATATCTTCATCTGTGATACCAGTAACATAGGACAACCATAACTCTTCAAGTATTTTATTATTTAAGAGACTATCACTGACTTGTTTGATAACACCAGTAAGTGAAGAGGACTGCAGCTCTAGTCTCTTTATTGTTTTATTAGCTTTTAGTGTCTCAGATAGTATCGATACACACTTACTGTCCATTGAAGTGTACCATATATCAAGACTCCTCACTGTACACTTATTGAGATTGTTTATAATAACTGCAGTACTTTCAGGTGATGATGAATCGAGACGAATACTCCATTCTTTTCCTGTTTGTTGTTCCTTTATTAATTTACTTATAACATCTTCACTTTCTACTTCACTTGGACGAGTGAGTCTAACACTATTGAAAACATAATTGTCATCATCTCTCCACTGAACACTTCCAGTGTTTCCTGTTATAAAACAGAGTTAGTATATAGTATAGTATATACATAGTAATATATACTATAACACACTACAATACACAGATAACACACTGAAGAAGAAAAGAAGCCATTACCATTTACTGCCTATGGTTACTATGGCAACAATTTACAGGAGGCATGGTTTACCGTTAAATTTGAAACCTTTAAATTAAATCAATAAAAGAACTATTTAAAAGTACTGATTATTGTCTAAAGGAAGACCAAGCTACTACTACTACTAGTATTAGGGACATTGACTATACCTTGAGATAACTACTTTATAACTCCTTCATTAAATATTATGATGATACTATAAAGTGTAGTATTAAGTGTATACAGTATCATGTACTGGTCATAGCAAATTGAATTTCAACAGTTGACATGTTATACGCATCAATGACATTTAATTGGGTGTGGCTTGGAAAACCACTCTTTATAATAGTGTGTTATCATTGTAACATAAATAGTTTCTGTTGCTAATACATACTTAGTAATCTAATCATTGCTTTAAATTATGTGTTATTATGTATCTACTTACATCATTTTACTCTATTACGAGAAAAGCAAATACAATTAAGCCACCAATGTGACAACCAATGAACCACTATCACTAGCATTGCTATGATGGGCATGAATATTTCTTCTTTTAAGGTTCTAGCTAGCTTGATCCCATGTTTTATAGTTTCTGACAAAGTTCAGTGTATGTCTGTGACATTAACATTAATTATAACTGAGATAATTTCCTTAATTATAATTTTGTTTATATTTATTAATGATAACTGGTTACTAGTACATACCTCTTTTGTTTGACTCTTTATCATCATTAGAATCCTTTAATACATCATCTGATACTGGAGACTCTATTCAAATTTATATATACTATAATAACATCTTAAAAAGTAATAATCATAATTACTATTCATTTTTGTGGTTGGATTATATTAATATAATTAATTGATATCAGTGATAACCAGGATGGGTAATAATAGTACATTGGTGAGTAAAATCATACCAAATACTTCAAATAATCACTCTATTGTTAAAATAGTACTGTTACTAAGCACTGATGTTCACTACAAATATAACAAACCAGTAATTATTCATGTGGTAAAAGTGATCCAGCCTTTTCAAGTATGTCATCACATGTGCATGGTTAAGTGTGAAAACATTGTACAATACTTTAATACTTGTTAATATCAATGTTACTTCTATCTTCTATCTGTATAACACTTTATGTTCAATGTTCAGTCAACATTGTCTTCTATTGAACACCTATGCTCACTATTAACACACTATCTTATTACCAATACTGCTAATAACATTATTATTGGTAACTACCAAGAGATATATCATTATTATTACTACCTAAGCTAAACTTAGCATAATTTTAAATAGATCTCCTGAATAAACAATTTAGTCTTAGCCCCTCCCACTCTATAAGAGGTATATTAATAACTTTTGTTCAGCATTCTAACAATGACTTATATAACTTACTAATGGTTTCGGATGATCTTCTAACAGTTAGAGCAATTTTGTTTCCTCCTTGTTTAATGAGAGTGACAGCATCAGTAAGTAACATACCCTTAGTTGAGAAACCATTAATTTCTAATAGTACATCGCCAACCTATAATAATAATATTATAAACTCTACAAATTATAGATATATGTCCCTTACTCTAAGTTGTTCATCTCTGTCTGCAGCTCCATCCTTTGTTATTCTTGAAACTTGCATAGTAGACTCAGTTTCTTGATGAATATAAAATCCAAACATATCATGATCTTTAGTAAACTCTATATGATGTATTTCCTCTATATTGGGATAGCCACGCCCTAGTTTAGGATAAAGAGGAAGTTGGTTATAGGATATTACAACCTGTTTATTACCTCAGTGGGTGGAGCAACTTAATAAAAATAAATATATTAGTAGTTTAGAAAATTAAATTTAATACAATTTTGTGGTTTAGTATTATTATATTAGTAGATCTGAATTAGTTAGTCTAATGTGATAATGTTGTCTAATCACTACATTTGTATAGTTTATCAATATGTTTAATTGACTCTGCCCATTTATGAGTGTGATACTATACAGTGTAATATATGAAATTCATTATAGGTGTGGTCAAAATTATGGCTCAGCCTTATTATCATCTTCGGTATCTCAATACATACATATAATTGTGGTATACAATGGACAATGTCTTTTGTTACTACCTGTAGTTTCAGTGATAAGTGATGTCTCTTCCTGACTGGATAGTGTTTGGGTCTTCTCAAGTCCTTGATCAGTTACTGGTTTATGAGCCTTTGGTATGAATGCTAGATCTAGTAACAATGTCATATAATGAGAAGTGACTAGTACCAGTTACCTTTTAAGTTCTGCCTTAATATCTCAAACTGTTCGTCTCTCTCTCTTAATTGTAACATCAATGATGTTATTACTTCCTGCAGTGTCTCTAACTCTTTTTGTCTCTCTACAGACACTGACAGTAACTCTTCCTTAATAACTAAATAATTATTAACTATAATTAAGTATTGACAAATCAGTAACACAGACTATGTTAGTGATAGCTATTGTATTAATAATACCTTCCTTCCATTTCAAAAGTGATGTCAAATCTTTGATTGTTTTTTCTTTCATTTCTTTTCTTTCTATATAGAAACATTGAATTTTAAATCAGATATACCATATAATAGACAACTATTAAATAAACAGTGATTATTGACTACATGGACTAATACCTTCACTTTGTTGGACAACAGATGATATTTGTAAAGCCATCTTTTTACTGATGGTTTGTCGTAGTTCCAGTCTACTTCTCAACTCCTTTCTATTCTCTTCTACAATAGGTCTAACCTCCTATATATCAATAAACAACACATGTAGTAACTGTTGTCTAATACTACTCATCTCTTACCTTGTCTCTTTGACGTTTGTCATAAATAGTGTGGTAGCCTATTGTTAACTTGATAACACCCAACTGCTTCAACAACTCAAGGTTTTCCTTTGCTGTCATCAATAAAAGATCAATTAAACTTTGTGGAGCATAGCAGGTAACAATGATGGAGTTGCCTTCATTTACTGCTTTAACTTGTACTTTCTTTGCCATACCTTTGAACGCTTTTGACAACAACCCTCTAATGTCAAAGAGAGTATGTTCATCTGTCTTCCACTCCAGAACAAACACAATAGTCTCACAGGTAAGTTGATGAGATGATGAAGAGATTATGAAGCTTTGATTACAACATACATCAGCTTTGATCTTTTCACAAAATTCATCAACTGCAGTGTTGTAGTTTGTGATATGTACTTTAGCTTCTGTAATGTCATATTGATCAACAATTTCCTCCAAACAGCAAACATTAATAATAGTACATTTATCTTGTACAAGATCAATAACATCATCAAGTGATTCAGCTATTGCTAACTGAGGTCTCAGATCTCGGAAACATCTACGAAGATATGTTTTAAGGTCTTGTAGTGAAGGGATGCCCTTAGCAATAAGAGGAGCAATATTGTAAAAAAGTTTACCAAATTTCATTTTTATTTGATCAAAATCATGTTGAAAAGTAGGTTGGAGATTGACTTCGGAGGGAAAAGTTTGATCTATAAATAAAGCATTATAACTTGCAGATATATATGCAGTATTTACCATATTCCTTGAGTATATCTTTAGCAATAGGTATTGTTTGTTCAGACTTTAATAAGACACTAGCGAACAGTTTTAGTTTGCTTGGATCTTCATACACTGTAGTACATAATGCTCTCAATGGACCATCTCCTAGTACACCTCCCAATCTATTGACTTCATCTAATGTCTCATTAGAGATCACTCTCTCTGTATATAACATCTGAACAATCTCCACAGGAAGAATAAGTGGTGAGATCCTATCAGAGTGTTTCTGTAGCATTTGACAAACTGGAGTAGATAGCTCATCTGTTAAAAGGTAAAAAAACAATGCATTCTATAATGAAGATTACAAGTTCTCACTAAATTCTTTTATTTGTTCAGCAGCGAAAACTTCTTCCATTATCTTGAGAGCATCAGCTAATGTGTCCCATGTAGGACCTCCACTCTCAGTCACCTTGTCAGCTTTACTCAACCACTGAGTTAAACACTCCTGAAGACAGCTCTCTGGGTCATCTCGGTACTTGCTTCTAATACTTAACAGAGTAGGTTGTAATAGACCCAGTTGTAGACCAAGAGAAGACCAGCGATGACTTGGGAAATAGCCTTGTTTCAAAGCATTAATAATATCTTTCAAATTACTAACATCTATAATAACAATGTAAAGAAGAGAAGCAACTTAAAATGAATACAATAAAAGTTTATATTACTTTAACTCACTCAGTTCACTTTGATTTGCTGCCATAACTAAGGACTTAGGGAGTCAAGTTAAGGATAAGGCTTCATACCAGAAATATGTATGATTACTGTAACTATTAAATACTAATACTATAAATAGCATTTCATGAGTCATTAGTGCTATAAATAACATATTCCTTATTTGGTAAAATAAACTAATATTATATATTGTACATACTTTTTAGTAGTCATGTTCATGTTGTCTATAAAGTTTAAGCTTCAATTACATTTGTGCTCTATTTAATAACTTATTAATAACTTAGATTGTCTCTTAATACAACATAGTGAATGGATGTATGAATAAATATTATGTATTAATGTCACATTATCAAACACATGCTTGGAAAAGTACACTACCAGTTTATATGATCATATGAAGTTTGAATATAGATTGATTGATGGAGATAACATAGATAGATCATATAATGAAATGATATGATATATTTTGTAGTCATCGCAAAACGATATCGTTGAAGTAGATACACTTATAAAAACAACTGATATAACTTATCAATCAAGTAGTGAAAACCAGTTAAACCAACATGTATCTCATGATTATGTCATAAAGAGGGGTCTGGTGGTTGTCAAGGAAATTGGTAGTCACACTTATATTGTAGGCTATCATTTAATACTGATATGACATAAACAATATGTAATAATTACAATAACATAATAGAATATTAAAAATACCTCATATAATTAACAATATAAATAGTTTATATAATGTCATGTTTTGTTCTCTAACTGTTGTTTAGTAAAACTAATTTTTACAGTGTCTGATTCTTTCTTCATTTGAGTTACTAAACTATGTAGTAATGGAACCTTTGAAAAAAAAAAGAGAGAAAAGCAGATAATTACAAATACAATTATATGAAATGACTTTATAGATCATGTACATAAGAATAGATTAGTTAAATGAAATAAGATCTAAAATGACAATGTTATAGTGGACATTATTGTAGTATATCAATCATGTTAAAAGTAAGACTTTAAAGTTAGACTTTAAAGAAATGGTATAATATACTGGAGTTGTCATTCTCCCTCATTCAATGACATAATACATACTTTCTTCGTTCTCTCATAATACATTACACAGACTCATTAGACACACACACAATGTTATAATATATGTTACCTGTTTAGTGTGTTTGGTCATTGGCAGATCACCATTCAATGTTTTAAGACCAAATATATGTTTCTCCTCTGACATGTCCCATTCCATTCCATCAAGTGTATGACTTTGTATTAAAACCTAATATAACATAATGAGAAAGAGACCTGGGTGTTTGGGTAAGTTAGTGTTGCTAATATTCATTTTTTATTCACCAAACAAAAATATATGATAACGCCAAAATTTTCAATAGTCAGAGCGACTATCTTCATCACATAATATAATATAATAATATAATATAATACCATATAATATAATATAGTACACTATATTACAGTAGCTAGTATCACAATTATATATTTACATTGTTCTCTTTGTTAACAATGTGAAAATCCTAATGTATTAATTCCTCTTATCCTTATAAGTTTACGAACTGACTTGATAAAGGACTATAAAATAAAACAACAAATAAAGGCAACAATATCATTAATTTTGAACTTTCCTTCTTTTATATACTTACAGTGGTAGTTGTTTGTCGATAAATTTTAGTGGTCAAGTTCCCTTCATAAAAGGTAGTTCCATAAAATGGCCACCTTCTACATAACTCCAAGTACTTATCATAAAGCTATACAGTTATTATAACAATATTATGTCTATATGATATAGTATTTACCATTATTGTATTGGGCTGTCTTTGAGAGAGGAGCTCATGTTTAACTAGTAATCTTTTCTCATATTGTGATCGTTTTTGCTCCTTACATTGTAGATGGCAACAAAGTGGGAAGATGATCTTTAATAAACCGATCATTATGAATATCTCATTATAGTCACCATAAGATAACTAACAGATATAGGACTATTACTATATACCTGCATTGTAATGGAGGCTAGTTCAAGTCCCTCCTCTTCTGATGTAGGATAGTAACCACTTAATACATGGTTCTGGGCCTATATAATGAATGGATAAATGGACAATGAATTATATGAATAAATGAATGCATTGTTAAAGAGTGAGATACCACTTACATCATAGTACAAATAATTCAGTACTGTGGAGTTAGATACCTACAATAACAATATGTACTAGCTAATCTTATATTATAAAACTGACTATGTTTTCTCTGATACCAGCAAAAAATACATTTCTTCTTATAAAGAGACTTGGTGTCTCTGATTGATTACCTCCAAAAAAACGCTTCATTAATTGCTGCCATTTCCCTATTAGTTTCAATGGTTTATCAGTATCACCTAACTGCAATGTAAAAAGTTAACAGTACAAAAAAGTGCGACGTTAGAGAAGTAAGTGTCAAGCAAAACTGCTCTATTTTTATTGTCCACTAGTTTTGTTAAAGAAAGAAATTGTTAATAAAAGAAGAGAAGATAAATTCAAGAGAAATTTTAAGAGAAAATAAAACTGAACGAGAAGACAGATTAAAAATAAACAACAAACTACTCACTACTACCAGAACTTAAGTCTGTTTTTAATAACTTGATAACTGTCTAACTTCTTATAATACTTGTAATGTTCTCTTGATAAGTGTAGTTCCCTTATTGTAGTATTTTTAGTAAGTGATGTACATATTGTCTTGATATCATCATTGTTCAGTGAAGTATTGTAGAGATATACTCTTGTCAGTGATGTAGTAGTTTGTATTAGATCTGCTATTGTACTTGTACTAACTAATGTGATCTGATAATTATCTTCAATGTTCAATTTAGTCAATGTTTGGTTTTTAGTAAGTCCTTGACTGATATATCAGAGACTCCATTATCAATGATGTTACAGTTGGAGAGACATAGTTCTTTTAAAGTTGTATTAGTTGCTTACATAGTAGATAAGTGAAGCATATCTTCATCTGTGATACCAGTAACATTATACAACAATAACTGTTAAAGTGTTTTATTATTAAAGAGACTATCACTTATTTGTTTGATACCGCCAGTAAGTGAAGAAGAGTACAGACAGCATTAGTGACTTTATTGTTTTATTAGTTTTTAGTATCTCCGATAATATCGATATACACTTACTGTCCAATGAAGTGTTCAATATATTAAGTCTCCTCACTGTACACTTATTAAGATTGTTTATAATAACTGCAATACTTTCAGGAGATGATGGAGAGAGATCAATATTCCATTGTTTTCCTGTTTGTTGTTCTTTCATTAATTTAATCATCTTCACTTTCTACTACACTTGGTCTAGTGAGTTCAACAATATTGTCATCATCTCTCCACCGAACACTTCCAGTGACAAAGATTGCACCTCTTTAGTGTCTCACTGATTTAATGAAAGAAATGGAGAGGACAGATAGTCTGTGTAGACTGAGCTCTTTACCTCTCAAACTTCTAAAAAGCCAACATTGCTGGAGAAGGTTGTTATGAACGCAAAGTAAATTATGTTCACCCACTCAGTGTAGGTCAAAGAACTGTATTTGGAATTAAGTTTGGACTATTTACAGCACCCCAAAAAGGTTACATATGATGATACATAATTATAAAAATCAGGGCTGTATATAAGAATTAAGGCTACACATGATTAGATTACATTATACAACATTGTTCAAGTGTTAACTTGTTACATTAGTATGTATAACATAATACTCACTTACATAAAATTTACTCAAACCAGAAACCTTTATTTATTATATGTTACTATAAATGTCAGATTTTTATGTTTATTAATTGATCTCATTCATACAATGAATATATTTAATTAAGCTGTCAAGGTGAGTAAAACTTGACATAACTTCAAACCAAAGTGTTTTTACAAAATTCCCACCAAATTTGTAGATACAGTAATTGTATTTGTACACACAGTAAATAATTGGAGCAGTCAACTCTTCTATCTATACTCATGTAAGAGTTTTTCAACTTTGAAGTTTTGTTGTCATTTGTTGCCTATATAGTTAGATAAATTATTTGTTGTGCTGAATTTTGCTATTTTCCTGACAAGTTTTGTGAATTAAAACTCTATGATTAAGTTATAGCAGTTCAAAGTGCATTGCTCAATAACAGAGACACAGAGACAAACAGAGTACTAGAAACTTCACCTACCCAGAAAGGAGCAAGAGTTATCCATTTTACTTGTACAAGATGTGATCATCAATTATAGTGTGATTGTGTTATTGCAATAACAATTATATTATTTGCAGTAATTTCTTCTTTTAATTCATAGGATATAGTAATAAGTCACTGGATCAGCTTTTGTATTAACAACCTCCAAGTCTAGAAGTAACTACTTATGCTAGAACTGAAAAGTGGAATGAATTGGGTACACAATTACAATTATACAGACAGTGTCAATCTAGCTTAATGTCATAGCTTAACCAGTATGTACCAGTTATGGATTCAAGAGGAAGCTGATAAAGCAACGAAAAAAGTTTGTTAGATGTTTTAAGAATTATTAGACAGAATGATGTAGCAAGAACATACAAAGAGACAATAGTAAGTTACGTTGTATATACATCATGTATACATGAATTAATTAATAGGGAGTACAGGGTACTGCAATGCCACAAGCCATACATCGAATTACAATCATGCCTGCCACCTTTGCGGGAGAGGAGCTAGGACACCAACCGGACAAATGCAGGTTCAAGCAGGGTAAGTGTATCAGGTGTGGTAAAGTTGGCCACATCCAAAGAGTTTGTAGAACCGCCCAAAAACTAGACAAGACCACTCCAAGAAAAGCTAGAGACCATCAATTGTATCTTTAATTAGAATATAAGGTGGGCGGAAGAAATTGGAAACAAGAATAGGAATGTCCGTCTGAGGCTTCCGTACACAAGCCTCAGCCCATGAGGCAACTCTCTGAGAAAGAGAAGGAGCCTGCTGAATTCTTGTCAAACCATTTAGGTGAGAACAATAATACTATCCAATTGACTGTTTATATTGAAGGGAAACCTGTGCTTATGGAATTAGACACTGGAGCTTTTGTCTCCATTCTCTCATCATTAACCTGGAATAAATTGTTCACTGAACAAGAGTTGAAAAGGACTAACACAGTACTTAAGACATTTTCAGGGGAGCAACTTCAACCAATCGGCTGTGCTGATGTTAATATTCAGTACAAATCTCAATCTGCTACCCTACTTATATTAGTCCTGGAAGGTGAAGGACCAGACTTATTTGGATGAAATTGGCTCAAATTATCTAATATAGTACTACTACTACTACTAGGAAATGAGACTAGGCTACTACAGTAGACAGGCTAAACTTCTTGATCTATTAATTAAGTGTATACTTATTACACACACACTCTGTATAGTGTGCAATTATAACCAAGGTATGCTTGGTATATCATGTGTAACATATTTCATCAAGGTACTATGATGACATTGGTAGTGTTTAGAATGGCATCTGTTTATGTCTTTAGTTTGATACATATGAGTTTCTTGGTATGGTACATCTTTCAAAACTTTCTTGAATTCCTATAACAAAAGAGAAGACATATCACATATCATAACATGTAATTAGATTATAATGTAAGTATGTACTTAGGGAATACACAAAAAGTACACATATGCAATGTAACATAAACAAAAATGTTTATGTCCAACAAAGTATTAGTATTATGAGGAGCAAAGTGAGCAAATAAGCCATGTAACATCAACACATGATTTACACTATAAGAAACCCCGCCCATAAACATTCCTAAACCATAAATCATAGCAAATATGCTGCAATTTTTTATGTTTGTGATATAACTACATCATCATTATAGGAGAGCATATGTATCTGAAGGACAATAAATACTGTGTAGGCAAATAGCTATTAACATCATTTCTGTGGTACTTACACTCTAAAATTAACAAATAACAACCTTAGTGCAATCAACACTCTGGTTTAGAACAGACCCTAGGTTACACATGACATGCCACTCTTTTTAACTGTATTAAAGTATTATCGATCGGATTACTGACTTGATGGTAGGCTTATCCTGTGTAGCATAAAAGACTAACAACGTGTTTGTTACAAATACTGTGTTCAAAGAATTATTTGTAAGATATGCTTCTTCTTTCCAGAACACTTCTTTGTGAGACTCATTGCAGGCATATATGTACAAACACATGTGTAATAGACTTATACATGTATAATAGTAGATTGAGATAGTAGTTTTATTACTCGCATGCAAATTTCTTTAATGATAAAAGGAACTCTATATATAAATGTAACAAGGGGTAGCAAAGTTATTAAAACATTCTTTTAACTCTATATTACTATACTGCGTGGTATAATAACATTTTGTGGTACATAAAATTTTTGGATATCAAACAGTATGCCTTATACACGGTGGATTCTTATGATGAATGAGTCTGACAGTAACTATACTATATATTACTTCATAATTTTAAAGGATCAATTTGCACATACTCAGACAAAGGCCCAAAAAAAGAGAGATACAGAGCATTTTATTATATTATATTATAAAATATATGAACATAATTGTAAGTAATCACAATGTCTAGGGAACTAAACCAATAAATGACAAATTGAAAGAGTAATGTAAGACTGTAAGGTGTATAACAGGTGTACACTATAACTTGTCATAACAATCGTGTGTATTTCCTGCTATTAACATACCACTGTATAGTAAACAAAACACTCCATCAGTTCAGACTTAGAGATTATTAGTATAGGACTACTTCATACACACAATTTAGATAATATAACAATATTGTCACCACCATTTCCATTTAGACATCATTCACATCTAAACTATCACCAATATCTCCTGACAAACAACAGCCTAGAGAGCAGTGGAGATTACTAAACAAATTCACTATTCCATTTTGGCAATATTTGTTACCACTCCTATCATCATATCATCACAATATGAATTACCAATGGAAGAATCAATGATAGACCCCCACTTACTACATGTGTCTTCCTACAAACATTATACGATAGTTACCAGTGATGGTAACCTAGACTATGAACTCAGATATACACAAAATTGGTATACACGAAATAGTCATGGCTATATTGCTTAAAATGAACAATATACCAAAACAAAACTTATACTTCATGACAAACACTTATAGCAATTATAACAATGTGGATGATATATCACAAATAGACACTGACAATAAATATTAGTGACCATTGTAACAATGTCATATGAGGTATATATATCTACCTACCTAGACTTAAATGCCATAATATTCTTACTTATAGACCTTTTCAGCTTCAACGTGTGAAGGAATGTTAATAAGATTCACGACGTGGGTGCGGTCAGGTTACACCCACTGGGGGGAAGAAACTACAGTAGCTAATGTGAAAGAATGTAATGCATATGAGCGACTACTTACTATCTATCGATCCTGTATCGAAGAAAAGGTACCTCAAACGCCTTGAGGTATTGGGGCTTATGGAAAAAGATGATCCTTACCTGGAAGAGAATCAGTTAAAGCGGTTTTCAGACAGTATGTCTGCATGGCCCCAGATCAAGCATAGACACATATGTGGATATTTCATTAGAAGACCTCATGTTTATAGTCAACAGGAGCTACTAGAATGGAAAAGCCTACTGGTACTGTGACCATTGCAGGAGTTAATTTTATGTTGTATGCATGTACCTCAGCCTGCATGCCATAATTTCTTAATAACATTGTTTTACAGACTTCACTTTGAAATACAAACATGGTATAGTATAATAGTTTACTTTTCTTCTTAGAGAGGCATTTTCCTTTCTTAATGCATCCACATTGAAGTCAGGAGTTTGTAGTTTCTTTCTCATCTTTATCAACAGTGAGTTCCTCAGTTTGAGTACACTGATCAACATGACTAACATTAGTTTGTGACAGTTCAAGTGATGCATGTGCAACATCCATCCTGGCAATATCTGAATCAGGTATATAAGCCCTGTTTTCAACTTGAGAACTTTCTGGTAAACTTGCTTGCTCTGCTATTGCAGTCTGAGTCTCATTTGCTGAACTAGTCAGGGGGATATCACTTGTATCCATGCCATGATCTGCTGAGCTAGTCACAGAGTTCATACCATCATTGCTTGAACTTGTCATAGGAGCATTACCTTGAGACATTCTTCAATTGCAGCGTTGTAGCTTAGCAGAACTGCTGCTCAAACGTTTTTGCTTGTAAACTGAAGGAAAAACACTTGGTACATAGTCAGGATGACTTGGACTAGAGTTAGGCTCCCCTAAAGTGACAAAATGGTAAGTTAGAGAGGAAATGATACTGCATGAGTCATCAGCAAATAGAGTGTCTGACGTCTTATATATATCTTTTAATTGTTTAAAATATGTTTGCTTTTTTCATAAAGTTTATTGCATCGCTAAACATCAAGTAAACACATCCTGGTGCTATTCACTGGTTGCTAGTTTTCCCTTCTAACTGCTGCTATCCTGGTCATTAAGAGGGAATCTGAAAAACCTCAGTCCTTCCTTCTTTCCCAACCAGTTGGTGCAGTGTACCATACAGCAATTCTTTGGCATATTAGAACTCTACAACTGCTTTTCTCTACACTAAACACTATGGTCCACGTGGTTTCTTCCCCCCAGTGGGTGTAACTTGACCGCACCCACGTCGTGAATATCATTAACATTCCTTCACACCTTGGAGCTGAAAAGGTCTATAACAAGTAGATAGTGCACTATAAGGTTCTTATAAAGTATATAGAAAACATACAATAGAATACACACATGTACATAATATTGTTCAGCCTCATAATATAAAATGTTGTTATGAGGTTAGGCATAAAATAATACACTAGCTCAATGATTAGTACATGAAATCCATGTAACCACACACTTTCAATTAATGAATGCATATTATTACAATGGAGCATCAGTATCAAAGTTCTAAATATTAATTAGTAGAGTTATTGCTAGAAAACAATTTACTTTGCAAGGACAGTCCTTCTCCAGAAGGATTGTTTAAACGTTATTTGAAAGATGTTCCTGTAAGTTATTTTGACTCAGTCTGGATATCAAGTATAAAATCTTAAGGCACATAATTATATGCCTGTATTTCGAACCCAAAATGCAATATTATTTTGGATGTGCACGTTTATTAAGTCTCATTAAAATACTATAGCATCTGATAGCATTGATGTAGTAGTAAATTTGCATGCACAGGATTGTTCTGGTAGGAGGAGGACACCAGTACCAGTGTGTCACAATTATACAAAAACATCAAGTGGATTTGTTTGTATAGGCCTAGGGCTGACAAAATACCCTTGCACATACCCTCTTTGTTTGGTATTGCCATCATTCCATCTCCCAAACATCTGGTATGATATATTTTGTAAGTACATTTATTACATGAGCACGTGTTATAAATAAGACGTACTTAATCAGTGCCAGCACTGACTTGGAACCACTTAGTAGATAAAAAATGTTACTCTGACTTCTTATTCTTTGTCTCTTTGAGAAGGGAAGTGCTCAAACCAAGTCGATGATGACTACGAATCTTGCAATAATCTTCTTCTACTTTATGTAGTTAACTTGCACATTGACACACGCCCACAAATTCCAAAAGATTGTCATTGTACTTTGTATGGTTTCTGAGGCTTGCTTTGCTCAACGAAGCGAAGTTCCTTCTCTCACTAATTTCTCTGGAATAACGTGGACAATTGCGGTATGACAACTGCTGTACAGTATCTTCAAGTTGTTATCTGCATCTTCTTACTGTTGAATCACCTTCAACCTGTGCGAACTAGTACTCACAACTGTTACAGCAGTGAAGATACATGTATGAAACTAACAACAAGAACAACAAGTAAGCATCTAGTGAACAGAATAATTATATAGACAGGCAATTACAATTAATAATAATTGATTCCAACGTTTTCTCTCTCTCTCTCATTTGTCAAGGTGAAAGAAATGAAGATGCAAAATTGATAGTTAATTGTGGTATGTCTTATGCTACTGTTAAGGTGACCCAGCTAAATACAAATATGAACAACCTTCTCCAATTAGAGTATGTATGTACTACACAAAATGAGGTCAGTATGCAACAGTAAATTACAGTGGTAACACATCTAAAGTTTTACTCATTAATACAAATTGTTTACTTTTTTCCTTAGACTTATACCTGTATTCTTGATAATAAACATTTGAAATTCCTGCACAATAAAACGTACAACATAACAATACATAAAGGTTCTTTTTGCCTCATACATGGATGTATTGAAGGTGATTTGTTCGGGTATTATTTTCTGGCCACAAACAACATCAGCTGTGACGGAAATGGTAACTTTAACTGTCATTCTTAACTTCAAAATAAATTACTTTATAGTTGATGCATGTGTTCTTTAGTAAACTATTTCATAACATCTACAGACAATGTATTTGACATGTCAGTATGACAAATTTTAAACAAAACTTTTTCATTGCTATTCTTCCTCCTTAATAGTGCCAACACCAACAATTACATATACCACCAGACCCTCCTCCAGTGTTGAAATCAAAACTGAGAATTCTTACTCAAATCAAACACTAGTTAATACATTATCAGTAACATATACTAACTCTTTGAGTGAACAGACTGAATTGTATTTAGTAACAACTGTAAATACAATATTAGTGAAAGGTACTTAATGTATTATCAATGTTTTATATATAGTAGCTATCTAAGTTATTAAATTTGTATGAATTTAATAAGTAATATCAATATTATCATTATAATAATTACCTAATAATTGATGTTATTTCATTGTTTCTATTCAATATAGAGTTATCATCATCTTCAAGTCTAAAAGAACAGACGTCAATGATTACATCCAGTCGAGTTGCAGATGGTAATGGTAATCTTTCTTGGTTAAATATTAATAATGACCATTTTTGTAATTTTCATTCTTCATGTCATAATGAAAAACATACTATTTTGTTAGAAATCCACACATACATGCCCATATGCTTAATAATGTGACAGAGTTATTATACTGTTCCCTAAACCATACGTATAGGGCTAATACACAATACTATACACTCATGAAAGTTATATTTTTGTAACAAGTGTCATGCCATACTATCAGTGGAAACTTGTTACCTACTACTTTCAGGATTTTTGTCATTGACCACATCTATATATATATATATATATATATATATATATATATATATAGATGCATATGTATATGTATACTATTATTGTACTGATCATATGCAGACAAAAAGCCTTTTTAAATCACAACAACATTGACCTCTCTGTCTTTTTACACACAGAAAACTCTAGTCCAAATATTGCCAATGTTAATATTTATTTAATTGTTGGCATTCTTGTGGCCTTTATATTCACCATTACTACATGTTTTGGAGCAGTTACAGTGTACACATTTGTATCTAAAAGAATAAAAAGGTAGAGTGAATGAACACATAAATGCGTGGATACATAAATGGCATCATAAATAAACAGACTAAAAATATGCTCATGAAGTATGTACCTTGATATATATAGGGCCAATAAAGAAGACTACTACATATCAAGTTATTTTGTTCGTCCTTCAATAGCTTCTGACTTTACTAATGAGGTAACCATGGCAATATTAGTAAGCATATTATAACTTAAGACATAGTCAAGTAGTTGTACATTCATGTGGTTTATAATTATGTAACGTGAGCAGCTATTATGAAGTTACATCGTATAATACATTGTAGAGTATGGTATGCACATTTAAAGCTTAACATACCTTGTAAGTTATCCTTAATTCATTCACACAGCTGAAGGTAAAAGCATTTGAAAGTTCACCATCAATGACAACTCTATATTCACCATTTTATTACTCTGATCAGGAGGAGGCATCTTGTAATAACATCATAAACATTCCAGAAGGTGTGTGTACAGGGAATGTACAAAATTATTTACAAACAGATATGATATCAACAGGACATAGTGCTACTATGCAAGATATAGCATTCAATGGTACTGATAATAACAATCAGCATAGTGAATATTTCACTATAGATCAAACAGTTGACGAGTCTTCATACATTAACTTTGAAGAACTAGTTTAAATGTTGAAGAGAACAGACATTACAACATCTCTGACTCAAAAGCTCTTAGAACCTGTTACCTGGGCTCTGGACTATTTCATGCGCACAGCTTAGGTAATCTCCAAGTAACATCAATACCACATCCGATTAGACATCATTTAATATCAACAGTAAAACCTAATCAACACAAAGAAGACTTCAGTCTAGAAAACACTGATATTGGAACAAATTTACTGGTCCCATTGAGACGTTATTCCTTACAATTACCATCAGTATCTTCAAGTTTATTATAATAATCATATTGTTTCAATGGAATATTCAATGAACCACAACATAGATGCATTAACAAACAGATACACATAGTGCACATTGGGGTGTATGATTATAACCCTTTTGGGGTCCTTTTTGTAAAAAATAAACCCTAAACATTACTTATGCTAGAACTGAAAAGTGGAATGAATTGGGTACACAATTACAATTATATAGACAGTGTCAATCTAGCTTAATGTCATAGCTTAACCAGTATGTACCTGTTATGGATTCAAGAGGAAGCTGATAAAGCAATGAAAAAAGTTTGTTAGATGTTTTAAGAATTATTAGACAGAATGATGTAGCAAGAACATACAAAGAGACAATAGTAAGTTACGTTGTATATACATCATGTATACATAAAATAATTAATAGAGAGTACAGGGTACTGCAACGCCACAAGCCGTACATCGAATTACAATCATGCCTGCCACCTTTGCGAGAGAGGAGCTAGGACACCTTGTTGTTCTTTCATTAATTTAATCATCTTCACTTTCTTCTACACTTGGTCTAGTGAGTTCAACAATATTGTCATCATCTCTCCACCGAACACTTCCAGTGACAAAGATTGCACCTCTTTAGTGTCTCGCTGATTTAATGAAGGAGATGGAGAGGACAGATAGTCTGTGTAGACTGAGCTCTTTACCTCTCAAACTTCTAAAAAGCCAACATTGATGGAGAAGGTTGTTATGAATGTAAAGTAAATTATGTTCACCCACTCAGTGTAGGTCAAAGAACTGTATTTGGAATTAAGTTTGGACTATTTACAGCACCCCAAAAAGGTTACATATGATGATACATAATTATAAAAATCAGGGCTGTATATAAGAATTAAGGCTACACATGATTAGATTACATTATACAACATTGTTCAAGTGTTAACTTGTTACATTAGTATGTATAACATAATACTCACTTACATAAAATTTACTCAAACCAGAAACCTTTATTTATTATATGTTACTATAAATGTCAGATTTTTATGTTTATTAATTGATCTCATTCATACAATGAATATATTTAATTATGCTGTCAAGGTGAGTAAAACTTGACATAACTTCAAACCAAAGTGTTTTTACAAAATTCCCACCAAATTTGTAGATACAGTAATTGTATTTGTACACACAGTAAATAATTGGAGCAGTCAACTCTTCTATCTATACTCATGTAGGAGTTTTCCAACTTTGAAGTTTTGTTGTCATTTGCTGCCTATATAGTTAGATAAATTATTTGTTGTGCTGAATTTTGCTATTTTCCTGACAAGTTTTGTGAATTAAAACTCTATGATTGAGTTATAGCAGTTCAAAGTACATTGGTCAATAACAGAGACACAGAGACAAACAGAGTACTAGAAACTTCACCTACCCAGAAAGGAGCAAGAGTTATCCATTTTACTTGTACAAGATGTGATCATCAATTATAGTGTGATTGCGTTATTGCAATAACAATTATATTATTTCCAGTAATTTCTTCTTTTAATTCATAGGATATAGTAATAAGTCACTGGATGAGCTTTTGTATCAACAACCTCCAAGTCTAGAAGTAACTACTTATGCTAGAACTAAAAAGTGGAATGAATTGGGTACACAATTACAATTATATAGACAGTGTCAATCTAGCTTAATGTCATAGCTTAACCAGTATGTACCAGTTATGGATTCGAGAGGAAGCTGATAAAGCAACGAAAAAAGTTTGTTAGATATTTTAAGAATTATTAGACAGAATGATGTAGCAAGAACATACAAAGAGACAATAGTAAGTTACGTTGTATATACATCATGTATACATGAATTAATTAATAGGGAGTACAGGGTACTGCAATGCCACAAGCCATACATCGAATTACAATCATGCCTGCCACCTTTGCGGGAGAGGAGCTAGGACACCAACCAGACAAATGCAGGTTCAAGCAGGGTAAGTGTATCAGGTGTGGTAAAGTTGGCCACATCCAAAGAGTTTGTAGAACCGCCCAAAAACTAGACAAGACCACTCCAAGAAAAGCTAGAGACCATCAATTGTATCTTTAATTAGAATATAAGGTGGGCGGAAGAAATTGGAAACAAGAATAGGAATGTCCGTCTGAGGCTTCCGTACACAAGCCTCAGCCCATGAGGCAACTCTCTGAGAAAGAGGAGGAGCCTGCTGAATTCTTGTCAAACCATTTAGGTGAGAACAATAATACTATCCAATTGACTGTTTATATTGAAGGGAAACCTGTGCTTATGGAATTAGACACTGGAGCTTCTGTCTCCATTCTTTCATCATTAACCTGGAATAAATTGTTCCCTGGACAAGAGTTGAAAAGGACTAACACAGTACTTAAGACATTTTCAGGGGAGCAACTTCCACCAATCGGCTGTGGTGATGTTAATATTAAGTACAAATCTCAATCTGCTACCCTACTTATATTAGTCCTGGAAGGTGAAGGACCAGACTTATTTGGATGAAATTGGCTCAAATTATCTAATATAGTAATACTACTACTAGGAAATGAGACTAGGCTACTACAGTAGACAGGCTAAACTTCTTGATCTATTAATTAAGTGTATACTTATTACACACACACTCTGTATAGTGTGCAATTATAACCAAGGTATGCTTGGTATATCATGTGTAACATATTTCATCAAGGTACTATGATGACATTGGTAGTGTTTAGAATGGCATCTGTTTATGTCTTTAGTTTGATACATATGAGTTTCTTGGTATGGTACATCTTTCAAAACTTTCTTGAATTCCTATAACAAAAGAGAAGACATATCACATATCATAACATGTAATTAGATTATAATGTAAGTATGTACTTAGGGAATACACAAAAAGTACACATATGCAATGTAACATAAACAAAAATGTTTATGTCCAACAAAGTATTAATATTATGAGGAGCAAAGTGATCAAATAAGCCATGTAACATCAACACATGATTTACACTATAAGAAACCCCACCCATAAACATTCCTAAACCATAAATCATAGCAAATAATATGCTGCAATTTTTTATGTTTGTGATATAACTACATCATCATTATAGGAGAGCATATGTATCTGAAGGACAATAAATACTGTGTAGGCAAATAGCTATTAACATCATTTCTGTGGTACGTACACTCTAAAATTAACAAATAACAACCTTAGTGCAATCAACACTCTGGTTTAGAACAGACCCTAGGTTACACATGACATGCCACTCTTTTTAACTGTATTAAAGTATTATCGATCGGATTACTGACTTGATGGTAGGCTTATCCTGTGTAGCATAAAAGACTAACAACGTGTTTGTTACAAATACTGTGTTCAAAGAATTATTTGTAAGATATGCTTCTTCTTTCCAGAGCACTTCTTTGTGAGACTCATTGCAGGCATATATGTACAAACACATGTGTAAAAGATTGTACATGTATAATAGTAGATTGAGATAGTAGTTTTATTACTCGCATGCAAATTTCTTTAATGATAAAAGGAACTCTATATATAAATGTAACAAGGGGTAGCAAAGTTATTAAAACATTCTTTTAACTCTATATTACTATACTGCATGGTATAATAACATTTTGTGGTACATAAAATTTTTGGATATCAAACAGTATGCCTTATACACGGTGGATTCTTATGATGAATGAGTCTGACAGTAACTATACTATATATTACTTCATAATTTTAAAGGATCAATTTGCACATACTCAGACAAAGGCCCAAAAAAAGAGAGATACAGAGCATTTTATTATATTATATTATAAAATATATGAACATAATTGTAAGTAATCACAACGTCTAGGGAACTAAACCAATAAATGACAAATTCAAAGAGTAGTGTAAGACTGTAAGGTGTATAACAGGTGTACACTATAACTTGTCATAACAATCGTGTGTATTTCCTGCTATTAACATACCACTGTATAGTAGACAAAACACTCCATCAGTTCAGACTTAGAGATTATTAGTATAGGACTACTTCATACACACAATTTAGATAATATAACAATATTGTCACCACCATTTCCATTTAGACATCATTCACATCTAAACTATCACCAATATCTCCTGACAAACAACAGCCTAGAGAGCAGTGGAGATTACTAAACAAATTCACAATTCCATTTTGGCAATATTTGTTACCACTCCTATCATCATATCATCACAATATGAATTACCAATGGAAGAATCAATGATAGACCCCCACTTACTACACGTGTCTTTCTACAAACATTATAGTTACCAGTGATGGTAACCTAGACTATGAACTCAGATATACACAAATTGGTATACACAAAATAGTCATGGCTATATTGCTTAAAATGAACAATATACCAAAACAAAACTTATACTTCATGACAAACACTTATAGCAATTATAACAATGTGGATGATATATCACAAATAGACACTTACAATAAATATTAGTGACCATCGTAACAATGTCATATGAGGTATATATACTTACCTACCTAGACTTAAATGCCATAATATTCTTACTTATAACAAGTAGATAGTGCACTATAAGGTTCTTATAAAGTATATAGAAAACATACAATAGAATACACACATGTACATAATATTGTTCAGCCTCATAATATAAAAGGTTGTTATGAGGTTAGGCATAAAATAATACACTACCTCAATGATTAGTACATGAAATCCATGTAACCACATACTTTCAATTAATTAATCCATATTATTACTATGGAGCATCAGTATCCAAGTTCTAAATATTGATTAGTAGAGTTATTGCTAGAAAACAATTTACTTTGCAGGGACAGTCCTTCTCCAGAAGGATTGTTTAAAAGTTATTTGAAAGATGTTCCTGTAAGTTATTTTCTATAAATTATGACTCAGTCTGGATATCAAGTATAAAATCTTAAGGCACATAATTATATGCCTGTATTTCGAACCCAAAATGCAATATTATTTTGGGTGTGCACGTTTATTAAGTCTCATTAAAATACTATAGCATCTGATAGCATTGATGTAGTAGTAAATTTGCATGCACAGGATTGTTCTGGTAGGAGGACACCAGTACCAGTGTGTCACAATTATACAAAAACATCAAGTGGATTTGTTTGTATAGGCCTAGGGCTGACAAAATACCCTTGCACACACCCTCTTTGTTTGGTATTGCCATCATTCCATCTCCCAAACATCTGGTATGATATATTTTGTAAGTACATTTATTACATGAGCACGTGTTATAAATAAGACGTACTTAATCAGTGCCAGCACTGACTTGGAACCACTTAGTAGATAAAAAAATGTTACTCTGACTTCTTATTCTTTGTCTCTTTGAGAAGGGAAGTGCTCAAACCAAGTCGATGATGACTACGAATCTTGCAATAATCTTCTTCTACTTTATGTAGTTAACTTGCACATTGACACACGCCCACAAATTCCAAAAGATTGTCATTGTACTTTGTATGGTTTCTGAGGCTTGCTTTGCTCAACGAAGCGAAGTTCCTTCTCTCACTAATTTCTCTGGAATAACGTGGACAATTGCAGTATGACAACTGCTGTACAGTATCTTCAAGTTGTTATCTGCATCTTCTTACTGTTGAATCACTTTCAACCTGTGCGAACTAGTACTCACAACTGTTCCAGCGATGAAGATACATGTATGAAACTAACAAGAACTACAAGTAAGCATCTAGTGAACAGAATAATTATATAGACAGGCAATTACAATTAATAATAATTGATTCCAACGTTTTCTCTCTCTCTCTCATTTGTCAAGGTGAAAGAAATGAAGATGCAAAATTGATAGTTAACTGTGGTATGTCTTACGCTACTGTTAAGGTGACCCAGCTAAATACAAATATGAACAACCTTCTCCAATTAGAGTATGTATGTACTACACAAAATGAGGTCAGTATGCAACAGTAAATTACAGTGGTAACACATCTAAAGTTTTACTCATTCATACAAATTGTTTACTTCTTTCCTTAGACTTATACCTGTATTCTTGATCATAAAAGTTTGAAATTCCTACACAATGAAATGTACAACATAACAATACCTAAAGATTCTTTTTGCCTCATACGTGGATGTATTGAAGGTGATTTTATCGGGTATTATTTTCTGGCCACAAACAACATCAGCTGTGACGGAAATGGTAACTTTAACTGTCATTCTTAACTTCAAAATAAATTACTTCATAGTTGATGCATGTGTTCTTTAGTAAACTATTTCATAACATTTACAGACAATGTATTTGACATGTCAGTATGACAAATTTTAAACAAAACTTTTACATTGCTATTCTTCCTCCTTAATAGTGCCAACACCAACAATTACATATACCACCAGACCCTCCTCCAGTGTTGAAATCAAAACTGAGAATTCTTACTCAAATCAAACACTAGTTAATACATTATCAGTAACATATACTAACTCTTTGAGTGAACAGACTGAATTGTATTTAGTAACAACTGTAAATACAAGATTAGTGAAAGGTACTTAATGTATTATCAATATTTTATATATAGTAGCTATCTAAGTTATTAAATTTGTATGAATTTAATAAGTAATATCAATATTATCATTATAATAATTACCTAATAATTGATGTTATTTCATTGTTTCTATTCAATATAGAGTTATCATCATCTTCAAGTCTAAAAGAACAGACGTCAATGATTACATCCAGTCGAGTTGGAGATAGTAATGGTAATCTTTCTTTGGTTAAATATTAATAATGACCATTTTTGTAATTTTCATTTTTCATGTCATAATGAAAACATACTATTTTGTTAGAAATCCACACATACATAAACATATGCTTAATAATGTGACGGTTATTATATTGTTCCCTAAACCATACGTATAGGGCTAATACACAATACTATACACTCATGAAAGTTATATTTTTGTAACAAGTGTCATGCCATACTATCAGTGGAAACTTGTTACCTACTACTTTCAGGATTTTTGTCATTGACCACATCTATATATATATATATATATATATATATAGATGCATATGTATATGTATACTATTATTGTACTGATCATATGCAGACAAAAAGCCTTTTTAAATCACAACAACATTGACCTCTCTGTCTTTTTACACACAGGAAACTCTAGTCCAAATATTGCCAATGTCAATATTTATTTAATTGTTGGCATTCTTGTGGCCTTTATATTCATCATTACTACATGTTTTGGAGCAGTTACAGTGTACACATTTGTATCTAAAAAAATGAAAAGGTAGAGTGAATGAACACATAAATGGGTGGATACATAAATGGCATCATAAATAAACAGACTAAAAATATGCTCGTGAAGTATGTACCTTGATATATATAGGGCCAATAAAGAAGACTACTACATATCAAGTTATTTTGTTCGTCCTTCAATAGCTTCTGACTTTACTAATGAGGTAACCATGGTAATATTAATAAGCATATTATAACTTAAGACATAGTCAAGTAGTTGTACATTCATGTGGTTTATAATTATGTAACGTGAGCAGCTATTATGAAGTTTCATTGTATAATACATTGTAGAGTATGGTATGCACATTTAAAGCTTAACATACCTTGTAAGTTATCCTTAATTCATTCACACAGATGAAGGTAAAAGCATTTGAAAGTTCACCATCAATGATAACTCTATATTCACCATTTTATTACTCTGATCAGGAGGAGGCATCTTGTAATAACATCATAAACATTCCAGAAGGTGTGTGTACAGGGAATGTACAAAATTATTTACAAACAGATATGATATCAACAGGACATAGCGCTACTATGCAAGATATAGCATTCAATGGTACTGATAATAACAATCAGCATAGTGAATATTTCACTATAGATCAAACAGTTGACGAGTCTTCATACATTAACTTTGAAGAACTAGTTTAAATGTTGAAGAGAACAGACATTACAACATCTCTGACTCAAAAGCTCTTAGAACCTGTTACCTGGGCTCTGGACTATTTCATGCGCACAGCTTAGGTAATCTCCCAGTAACATCAATACCACATCCGATCAGACATCATTTAATATCAACAGTAAAACCTAATCAACACAAAGAAGACTTCAGTCTAGAAAACACTGATGTTGGAACAAATTCACTGGTTCCATTGAGATGTTATTCCTTACAATTACCATCAGTATCTTCAAGTTTATTATAATAATCACATTGTTTCAATAGAATATTCAATGAACCACAACATGGATGTATTAACAAACAGATACACATAGTGCACATTGGGGTGTATGATTATGCCATGATTTGATATTTTAGTAAACACATAATAAGCCTTTTGAGGTCCTTTTTGTAAAAACATATACATGTACATGAATAGCTCACAAACTCATATATGTGTTTTACTGTTGTAAAAGTATTGAATTTGTATTTAGTTACTGTTATTGTTATTGTACAAAATTTGTTTCAAATTTAGTTTTTGTTATTGATTGTTCACAAAATTGATGTGAGTATTTGCTTTAGTTATTGTTAGTGAATCAAATTTTGTTATTGTTATTGATGAAAGTCTATTTTAAAGGATAACATTTAGGTGCCAAATGTACAATGTACAATGTCAAATGTTTAAGTAGGCCTTGTTGCTCTTGATGAGAACTTCTCTTTCAAGGTTTGCATTTGTTAATCGATTTCGTTTTCCAATGCAAGCATCTCCTGCAATTGAAAATGTTCTTTCAATAGGTGCAGAAGACGCTGGCACAACAAGGACATCACAAGCAACGTTCGACAGAGTTGGAAACAATGGCTCAGATTTCACCCAGTAGTCCAAAGCGTCAGTTGGGTGTGGACAGTTGCTTTTGCTTTGTTCAATAAACGCGTCAACTTCTTTTTCTCCTGGGCAATTTGACAAGGGTTCTTTTTTCATTAATAGTTGTTTAGAAACTATCTCTGATAAGTCAGGTAATTACGGAAGCCGAAGGCGGACATCCAATTCCAATTCTACTTTCCATCGCTAATTGAAGTAAAGCGAGCACCGCGAGCTGTCTCTTAGAATGGAGCAAAGCGACATGTTTCCGGTTAGGGTGGGGCTATAGGATTTTAGCTGTTAAATATTCCATCGAAGGATAGAAAATAGAATTGGAATTGGAATATTTTTGGAAAACTGCAAAGTAGAATTGCATATGGTCGGCAAACTTCAAAGCAGAGTATATGAAATTCGAAATAGAAATGGATGTCCGCCTTCGGCTTCCGTAGGTAATGACTCGTGGTATTGTAAAAGTTCTTTGACCATTCTATGCACCTTGTTTACACATCAACGTGTTAATAATTTTTTCTTGTTTTACTAGTATAGAGCTGCAATTTTTGTTTTAGTTATTGTTTGTTAATGATTTCTAACTAATTTTAGTTATAGTTTTGTTATTGTTAACAATAATGATTTCCCTTTTACAAAAATTGTTTTAGTTATTGTTAAACAATTACAACACTAATGTGCTTTGATAGACTATATGTAGAAGTGCTTTAATATGTGAGTTATGTATTAAAGCATATCATTTATTGGTACTACTTTAGTTCATTTAAATTTGTTTACTTTTCATTTACAGACTCTTTCTTCAGCTAAACTATTCTAACAATTTAAATGTTTGTTCCATTATTTTTCCAAAGTTTCATTCATTAATTACATTTAGCATCTTGTATTTTTTGCATAAATTGTGACAGATTAAAGCTTTATGTGGGTGAGGGATACCATACTTATAGTCTCACCAGGCATAGACTCTTCTGTTAGGACAATGATGTATCAAGGCAATTCTTGAGCCAAGGGAACAATGACAGTTGTATTATTATAGTACTGACACTTTTGATCCACCTCAGTTTGTACTGGAGTTAGAATCAATGCCATACCAGGTATTATTATGGCAGTGTCTATTCGTCCGGCAGGAAATGTATACTTTGTTGTGTATTAAACTGATCCCCACCCCCTAAACTTTATGCAACAAAGTATACATTTCCTGCCGGACGAATAGACACTACGTATTATTATAGGTAGTATTTCTTATCAGGAGAAGAGTATTTCTGTGTATTTAATAACACATCTCTAAACATTGAGATATTTAGTCCATTTCAAGTAAATGGTACTAGTGTCACTTGTCAAGTAAATAATGTCATATCTCAAGTCAGATATACAACTAGGTAAACTGTATCATTGATTACTAACTATCTTTTAATGTTCGTCTTTTAGTTACTAACTTTAATATCTACAGTAATCATACTGGAGTAAAGTTCTTCGTACATACTGACCATTACATCTTCTATAACTGTTCTGCTACTACTAAGTAAATTTGTAATGTGTTCCTTTAATGAACAACAAGAAACAATATTAGTTCTTGATTGTTATACACATACATACGTTTTGTTCCTCGTATATACATGTGTGAATTTAATGCACTATTTACCCTAAATTGGTATGACTTACAATAATCATTAGCCATACATATATGAGTTATGGTTTGCAATAATTAGACTAATGGATATTATTATTTCATGTAATAACTGACTAGTAGTCACACATACCTGGTGACTATAGTTCTTATATATTTATAATAACATTCCAAACATATAACAAGTGCTTTGTAGATGAATTTATTTTATAGATAAAACAAATATGACTTGATTAAATAGCTTATCTGAGCTTCTTGCTAATATTTCATTTCAAATGTTTAGTTTGATAATAAAAAATGACATATTATAAGTACATAATTATGTTATGTCTTAACATTTAATGTAGTAATACAACTAATGAAAGGTTTATAATATTATTCATTGATTACAATTGTTCATAAACGATGACCATTATGTAATTGCTCTATGATGTTTATGTTTCCTTGTTTCATGTTGACATTTATGAGTACATCAATGTTTATTGTAGTGACAAGTGATAAGTCAAATAAAGTAATTTTTATATTTCAGATGTAGTCCTTGAGTGTCAACAGACAGTAAATGTGGACAGTGTCAGTTAGATTTTACATGTACAGGAGATAATTCTACTTATACTGGAGGATATCATAACAGATAAGAGTAAGACCCTATAATATAAAAGTATAATTATTACTGGTACCCTTAATCACAGGCAAGTGATGAGAATAATTCTACTGATCTCTGTCCTCTCCTACAACCTCCCTTCTATGGTAATAAATATATAGTCAACCAGTTGGTGTGACTAAGAACCTACAATTAATAACTCTTAATAAGTATATTGTAATTATGTGTATGATGAGAAAGCAATGGGTACACAAAATACACATATTTGATAGGTTAGTGGGAGAAATATTTATGTTGTGATAAACTCAGGAAGTATACAGCGAGTGGTTTGATTTAAAGACTTTTAAGTCACATGACTTTGTTGAAATGTATTTAAACATTTTATACATAATGGATAGGTTATTGGCGATAAAGACACTCACTAAACAAACTAAAGATATCCATCATGTTATGTTAGAAAGAATATACAATTTTATAAAAAACCTACAGGTTAATTGCTTTCATCTCTCTTTCTCTCTTATATTTTATTATGTTAATGCAGTTGTCATTTAGTGGAGTCATATCTTAATCAGACTCAGACACATCCTTTCATTCTCAGACAATCTCTAATACCAAATCCTATGGTATAGAGACTATTATTGTATTACGGAGACACTATCAATGGTAAGTCTAATAAAGTAAAATGAAACTGATGAGTATTCTGTCTTATATGTAGTGGTCCTATATAATTGTCCTACTCTGGCTAATGGTTGTTCTTCATGTTTAGCTCAGAATCATAATTCTGAATGTGACTGTAGTTGGTGTGATAGTAATATGTGTAGTGAGAGGAGCGTGTGTACTATAATAATAATATAGTCACAATGAGTGGAGACTGTCCTAATCCTGTCTTCGCTAACTTTACTCCCACACCTACTAGAACTACACCTACAATATTGCCAGTTAAAGCAAGTACTTCATTAAATATTAAGTAGTAAATGTATTACAATTCTGAGCAAATATTTCACCAGTAAAAAATTAAGCTTGATTTCATTTTAATGAACAAATTACAATTTTCAGTTGTCAGTAAGGTAAATAAGCATAATAAAAGCTTCTTGCTACAAATATTTAAGCTCTCCATAGTAATGTTAATATTTGTTTTAATATTAGGTTTTTGTTGGAGACAATCTTGTTTTCCCACCTGAAAGTGACAAAGGAGCATCACAATGGATGTTTACCAACCAATTACACTCACCATTTAGTTCACTGACTCCTCAAATAACTATTCCAGCATAAGTAGAGTACATTCTTTGACTTAGTGATGCGTTGTCTGTTATATAGTGGAGGTATCAAGTTGAACTTCACAGGTACTAATGTAGATGTAATCCAGTTTCCTATGATACGTATCACTGTCTCTAGATTTCTTACTACCACTGAGGTTTGACAAATATATACTAGTAGAATGATTATGAGAAAAAATACTGTAACAAACAACTAACTAGTCCAATATATTAGTTCCATTACCAACAATAGATGTGACAAACAAACTCAAACAACAGTAAAAACAAGATCTGCATTTGTTGCCATTTATTTTGATACTTCAATTACGAAGGTATACTCTTCTCATTGTCTGACAATAAATATATGACAGATCACAGTATATAGAGATTCTTTTGGAAGAATAGCCAAACACAAAAATTTCCATCACTGGTACCATAAATGCTATTGTAGGTTTGTCATGTTTTGTCTCTGACATCATACTTTTTCAACTAATTTTACAACATGGCATTGATCACGTTGTTTGAAACAATTACAAAAAGGTACAATATGTTGACTTGCTTTCATGTTACACTTAGTATACATATGCTCATAGTTACAAATGTTTGAAGACTACTGTTACCGGGTAGTACCTATACACCTAATGGTTCATTGTACAATGATGGTAAGTTTTGTCATGTAAAATTATTATTGTTATTGATATTATATTTTACATGAACTATATAACTCAAAGTTATTGTAAGTTATGTATAAAGTATAAAATATAATACAGCTGATGTAATAATTTGCCTAACATCACACTCTTATACCATTAGGTGTGATACTGATGAGCAACTGAACTCCAATAGCAATGCAGCAATGGAAAGTCAAAATCTGTAGCACCAATATCATCACCAATGTCATCTCAATCATCAAATTTAAAAAAGAAAGAAATCTAACTTCTAATCTCATTATGACATCTGAAATATATGTGTATACAGTGTTTATTTAAAATAAACTGTGTAAGTTACTACTTACCTATATATATAACTGACATACATAAATTGAGTGATTGGATATTTGGTAGAAACGACTGTTTTAGATTGTGTTTTAGTTTGTTGATGGTTTTAGTGAGTTTTGTTGATGGAGTTTTACAATCTTTTCAAGTTCAGAAGTATGGTTTTTGAGGAGAAAGTACTCTGTTTGGTGGTTCATTTGATATCCTGTTAAATCTAAATGATATTTCTATATTGACTTAAACAAGATTTAATGTGGCTATTATATTCTTTCTTATTTGTTGCAAGGTATCTTCATGTGTACATTGTTCTAATAGGGTAGATGATTCGTATCTCTGTATGTCTTTTTTTCATGGCAACTGTTGTAGTGTATTTACCTAAGACTTTCACTTCACGGAATATTTTCTTATTCCAAACACTAAGTGACCTCATAGGCACATTTAAAAGTTCTACTGGAGTATGATTCAGGTGAGAGTTTATGTACTTACTAACAAGATGAATATGTTTACACCTTGTTACATTGAAAAGAGAGTCAGGACATATTAATATATACTTATGCATGAAAACCCTGCATTCTTTGTAATGTATGTGGCAATTTGACAAATTGTCTGTCAATTTTTGATGATGTAGTGGTTTTCAGGTTTTAATGTAGAGGTAACTGGCCATTCATTACACTGAGTTTCTGTTACAGCTTTTTTGAAAGGTTTATGTTATGTACATATATGTTGCTATTTGCTAATGATACCTATTTAATAAGATGTCTTTCCCTTCTCTAATTTTATTTATCTTTTAAAAGCTTTGTCTTTTGCTATCTTCATGAGTAGATGAACACATTTATCAACACATCATTGATTGATATTTTTTCTTTCATACACAAATAGTTTAGTGGTTGATGAAACACTTCAACATACATGTTGGTGTCGATACCACTTATTTTTCCATGACGTGTAGCACACTGATGTTTGTGTTGACTGTACTCTAGCTTGAAGTACTTAGTCAAACATTGTGTGCTCTCATTATTGACAGTACGTGTCTTAAACTCATTGAAAAGTAGTTCAAAATTGTTGTCGTCTTCATCAAGAAGTGTGTGGAGAGTGTGATAGATTTGACACTTCTGCTCTTTGTCACTGATTAATTCAAGGGACCTCTCCAGGTACAATCTACATGCCACAAACATTGGTTGTTTTGTGGATGTCTATTAAACACTGACAATTATGTATTATATATAGAACCTATCAAAGTCATCAGATCAATTGCCCAAACAATCTTTCGTGACTCACATCCACTGAGGCTTCCACTTAGGCTCCAAGATTCCCTGCTATTGGCCTATTGCTAGCTAGGACCGCCACCGTGGCTTGGTAACCATCGTCCGAAGACGAGGTAATCCTGGCTGGAACTTCGCCCTAACTTCAAACCAGCCGTACTGAGTTTCGAGCTTCGGGGAAATCATCGTCATTACTAAGGGGACCACAATGCTCCGGCTACCAGACGTATCCTAGTCCGCCTTTCGGATACTCTTACGAGTATGCTGGTAACCATCTCAGAGGTCAATTTAGATGCATCGCAGACGCTGGCACATAACACAACCTATCCAAGCTTGTTTTAGCTTCATTTTATACGTACTTACGATTTTGTCTTCATGCTCTTGTGGGGCGAGACAGTGTACCGCTATGAACTCATCAAAGGTAACTATGAATCTCATTACCAGCATCGATGCACTAAAAAGACTGTTAAAATAATTAAAACTAAAGCTATACTTTTAAGGGCCAAGAATAAAACTAGTCCAGCTTTGAGCAAACTAGAACAACACTACTAATTATAATAATTTTATCATAGGGGCTTAAAAGAATTAAAATCCTACCTAAACATTCTTTATCTTTTGTTCCTTCTATCTAATTTTATAACAGCTCCTTTAGTTCCTCGAGTGCAGTTTTTAAAGGAGAGATAATAAATATTTTTTAATGTAATAATGATATATACAACATGTACCCTGATCCACTAATAAGGATGCTTTAAGTTAATTCAAATCATGAATATTATCAAACAATTCATCCAATATATATATATATATATATATAGATAGATAGATAGATAGCTTGGATTAGTGTAAGTTAATAAAAACACAAAAACCAATTGTCCGTAAAACAAGTTATTTTCTACATTGATTCTAATAAAGAGTAGTAAAGTACCATCAAAGAAACAACAATACTACATTAATTGGTAATGTTTAACCAATGGAAATACTGCAACTAATGTAAATCATCCATTTCCAAACGTTGTAAAGTGAAAATTTTCCTTGTGAAGCCATGCATGTATTATACTAAAATAGCTAGATAGCTAGTCATTCCTGAACTGCCCTTGGTCATGCAGAAATTTGAAGGAATATTGCCTATCACCCGCCAGCATCCCCTTCCAGCTCTACAAATCCAGTAGTAATAATATTTATAGCTACTAGCTGTTCACGTTTCATGCTGAGCTACTTATACCTTGATCTCTTCCTTGGTATAAGCATTTGGAGTAGCAACCATATATACAAACATATCATTCCATGCCACATTTAGAACCTGGTTAGTCTCTGCCTGCCAAGCTTACTTGGAATTGCATATGGATCCTTCCTGAGGCCAACTTCAGTTATCTTATCAGTGGATCTTTTCTTGGATTCTGCAGACAAACAACTATAATACTCTGATACTTGCTCCATCATAACAATTGTTATAGTGACCATCTGCAACGTGAGTGCTTGTTGCCTCTCAAGATGGTGGTTAGCAACGTTTATTTAAAATATGCATATGATAGTTATTTTGTTGAAAAGGTACAATGCATAATGAAAAAGTAAGCATAAAAATTTACTGGCTTAGAATACAAACACTCTTTTTACCTGTGTTAATTCTAAGCTCTCTCTCTCTCTCTCAGCTGTTTTTAAAGTCATAAAAGATTTATTGTATCAATTTCAAGCTAAAATATTATTGATGGTGTTTTTTTCTCACCAGCAATAGCATGTACAAAACCCAAATGAAAGTGTAATGGTAATAATATGAAATCCTCGATAGCCAATTGCTGTAGTCTCATCTTAATATATGCCTCACATAGCACTAGTACAACACTAAGTCGCCATAGCAACTGGAAAACAAAAACCATATGAAACGTACAGATGTTGTTATATATTATAATAAGTGTGATTATTAGGTAGTTGACATACAGAGGAAGTCATGTCATAGTTAAATATCATGTGACAATATGACTGAATCCGAAGTAATAGAACGTCTAGCATTAAAATGACTGCATTGTATTCCACATACTTATCAAGAAATCTCTCACAGTTACTCTAAAACAAATGGTAACAAGTAACAATAACTAACAAATCTTCCGTACTTATACAAATATATAAGGTCTCATTCTCAGACTCACAATGTCATGCATTTGAATCTGGAATGAGACTTATCATCAACCTACACATTGGGACAATTGCATAGAACCTCCTTTGTATTCTCTATACAAGGCCTAGGAACTTCTGCAACCACATTCTATACAAACATGCTCTATCATGTTTCTACTCTCGTTAAAAAATGATGTGTGGGTGTGGCTACACAGTGGGCAGGACCCACTATGTAGTATAAAAGACGTTCAGCTTTACCTTCTTGATGTTTTTATTTTGTTTTTTAGTACTTTGTTACGATGACAGGAGGATTAAAGAAAGACCAGGACACTGCATCCAGTCCCCAGCCGTCTCCCCCACCAGCTAAAGAGCCCAGCTCAGTCTGGGTCTTTGGATACGGATCCCTGGTATGGAAAACGAACTTTCCCTACAGGCAGAAAGTGGTCGGTTACGTGAGAGGATACGTTAGACGGTTCTGGCAGGCCAGCACAAATCACAGAGGCACTCCAGAAGCTGTGAGTTTTATAGTATACAGAAATGTCAGTAGAAATTGTGCTATAAACAATAATAGTTATAACAATATTACTACAAAAAACGTTATTATGGGTGCAACTTAGCCAGAAAAATAGGCCTTGATTACATTAAAATATAGGAAGCCAAATGAAACAAAAAGCCATGGCACTATCAGAGGCAGAGAGACACCACTCAAAAAATGGGGGGCTCAGTCAAAAAAAATTATACGTAGAATTAAACAATATTAATTTCTTTAAAGAAAAACAATAACTTTGTATATTATTTAGTGTAAATTAAAATTGCAACTACTAAAGAGTTCACACAATGCAACATTTTTACACTATGCTGACTATCACCCACCTACGTATATAATTGCCTTCTTTACAAAGTTGCCGGAAAAGTTACAATGAATTAAATATGTTACATGTGAATAACTTGAATCAATAACAGTATAACAATCAGTAAACAGTTTTAAAATTGTCCAAAATGCTTCACCTTTTCATCATTTCTCTTCACAAACTCCTTGGCTACTAAAAGTAAATCAAGATTATTGGTGTTATCCTTGTGTATATGCAAAAGTAAACAATTGTTTAAGTGGCTTTTAGTCATTGAAGAACACAAGTAAGTGTACAGTTGTTTTAGAGCAGAAAATGACCTGTCAGATGAGGATGAAGAGATAGGTACTGTTAAAAACAAATGAATGAAGTTGTGTACTGCTAGAAACATCCTTCATATGTAACATTGTTGTTTATAACATCGCAAATAGTTTGTACTGAAATACATTACATCATTTACACTGTCAGGTGCAAACTCTTCAATTTTCACACTTGCATTTCTTGATAATGGTTGATGAGTCTTCAAATGAGGGGGGCTCTCCCCCCCCCCACTCTTAAATTAGGGAGGGCTCAAGTGCCCCTGCCCCCCCATGTCTAAGCCTATGTTAGTCTATTTCCCGTGAGTGTTTACTGTCTAGCAGTATATTGCTAACCTGTACTGTCAATATAATTTTGTACACTTTGATCTTTACAATTATATGCAATGGTATTATTATGACAACTATTTAAACCCCTTTCATATTCACAGCCAGGACGAGTGGCAACATTGATAGAAGACAAAAAGGTAACACACACACCCTTCCTGCTTGGCTATGTATCTAATGTTAATTTAATAAGTATATGAACAAATTTAGACTAGACATTGCTCCATTATTAGTTCAGTCCTATTCCAGACAATTTTACTTACTAAATATAACTGGTAAATATTTATCTATGCAGGAATGCACGTGGGGCTTAGCTTATCAAGTGGACCCCCACGATGTACCTGAAGTGATGGCATATCTAGATCACCGAGAGACTGGTTACACAAGACATGAACTTACCTTTTATCCTCGTGACATTTCTTCACAAACATTGACAGTTCTTGTATATATAGCAACTGAAACAAACCCTAATCATCTGGGGCCTGCTCCACTTGAAACTATAGCTCATCAAATTATCACATCACGTGGAAAGAGTGGAAATAATATTGAGTACGTTATGGAACTAGCAAAATCAATGCGTTTGATAACTCCTCATGTTGTGGACCACCATTTATATGAATTAGAAGCTAAAATAAAAGAACTCTTGCAAAAGAAATAGAATCAAGTCGCTCAATTCATAACAATCAACAAAGTTTGAAGATGACTCAACTCAATGTTTTTATCATCTTATTTATTGTAGCATTAAAGAAAATGACATTTTTATTTCTGTTAATATTTTATTGTCTCCATGACTACAAACAGTTGAATTTATACATGATATCAATTTATTTTGTCTTCATGCTCTTGTGGGGCGCGACTGTGTATCGCTATGAACACATCAACGGTAACTATGAATCTCATTACCAGCATCGATGAACTAAAAAGACTGTAAAATAATTAAAACTAAAGCTATACTTTTAAGGGCCAAGAATAAAACTAGTCCAGCTTTAAGCAAACTAGAGCAATACTACTAATTATAATAATTTTATCATAGGGCCTTAAAAGAATTAAAATCCTACCTAAACATTCTTCTTCATTATCTTTTGTTCCTTCTATCTAACTTTATAACAGCTCCTTTAGTTCCTCGAGTGCAGTTTTTAAAGGAGAGATAATAAATATTTTTTAATGTAATAATGATATATACAACATGTACCCTGATCCACTAATAAGGATGCTTTAAGTTAATTCAAATCATGAATATTATCAAACAATGCATCCAATATATATATATAGATAGATAGATAGATAGCTTGGCCGGTTTGTAACCATTACAAATACAATTGTAGGAAAAACAATGTATAATTTACATTGATGGTACATCATTTTGTCATTATTATTACAATCATTGGATTAGTGTAAGTTAATAACCAACATAAAAACACAAAAACCAATTGTCTGTAAAACAAGTTATTTTCTACATTGATTCTAATAAAGAGTGGTAAAATACCATCAAAGAAACAACAATACTACATTAATTGGTAATTTTTAACTAATGGAAATACTGCAACTAATGTAAACCATCCATTTCCAAACGTTGTAAAGTGAAAATGTTCCCTATGAGATATAAACCACTTTGGAGCTATTGTTCCTGCGTTTTTAAGATGTTCAAACTAATATATCAGTACTATTCGATCCACTTTGTTACTTAGGCACCATGATACTGAATAGCCCTCACTGTATATTACTTATAGTATATCAGTATATAGGTCTGCTTTTGCACACTCACATAAGTCCATGTGGTATAACTTGAAGCAATTGTATTTTGTTATCATCACTTGTATAGCTTACCAAGGAGTCATCCATCTTGTACCACCTTTTGTTGTTTTAAAATGTAGATAATATAATGTCTTTGTGTAAAAGATGGTCCAATGTGCTCTATATCATTGCCACCAGGTCGAACATAACTGTAGCTCCCTAAATTGTATGTTTTCAGTTAGGGTGGGGCTATAGGATTTTAGTTAAATATTCCATCGAAGGATAGAAAATAGAGTTGGAATTGGAATATTTTTGGAAAACTGCAAAGTAGAATTGGATAATTTCGGAAAACTTCAAAGCAGAGTATATGAAATTCGAAGTAGAAATAGATGTCCGCCTTCGGCTTCTGTACTTCATTGATCGATGGAAAGTAGAATTGGAATTGGATGTCCGCCTTCGGCTTCCGTAAGACGGACATTCCAATTCCTATTTCCAAATTCTTATTCCTATTTCTAAATTTTCCGCGCAGCTTCGCGTATTTGAAAATTCCAATTAAAGACTTAGTTGATGGGTTTCAAAGGTCCAATTGATAGGTTTCAATTCCAATTAACTACCAAGTTGGTGAGTTCTAATTCCTTATTCCTTATTCCATTCTTGGCACGTGGGCCATTTCTAATTTTTATTAGACTTATCTTATTTCAAATTTCCATTTTTAACATGTGCTTATACATTTTTATTCTTATAAAATGGCTAGTACAGAGCTTGCTATTTTTAGTGGTATTCCTATGTCTTCTCTTATGAATTCCTCTGAATTTTCAAGAGATGAGCTAATACACTATTTGCTATGTGTGGACTTTCTACTGATTCAATTGAAAAAATACTGTCAGGAAAATATGGTTACTCTATCACTAAGAGACATATAAGAAGGATTAGAGCAAAATGAGGTGTCAGCCAAAAGTCAGAAGAATCATCTATTATGAAGATTTTATACCATTCAGATGTAAGCAATAATAAGTAGACAATGATGATAGTGAATATATGTTTATTCTTAGACAAAATAAGATGAAGCTATTTCAGGTATGGATTCATACACACACACACATATATATATATGTTTGAGAATGAGTTAAAACATCCTCTTTATTTTAAAAGTAATAAAATCCAAACTAACATGCACAATAGTGACCTTTTAATTAGTTTCTAAGATTTTTAATGATTAATATGATGGCTTGTTACATGAAACACTACAATAAATTAAGTGACTCAGTATTTCATTGTGCCTAAGAATAAACTCATATTTATCATTATATATTTAATTATTTATAACATTAGGTACATAATTATATAGTTAATCCTATAGTCAATAATAATCAAAAGGACTTATTATGGTTCCTTTAGCATCAAATCTATTTCCTACATGCAATCTGTATAACCATAATGCAACTAATTTTACAGTGAGTTTGTTAGTGTTCATCTATTTATTTTCTGTGCAAATGTTGAAAAGTCTTCTGGTTGTTTGATTTGAAAATATATACCAGCAGTAACAAAGACAAAGAGCAGTATCATATCTTGTATAATAAACTTAGACACAATGCACTTGAAACATTTAATGTAGCATACACCATCCAAATGAGCATTTTCTGCCAACAGTACCTGTAATGAAAGGAAGCATGTACATATATGTGCAACTATTAAAATACTGAAACAAAAGCTAAGAATCATCCATCAAAAATGTGATCTGAGCAATAATGACCTTGCTCTCCTTATTGATTATGCTTTTTATTTACTATAAGTATTAATATTACTCAAAGTATTTTTATTACATTAAAAATCTCATTATATCTGTTTTAGATCTGACAATATGTATATGACATGTAGCGCTAGCCTGTATGACCAGCTCTTACTCTAAATTGTATCTCCTTCTATTTTTATGTCCATTTATCATCCATACATCTATGCATTAGTATAAACTTACTAGGACTCTATCAAAACATACGAATTTCTGTGTTACACAGGATACAAACAACAAGAAAACTAAAAAAGGACACACAAAAAGTGAAAACTTTTGCATGTACTTGGAGCCAAGGTCTTGATATTATATAGGAATGAAGGTCAATTTTTGCCAACCAATCTAATAATAATAATATACAGTTTTTATTATGCAGATATCAAAGACACATTTAAGAGATTGTTAGTCTTATGGTGTGTTAACTGTTTTGTAGTGTATATTATTGTGGCTAAGAGTGAAGTTGAAGTAGCCATCTCTCCATGTCTAGCGTTTTATCAATCTATACTGTGCATTAATATGCACCAGTTTCACTATTTCTATTTTCTACTAAAGCGGGAAGACGTCCAAATATAGGCGATGTCTGAGCATCAATAGTTTACTCTAACTTTTTTCTCTCTTTAAATAATTTTATAATTTACAAGGAGATGCTATCTATCTTAGTGTTATATTGAATATACTACTAAAGCACCAGGTGAAATATATCATGTATATACCTAATATCTAATATGAATTATGTATACATTTATTGCCATATATGGGAGTAATACTATTTATAGCATATAAAGCCGCACCCTTCTTTGACCTCCCAAGAAATATTGACTATGGCATCAAGTCTGAGTGAGTTAAAACTTAAGTTCCTTTTCTCATTTATAAATGTCTTTTCATTTTAGATGTTGAAAATTTGAAAGATATAATTGAAGCTTTAAAAAAAGGTCTTTTCCCAAGCCATCGCTGGTCTCCTCTTGGTCTACAACTGGGTCTATTACAACCTACTCTGTCAGACATTAGAGCCAAGTATAGAGATGATCCAGAGAACTGTCTTCAGGAATGTTTAACTCTGTGGTTGAGTAAAGCTGACAAAGTCACTGAGAGTGGAGGTCCTACATGGGGCTCATTAGCTGATGCCCTTCACAAAATAGGAGAAAACTTTGCTGCTGAAAAAATAACTGAATTTAGTGAGGAATTACAATTTCATGATGTACATTTTTGTTATCTTTTCAACAGAATACTCATCTATTCCAGCTTGTCAAATGTTACAGAAACACACTGACAGGTTGTCACCACTTACTCTTCCTGTGGAGATTGTTAACATGTTATATACAGAGAGAGTGATCTCTAAGGAGACATTAGATGAAGTCAATAGATCGGGAGGTGTGCTAGGAGAAGGTCCATTAAGATCACTGTGTACTACTGTGTCTGAGGACCCTAACAAATTAAACGTTTTTGCCAGTGTCTTACTGAAATCTGAGCAAACAGTTGTGATTGCTAAAGACATACTCAAGGATTATGGTAAGCAGAACTTTAATATGATTTATTCTAAAAATATATAATTCTATTTATAGAACAAAAATTTCCTTCCAAAGTCAGTATTCATCGAACATATCAATACAATTTTGATCAAATGAAAGTGACCTTTGGAAATCTTATGATCACAATGTCACCTCTTATTAAGGCTGGTATTCCTTCACTAGAAGACCTCAAAGTATATCTTCGGAGATGTTTTAGAGAGCTAAGACCCCAACTGGCTACAGCTGAATCATTTGATGACGTGATGGATCTTGTACAAGATAAATGTACTATTATTAATGTCTGCTGTTTGGAAGCTATTGTTGATCACTATGATATTACAGAGGCTAAACCACACATCACAAAATTCAAGACAACAGTCGATAGCTTTTGTGCAGATGTCAGAGCTGATATATGCCTTAAACAAAATTTTAAAACTACTTTGTCTTCTCATCATCTCACTTGTGACACTATCGAGTTTGTTTTAGAATGGAAAACAGATGAACACACACTTAGTCACATAAAAGATTTGTTATCAAAAGCATTTGAAGATATGGCAAACTCTGTCCAAGTTAGAACCATAAACGAAGGCAACTCCATTATTGTTACCTGCTATGCTCCAGAATACATGATGGATGCTCTACTAATGGCAGCAAAAAAGAATCTTGACCTGCTGAAAAAGATGGGAGTGACCAAATTTACCATGGGCTATCACACCATTTTTGACACACGTCAGAGAGATAAGGTAAGAGATGAGTAGTATTAGACAACAGTTACTACATTGTCATGTATTGTATATAGGAAATTAAAGCTGTTGTAGATGAGAACACAGAGTTAAGAAGTCAACTGGAACTACAACAAGCCATCAGTAGAAGAACGATAATAGAAAATGAGTCTATTATCAGAGAACATAAAGGTAACACTAATGTACTGTACATGTACTATAATAGGGACATATCATTTAGGCTATACTATATGGTCACTTTTATAACGTAGATTGAGAAACTTTCATGTTACAAAATTTTCATGTAAAAATTAATATGTTAACAAAATTCGGACACAAGAGGCATGTACAAAAATTTATTAACCCCTAAATTTTCCAACATTGAGCACTATGGGAGAGTATGGCATAGATTATTTTGTTCAAGGCTATCATCTATATAATTCTAAAAAAGAGAAATGCAAGGCTACAGTAACACTATAAGGATTAGCGTATTTGCCAATTTTAGCTCATATGTCTGAACTGTACGGCTGATAAGGTCCACATTTTCCTGACAAGCATTTAGTGGCATTCCTAACTTCTTCATTTGCCAGAGCAATCGCCAGTGGCTGTATGAAGGATGATAGAACCTTTTGATCATCTGTAACTTTAAGATATCTTGAAAGAACCATCATAGTCATATCTATATTCTACACTTTAGTCTCTCAAAACCATGATGTAACTTGTACACTATATATCGTAAATATTTCAATGAGTAATAATATTAGTGTGTTTAATTTTTGTACATCATTTATGTGTGAACTTTTTAAACAATGAAACTTTCCCAATCTATGATAAGTACTATATTTAATAGATAATGTATCTTTACTAGTTTTGTATTTATAGAAAATAGACAAATAAAAGAAAAGGAAATACAAAATCTGATGAAGACAAAAGAAGGTAGATATAAGATATAATGATCATTTGTTTTATGTCCTTTGTATATAGCTACTGAGAAGGAGTTATTGTCAGTGTCTGTTGAGAGACAAGGAGAGATAGAGACACTACAAGAAATAATAACAACATTGACATTACAGCTAAGAGAGAGAGACAAACAAATTGAGGAGTTAAAGCAAAGCTTAAGAGGTAACTGATATTAGTAGATAATTGTTACTTCTCATTATATGACATTGTTACCAAAATGTAGCATTTATACAAAAGCCTCAGAAACCATTAACTGATGAAGGACTTCATAAGTCTAGCCAAGAACGGTCCACACTATCTATCAATGGTGAGTGTCATAGTACCATATCTATGTCTTAGGATGTGTCCATTGTCCATATATGGAAATGTTATTTTAGCATGTACTTGAGCTTAAACCATGTAATCACATGTTGTTATTTACAAATAAACTACTTTGGAGACAGATACAAACAAGTCAATGACTTCTAAACAACTTTACAGATTTGGTTCTTAATAAGTCTCACTCACCTTTTCTTTGTTAGCCTAGTCCTGATCATCTCTTTGTAGCATTTAATACCACATGATAAAATTGTACAACCACAAAAGTTAGCTACCACTTTGCCTATGAAAGCATATACCTAATAAGGTATTATAAGATAAGGCTTGTCATAACAGATAATACATGTTAGTGTATAAATGTTGAACACTCCTTCTCTTCTTCATCCACTCCTGACTACATATATTATACAAACTATATTGTCATTACTTATTGTAGAGTCTTCAGTACATGAGTTGAGAGATGAGACAAAGGGTTCAACTGATGATAAAGAGTCAGGTTATGGTATGTTATGTTTTGATGTTTCATAAAGTTACATTATAATGATGTATTAGTGGTCTATACAGAAGCCATTGTCAAACATTCTTTCAGCAAAGTAGATCCTCAGGATTTAACTATAAATGTTGGAGATGTTATCAAAGATGTCATTAAGGTATGGACATATCCTTTTTGTCCATCCATTCATTATGTCAACATAATTATTATTTAAAGATCATCTCTAATTATATTATGTATTTTCATAGATTCAAGAAGGATGGTGTGAGGGGACTTTGAATGGAGTCTATGGGCAGTTCCCTTCAAATTTTACAGAACTACAACTAGATAAATCAGAATTATCTCATGATGACCCCAAATTAGGAGGTAATCCCTGTAATTTGTTCATTAGAACTTAACTTGTAATGTTTTGCATAGTACAGTTTGTAACACTATATATTATATGAATACACTTTATCTACATACTAACTCTGTTTATAACAGGACATGCTGGAAGAGTTGAGTGGAGAGATGATATAGAGACTGTTTGGCTTATCTCACCAACTATTGAACAATGTGAAGACGTTGTCAGCAAATTAATAAAAAAACAACAAACCGAAAGAGGTAGATGGCGTATTAATCTCAGATCATCATCTCCTGAAAGTGCTCTTGTAATTATTAGTAATCTCAGTAAGTGTGCAGTGAGGACACTTGATATACACAGCACTCCATTGGACAATATATGTATGTCAACATTATCAGCAGAGCTACAAACTACAAATAAAACAATGATAAACCTAATTCTTCGCTACTCTTCACTTACTGGTGGTATCAAACAAATCAGTGATGCTCTCATTATCAATACTACTCTTAAGGTGTTGGTGTTAATTAATATTATTACCACAGATGAAGATACCAGTAACTTATCTACCATGTTAAGTATTAATAAGACATTGGAAACATTAGAGCTATCCAACTGTAACATCACTGATAATGGTGTCCGATATATCTGTGAAGGCCTCGCTAAAAACCAAACACTGACTGAGTTGAACATCGGCTATAATCCTCAGATCACTTCAGCCAGTACCAGTGCAATAGCTGAACTAATCAATACAACTAAATCATTAACAGAACTACGTCTCGATGATACTTCACTGAACGATAATGATATCAATACTATTTGTACTGCACTTGTTGAAAATATTACAATACAGATATTATATTTGTCCAAGCAACATGAAGAGGATTGTAAGAAATTCAACAGTTATCAAGTTATTAAAGACAGACTTAAGTTTCAACCTGTCTTTAGGTAGTTTGTACTATACATTTACTTTCAATTTAGTTTAAGTTTCTGTTGATATCTTTTTGGCATCAATGTCTTTTCATAAAGTACAAACAAAGCAGTTTTCTTTGTGTACATGTAGAGATATTAGAGTGTAGTTTACCAATTAGACTGTGTGTGGTCAATTGACTACTGAGAAATACCACTTAATTTGAACTAGTCATGTGACTTGTTCTGGTCTCATACTTCATTCAATCTCTTTATCAAGGAGTAAATTTTGACATGTAAACAAGTCAATTTATGAATGTAATTGAACTGTTATAATGTCCATACTAGTACCTTATAATTTATTAGACTCATTCCCATGTACAGAAGTCTGGGATTCAGACTAGTACAAACAAACAATACTACATGTTATTATAATAATAACAATTAATACATGTAAATAATATCATAATATAATAACTGTACTAATAATACACACAATAAACAAAGGAAATACAAATTAACTATGATGTCATAATGACAACTTTGAGGATCATTGTAAATTGAGGATTATCAAAAGTGGTAACAAATAGTGGGTGGAGTTAGTGAGTCATTATATTAGAAATTAAATTTTCCAGAAGGCACACTTTGAGTAGCAGGAGCAACATGAAGTTATTCTGATGTAATAGAGGATACCAGAGTGAATACTTCATCATTCTGAGAGAGATAACATTAACAACTAATAATGTAATGTACCTATATTGAGGACATCTCTACACAAAGGACAGTTTCAAAAACTAACATTAATACTAAAGTGTCATTTAATTTTCATTAAACAACACTGTATACTAATAACTGTTACCTCATCAGATTTATCAATATTTAGTGATAGTTGATAGATCTCTTATTTCTCATGTTGTAATATCTCAATTTTATCAAGTCCCACATACTCCTTAACTAACAGACAAACCTGTTCAACCCATCCAGACTGTTGTGCAGCCTACAACAATATAAATATAAAACCACACCCACAAACCCAACCCCTAAAGTGCATACGATATACATAGTAATATTGAGTCAGACCCTTCAATCAGGACACTTAATTGTGTCCATTAGAGAGGATGTGTGCACAAAGTGGGTATGGCATACATTTAAGATGTTAGAGATAGCGTCCAAGATAACCAATATTGTCTTTGTATCATTAACCACTAGAAGATCACAGTGTGGTTTGAGGGCTCCTATTTCTAGCGCATAAGTATTCAATTGTCGGATTAGTGATAGCCATACTGCCTCCTTTTGAGCTCGGAACTCACCCTGTATAATGGATGAATAGTTACATGGAATGGATATATAAACAATGATGAAAGTATGGTCACATAACCCCACCCACTCACCTTAATTAGTATATTAATTAAAGGAGGTAACAAGTTAGCGTCAATGACTGTATCTGTCCTGTTGTCCAGCTGTTATATTAGATATTGTCCATGCTGCCTCCTATATAATGGATAAATAAAATAGATGAATGGATACATGGAAAGACAATGGATGAATGATATATTAATGGTTAGAAAAATGGGTGATACTAAAAATTAATGGATGCATACAAGGAGAAATGTATGGACACATAGATAAAGAATGGATACATAATAACAATTAATAGATTAATATACAAAGTAAATGGATATATAAAGAGATATAATGGACATATAGTAGATGTACATTTTGTATATTAGTACGATGATGTGGTAATAGTGGTTCAAAATATTATAGAGCACCACAATTTAATACTAACTGAGTCTGTTCATCATTACCAGTAACTATATTACCAATAGCATGAAGAGAAGGTGACTATAGAGAAAGAAATGAACACATATTATAAATACATTGAGTTCACTAATAATGACATGTACTACATTAACTATTATAGCAATATATTTTAGTATACAGAGTTATACAGACATATACAGAGTTATACTGTTATATACTTACCACAAGACTTGTATCATCAGTGCCAATTAGTTGTACTAATATAGGGACTACCCCACTAGTTATAACATGTTGTATACATTCAACACTACCATCAGTTACATAAGATAATCCCCAACAAGCATCACTGTTAACCTAAAAAATTATATGTCCATTTCACTCTCTTATTTATCCATCCTTCAGTGCATCTGTCCATTTGTGCATTCATTTATCCATTCTTCATGAGTCTATCTATCCATTTCTCCATTACTCACTTCTTTATCAATATGATTGATCAATTATGCTAGAACTGGAGTACACAAATCTATTAAAACTCAGGATATTATCTTAGTATATTACCTGTTGTATGGTGTCAATAATAGGAGGTGGGTTCTTATTGCGACACAAGTTAGAAATAGCCCAAGTAATATTACGAAGATTTTCAACCTAAAAATATGAGAGAGTATACATTAAGTAATTATGATTTTAATTATTATTTAATTAAGGGGCATTGTCATATTTACTCATAGTAACAGTTGGAGTAATACAAGCTAGTAATGGCTGCATTATACCACACCTCACAACAAAATCACGACGCTCAGAATCATCGCCTAAAGAAAATACATGACAATGGTTAAGTAGTCTGTATGACTATGGTGATAGTTGCCATGGTAACACAGGTGGTTACTATGGTGATATCTTGTACCTGTAATGTTTCCAAGTGCCCATATGGCTTGGTCTCGGACATTAGCATGTGGAGATGAGAGGAGATTAATAAACATCGGTACAACCCCTATAATCCAATGAGTTAATAATACAATATGATGTAGTGATGTGTTCACCTGATTGTACAACGGTTCTAGTTTGTTCAGAGTTACCAGATGCTATGTTAGTAAGTGCCCAAGCTGCATCAAATTGTAACTGTTGACTGGAAAGAGAGAGAGAGAGAGAGAGAGAGAGAGAGAGAGAGAGAGAGAGAGAGAGAGAGAGAGAGAGAGAGAGAGAGAGTTAATTAAGCAATAACAAGAGACTAGCTTACATATCTGAGCAATATAGAAACTCAACCAGTTTTGTAAACAAGTCCTATTAATTAAAAAATAACCACCCCCATTTCCGTCCACCCACTCACTTAATTACATCATCAAGAGGAGGGCTTCAAGCCTTTGAAAGCAAACGTCTAAACCAAGCAGAGTCAAATGACAAAATAATTAAGAGGTGGAGCTTTACCTAGCAGCTTGTACTCCACCCATCAAAATGTCAACATCAGCACCGATTATTTTCTTAAGGATAAGATTGAAAATCACCATAGTAATAGTTACTATAGCAACCAATGAAAATGGATGGCAGAGCCATATCAACTTCTTGCTCATTACCAGTCTCCATTAAAAGGGTATCATCAACAGTATCCATGGAAACATTCCTTCTCTTGAGCATCTATTCATCTTTTCATGTCTGTAAGAAAAGAATGAATAAACACAAAATGGACACACTATAAACATACCTTTTGTAGTTCAACAGTGACATTTCATTTCATAGAAAAATCACATGACAATCATATGACATGAATATCCGCTTACATCCACTATACTTTGCTATATATCTGAGTGTCATACTGAATACGCTACTAATGTATTGCCACATGATTATCACTACATTAACTAACACAGATGGAATTTGACCGCAATATACCATATAAGGAAGTATGCTATTTATAGTAGACTTGTAATGCTATTTATAGTTATATGCAGCCACACCCTTCTTTGACCTCCCAAGAAATATTGACTATGGCATCAAGTCTGAGTGAGTTAAAAACTTAAGTTCCTTTTCTCATTTATAAATGTCATTTTCATTTTAGATGTTGCTAATTTGAAAGATATTATTGAAGCTTTGAAGAAAGGTCTTTTCCCAAGCCATCGCTGGTCTCCTCTTGGTCTACAACTGGGTCTATTACAACCTACTCTGTCAACCATTAAAGCAAACCATAGAGATGATGTGGAGAGTTGTCTTCAGGAATGTTTAACTCTGTGGTTGAGTAAAGCTGACAAGGTGACTGAGTGTGGAGGTCCTACATGGGACTCATTAGCTGATGCCCTTCACAAAATAGGAGAAAATTTTGTTACTGAAAAAATAATGGAATTTAGTAAGAAATTCACTATTGGTTTACATAATTTACTTCTTACAACAGAAGAGTCATTTACTCCTGCCTGTCAAATGCTACAGCAACACACTGACAGACTCTCACCTCTCATTCTTCCTGTGGAGATTGTTCAGATGTTATATGAAGAGAAAGTGATCTCTAAGGAAACATTAGATGAAGTGAATAGATTGGGAAGTGTACTAGGAGAAGGTCCATTGAGAGCACTGTGTACTACAGTGTCTAGAGACCCAAACATTTTAAAAGTCTTCGTAAGTGTCTTGTTGAAATCTGAAGGAACAGTCCATATTGCTAAAGATATACTCAAGGAATATGGTAAATAATTTATATAATATTAATCTTCCATTATCACTTTCATAGAGAAAACATTTCCTTCCCGAGTCAATCTTCAGTGCACTTATCAGTATGATTTTGATCAGATGGAAGTGACCTTTGGAAATCTTATGATGACAATGTCACCTCTTATTAAGGCTGGTATTCCTTCACTAGAAGATCTCAAAATGTATCTTCGGACATGTTTTCGAGACCTAAGATCCCAACTGGCTACAACTGAATCATTTAATGATGTTATGGAACTTGTACAAGATAAATGTACCATTATTAATGTCTGCTGTTTGGAAGCTATTGTCAATCACTACAAGATCACAGCAGCTAAACAACACATTGAAGAATTCAAGACAACTGTTGATACATTTTGTGAGAAGATCAAAACCGATATATGCCTTAAACAGAACTTCAAGATAGCTTCATTTTCTCATCATCTCACTTGTGAGACTATTGAGTTTGTACTGGAGTGGGAGGCTGACAAATACACACTTAGAGATATCAAACATTTGCTATCAAAAGCATTTGGAGACATGGCTAAGTCTGTCCAAGTTAGAGTAGTTAATGATGGTAACTCCATCATTGTTACCTGCTATGCTCCTCTAAGTTTGATGGACTTCTTACTAACAACAGCAGAGAGGAATCTTAACATACTGAAAGAGAATGGAGTGATAAAATTAACATTTGGCTATCACATCATTTATGATAAACATCAGAGAGATAAGGTAAGAGATGAGTAGTATTAGACAACAGTTACTACATGTATTGTATATAGGAGATTAAGGATCTCAAAAACAAACTGGAGTCAAGGGACATAATTATTAGAGAGATGACAACAGAAATGGATGATTTGAAATCACAGCTTAGAAACAGTGAAGGTCAGTCCAACCTTGAAGTAATAGATATGGTGTTAGTCAAGTACATTACGAAAAAAAAGCACAAGAGACTATGTCTTGAATGTTTCAATACACATTTTATCAAATTTATTCTTGTATTTTTGGTACAACATTTGATATCCTAACACTCTTAGAGACCTGACTTCATCAATTTGTAACACAATCAACAAACACTTAATTGATGTAACACATCTACACTGTAAAAATTGATTTGTTGATTTAACTAATATATTGTTATACAGGTTGTATGTAGCAAACTTAATATGGTGTGAAAGTAACCATAACACTGTTTTGATTACTAATATTATTAATATTATATTTATTAGTAATAAAAACAGTGTTATGTCTGTTTTCACATCATATTAGTTTGCTACCTGCAACCCGTACAACAATACATTGGTTAAATCAACAAATCAATTTTTACATTGTATCATGTAAATGTAACACATCTATCATGTAAATTAACTTTGTGGTACAATATGACCAACACTGTATAGCAGTGCATTTAATATAGTCATACATTGAACAATAAACTATTAAGAGTTCATACGTCCATCAGTAGATTGAGTCTATAAAGGAATATACACCATTTAGTACACTAGTGTATCAATAATAATAAGATCTCTTTTGTCCTAGAGGTAGAAAATTATTTCATTAGCTCTATTTGAATACTGTTGTGCTAGCTCTTTGTTGAATAATTGTACATAAATATTATGTGTAATTATTTTTACTACTCTCAAATATTTTGTATAGATGAAAAACTAATGAAAGAAAGGGAGATTGAAGAAATGTACCAAGGAAAGAAAGGTAGTAATGTCTTATTCATCTAACACAGCTTGTATCATTGTATTGATCTCATATACTGTAGCTACTGAAGAGGAATTAAATTTAGTGAAACAAATGTTAGAACAGAAAGACAGAGAGATTAATGACTTGACATCATTGTTAGCAATGAAGGAAGGTAAGAAATCTGATGCAATGATGAATTTTGTGATACTTTTAACATTTTATATTAACAATAAATGCTTCTCTTTTTATAGCTCTTGAAGAGGAACTAGACACACTTAAAAACAAAATACTAGAAATGTCTAGTGTTACAGAAACTAAAGGTAAGCTCTTAACAACAAGTACTATGTACACACTTGTTCTCTCTTGTTTATAGAGTCTGAGTTGAAACAATTGTTAGAAGCAAGTACTAAAATGAACAGAGCAAAGATTTTACAGATAGAACAGTTAACAAATACCATCAAGGAAAAAGAAGGTGATATGTTAATAATGTACAAAACACACTATTGTATTAATGAGATATTCCATAGTCTTTGAGAAGGAGTTATTGTCAGTGTCTGTTGAGAGACAAGGAGAGATAGAGACACTACAAGAAATAATAACAACATTGACATTACAGCTAAGAGAGAGAAACAAACAGATTGAGGAGTTAAAGCAAAGCTTGAAAGGTAACTGATATTAGTAGATAATTGTTACTTCTCTATATATGACATTGTTACTAAATTTAGCATTTATACACTATATTATATAATTGAGCTTAAACCATGTAATCACACTTTGTTAATTACAAAAAAACTATTTTGGCGACAGATACAGACAAGTCAATGACTTCTAAACAACTTTACAGATTTGGTTCTTAGTTAGTCTCACTCACCTTTTCTTTGTTAGCCTAGTCCTGATCATCTCCTTGTAGCATTTAATACCACATGATAAAATGGTACAACCACAAAGGTTAGCCACCATTTTGCCTATGAAAGCATATACCTTATATGGTATTATAAGATAAGGACTTGTCATAACAGATAGTACATGTTAGTGTATAAATGTTCCATACTCCTTCTCTTCTTCATCCACTCCTGACTACATATATTATACAAACTATATTGTCATTACTTATTATAGAGTCTTCAGTACATGAGTTGAGAGATGAGGCAAAGGGTTCAACTGATGATAAAGAGTCAGGTTATGGTATGTTATGTTTTGATGTTTCATAAAGTTACATTATCATGATGTAGTAGTGTTCTATACAGAAGCTGTTGTCAAACATTCTTACACCAAAGTACTTCCTCAGCAATTAACTCTAAATGTTGGAGATGTTATCAAAGATGTCATTAAGGTATGGAGACATCCTTTTTTGTCTATCCATTCATTATGTCAACATATTATTTAAAGATCATCTCTAATTATATTATATATTTTCCTAGATTGATAAAGGATGGTGTGAAGGGACTCTGAATGGAGTCTATGGGATATTTCCTATAAATTTTACAGAACTACGACTAGCTAAATCTGATTTATCTCATGATGATACCAAATTAGGAGGTAATCCCTGTAATTTGTTTATTAGAACATAATTTATAATGTTTTGCATAGTACAGTTTGTAACACTATATATTATATGTGTACACTATATCTACATACTAACTCTGTTTATAACAGGATATACTGAAAGAGTTGAGTGGAGAGATGATATAGAGACTGTTCGGCTTATCTCACCAACTATTGAACAATGTGAAGAGGTTGTTAGCAGATTAATAACAGAACAACAAACCAAAGGAAGTAGATGGCGTATTAATCTCAGATCATCATCTCCTGAAAGTGCTCTTGTAATTATTAGTAATCTCAGTAAGTGTGCAGTGAGGGGACTTGATATACACAGCACTCCATTGGACAGTATATGTATATCAACATTATCAGCAGAGCTACAAACTACTAATAAAACAATGATAGGACTAGTTCTTCGCTACTCTTCACTTACTGGTGGTATCAAACAAATCAGTGATGCTCTCTTTACCAATACTACTCTTGAAGTGTTATCGTTGACTAATGTTACTATCACAGATGAAGATACCAGTAACTTATCTACCATGTTAAGTATTAATAAGACATTGGATAAACTAGAACTCACCAATTGTAACATCACTGATAATGGTGTCCGATATATCTGCGAAGGTGTTACTAAAAACCAAACACTGACTTTGTTGGACATCAGTTATAATCCTCAGATCACTTCAGCCAGTACCAGTACAATAGCTGAACTAATAAATACAACTAAATCATTAACAAAACTACAGCTCGACAATACTTCATTGAACAATGATGATATCAAGACTATTTGTATTGCACTCGTTGAAAATACTACAATACAGAAACTATACTTATCTGAACAACATGAAGAGTACTGTGAGAAGTTAGACAGTTATCAAGTTATTAAAGACAGACTTAAGTTTGTGCCAGTCCTAAAGTAGTTTTTCTATACATTTACTTTCAATTTAGTTTAAGTTTCTGTTGATGTCTTTTTTGTATCAATGTCTTTTCATAAAGTGCAAACAAAGCAGTTTTCCTTGTGTACATTTATTGTTTATTGAAGGTGTAACAAATGGTGGGTGGAGTCAATGGGTGTGGTCATCATATCAGAAATTAAAACCTCCAGAAAGCACACCTTAAAGTAGCAAGAGGAAATTGAAGTTGTCCTGATGTAGTAGAGGGTGCCAGAGTGGATACCTCATCATTCTGAGAGAGAGAGAGAGAGAACATTAACAACTAATAATATAATGTCACTATATTGAGGACATCTCTACACTAAGGACAGTTTCAAAAGCTTACATTCATACTAAAGTGTCATTCAATTTTCATTGAACAACAATGTATATTAATAACTGTTACCTCATCAGAGAAGTATTTATCAATAATATTTAGTGACAGTTGATAGATATCCTTATTCTCATGTTGTTGTAATGTCCCTCATACTCCTCAACTAACAGACAAACCAGTTCAACCCGTCCAGTCTGTTGTGCAACCTACAGCAATATAAATTTAAAACCACACCCCTAAGTGCATATGATATACATAACAATATTGAGTCAGACCCTCTAATCAGGACACTTAATTGTGTCCATTAGAAAGGGGTGCACACAGTGAGTGTGGCTTACCTTTAACATGATGGCATCCAAGATAACCAATATTGTCTTTGTATCATTTACCACTAGAATATCACAGAGTGGTTTGAGGGCTCCCATTTCTAGGGCATAGAGTATTTGAGGGACTATATCATCAGCTGTTAGATTATTGTCTTAGTGATAACTCATACTGCCTCCTTTTGAGCTCACCCTGTATAATAGATGAGATAAATAGATGTAAATGGATGAATAGCTACATGGAATGGATATATAAACAATGATGAAAGTACTCACATAACCCCACCTACTCACCTTAATTAGTATATTAATTAAAGGAGGTAACAAGTTAGCATCAATAACTGTCTGTCCTTGTTGACTAGTTGTTATATTAGATATTGTCCATGCTGCCTCCTATATAATGGACAAATAATATAGATGAATGGATACATGAAAGACAATGGATAAATGTTATATTAATAGTTAGAAAAATGGATGATACTAAAATTAATGGATGCATAAAAGGAGAAATGTGTGGACAAATGGAAAAGAATGGATAAATAGTATGGATTAATGGATAAATATACAAAGTAAATGGATATATAAAGAGATAAAATGGACATATAGTAGATGTACTTTTTGTATATTAGTACGATGATGTCGTAATAGTGGTTCAAAATATTATAGAGCACCACAATTTAATACTAACTGAGTCTGTTCATCATTACCAGTAACTATATTACCAATAGCATGAAGAGAAGGTGACTATAGAGAAAGAAATGAACACATATTATAAATACATTGAGTTTATTAATAATGACATATACTACATTAACTATTATAGCAACATATTTTAGTATACACTTATATTATTATAGCAACTATAATAAAAAGAAGTGTTCGTCAAATATTGTGTTAAATACTCCAAGATTATCCACTCATTTTGTGCCATGTATTTTATAGGAAATGTATATATTATAGATTTATTACAATTGTAATGTTATATGATTTTTTGAATAAATTTATGATCAATAATTGTTATGTGTTACACTTACCACAAGGCTTGTATCATCAGTACCTTAGTTGTACTAATCTAGGGATTACCCCACTAGTTATAACATGTTGTATACATTCAATACTACCATCAGTTACATAAGATAATGCCCAACAAGCATCACTGTTAACCTAAAAAATTATATGTCCATTTCACTCTTATTTATCCATAATTCAGTGTATCTGTCCATTTGTACATCCATCCATTACTTACCTCTTTATCAATATGATTGATCAACTGTGCTAAAATTGGCAATAACAAGGACACAAACCTAGTAAAACTCAGGATATTAACTCAGTATATTACCTGTTGTATGGTATATATAGCAGGACGTGGGTTTTTATTGCGACACGAAGATTTTCAACCAAAACAAGAGAGAGTGGTACATTAAGTAATTATGATTTTAATACTATTTAATTAAGGGGCTATATCATATTTACTCACAATAACAGTCGGAGTAATACAAGCTAGTAATGACTGTATTATACCACACCTCAGAACCATCGCCTAAAAAAGAAAATACATGACAGCAGTTGCTAAGTAGTCTATGTAGCTATGGTGATAGTTGCCGCGGTAACACAGGTGGTTATTATGGTGATATCTAGTACCTGCAATGTTTCTACATGCCCATACAGCTTGGTCTCGGACATTACTTTGAGGAGATGAGAGGTGATTGATAAACAGGGGTACAGCAGCTGTACCAATGTTTATCAATCACCTCATTAACTCATTGGATTATTAGGGCTCTACTACAGCCCTATTAGTCCAATGAGTTAATAATACAATATGATATAATAATGTATTCACCTGATTATACAGCTGTCCTAGCAGGTCAGTTACCAGACGCAATGTTAGTAGGTGCCCAAGCTGTATCTAATTGTAACTGTTGACTGGAAAGAGAAAGACAGAGAGAGAGTGTGTGTGTATGTGCATGAGAGAAAGAATTCACTAAGCAATAATCAAGAGACTAACTTACACATCTGAGCTAAGTAGAAACTCAACCAGCTTTTGAACAATACCGTTCCTATTCATTTAAAGATTAACCGCACCCCATTTGTATCCACCCACTCATTTAAATGACATCAAGAGGATTTTGAAAGCAAATGTTTAAAACAAGCAGAGTCAAATGACAAAATAATTAAGAGGTGAAGCTTACCTAGCAGCTTGTACTCCAGGCAATTTCTCGTTATATAAATATCAATGCGTTTATATGAAAATTATTATTGTTATTATGATACTCCTGTACTGTAAACCATTAATTGGAAGGTCATCATTGGGTATATATCTCATGTTTGGTTGAGGAGAATGTTGTGTGCTCTGTTGATATTATGCTATGATAACAGCATGTTATGATCTCTTAGTATTTGAATGACAAACAATACTTCAGTTACTGCAAATTTCTAATGTATTTTTTGGATGAGTAAAGTATTGTGTTAGAAAGGAAGCAGAATTTAGTAATGATCTCTAAGACGGTATTAAAATATTTTCTATCTCATTAAGAATCCTCAAGCCCTTCTGTTCAAATTGTCATGTGATTTCACTTGCTGTTATATCTATGGTCTCATAATACAAATGGCGAAAAATTCTCATGGTGTTTTTGGGTGGAAACCATCAGATTCTCCCATCTGTTTAGGTGGTTGTCATTTGTGTGGAGTCTTAGTTCTGTCAATAAGTCTTGTGATTCAGCAACAATGGCATCATAATAAGAATTGAAGTTTGCCTCAATTCATTGCCGTTCTAAGAACTTTATTGCAGCCTAGATGCCTTTGCTACACAACTGAGCAGTAATATCCTTCCTCTGTAATGTAGTTGGTAGTTGTTCAGTTGTAACAAACACCATATATGATAATCTTAATCCAAAGTATGTGTGAAACTGTTCCACATTTATGAGCAATCCAGAAGCTTTGGAAGCTGCTTCACCTGTATCTGTGTCTTGACTTAAAAGATCCAACTCATCCTCCAATACTTTGTAGTTTTGAATTATGCTAAGTATAGCTCCAGTTCTTACTATCCACCAAGTTGGACATAAAGGTTTCAAGGAAAGTAAACCAGAAGAAAGCTCAGATTGCAAACGTTCAAACAGTGATAAGCGCTTGGGGGATATTTTGATAAAATTACACAATTCATTGTGACTAGTGCTAGTGAATATCTGATGGATTTGGACTGCTTACCAGATTGCTGTAACCATAGGTTTAGTGAATGAGCTACACAATGTACAAAGTGAGCTCTTGGTTCATCTTGTTGAATTTTAGCTGCTACACCATTTAAATGGTCTGTCATATTGGCAGCACAGTCATAGTCTTGACCTCGTCAGTTTGAGATTTGAATGCTACATTTCATCAAGCAATCATGAAGGACTGACTTGATGGTGGAGGGGTCAGTAGTTTCCATATAAGCTAAACCTACCAGATCTTTATGAATTTCATAGGAATCTGAAACCCTGCAAATCTGCAAAGTTGGGAGGCTAAGCCCCCCCCCCCCTTACAAAGTTGGGGGGGGGGCTTTAGCCCCTCCTGCTCCCCTGTTGAACCCCAGAAGACCATGTAGTCTGACTTTAAGTTCAACTATGAGAAAAGTAATTTACTTCTGTATTTTAAACCATTATACAAATTACTATTATTTTTTGTGATTATAATTTATACTCATACCTTGCATAAACAATACATCCACATATTGTATGGTATCTGACAGCAGCCTACCTAAGCATTTTCAAAGTTCTGTCACAAAATATGCAGAGATTTAGTTGGACTATAGTTTAGTGCAAGTTGCTGGCAGTATCAGTTTACTTTTAATAAAAAGGACTAGACGAGTGACAACAGAATATTTTCTCCAAACGTATAGAAATTCCTGCCTTTTTGATCTTTAACAACAAAGTTCAAGATGGCAGTTACTGTTTCACTTACCTATAAGATCACTCATCTCTTCTCTCAACTTTTAACCTTCCAACCCTCTTAACTCGTCACTCCATTTCCAAATTATGTCTTCTCCATAAAATCATTAACAACCTCCTCTATTTTCCTTCTGATATTCTCATTTGCAAACCTCTGCCAAGTTATGCTTCTCGTCACTTTGATCCCCTGACTTTTACCATCCCTTTTTCTCTCATCTGCTTCACAAAAGTCAATTGTTCCTTCTGTTCTCTCTATGTGGAATTTACTTCCTTATCATATAAAAACTAGCTCATCTCTAATCACTTTTAAATCTAAAGTAAAGATGCTTCTTTACTAACCATCAACTCACCATCACTTATCTCATTAAAACCTATCATATACTATCAGTCACTTACTTTATCTATGTGTTATTAATGATACTATATCCTGTACCTTAATACCTTAATTAAGTTTTATTTATTATTGTTCTATTCTGTTTGTGGCCTTCAAACTAGCACTGGCTATTGGGCATGGATTTTGTCAATAAAAAAGTTACACTCATATACATTAATTTAACTGACTCTGTTTGCTACAAGAGAATGAAGTCATCCAAATATATATATATATAGTGTCTAAAAATAAATATTTTACTCTCTATTACATAGTATCATGAATTCACTAATCTATATCAAATTTGTCTGATAAATTATGTATTATTATGACATAAGTGGATTATACATATCAAATGATATGTGATTATACATATCAAAATAAAACATATGAGATATGATAGCAACATCTATTTTCAGTGTTTGTACACCTGCAGGTTCAATCTGTCTTTATTATATTATTCATGCACATAGATCTACTGTGTTTTAGTAGAGCTGATGCTGCAAAAGATCATGATGACTGACTTTAATTATGTTTAGCTATAATGAAAGTAATTTACTTTCATATTTTAAATCATTATACAAAATACTACAATTGTTTGTGTTATTATACTCTTGTCTTGATTGAACGACACACCCACATATTGATGGTATTTGACAGCAGTCCTACATAACCCATTTTCAAAATTCTAACTATTATATCCATAGATACCTCAATTAATATCAAAGTCCTGTTCATACAAATTAGACAGACGTGTGGGATAAATGCTTGAAAGTGGACCTTTCAATTGGTGGAGGGACATTTGATATTGATGCTTCAATTATACCACTCAATTAATTCACTCTATAAACTTGATTGGTCTATTTGACCAATACAGCATTATACAGGTTGCATGTACAGTAAATGTCATACTGTTTTTATTCATAACATACCAACAAATTGACTAAACAAATATTCTGCTAGTATGTTAAGAATGTTTAGTTAATTTGATAATAAAAACAGTATGACGTTCACTTACATGCAACCTGTATAACTATATTTGGTTAAATCAATCAAATCATTTTTACAGAACGGGATAAGTCTTCACTTGAGAAAAGTGCAGTGAAGCAGGATCACTAGATTCTCTTATCTTGCTCATTCTGTCAATCTGGGAAGGCACTGGGGAATTATCCAGTTTCTTTAATACTCTTTGATGTTCTCTGTTATGTTGTAACAGATTTCTACCAGTTTGTCTGATGTAAGTTCCATCACAATCCTAGGAAAATATTCATTGTGGTGGATGGAGTATTTATAGTTTTTTAGAGCACTTTCCTTAGGGTAATAAGTGGCAAAAGATCTGTTTGTATGTCAATGGGGACAGGATTTTTTGATAGACTTGGACTGACCTTGTATGCACGAATGGTAAACAAAAATGCATGTACGTAAACATGTACATATATATTGGTGAACTGATATTTCCAATAACTTTTAATAGTGGATGACAAGGTGGTAGAGATAATTATACAAACATTAATTTAATACTTTTGAATTTAACTTTACAGCAAAATGTACTTGGATTATGGTGTATTTTTTTCAAATTTTTCATTGGACTTCTTATTTTAAGCATTTTCTCTTCATAATTCAAAAGCTCCCTTTTTTGTGCAACCTAATAGAAAAGACAAAGCTTTAATAATTAAGAGGTGTAATTAAGACACCATTTGACTGTACATATAGTCTTTTGTATGGCCATTGAGACACACCTATCTGCTCAAAGTTATTTTAAAGTTAATTAATGGTAATTAATGGAATTGCTTTCAAGAGGCAACTGCATACCACATGCTGTCAGATAAATGCTGTAACACTGTGAGAGCAATAATGGTTAATACTAATAACATGTACACAACTCCAACAATAAATAGGTCAATGTATGTGTGGACACCTAATATTATTATCAAAACGTAATAGTTTAATTGTATTATAATTTATATATCTTAGTGAGGTCTGCTGACAATGTCGCTTGATAATATACTATATATAATTATAATTAAAATATCACTTTACCAACTAATGTGTACTTTACAAAAATAGACTACTATGGAATCCAAAATCAGTAGAACTCCATGTGTAATTTGTTGTTTGTAATACTATATCATATCAACTAATTATATAGTGAGTAACTTTACACAAATCTTGGATTCCACAGTTTTCCACCCATGTAAACTACAAATTGGTTGGTTAGAGTAACCCATGAACTTTACAGTGTTGCCTCCATTATACTCACAATCAATGATTATATAGCTATTATTATTTTTGCCTTCTTCTTGCAGTGATCATAATATAGTAATTGTCTTCAACATGAAAGTTTTTAGTATCACAGTACTTTTAACAATCCTGATCACACTCTCTGCAAGTCAAAGGTAAGATGAGTATAAACTTCATAATTTCATAAGATCTTTTGTACAGTTGTTACCAGAGTGGAGTATATTATACGAGCAATTCATATACTGTCACAGTCTACTCTTCCCAACATTATACATATAAATGTGGCTGGTGGTCACGTCGTCGTTGTAATGCTTACAGGTTTGTTATTTTTCATACTAGTTACCATGAAGACCTATATCATATACAATGTATAGGCAAATAGGGTCACAGAGTTGGGCTTATACACAAGTAGCTGTGTACTATCAACAATTAATCTGCTGTCCACTATATACTGGAACATACCCTAATTGTATTGGTATGATATTGATGAAATAAAATGTTATATTACTATGTTAAATTTAGCAATATGCTCTCAAGGATGTGTATATGGAACTTGTGGACCACCAAATACTTGTGTCTGTGATAGTGGATGGACTGGAAGTAGTTGTGACACAGGTTAGCATATAATAGTACTATACAAATCAAATTTAATGTTAGGTCATTTTTGAACACAATAGCTCGGAGTTGGTGATAAATAAGTGTAAATTATATGAAGGTTCCTAGATCTTAATAAATTGAAAACTATAATTATGATTGAAAGACAAGTATTTCATTTTTAAAATAGACATGAGAGTAGATTGTAGGCACATACCACACCCTCTTGTAACGTTTGAAGCTTTGTGAATTAATCTATTCTATTCTGAAAATGATTAACTCAATACTAAGATTATCTAAACTCCATAATGTTAACTTATAATAGATTTTGATCATAATTGTACAGTTATGTAATTAAAAAAAGAATAGTGCAAGAGAATCACAAGATGGCACTCATGTCAAGGAGTCTACTACTACTGCTCACTTGTTCTTTTTTAGTCTATATTTGGTTTTACTCTTATTTCCCATCAACTAACTCCTTGATAATCCTATCAAGCTCACCCAATGATACAGTTTCTCATTGTTCTTCTTGTCCTTTATCTGCCCCTGTGTATCACATCTTCTCTTTCTCTTATCTCCTCCCTGAAGTCAGAAATTTCTCATTTAAAGGCTCAAATTATTAAATTAGAAAAATCTGGCGGATCTCTCAGTACTCAATTATCTGTCCAACTTATAACAGGCTCATTTATTTCTGACACTACTGTAAAGTCTTCAGCTACTTTCTCAAACTCATCTCAAACTGTTCTGTCCAACTCCCATCCTTCCAAAGTCATCCTACTTCTCCAAACCCAGCCCATCTCAATACTACTAATGTATGTTCTAATCCCAGTTTACCCTCTAAGGTCCTCAACAAACCCTCTCATTTTTTATCCCAAGTTTGACATCCTCGCAAACCACCTCTCCTTCCAACTGCATATTATCATCAATATCCTTTAACTCACAAAATGCCTCAACTTCCAACTCCTCAACCACCTCCACTCCCTCCCCAGTTCTCTCATTTTCATCCACCACTGCAACTTCCAGTCAATTCAATACCAAACCACCCTTGTCAAATTCTCGGTCAATCCCACAATATTCCTTATATGCCTCTTCCCCCAACACTACCTCCTCTCTCTTTCCCTCTCCCTCACAATCCATCATTTATCAATGTGCCGGTAGTACACAATCCTCATCCCAATCCTCCAAATCAGCCCTACCCAACATTTCTTCTCCCTCTCCTTGTCCATCCTCTTCCTCAAGTTCCAATTCACAGGATAATGGATGTCATAGCCTCCCTTCTATCTCCCTAGACTCCTCCTCTTCCTCCTCTTACAACCTGACTGTGTTCTATTTTAATGCAAGAAGTATTCTTGATAAACTTGATAATTTGTCCTCTATCGGCATTCCATATTCACTTGACCTTGTTTGTATTGTTGAATCATGGTTATCACCTGATATACCTGACTCTGAAATTTCTATTCATAATTACATCATTCATCATCATGATTGAAATTACCATGGCAATGGCATTCTAGTATATATTTATTCTACATTCTCAGCTACAGTTCTTTCCTGACGTACCAACATAGAACTTATCCTATTATCAATAAAAGCAAGGTATTTCAATCTTACTATTGTTGGTTTCTATTGTCTTCCCAATTGTCCTTGTGATTTAGACCTCTTACTCAAATTGCCACCTTACTCAATCTCGGTCTCTTGGGTGACGTTAATATTAATTATCTACTGGAGTCTCCTTCCACGCAGAAACTTAAACTCTTTGCAAACTCATTTAATTTGAGTCAACTTGTCAAAGAAAATACTTGTGTATCATGTTCAGGTTCTTCTTCCCTGATTGATCTGGTGCTTGTCCCTTCCAATCTTACTTTCACCTCCTGCCATATCTTTCCACCTGTCTCAACTTCTGAACATAACTCTATCTTTTTTTTCAATTTGTCAAAGTGTTTCTGCTAACCCTGATCTTCCTTGTCCTAGTCGTAGGTGGGTGTATGGTCAAGCTGACTTTGAGTCTGCTAACCTCTTCCTTTTTTTCATACCTTAAGACTCTCTACTCTCTGATTCTGATGTTAATTATAGCTGGTCAATATTTAAAGAGAGTTTTTTTAATATTATGAACATAACTATTTCCACTAAAGTCAGTAATCCCACAACACACTCTCCTTTGATTAACAAACCTTTTTTCTATTCAAGGTCAAGAAACGCAACCACTTATTTGCAAGAGTGAAACACACTGGTTCTGCTTTTCTATAGTTTGCTTACAGAAAGCAGCATAATAGCACCTTTTCACTTCTACACCATCTAAAGAACAAATTTTTGATCGTATATCCCTCTCACCCTCTCCTCAATCTTTTGGTCATCTATCAAAAAGCTTATTCAAAAGCAAAACCAAATACCTACATTCCATCACAATGATGTGTCTGCTTCCACTTCTGATGGCAAAGCCAACCAACCTCCTTAATAATTTCTCTGGTCAGAGTTTTAATCCTTACACAAATTCTCCCTCATGTCTCTCTCACTCTCTCACCTTCAGTGATCCTCCTGCTCCTGATCTACTCTGTACTCCTGAACAAGTCTTATGTCTTATTCATCTACTACCCACAGACACGTCACATGGCCCTGATGGTATTTCTTCTAAAATGTTAAAATCCACTGCCTACTCTATTTCACATCCACTTTCACTTCTATTCAATCAGTCTATTTCTCTCGGACCCTCCCATTGAATAGAAATGCTCACATATAACTCCTATTCTGAAATCTACATCACCTTCATCACCATCATGTTATCGTCCTATTGCTCTCTTATCTCTTGTAAGTAAGCTGTTGGAAAAACTAAATTTCTCTATGGATACACAATTTCTGCTCTCAAAATAACATTCTCTCTGATAGTCACTTTGGTTTTCGCCCGGGCTTTAGTACTAAACCTGCTCTCATCTCCACAACTCACTTGTGGCAACAGACTCTTGATTCCTCCTCCTCTGTCTGTGCTTTCTTTGATCTTAGCAAAGCTTTTGATTCCATTCCTCATTCTTCTTTGCTGGACTCTCTTTCCTCTTTTTGATCTCCCTCCAATCCTACTACAGTGATTTTTCTCTTACTTAACAAGTTATGGTGAATGGAGTTATCTCTGACAGTACTCTGGTCTCTTCAGGAGTTCCCCAGGGGTTTATTCTAGGCCCACTCCTGTTTAACTTATACATTAATGATATCTCCTTTTCTACTAAACTAATCCTTGATGGCAATGACATTCTTTTGTCATCCACATTCTCATCTAGCTCTGATTTCACCACCACACAATTTGACATCAACACTATTAATGGTTGAATCCAATCACATCTCCTAAAATTAACACTCAAAAAAGAAAATACATGCTGTTTTCCAATAAGAGTCAATCTTTCCTATCCTCTATACCTCCTCTTTTCCTGAACTCTTCTATCATTTAATGTGTTTACTCTTACAAATACTTTGGAGTTGTTATCAATAGCGACCTCTCTGGTCTCCTCACAACTCTTCTGTGTGCACCAAGTCTCATAAAAGTTTTGGCTACATCTTTCGTAACGTTTAGCACTTCTCTCCCTCATCACTTTTTACATTATATTCTTCGCTAGTTTTTCCACACCTCTTTTACTGTTCATCTCTTTGGGATCTTCATACTAAATCTGATATTAAAAGTCTTGAAAGTGTCCAGAAATTGGCACTTAGAATATGTTCTAAAAAGTGGCACTCTAACTATGGCAGAAACCTTGAACTTTTCAAACTTGTCTTCTTATCCATTCAACGAGCTATTTCTAAACTTACTCTTCTCTTTAAATACTTTTCTCCCAAATGGTATTTTATCACCTCAACGTCCTCCTCCATAACCTTTCAGACACTACCATACTGACAACACCTCAAAACCTTTTTGCCGTTTATCTGCTGCCCTTCACTCTTTCATTCCTTCTTCTTATTCTTTCTGGAATTCTTTATCTCATAAAATTAAATCTTGTGACTCATTTCAACTTTTAAGTCAAAGCTAAAAGATCATTTTCACCATTCTATGCATGTGTATATCTATTCATTATTTAAGATACTTTATCTTATTCTTATTCCATATTTTTGCACTCATTTTATTAGAATATGCTATTGAGTGTTTTATTTGTGAAAGAAAAAAGAAAAAAAATAGTTACAAAATTAGGAAAAATAAAGTTTAGCTGAACAATTGCCACTAATTTATGTAAATTGAGTTTGTAGAATTATGTAAGCTGTCCTTTACATAACTGTATAATTATTATCAAAATCTATTATGATTTAATAACTATTACTCCAAATTTTTGAATGTTACGTATTACAGTAAATTACAAAATATAACTTTACATTGAAAGATATTAATGAATGTAGCAGTGGAGAAAACAATAACTGTCATGAAAATGCCATCTGTACAAACACACTTGGTAGCTTTACGTGTCAATGTCAAAATGGATATACAGGAAATGGAATAACATGTAATGGTAAGTGACTTAATACCTCTACTGTAAACTAATTATTTTTACTAGATGTCAATGAATGTAGTAGTGAAGAAAACAATAACTGTCATGAAAATGCCATCTGTACAAACACACTTGGTAGCTTTATGTGTCAATGTCAAAATGGATATACAGGAAATGGAATAACATGTAATGGTAAGTGACTTAATACCTTTACTGTAAACTCATTCTTTTTACTAGATATCAATGAATGTAGCAGTGAAGAAAACAATAACTGTCATGAAAATGCCATCTGTACAAACACACTTGGTAGCTTTACGTGTCAATGTCAAAATGGATATACAGGAAATGGAATAACATGTAATGGTAAGTGACTTAATAACTCTACTGTAAACTCATTCTTTTTACTAGATATCAATGAATGTAGCAGTGAAGAAAACAATAACTGTCATGAAAATGCCATCTGTACAAACATACTTGGTAGCTTTGCGTGTCAATGTCAAAATGGATATACAGGAAATGGAATAACATGTAATGGTAAGTGACTTAATAACTCTACTGTAAACTCATTCTTTTTATTAGATATCAATGAATGTAGCAGTGAAGAAAACAATAACTGTCATGAAAATGCCATCTGTACAAACATACTTGGTAGCTTTACATGTCAATGTCAAAATGGATATACAGGAAATGGAATAACATGTAATGGTAAGTGACTTAATAGCTCTACTGTAAACTAATTCTTTTTACTAGATATCAATGAATGTAGCAGTGAAGAAAACAATAACTGTCATGAAAATGCCATCTGTACAAACATACTTGGTAGCTTTACATGTCAATGTCAAAATGGATATACAGGAAATGGAACAACATGTAATGGTGAGTGACTTAATAACTCTATTGTAAACTAATCCTTTTTACTAGATATCAATGAATGTAGTAGTGAAGAAAACAATAATTGTCATAAAAATGCCATCTGTACAAACACACTTGGTAGCTTTAAATGTCAATGTCAAAATGGATTTACAGGAAATGGAACAACATGTAATGGTAAGTGACGTAATAACTCTATTGTAAAAGAATTCTTTTCACTAGATATCAATGAATGTAACAATAAAGAAGACAATAACTGTCATGAAAATGCTATTTGTACAAACACATATGGTAACTTTACATGTTATTGTCCAAATGGATATACAGGAAATGGAATAATATGTAATGGTCAGTGGCAATACAATGCATGATTGTCTAATTTTACTTATGAACCGGTTTTATTTACTATTCCTATTTCTCAATTAAACTGTGCAATGTTTTTAATAGATATAAATGAATGTGTAATGGAAGATATTCAATGTGATTCTGATACTGTCTGTGTCGATGCAAATGCAAATTATAGTTGTGAAGGTAAGATATTTCATGGTAATATTTAAATAGGAACACAACTACAATATAGGTCCAACTCTTTATTTACCATTTTTGGATTTTGGTTCATCTAATAGTCATAGAGTGCATCATAGTTCTCAGTTTGTCTTACTTCCATCACCACTACAATTTGGAAATATGACCTATACTGCAGCATATGTAAGCATTATATAAACAGACGTTTGATAATACAGTATCACATGTCATTTTTAATAATGTTTTAGGTTAATAAGAATGGGCTAATAAGTTTTGATCAAAACTACACCTACCATATGCCACAAACATTCCCAATATCTGCTAAAGTAATTGCGCCATATTGGAGCATAAACACTGCTGGTGAACTTAACTACACTATCATCAAAACTGATATCAGTGAACTAACTGAAGCTATTAACCTAGTTAATAACTACTTAGCTTATAACTTCAGTATTAACTTTAAAGCAGACTGGATACTAGTGGCTCAATGGATGGATATAAACACAAGCAATGAAGTATGTGTGATTAATACATTATATTTTAATAATTGTTGCTTTATGGCTACAGACTAATAGCAGTGCCTTTCAAGCTGTATTGGCATCTCAAGGAAACAAGACATATGCTATTTTTACATTCAAATGTGGTCTATTTGATTGGAATGGAACTAATGCTATTATAGGATTTAGTGCTAGTAACACTGTTTTTGCTAACTTTCCATTATCAAGACTGGTTGAGGCAAATATTGACTGCCTTAATTCACCAACTTCAAATTGGAGCGATATTGCATATGAAATAGGTTGAGTTAGATTGTATTAATTTATAACTGATCTTACTCCCCATGTAGGCTGTCACTACATCAGTAGTGATTGTGGACCTGGGGAAGAGCTAAATTCTGAATGTGATGGTTGCATTCTAACAAATATCTGTTTAAAAGACCGTCCTTGTAGAAATGGAGGAAGATGCATCATAGGATCTGTTCCCAATAAATACATTTGTGATTGTAGTAACACTGGATATACTGGGAAAATATGTGATTTTCTAAGTCATGGAGTGTTTCCTAGTATGACAAATTACAGCACAATATTGCAACGTCAACCATGTCTATATGAACAGTACTGCTGTAATGTCTATAATCTTGGAAAAATATTCTCATTGATACAGAATGGAAGAAAGAAAATTGTTGTTTGTCCATCATTACTTCCCATTGCTTGTCAAAGTTAGTGTTCAATTTAGCTTTTCTGAAACAAACATTTTTAATAGAATACAGAAATCAAAATTGTAAAACCTGGTATGAGTCAGGTTATACTATCAGTGGTATATATCTTATTAATCCTGATGGAGGGACTCCATTTAAGGTACTGCTTATCTACTTAGATAGATAAATGAATAACTATCTATAATACAGATAAACACATACGCTAAGATAAACAGATTAAAAGGTTAATTTTTTATCATTATTTATAGGTCTATTGTGACATGGAGACTGATGGTGGTGGTTGGACTGTTATTCAACGAAGAATGGATGGCTTAATTGACTTTTATCGCAGCTGGGCAGATTATAGTGAAGGTTTTGGCAACCTTTCAGGCGAATTTTGGATAGGATTGAATAAAATATATCGACTTACTCACAATAGAGCAAACAGTTTACAAGTCAATCTAGAAGACTTTGATAACAATAAAACCTATGCTCTCTATTCTGCATTCAATATTGAAGATAGTACTACAAAATACACTCTTACTTTAGGTAAATATAATGGGACAGCAGGTAATAGCTTGATGATTCATAATGGATGCAAATTTACTACTAAAGATAGTGACAATGATAGAGCTGGATCTGGCAATTGTGCAATAACATTCAGAGGAGGATGGTGGTATAATGCATGCTATGATTCAAATCTAAATGGACTTTACATTGGAAGAGAGAGTGACAATCATAAAGGAATTATTTGGAAACACTGGAGAGGGTCTACTTCTTTAAAGTTCTCAGAGATGAAGTGTCGTCACTTTTAACTCAATGTGAACTTGCAATGTGCTATGATACATAACTTGTATTGATTTAGTACATATTTTGTTATAATTATTATTAGCAAAATGAAATATACATTTACATACATAATTTTAACTGATCTTACACATTTATATGATTACAAGATTTAAGTAAATACCAATGCCTACCCACTATGATATATTTCCTATATAAAAAAGCATGTGGAAATAAATGTAACAGTCAAATACCATATGTGCATATAGAGATAATGTAATGTAATTGTTATAGTATGTTATGTAGTTACCATCTTCAATACTGGAACTAATCCAGTTCATTATAATAATAGTGATAGAGACATATCAGTCATTGAGAGACTAATTATTGGTGTAGGAACTAGATAATGAAATAGTTAAATTGTGTTCATATCAGTAAGAACTCACAAATAAACCTCAACAATGTTTGCGGATTATTAGCAATTGTAGAAGACAACAGATTCCTAATAAATAAAGGATTAAAATAAATTTAGAGTTCTGTGATAGTTGAGTTCTGTGATAGTTATGTCAAAATCTTTATCATTAAATGTAGTTGTATCACAACCAATCATTTTTGCTAAAATATTTGGTTTAGTGAGTTTTGTTGATGGAGTTTTACAATGTTTTTTAGTTGAGAAGAATGATTTTGTGGAGAAAGTACTTTGTTTGTTGGTTCATTTTATATCCTGTTAAATCTAGATGATATTTCTATTATTGACTTTAACAAAATTTTATCTGGTTTTTCTATTCTTTCTTGTTTGTTGCAGGATATCTTCATCTGTACAGTGATCTAATAAGGCATATAGATGATCCATATCTTTCTGTATATCTTCTTTCATGGCAACAGTTGTAGTGTATTCACCTAAAACTTTTACTTTATGGAATATTTCCTCATTCCAAACACTGAGTGACTTCATGAGAACGTTTAAAAGTTCTTCTGGAATATGATCCAGGTGAGAGTTTATATACTTATAACAAGGTCAATATGTTTACATATTGTTACATTGAGAAGAGAGTCAACACATATACATGTATACTTGTGTATATAAACGTTGCATTCCTTGTAATGCATGTGGCAATTTGACAAATTGTCTGTTGATTTTTGATGATGTAGTGGTTTTCAGGTTTTAATGTAGAGGTAACTGGCCATTCATTACACTGAGTTTCTGTTACAGCTTTTATTGAAAGGTTTATTCTATGTACATATCTGTTGTCAATGATACCTATTCAATAAAATATCTTCCTTCTGTAATTTTATTTACCTTTCAAAAGCTTTCTTTTTTGCTATCTTCATGAGTAGATAAACACATTTATTGACATGTCAATTGATTGATTTTGCCTTTCATAATCAAATACTTTAGTGTTTGATAGAATGCTTCAACATGCATGTTAGTGTTAATACCAGCTATTTTTTCATGACATGTAGCACACTGATGTTTGTGTTGACCGTACTGAAATTGAAGTACTTAGTGAAACATTGTGTGCTCTCATTATTGACAATACATGTCTTAAACTCATTGAAAAGTAGTTCAAAGTTGTTGTCATCTTTGTCAAGAAGTGTGTGGAGAGTGTGATAGATTTGACACTTCTGCTCTTTGTCACTGATTAATTTCAAGGCACCTCTCCAGGTACATTCTACATGCCACAAACATAGGGGTTTTTGTGGATGTCTATTCAATATTGATATCCACGCATTATAGAACCATCAAAGTCATCAGATATAAACCACTTTGGAGATATTGTTCAGGTCTTTTTAAGATGTTCAAACTAATATGTCAGTAGTATTTAATCCTCTCTGTTACTTAGGCACCATTAACTGAATAGCCCTTGCTGTATAATTGGTATATCAGTATATAGGCCTGCTTTTGCATAATCTCATAAGATCCAAGTGGTAAAACTTGAAACAATTGTATTTTGTTATTATCACTTGTATAGCCTAGTAAGGAGTCATCATCTTGTACCACCTTTTGTTGTTTTAAAATGTAGATAATATAATGTCCTTGTGTAAAAGATGGTCCAATGTGCTCTATATCATTGCCACCAGGTCGAGCATAACTGTAGCTCCCTAAATTGTATGTGTTATGATAGCTTGTGATTTTGTTATTATCATAAAGATGTAATTCTTCAGAAAAAGGTAATAGTGCTTGCCCATTCTTCTAAAAGAATATATATATGTAAATTGTTCTTTCATATATTTATTGTCAAACAATGAAAAGAGTACAACTTTGTAATTAAAGTATTAAAAAATTAATGACAATGAATGCTGGTCTTGTTTATTGTTGTAAAACTTCATTTGTCACATCTATTGTTGGTAATGAATTATATTGGACTAGTTAAAAACACATTAATCATCTCAGACATCATACCCCCTCTTTTTCAGGTAACAAGGTAACATCATTTTTGCAATGAATTTTTGATTGCATCTTCTATGTTAGTTCCCTGGATGATATGTGCAATGTACTATTAATGTGTTGATAATACTATTATCAACACATTAATAGTACTGTTTATGTTATACTACCATATAGCTACTTGTAGATTTGATTGGTTACTTTCAAAGATCTGGACAATCTACATTTTAGACATTCAACTATATTATATCATTCAATTATATTATATTTACTAGTAGTAATTATTGTAGTTTCAGTTAATTTGTGTGTACTGGTGTCACTTATGATTAATTGAATATATCAAAAGCACCAATGTTGACTATAAAATATCTCTTTGATTTGAAGAACTTTGTAAGAAACTCCTGGGCATCTTCCTGATCACCTGGAGACCAGCGTGGAATGAATTATATAATTTGCTTCATATTAGTTTTGTCAATTACTGTTCAGTTGATTGTAGATCTCTGCTGGCTGTATCATCTTAGCCCCTTCCTGCATGCAGAGATTCTTCAATCTTTTTATCGAGCCTTTGCAGCATAATGTAGCTAAGAGTACATTTATATTATTATGATATTGACAATAACAATTCTTACTTAATTCTTTATGTTTATTTATATATTCTTGTAGGAAAGTAATTTCAAGGATTGTTTGAAGAGCTGCATTTGTAAAGCAAGTGTTTTCCAGATTTGTTAATCCTGAGGGAAGACTTGAGTCCATCACACCTCTCACTAATCCAAACTGAGCACAGTATAACTTAAATTATGTTTTATTACAGTTTATTATTCATTAAAAATATCATATAATAATTAATGGAAGATCACACCCAATGTGAATATTATATTAAGTACTTGTCCTCTGGCTAGGAGCAGTCATCCCTTGGGAGGGTTAATTGTTCACATGCACCATTCCAATCAATTAGCATGGATCCACTACTTCAATATAATAGGCGTAGGTGGGGAATGGCATGTGACAGTTAAATTAGAAATGGCTAACAGAAGGTAAAGCTCCTCTTCTTCACTTATTAATACACGCAAACGATGATATACTTCAGCTTGCTTGACCCTAGTGGAAATGTGCCTTTTTAAGCCATCTCTCCAGCTTTTGTCAAAATGCCAAGCACATATAAGCTTTTGGTACTTGTTACAGTGAAATGCCTTTCCAAGCATTATAAAAATTGTCTGCATCATAGCTGATAAATATCTTCGTATTAAAATCTCCACGTTTCTCTGTTATTTTTATTAAATTTTCAAATCATAGCAGCATCTTCCTGATTGCATATAATCCAACCCACTGGAACTCCTTCGCCTAGGTCATCTTAGATCAGAATTGTTATTAGGAAGAAGTCATAGACATTAGTACCATGAGTGCTATCCATACACACTGTCTCTATACCAAATTTCTTGAGCACGTCTCTCTGAAAAGAGGTTTGAATTCTAATGAAAAAGTCATCCTTGGACAAATTATTAACATCACTCGACTGTTCTTGACCTTATTGCTTGAATACAAGGATAGGATTGTCATTACTGTCATCAGCTTGGTCTCCTATACTATCAACCCAAAAGGAGACACTCCTATGATCATTTGCAAGAAGTTTAATGCCCTCAATGTTGTATTGATGACTGATGTTATGCAGATCTTGACGACACACAAGTGCCGTACGACCAATCTTGTCCACATTATTTCTTACTAAATCAAGTATGGTAGATATTGTAACACCATCACTGAGCTTTGTAGCTATAATTTGTTGAGTTCAATCAGGAAGATGTAATTGGCCAACAGGGTTTTTATGTATATGTTGACCACACACCTCCACACTAACTTCTCCTGATGAGTATTTCTTTGCTCTTATATATGCAGTACAATGCATTCCACATTTTGATGTACCTTGAATCTCAAGTCGTCTCTTTCCTTCCCCCCTTGAGCTGTAGTAACCAGTTCTATTACAGTAATAATAAAGTAGCACTTATAGTCCACTCATTGCTTTGGAGAAGAGTGTAGAACAAATGATGACAAATTAGTTTCAAATTCTTCCTTCCATTGAATGAAGCTCCATGCTAGGAGAACTTTTAGTGATTGATCGTCTGGTTGTGATTTACTTGTAGATGTTTGATCATAGCATCAGTATTTATAAACCTATGACAAGTACAGTTCACACCAGAACAAAAGTTTATGACTTACCTTTCTTCACAATGTGTCTCATTACAAATTATTGCACTAAAATTCTCCATTTTTCCCTCCATATTAAGTCCTTACATGACGCGACAAACTACTCCTTTGATTATACCCTTTTCCACAAATTTTGCATAGTACAAATGCCATTACCGTCACACCTACAAGCCACACCTGCTCCGTGTGCAGCCGCATACTTAATAAACGGTGATGCTAACATCCTCTCACTAATGGTTACTAAGGGAAGGTTTTGTATGACTATCCTCATTGTGGCGGATATTAGTATGATGTTTATACTATTTATTTATTTTGGAAGGTCGAACTCAGTCTCGAGGCTAATTTTACCACCAATTAAAGACACACCGGATCAGTCAAATGAAAGCTGCCCATTTCAATCATTAAGACTGCTTTCGAAAGATCAACCGGAGTTACCACCTTTACCAAACGTAAGCAACCATCTATTAAGAATTAGAATAGAGACATCCTGGGGAGCACCAATAGTATGGGCTGATACTGAAGCCAATGTATTAGCAAGACAACCAAAGGGAGTCTACAATGTAGGACTTAATATTGTTGCTATTGCCAAGTACACAAAGTTCTTACAACCTCTTATTACGAGTGCTGACAAGTACTTCATGAGAGATCATAATGTTACTTATTTTATTATCTCAGATAAACTTGATGAAGTAGCTAAAGTAAAGACAAACCGTCATATTGTAAGTATTATGGAGAAAAATCAAGGCTGGCCAAATAATACTTTAGTCAGATTTCAGTTTATTAGTAAACACAGAGATATCTACCACGATATGGACTTTATGTTTCAAGTTGATGCTGATATGCTCTTTGTTTCTAGTTTTAATAGTGAGGCCTTAGGTTCACGAGTAGGTACCCTACATCCTGGTTTTTATAACAAACCAAGATCTCAATTTACTTACGACAGAAACCCTAAATCAACAGCTTACGTTAAACCTTCTGAAGGAGAATACTATTTTGCTGGTGGAGTATTAGGTGGTTGTCAGAGTGAAGTCATCACTATGGCTGATACAATTGTCAGGAATATATTAACAGATCTTCATAAATATAACTACATAGCTTTGTGGCATGATGAGAGTCATGTCAATAGATATTTTATTGATCATCCTCCGACTAAAATATTATCTCCAGAATATTGTATGCCAGAAGGTACTGGAGGGTCTATGAAGCAGAGGCTGCTAGCTTTGAATAAAAACCACAAAGCTATTCGTAGTTAATATATTTCAGAAAGAAGAAAAAACTCTACAATATTTACAATTATATGTCAATCAAGAGATGTTATATAATAATTATTTGACATCAATGCAAAAAGTGCCATTACAATTTAAGAAATGAGGTTATAGTTTTTCTATAAAATGTCTTACTAAAAATAGAGTCTTTATAGAAGACAGTGTTACAAGTAGAGATAATAGTATTCATATGTAAAGTTCCATTCAAGATTATCATCTTCATATAAAGCTAAATATTTTTTGCATACACAGCCTACATAAAAAGTTATTATAACATGATATGTAGGTGGGTCATACGTACTAACAGTGTTATACATACAATATTGTCACAAAGATATTACCATATTGGCCTATCATTAGATAATATTTAATCATAGTTTAGTCTGGTAAGTAGATCTTCAAGTTTTCAACTCTAAGGAGTAGAGGGAAGGCATTGAGATTCTTGATACAATTTGTAGTGTACTGTTTGTTCAGAAATACACAATTACTCCACACATAATATAGCACTATGATATATTATTTACAGTTAGCCTCACACCAAATCCCTAAAGCACAAGGTTAGTATACAGTATTCTGATTATATATATATAATAGTATATATATACTTGTGTAAGTGATAATGAATTACTTAATATTGTTACCAAAAGATAAAAGTCAAATAATTTTACATGTATGTCACAGAAATTGTTAAAACTAGAGGAACATAGCTGTTGTCGACTCCATATTCCTTCCATTATTACAAGCAATACTAAACTGACCATAGTAGTGATGAAACATACAATTGACAACGCAACAACTAGTACTGTATATATATATATATCATTCATTGTAAACCAACTTGATGAAAAATATTTCATCCGTAGAATATATGGTTCTTCCTACATGTTCTAACAAAACACTGACCTTCAGACATCTTTTCAATGTAGCCTCATATTCAAAATAACACTGTCACGTAGTTATGGGACATTAATTAAGCTTCTGAGGTAGCACATTCAAACATGTTAACTGCAGAACCACATATTGTGGTTTTAAGATCCGCCTACAAATATTTGCAACCCTAGTGCTAAGGGCTCTGGAGTGGGCGTGACAGTTAAATTCAAAATGGCTAACAGAAAGGGAAAGCTTTGTATCCTCATTGTCGTGGATATTAGTATAATATTTATGCTATTTATTTATTTCCAAAGACCGAACTCATCCTCGGGGGTGTTTTTTTCATATATTCAAAATATAACTGATCAGTCAAATAAAAGCTGCCCATTTCAATCACTAAAACTGCTATCAAAAGATCAACTGGGGTTACCACCTTTACCAATCGTTAGCAAGAATCTATCAAGAATTAGAATAGAGACCCCCTGGGGAGCACCAATAGTATGGGCTGATACTGAAGCCAATGTATTAGCAAGACAACCAAAGGGAGTCTACAACGTAGGACTTAATATTGTTGCTATTGCCAAGTACACAAAGTTCTTACAACCTCTTATTACAAGTGCTGACAAGTACTTCATGAGAGATCATAAAGTTACTTATTTTGTTATCTCAGATAAACTTGATGAAGTAGCTAAAGTGAAAACAAAACGTCATATTGTAAGTATTATGGAGAAAAGTCAAGGCTGGCCAAATAATACTTTAGTCAGATTTCAGTTTATTAGTAAACACAGAGATATCTACTGTGATATGAACTTTATGTTTCAAATTGATGCTGATATGCTCTTTGTTTCTAGTTTTAATAGTGAGGCCTTAGGTTCACGAGTAGGTACCCTACATCCTTATTTTTATAACGAACAAAGATCTCAATTTACTTATGACAGAAACCCTAAATCAACAGCTTACGTTAAACCTTCTGAAGGAGAATACTATTTTGCTGGTGGAGTATTAGGTGGTTGTCAGAATGAAGTCATCACTATGGCTGATACAATTGTCAGGAATATATTGACAGATCTTCGTAAATATAACTACATAGCTTTGTGGCATGATGAGAGTCACGTCAATAGATATTTTATTAATCATCCACCGACTAAAGTATTATCTCCAGAATATTGTATGCCAGAAAGTAGTGGAGAGTCTATGAAGCAGAGGCTGCTAGCTTTGGAAAAAAACCACAAAGCTATTCGTAGTTAATATTTTTCAAAAACAAGAAAAACTGAACAATATTTACAATTATACATCAATCAGGAGATGTTATATAATAATTGTGACATCAATGCAAAAAGTGCCACTACTATTTTTAAGAAATGAGGTTATAGTTTTTCAAAGTAAACACAACATGTTTCTTTTTGCATTTATTGATACATATACAGTCATAAATTCTAAAAATTATAAAGATGTTGCCTTTGTTTTACAGATCTTTTAACACTCTAGTAATATTGTCTTTTTAGATAAATATGGGCACCAAGAATCCTTGCATTATTATCTCTAGTATATATATATATATATATATATATATATTTAAGGTATACTATTATTTGTTAATTAATTATTTATGCACTTCCTGTCTATGTGTGTACAATTATTCTAATAATATAATTTAATTAACTGTATTATTAAGCATCAGTAATCAAGCAATATGAATATTGGAGGAGAATATAATATAAGGAATATCTACAATTGGAGTTTAATGCATACATATGAGAAAAAGAAAAACAAAAAAGTAGGATCTTCAATGCAGAGGAACAGAGATGGATGCTGTCACTTATGGTGAATCGTTACAGCCACATCCTGTTGCAATTTCAATGATATTCATAGTTAATTATTGAAAGCACATTACAGTATTATAATTATATAGTGTCCAAAGGTACTAAGTATAGCCACTTGGTCTACACTAATACTGTACGTGACTAACTGATGAATTATCCTAATACTATGTCATAATCACTGGTACTATATTTGCTAACTGTTGGGTCATTCTGATATCCAATGCTACTATATGGTAGCCACTGTTATTTTACATGTAAATATATTGTCTTACTGGTACCACATTGTAGCTACTGGTCTTCTCTGGTAACTGTACATACAGATGCTTTGTTCCACTGGTATAATTATTATATATCTATCTACTGGTAGGCCACTGGTACTGTTTAGTCTTACTGGTATCAAGTAATAGCTACAGATTGGTATTGTACATGCTGTCTTAAGTGTATCCAAAATATTAATAGAAGGTGTTTAGTATAGTGGATAGTATATGTACTACAGTACTACACTTGATACTAGTAGATAATGTACTAGCACATACCTAGCAGGTAATGTTCACGTAGATAATGTACTAGCACATACCTAGACAGTAATGTTCATGTAGACCGATTGTCTGATATTTGGTAACCCTAGCAACAGGTTTCCTTGCCAACAGATATAATTCGGTTATAACTCCAAATGATGGTAAAATACCATCAGATCCTAAGACAATAACTGAGTGAGCTTGATAATTAATACTTCCATTTTTAGTCCATTTAGCCTATAAAACAAGACATGTTACACAATGAACTCCAATGAGATATATACCTATGTAATAAAACTGATGTCTCAATGTTGGAGAATAAACTTTTCATGGCAGAAATTAAATATATCACTTCAACTGCACAACTAGTCTGTATTTTTACTTAGTATTAGAAAGAGTGTAAAAATTGTCAACATAACTGTATCTTTTATAGCAAAGACATAAAACTCACAACTTGGCATCCAATGTTTATTTGAGTATTTCAAGACATCTACAATCTTCCATCCAGACAATTCATACAATCCTCCAATACCATAATAAACACCAATGAGTAGTCCTCTCATACTGTGTAGTGCTTGACCAAAGACAAATTCAAAATCACTTATCAAAATAAAAAGGGATCCAAAGGCTCCTACCAAATTCGGTATTATCATAATTATGAGAGTTTTGCAGGTAAGTATTGTGATCAGAAATAACAGTCGGCCACATAGCGATTAGTGGGCGTAGCACAGAGTTGCCATGGACACTGTCAAACAAACATTGCTAAACTCTGAAGACGAGAAGAGGAGTTAGTACGTTATTTTAGATATTGTATTCTGCTACTAAAATGATACATATTATTAGTATCCAACGATATCATATAGTCTACAGTACATACATAGCGTGAGTGTATATCTATTACATAGAGTAGTAGTTAGTAGACAGATGGTATACTCTATCTTACTATAATTAGGTTATAGTTGATTTAGTTAGTAGAGTTTCCTCATTTCACTGTAGTAGTTATATCAACTATCTATTTCTATAGAGAATTGACAAAGGAAGAGTGACCAGCTAGGGACTTACATGATGTCTCAAGATGAATTAGTAAGTCTGTTATCTTTCTATTACTATGTCATTGTCCCTATATATCACTGTAATACTAACTAAACTCACATATCAGTGTTATTGTATAGACAGAATATCTTTTTAGAAATTAACACTTTTAGTTATAAGGGCCATCTGTATTCTCACTATATTTCAGTACATGATATATGTCTGTCTTTATAATAGAGTGAAAAGCTATACTGGGCAGCTTATGATGGAAACATTGAAAAAGTCAAATCTGCTATTGAACGAGGTGCTGATGTAAACTATCATAATCCAAGCACAGTATGTTACTAGTTCTCACTATTTAACTATATATTTGAACAGTAAAGGTTAATATTTTTCAGATACAGTGATTTTTATAAATAAGCCTAAGATCCAATAATTGTCACATCACAACATCCTGTATCATCATTATAGTGTGATGTTGGTTGAGCTATAATGCATGGAATGGTCTAAATTTAATAACACAAATCCTTGTGTTATTTTAAACAATAGTGTTGAAGTTTTCCCTTTTCATCTTATCTTTTTATACACTCCTGATAGTAATAAAGTGTTAACACTACTGACAGGATGTTTACAATTATTGATCTAATACCATTTTTACTGAATAATTCTAACAGATAGTCCATATTTTATTGTATGAATCAAAATTTTCATTTTTTATGAATCTTCTTTTAATACAGCATTTTGTGCAATTTATCGATAATTTACAATATTTTTATTGTTGAGTGACACAATATAGCTTTTTAATGGATAGAAAACCTAAGCTGGAATACGTTTGAGTTAATCCATTACCAACCCAACCGATTATGAAATGGTTCTTTTGTTTTGCTTACCTTCTTATTTAGAATCAATAAAAAGTCATCATTAAAGCATTGCTACTTCAATTGAAGAGTTATTACTTCAATAAACAAAATCCCTCATTGTGTCATTATGTTTAACTACAGAGAAAGTGTAAATTGTTATAGTCTGATGTCCTTGTACATATAAATGCATGATCAGTTAGTACATGTATTGTCAGTACTTGCTGATTTAATGTTTATTGGACTAGAATACTTAAGTTATATATGATAGTTTTATTTGTAGATTGACAAAGACTGATTTAGAAACAAAACTCAATGAGATATGAAAATGTAACAAAGAATAGAATATTCTAGATACACTACGTGATAGAACATTCTAGCAAATCAAACATGAGCTCATACACTGAATATTCATATACACAGAAACCATACAAAACACATTACATTATGTAAACAATCTGATCTTTAAGTGCTCTTTTTCTACACTCCTCACTTTATGTCAGATTGTTGGTGTAATTCTTTACTCCGGCCATTTCTCTTAGTTTCATGAATTGTTCAGCATACAGTCCTTTTGTTAGCATATTAGCAATCATGTCTTCAGTCTTACAATATCGGACATCAATTTTTCCCTTCTTGACTTCATCTCTTATGAAATGGTATTTTATGGCAATATGTTTGCTTCGACCATGAAATGTTGGGTTTTTGTCATACATATAGCTGATTGGTTGTCTTCATATATGATAGCTGGTGTAATTTACTCCTTCTGTAATTCAACAAGAAGACAATTCAGCCAAATGGCCTCTTGAGCTGCAGATGTTAGGGATATATATTCAGCTTTGGCAGTAGACAATGCTATACATGATTGCTTTTTACTTCTCCAGCTAACAGGCACTCCTGACATTATGAATAAGTAGCCTGATGTGGACTTTCTATCATCAATATCTCCTGCCCAGTCAGGATCCGAGTATCCTGTACATTCAGCTGATTCATTCCTGGTGAACAGTAATCCAAAGTTGGTGGTACCGGCTAGATACCGTAAGATATGCTTCACTTCTCTCCAATACTGTACAGTAGGTTTTGCTGTAAACTTGGCAACATTGCTCACAGCAAAGGCGATGTCTCGTCTCATTGTTGTGGAAAGGTAGATTAGCCTTCCAATTGCAGACTGATACAATTCTCCATCAACGTATGTCGAGTCATCCTTTGCTTTGGTCAGTTTCAGAGTAGGGTTAACTGGTGTCTTACAGGTCTTGGTATTTTGCATACTGAAATGTGAAACAAGATTCTCTGTATATGTTAGTTGTCCCATCCATATAGTACCTGCCTCAAGGTCTTGGACAACTTTAAATCCTAAGAAATAGTGCAATTCACCCATATGCTTAACATCAAATCGATTAGCAATGGCAGTCTTCACTTAAGCAATTCTCTTGTCAGTCCTTCCAGCTATTAAAATATTATCTACGTAAACTGCAATAATGACAGGTTCTTCATCAGTAGACACATATAAACATGGATCACCTTTTGTTTGTACGAACTTCATTATTCTTAGATGATCATCAAGGGCATTGATGATCATTGATGAATGTAACGAAGTTCTCAGCACCACTCAGGGATTTCGACTCCAGTTTTCCGCAGACGTCACTATGGACCAATTCCAGAGGTTCAGCTGTCCTCTTACTATAAGGTGGAAATTGACCTCTTTGGTGTTTGCCTTTCAGGCAAGGTTCACAGAACTTGATCTGCTTCGAAGCACAATAGTCATACTCCTCTACAAGGTTTTCACTTGCTAGTTTTTGAAGGTTTTTCACTCCAAGGTGTCCATATTGACAGTGCCACAGATGTTCTCTTGACAACTGTTCATTGTTTTCTGGCAGTTTTGGGTCAGTAACAGCATAAACATGATTCTTCAGTTTAGCATACATCACATGGTAGAGACATCCAAGTTTGTTCCAACAGTGATCAATCTGTGTTTAGCATCCTTAATGACACACCCACACTCATTAAAGGTAACTGAAATTTCCTTTTCTACAGATTTGGACACACTTAGTAGATTGCAGGTAAGATTGGGAACAAACAGTACATCATGGAACTTACACTTCTTTGTTAAGCAACCAGTCTTCATCATCAAGATCACTGTTCCACACCCGATTTCTTTCAACGTATGACCATCTCCAAGAGTGACATCAAGAGTCTTCTTCAGATTATGCAGTTCAACAAATGAGTTACGATCATTGCATATATGAATGTACTACATTGACATCATAAAGATATGAGCTACCAGTAATAGTTATAAGAGAGAGAATAATTAACATGAACGTCCACTGATATTAACCGCATGTCATGATAGTAATTGTTTATGAACAATGTATAGTATACTGTTAGTTATCTTGTATTAACTTTATATTTCTTTTTTTCAGTATGGGTCTACAGCATTACACTATACATCAAATGCTAAAGTAGCAGATATCTTGATTAAAAATCAGTCCAATATACATGCACTAAATAAGGTTAGTGTTAAATATTCTAGTTTAAACTTATTAATACCTCAAATTATATATAAACTTAAATTCAGTACAACATTATGTTATAAGTATGTTATAAAACAAGTTACTTGTTTTAGTTTATATGTTTAGTGATTTTGTCAAGTCTTTATACTTCAGTGTTATTATCTTTGTGTTTATCTGTTACATAATATCTATGTGAAAACTAAAACTCGTATGCAATGTAAATAGAATAATAATTGAGTACTTTTTTTAAATTGTACTGTAATCAAGAAGTAGAAAATGATTCACTAACTATTGCAATCATTATTATTATACTTTAATCATAGAAATTTGGATAATAGTTTAAAATGATATTAAGTCCATATAAGTAGATTAGTATGAGTACTGTGGAACATTGGACTCCCTGAATAATGAATACCTTATTTACAGTGACAAATAGTGTCATCTGGAATGAATTCCTATTATGCATATAGTATACTCACTGTGTATGGAAACCATTTGTTATACTGCAATGAATGCTGCAATGTGTTATACTGCAATGTGATAGTAGCAGAATTATCACTCATAACTCCAGTTAATTAATAAACTGCATTCATGTGCTTAAAACAGATTAGTGAAATGACTAGCTTATAGTATTATAGGTCCTTGTAAACTTGTATTGACAGCTCTCATACACAGGCTTAGCATCTGTTAAAATTTGGATGTCTAATTAATTGGATGTTAAAACACGTCTTCATGACTCTGACAATCAACTGCATGACTGTCATTCAGTATATAATTCAGTATATACTGGTAAAGAAAATAGTATATGATGTTTACTACATTTTAGTATCTTATCATGTGTTGTATGTAATGTAAATGATCATTGACTAGTTAAATTTTTTCCTATCCATCATTTCAAAAGACTGGTTTGTAAAGAAAAATTGAGATAGTAATTGCATAGAGAATACATCTTACAATCTGGTCATATGTGTTTGATATAGCAGTGAATTTTATTAACATATCTCCTGAAAGTATTCTATTTTTTATAATTTATATGAAACATATATATTATTAACAGCTAGGATATGTTAAAATGCAGTCTCCGCTATGAATTAAAAAATTAATAATAAATGTTTTAAGGACTTCTGTTTCTATAGTGTTAAAATTTTTGTGTGAATGTAGTCGACTAGACATATTGTACAATCTAAAGCAATCTTAGAATATTACATAACAGCTACTCTGGTAACAATCTGTACAATTATATAAATACATAAGATCACAAAATATCTAGATGGTAAGTTGTACTTTCCAATATATCACATTGTTTGTCAATTAGTCTATTATGAGACATGCCATAAAATTTGGTAAGCAAAAATGTCATATATAAGGTTCAATATCTTAGTTGCAATCCCACAAGTAAATATTAATTGCTTTGTTTATCACTCTTATATCTTTATTAATGTTATTTTTAGTTCAGTAATATGGCAGGATGTTTATGCAGCTATAACAATGCATAATAGATATGAAATGAGTGTTTTATTACAAGGTTAAGGTAATTGCCTTGTTGTGACATGTTTAAACGGTATGTGTTATATGTCAATGACACATATGTCCTTTTGTCTTTATTTTGATTTTCTAGCCATTACAAATTTAGACATTGCCTTTAAGGAAGGAATGCTTTGCTGCAGATATGAGACAATTTGAACTTATCAATTTAATGTATGTAGTAAAACATATATAATGTGGATGGTGTAAAGCAACATTTTTGAAACATTCCCCTTCCTGGATTAAAGTAGTTAATAATTACTCCAAGAGCCTGGCTTCTCCAAATCAGTAGTACCAAACTTATATCATCATACTACACCTACATTGTTATAACAATTAGTTTTACTGTGATACAATTTTAAGTTATAGTGAACAATGTGACACAATGTACCAGTACAGTGTATGTACATATATTACTTTGTATTGTGTTACTTATGTTGTCTATATCTTTCAGGACAAAAAAACTCCTTTACATTATGCTGCACGTAATGGACGGACTGAAGTTGCTACCCTTTTCATAAACAATGGAGCTAACGTGAATGCTGTTGATAAGGTTAGTATCAAATATATATTCTAACATATACCAGTGATGTGTCCATTACAATTTCAATGTAATCTATTTCCATTACAATAACCAATTTCATTTACAAATTATTACCTTCATTACCTTGTTCTGATTTAATTGAAGTGCATATTTAGTGAACAATACTTCAGTCATTTTATTGACTTAAAATATCCACACATTACAAATTGATCATTGTCACATCAGATAAATGTTTTACTACTGCTTGAGACAAGTTAAACCTATGAAGTTAATGGATATAAGACATAAATGATGTGGATGATGTAAAGAACACTTATCTGAAACTTTATCCTTCCTGGATGAGTGCGAATAGTAAATTGTCCATGAAAGTAGCTAATGTCCAGTGTTTCTTATATAATCATCATATCTCTAGTCTGTATGGTACACATACTTCTATAATAAACAAATCAGTAGTATCAAAGTTATATAATCATACTACACCTACATTGTTATAAACAATTAGTTATACTAGTAGTCAACTATGTGACCTAGTATACCAGTACAGTCTATGTATATGTATTACTTTGTATTATGTTATTAATGTTGTCTACATTTTTTAGTTCAAGATGACTCCTTTACATTATGCTGCAAACGATGGAAAGACTGAAGTTGCTCTACTTCTGATTAACAATGGAGCTAATCTTGATACTATTAATGAAGTTAGTATCAAATATTTACTATACTACATACTAGTGATGTGTCCATTGCAGTTCCATTACACGATTCGATCATTTCAATATCATCATTAACTTTACTTCAACAGCAATCATTTTCATTTACAACTACTTTTCTACAGTTGCATTTATCATTACTACTTGTACTTATAGGCTCCTGAACCTTTACAATAATTAAATATTATATATCAACAGCTCTATACATATTCAATACATAATCAAGAGGTAATATACAGACTATAGAAACAAACAATAATCCATACTAGACTTAAGAGTTTAAAATTTTTGGAGTATTCGCTACTGTATTGTAAAAAGAAAATACAAAAATTGCTGACAATTTACACCTGTCATATATATATCATTGGATATCTCATATAATGTATACTATATTCTGTATAGTACATGTATTCATTGAACAAACTATACATGTATTGTCCTAAAAATATATATTATATAAGTACATGAGACATTTACTATGTTCTATTAATATGTAATATACATTATGACACAGACAATGACTAACAAATAGTACAGTAATATTACAACTACATTTGTGAATGGAGGTGAAGTGGTCAAAAAGTCAATTGATAGACAACAATTTTTATTGTCTATATACTGTAATACATTTAACACAATGATTTTATGTCAAATGAAAGAGATGATTAGTTAAACAGTAGTTATTTCTTCACATTGAACATATAGATGAGTGTTTTCTTTAGAAGATCTTGGTAATTTTGTTGTAGTCTTTATTCTGCAACTTTAGTCACAGGACTAGTAATTTCTCTAATATCAGAAGCACATGATGCAAAGTCATCTCTAAGTCTTCTCTACAGTCAGAGAATCATTATTTTTAGTCATGGTATCTTCTCAAGTCTTTTAACATATTTCCCACATTTACTTGTACAGCTACAATAAACATGTAGTTTAAAATCGGACATACATGTGCATGTTTTTAACACATGATAGCAAAAGATTGATTGTATTGAACAACTAATCATCACTTAGCTTCCAAGCATGCCTACAAATACATTGAAAACTATTACTAATGTAATTATGCTGCTTTCATTACCACATATACTGAAGAATAAGAATTTTGGATATCTAGTCACTTCCTTTTATTGTATTGTTCCATGCAACAATTGAATCTGAAGAATGAAATTAAACCACATGCTTTAACTGCTAACACATATAATAATCAATGAATTCATAAACATTGATCTTGAGTGCTATGATGATGAGTGTGACTGATCATACTTGCTTCTTTGCCTATATTTCTATTACAGTATACTATTAGTCTTCAATGGACAGTACTGCTAATTATGTGATCTTTTACTCTTGTCAGTGTTTCTATTGGAACCTAATTTAATCTATGGGAATAATAAAAAAATTAAATGCACATAACTTCACTATGCCAGCTAAATAAATACCATATCCTCATCAGTATCTCTAATGTATATCAAGAAGAAATGTACATTTTGTTGTGACACACCATCATAGTTTATTTGAATCATTACTAGTAGTCACAAAGGAGCATTAAATCATATATAGAGCTATAGTGAATTATTGTGTCATGACCAGCTGTTCTTATCTATCCTTATTACATCATTACATCACTCATTTTTGTACGTGTAATAAATTTTAGATTTAATTACATGTAAATTTGCTTGATGAGTCCTTATTTTATACATTTTATATGCTGGAGACAACTATTTTTATAATAAATAAAATATTGATAGTAATGTTATATCATATTATACTTTGCTGTGATGTATCTGAATTAAATTGCTAAATATACCTGAAAAAATGTAATCATCAAAAATATAAGTTAAAATATCTTTTCTCTTTCTAGGATGGCAATACTCCATTGATGTTAGCATGTCTGAGAGGACACCAATCAATAGCAGTGATACTGTTAGAGAAAGGAGCTGACAGACGATTACTTAATAACGTTAGTTAATGAACATAATACATAAGATCACAGTAACAGTAACACTACTGGTCAGAATAAAGACAGTGAATACACATACTAGTTATTTGCACAGGTTCATGATGAAGAAATATCATTTTGACAAACTAGCTTATCATGTGTGAACAGGGAAGTTCTATTAGTTTGGATTACTGAATGAAACTTTCAAAACGTTTACCACATATATGTGTTATTATAATGACGACATGAAATTGTAATTATACTGTGATATAGAATAGAGATATTTACTAATTTTTTATATATTACTAGAATGGGGAGACAGCTTTGACAATTGCAGGAAAAAAGGCTAAGAATTTTTATGAAAATCTTGTTGACGAAGTTGATCATAATGGTAAGTATAACAATATTGAAACAATAATAATTATGACATTTCTGAATGCTCTTTTAGACAAACGCATTTTATTACATGCTCTTGAAGAAGGTTACGTCACGTTATCAATTATAAAATTACTATTAGCTGGTCCTCCTGCTGTCGGTAAGACTTCATTTAAACACTTACTTTTTAACTGGGAGCCACCACACCATCATCATAGTACAGGTATTGCTGATCAACCTATTAGAGCTGTTGAAAGAGTTGCCACTCTTGATGGTGCAAATATTTGGGAAATCATCACAACAGAAGAGCTTATGCGAATGCTAGCTGAAGACATTTACATTCAAGCAAAGGACTCTAGACCTACGCTAAAAACTCAACTTTCAAGTACATCAAAAATAGCACCTCTAGGCATTGAGAATAAAGGTATGCCACAACCTACCAACCACTGCATAGCTCATGATTTGCCAACACTCATTTTAGGCACAAGTAGTAAATATAGTGAAACAGATGTCGTGCTTCACTCACAAGAAAATCAAGAACAAATTTCAAAGCCAAAGATAAAAATATCTAGTCAAGATACACAGCCTGAGATGTTAGACCATTTAGATCTAGAACAGAAAACAAAATGCATACTCGAAATCGAAAATCAGTCCAATCAGCCTATACAAGAATCTCAATCTGTTGCAAATGATGTTTATACTCCTAAGGCACCAAAGAAGGAAAACGTTCTACAACTCTCTAAAAATATTCTCACCGCAATGAGAAGTGCAACAACTCAACAGCTATCAAAATCAACCTGGATCTACATACTTGATAGTGGTGGTCAACCACAGTTTGCTGATGTATCTAGAGCATTTGTTCGTGGTAATACAATCGTAGTGATTGTACACAAGCTGACAGATCGACTGTCAAATAAGCCTATCTTTCAGTATTCTATCAATGGTGAGCCGTTAACCCAACCTAAAGAGCTCAGGATGACCAATCTTCAGCTCATTACGACATATGTGCGTTCCATCTCATCAGCTAAACTTGCTCCTGTTGATGGTGGTGACAATGAGACATTACCTACATTCCTCATCATTGGTACCTATGAAGACAAAATAAAAGGTCTGGGAAAGCTGTTTTATGAGTCATTAAAGAAAAAGAATGCACAACTTATAGCAGCTTTGCAACAATACAAAGATCAACTAATTTTCTATAATGAATCTGAGCAAGAGCTTATTATTCCTGTTGATAATATGTGCCTAAAAAATCGTCAAAATTTCTCATCACTTGTTAGAGCATATGTTATTGGGCATAAGAAAGCAGTTGTTACGAAGAAAGTCCCTATTCGTTGGTACATTTTGGAGTCTAATATCAAAGAAGAAGGGGAGAAAAATGATCTTGGTATTGTATCTCGAAGCCAATGTCAAGACATTGGCCAGATACTAGGCATGACTGAAGTTCAAATACAAGGAGCTATTTCATTTTTTAAATCTCTCTCAGTTTTCCTACACTTTCGATCTTGTTCTCACCTAATTTTTACAAACCCACTATATTTCATGGATGCACTTTCCAATATAATTCGCATATCATTTGTTGACTTCCCTCAAAAACTACTGCAGAAAGGAAAAGTCTTGCCACCAAATGCCCACCGCAGACTTAGAGAAGAAGGCTTATTCACAATAGATCTTTTAGATCTTGTATCTATTCAGTTTGCTCCAGGTCTTTTCGAAAAACTTGACCTACTACACTTGCTATCCGACCTTTGTGTTGTAGCTGAAGTACATCGTGACGACTCCACATATTACTTTATTCCAACTGCTTTATCTCCTAAACATCTAACCACTACCGAAAAAGAAAAGTTTGCCAAAACATGTCAGCCATTAGTTTTATCTTTTCAACATGGAGTTGTGCCCCAGGTAAGAACAATCTGAAATTTTTCCATGTCAATCTTTTGCTTTTCCTAGGGTTTATTTCCAGCCACAGTTGTGGCATTGTTAAATCGTAAAGAACCTCCATTTTTCACACTTCATTGTGTCAATGCACAATTTCCTTGTCAACTCAGATTTGCAGTTAAATTGCAGTCACCCGAACCTTGTGGATCATTACTTTTAGTTGACACAATGCTATGGATGGAAATCTATTGGACTGGCGATCCAACTGAATGCTCCACTCTACATTCTCTAGTCACTGCTGCCATTGACTCCTGTGCTGAACCTCTTTTGTATCATTTATCAGCTCTGAAGTGTAGACCTGGTACTCTCTGTAACATGGAACATCACGTTCAGCAAGATATGCCTCCTGTTCATGTAGCACTTGTTACTTTTAACAAAAGAAAGGAAATTAAATTGTCTTGTACTATACAAGACTTGCCACCGATGGAGTTGAGTAAAACATTTCAGCCATGGATGGAAGCATTTGGTGAGTCTTTATACTCTAATATTATCTGATCTCATTTGATGTTAATATATTTAGGGAAGGAAGACTTTAACAAAGGCAATAATAGTACTACTATTTTGCAAGAACAACCTAAGTCAGGTTAGATAATATCCACTTAATTTTTTGCAGCATATATTCTTTGATGTAAACTAAAAGGGAGTCTGTTTTAATTAACACTTTGAATTCACTCTAGACAATAAAGACACAGGCATAAATACAGAATGTTCACCATTAGAAATGCTGTCTTTACCTTCCAAAATTAAAGGTATAATAAAGGAGTTTTTCTTTAGAAAATGCTATTTAGTTGAGATTGGAAAAAGCTCAATAAAGCAAAGATGTAAATTAGCCTTAGTTAAGACACTGTTAAGCATATTGCACATTGTACATATAAATGACATGTTGATGTATAACCATACAAACTGTATAAAAGAGAATGAGAGGTTGCTCTATACTTACATTTGTCTAAAGGCAATTGATAGTGTTAATTTGAAAAAAGTAAGATGTTTGGCAAACAGCGAAATTGATGTGATAGCTACTCACTTTCTGATCGACTAACACTAAGAGGTTGTAATTTCTGTGAATTGTCTCTAGACATTAGTACAATGAAAAGGTCTGGCATTTCTGTATATCTTTATAGTGTCTAGTCCATCACCATAATTATGTTCAATATGTATGGAACCTACATATTGTAGCACTTCTAGTTTTTTGCATTTCTAAACAACTTTGCAAATAATATAACAAAGAAGATGGTGTCTTTATATAATATTTTCACTTTATGATCATTTTAATTGGCATATAATGCTTTTGTACTGTATGTTCTAATTTGGATCATATGAATTCATTGCATTGATGCTTGGTTTTTACTACACAGCAAACAAACCAGAGAAACGTATTCTACTTAGGATTCTTTCTTCTATCAGTGCAAAATGGCAAGAGATAGGAGATTTACTTGGAGTTGACTCTAATACTATTGAGGGGTTGTGTCATTCTAATTTCTCTGACCAAGTGAAGATGTCCAAGATGTTGCAGAGCTGGTTAGACAATGAGCCTACACCAGCAACATGGGGTAACATTATCAGTATTCTGGATGGTCCTCTTCAGAAGAAATCACTTGCCAATGAGATTTGTCAATTTCTTGTCAATGAATCAGGTATATCATTAAACTATTACTACAATAATAATTATACACACTATATGAAACTACATTTTTGTAGTAGGATCATTGCACTTTACTTTTCAAAGTTATAATAGCTTATATTATTATATTATAGATGTTCCTTGTAGCAGTACTTCGTAATAGCTACTACAACTACATATACAAAGGTATGATTAGAAACTTTAGTATGAAAAGAAAACAACATATTTAAATTTATAGTAGGTCATGTAAAGTTCACTTGAAATCAATAACAAATCATAATCTAATTGTCAATACAGTACATTGTGTATAATTTTATGTAACTAATATATTAATTATTATTTCAGCATGAAATGATTCATTAACATCACAGAATGTTTTTGTATCAATCACAATTTGAACCACTAATTAACAAATCTTTTTTTTTCTTTTTTGTAGATACATATTGGACTGACTTCCATTTATATTTACCTAATAGTAAATTTAACAAGAAATTGAGAATGTTGTCTTTGACATTTTATGTACTTTTTATATTTATTTTGTAGGTTTGTTTTTAGATGATTTAAGTGAAACAAATTAACAATAATAACTTTTTCTATTTGAATGAAAGTCCAAATTAAGTAATAAGTGTACACTTCCTGTTCATGATGTGGATAGAAAGTATTGCAGTCTTGATACTCTCTGAAATCTAAAACACTAGTAAGTTTGACAAAATATATGTAATTCTATTAGAGAAAGCAAAGAGAGTAATTCTATAATGTATACCAAAGCATCACCTAGTACCATAGCATTATGGAATTAATGCAAGGGGTTGACTTATTTAAATTCCTAAAAGAAGCTAAACAAGAACATGTGAGTATCACATGATAATGTCATTTGATCTGATTGTACAATCTTTTAAAATTTATTTATCAATTTATTCATTTTATGTGTACTAACTTGTCTCTCTGTCCATTCATTTATACCAATGTCCATTTGACTGTCTATCCAGTCATCCATTCACATACCATTCATCCATTCATTTGTTCCTTTTATAGGATCCTGTATTGTTGATTTTAGCAGAACATCTTCAGGTAGTGTTGGATGTTGTTCATGTTTGTTGATACTTAGAGCAATATTTTATTCACATATATCCTGCTACATGTAATTACTTCATTAGCTAAACTATGTCTATGGGAGAAACAATGGTCCTCTCTCCTCTACTGCTCATATGCTATGAGTAGTGACTGATTTGCAATGCATGCTTGTCTATGTACATGTATGTTATACGTGTATATATTTGTTGTACAACTATTCTATCAGTATAAGAGACAATACAACCAGCTGTATATCAGTTAATACACTATCTTACAAGCAGTTATCACAGTTACATATTTGGAGTTTTACAGTATTTTTTTTCAAGGTGCTGCTTATCGTTTTTATCGAAGTAAGTGTGAAGCAGTGTCAGCCCTAAGAAGAGGTAAAGCCTTGGATAATGCCATTAGAAGAAGGAGACATGAAAGAAAAAACAGAGTATGTGTTTTTTATAATATGTAACTAACTAGTACTAAAGTAAAGGACTTTTCTGTTGTCCATGACCCTCCATTAATATATTGATAATGAAGAGACGCACAGGTAAATAAACGTTAAAATTGTACATTGTTATTAGACTGTAATTTTTAGCAATGGACAAATTTTACAAGTGACTAAACATTCAGAAGAAAGGTTACAAACATCATTGAGATCTTGGAAAGTAGATTTGGACCATGTCATTGTTCTACTACTTTTATAGTAGGAAAAGGTTTACACCTCTTCCTGAAGTTAGAGTAACTTATTTTTGATGTGCTAAGGCAAAGTGAGAACTTTAACAACTTTATTAGTACAACCACATAGCTATTTACATAACCATGGCTAAGATAATCTCACTTTCTTAGTTGACTTAAGTATTATGGTATTTTTGTTCAAAAGAAGAATACTGTATACTAGCTTTATGCATTAGAGTTTTGGAATGTTTTGGTTTGAGGCTAAGAACTGAAAAATATCATAGTGCTATAATTATGTGTGGAGTCAATAGAGTGTGTATTTCTGAACAAACAGTACACTATAAATTGTATTAACATTAAAGAATCTACATCACAAGACTGTTAAAACTTGGTGTTACATTAACACCATGGTGTATGTATCTTACACCATATTTGCGTTCACACTGCACCATGTGTTATCCATATACCAAATAAGTGTTAATTGGTGAAATATATGGTTCTAGTTTATATAATATTTTAATACACGGGCAATATTTGATGAAATATAGTTCTGATGTAAGGAAATATATGTAGATAAAGAATCAATAGCAATTACATGAAAGTCTTCTGTTTCTGAAATGATATAACAATTAAAGTATCTATCATACTCAATTGTCTTAAAAAGTTGTACATTAAATGTTATTCCTTCTTTGAAAACAATCTCTTGAACTTTGCCGAAAGTTAAGTCTTCCTCCACTCTCTCTTGAAGAACAATGAAGGTTGTGGAGGTATTGTAGTAGGTAACATATATTCAAATCCATTTCAAACTGTATAATGAGATATAAACTAGTATAGCCATTATAAACAAACTATGTATAATGAAAGGCACTAAAATACCGAACCTCGCTGCAGTTTCTAAGTTATTTATAAATGTTATGCCAGTTTAGGCCAAGCTATGATGTTGCTAGGTAGCATTGAGAGAAAATGTATTAACATTCCAGGAGGTGTGGTCACATTTATCAATATTTCATATACAAAATTTAGTTTAACTTGAAGATGAAACGTTCTTTCGAAACGTCCCGTAGTACAAATATAAATCAATATATTATCTATTAGTAGCAGTGTTTTCAGTGCTTTGAGACGTTTCATGAATGCGTTACTTCTCTCCAAGTCCATGTACAATCTTGAAAACACTTTTCAGAACTTTTATGACGATTGCTTCGACCAACGGGCTTCTGTCTTGCTGATCCGTATTCCTCTAAGATTTTCTACAACATACTAAAAAATCTCCACATTAAGTTTTTACTTTTCGAGAAACGGCACCTTGACCTCTACAACATGAAAATTCTTTTGAGAGTTTTAAGCTTTCGTTTTCCTTGACAATATAATGTTCTTGATACTACTGTTGTGAAGTCCACATGCTTTTCTATTCGTTGTAAACGTTGGTAGCTGCTAACACTTCGCTTGCCAAGTTATAGCAGTTCAAAAACAATCCCCGGTAACAGGCAGTGCAGACACACACACACACACACACACACACACACACACACTGACAGACTACAGTACCCTCGCTATGCGCCCACGCACAGCGAGGTTAATAATATAGTGATTGGTCAATTAAACATGCGTGGTTAATTTTGAATACTATACAAGCTATACTTTTTTGCCATTCACCATTGCTTACTTAAGTGATTGTATGCTATACATACACTGAAAAAAGCATTTTGTCATTTTAACTGAGGTCTTCGTTACCAGAGTTTCATCAATATGATGTAAACCCATATTCTAAGTTGCGACAAGGCCAAAACCAGCATAGCTTAGTATCCATGCAGCCAACTAGTTGCATCTATAATCACATTACTTTCATATCCACTTTACTATAGTAATTGATCATTGCTTCAATAAGCAGATATTCTATTTCAACTGAAATTGATCCAGTTTGTTAAGTTGAAATAGTATATAACACTCCCTCATAGTTTCAGTTGTAGGACATAAACTACAAAAAGTGCTTTTTGGCATCTAGTTGGCTTTATATATATACTGAGTTAGACCAGTTTTGGCTTTGTAGTAACTCAGTATTGGACTTATATCATATTGATGAAATTATGGTAACAAAGGCAATCGTTGAAATGACAAAATGATATTTTTTAAGTGTATATAATACAAGTATTGTACTACCTAAATGGTAGCAGAAAACTATACATAAATGTAAACCATTCAATAATAATGTTGCTTAACCAAATGATAATAAATTTATACATTGAAGAATTAGAACTTGATTGATACAGTATACCTAGCCTGCAAGCTTGTATGAAAAGAAAATTAGTTGGATTCACTTTTATCAATGTCTTGATCAAGTAAGTCACTGGGCACAGAAGTAATGGTTTTCTGAAAGTTTTATGACACTTTTGAATGGCTATCTACTAACAAAGAAGGTTGATAAACAATGCTGTATGGATTGAAGTTGATCATGTGGTCTCCACACTGAAAAAAGCATTTTGTCATTATAACCGAGGTCTTCGTTACCACAGTTTCATCAATATGATGTAAACCCATTCTAAGTTGCTACAAGGCCAACTATAGCGTATCTTAATATGCATAAAGCCAACTAGTTGCATCTACAACCACATTTCTTTACATCCACTTTGCTATAGTAATTGAATCATAGCTTCAATTGAAGCTATAAGCAGATACTGTTTCAACTGTTCCTAATCCAATTAGTTAAGTTGAAATAGTACTTATCTCTTGCTCATGGCTTCAATTACTAGACATAAACTACAAAGAGCACCTCTTGGCTTCTAGTTGACTTTATACATATTGAGTTAGACTAGTTTGGCTTTGTGGTAACTCAATATTGGGCTTATGTCATATTGATGAAATTATGGTAACAAAGACAATGGTTGAAATGACAAAATGTTATTTTGAGTGCATAAATGTGGTTTCTGTACGTTTTCATCAGCATATAGTAGAATTGAAAGCTTGATGGTCTGCTTACCAGACTAAACTATGACCAATATGCATGGTAATGTCATGGTGATAATATTGTATGTACACACTGTTTACTACATATGACCCACCCACACATCATGTTACACTAACTTTTATTATCTAGGATTGTATATGCAAAACATATTTAGCTTTATATTAAGAACATGAGAACCTTAAATGGAATTTTAGGCGTGAATACAATTATCCCTACTTGTAACACTGTCGTCTATAAAGACCTATTTTTAGTAAAATATTTATAGAATAAATATAACCTCATTTCTGAAATTGTAGTGGCACTTTTTGCTTTGAAATCAAGCAATTATTATATAATATCTCCTGATTAACGTATAATTGTAAATATTGTAGAGTTTTTCTTCTTTTTGAAAAACATTAATTACGAATAGCTTTGTGGTTTTTATTCAAAGCTAGCAGTCTCTGTTTCATAGACCATTCACTACCTTCTGGGATACAATATTCTGGAGACAATACTTTAGTCGGAGGATGATCAATAAAATATCTATTGACATGACTCTCATCATGCCACAAAGCTATGTAGTAATATTTATGAAGATCTGTTAATATATTCCTGACAATTGTATCAGCCATAGTGATGACTTCACTCTGACAACCACCTAATACTCCACCAGCAAAATAGTATTCTCCTTCAGAAGGTTTAACGTAAGCTGTTGATTTAGGGTTTCGGTCGTAAGTAAATTTAGATCTTTGTTCGTTATAGAAATAAGGATGTAGGGTACCTACTCGTGAACCAAAGGCCTCACTATTAAAACTAGAAACAAAGAGCATATCAGCATCAACTTGAAACATAAAGTTCATATCATGGTAGATATCTCTGTGTTTACTAATAAACTGAAATCTGACTAAAGTATTATTTGGCCAGCCTTGATTTTTCTCCATAATACTTACAATATGACATTTTGTTTTCACTTTAGCTACTTCATCAAGTTTATCTGAGATAATAAAATAAGTAACGTTATGATCTCTCATGAAGTACTTGTCAGCACTTGTAATAAGAGGTTGTAAGAACTTTGTGTACTTGGCAATAGCAACAATATTAAGTCCTACATTGTAGACTCCCTTTGGTTGTCTTGCTAATACATTGGCTTCAGTATCAGCCCATACTATTGGTGCTCCCCAGGGTGTCTCTATTCTAATTCTTGATAGATGCTTGCTAACGTTTGGTAAAGGTGGTAACTCCGGTTGATCTTTTGATACCAGCCTTAATGATTGAAATGGGCAGCTTTCATTTGACTGATCAGTTATATTTTGAATATATGAAAAAAACACCCCCGAGGATGAGTTCGGCCTTTGGAAATAAATAAATAGCATAAATATTATACTAATTGCTATGACATAGACGATACAAAACTTTCCCTTTCTGTTAGCCATTTCGAATTTAACTGTCAAGTACCACTCTGGCGTTAACGTACCTTCGTTTATGATATGGAAGAGAGGGGTGGACTATTTCGAAAGCGACTATATGTAGTCACAAGAGCGATCACTCACTTAATATTCATAATTCATTGATTGTTTTGGTCGATCACGTGAACACTACTGTAGTCACATCAAAGATAATGTTCAGAATCATCTGTTGCTTTATATTATAATAATGGAATAATGAAATAGTATTCAAGGTAAAATAGTTTGTCAATGAAGCTATTGTTGTATTGAGTATGGATTGTGTTAGACTTATAATGTGTTTTTGTCTTGTCTTCTTAGATGTTAAGTTAAGCACATGTTACAATACAATTCAGAAGTGGGAGAATATTTGATGTTAACACAGGTCCTATTGAATGTAAGTGAAATAATTGTAATTGTATGTTGAATCAAAGATTATTGAAACATGAAACATGTTTAATTTATACATTCTTTGGCTTGATAAACATACCAGTGATACCACTCTACAAATAAGTCACATTGTATCATATTCATTGTTGTAGAAACACTGTCGCATAATTTACATTCACATTTCTTTCCATTTACTTTATCAAAACAAATAAAACAATTCTTTACATTACATATTTTGATATATCTCTCTGTAGTAATTCATACCAGGTATGATCAGTGAAATAATTGCTTCACATCATTAATGGAGTTGTCACAATTTCATCTGCAGAGATTCTTCAATCTTTTTATCAAACACATTCAGCATAATGTAGCTAAGAGTACATTTATATCATTATGATATTGACAATAACAATTCTTACTACATTCTTCATGTTTATTTATATATTCATGTAGGAAAGTAATTTGAAGGATTGCTTGAAGAGCTGCATTTGCAAAGCAAGTGTTTCCTAGATTTGTTAATCCTGAGGGAAGATTTCAGTCCATCACAGTTCTCAGTAATCCAAACTAAGCACTGTATCATGTGTATTATGTTTTATTACTATTTATTATTCATTGAAAATGTCAAATAGTAATTAATTAATGGAAGACCACGCCCATCTTGTTTATCCGCAATTTTCACCTATTATGTTATGTCTGGATTGTAGGACACAACTCGTATCATAGATTACCTATTATTCTCAGTTGCTAAAAATTGTTTTATTTTATCAATTCTAATTATTATATTGTAATAATGAAGTTTCAATGTAGTCTAATAAAGAAGTTTCAATGTAAATGAGTGTTTTAAGAAAGAGAATGCTCTCTCTGATGATGCAGAAGGATTAGCTCATGAATGACATTTCATTGGTGCCAATTAATTAGTACATGTACAAGTAGTAGTTACCAGTCCATCTAGTCTATCCAGCTATACCCTCCTCTTAACTGATGTGTTAGAAATGTCTAGAAAAGTTCTCATTAGAATTTCAATTAATTATGATTAACGGAAAGAAAGAAGTTACACACTCTCCTGGAGCATCCTATTTTCCCTTATGTTGCATTTTGGCTATGTATGAAGAATTACATATTTTAAAACACCATAGTTACTGACTTATAAAGTCATAAAACAGTCTTAACTTTAAAACAAGAATAAATAGCTTTTCTTACTTCAATAATAAAGAGTAAAGAACATCGAAATCCTACTTCCTACCACCCACACTACTCAGGATGAGAGTAGTGAATGTGGTTGTTCAGTTGTGCTTACTAAACCCTACTTGTACATCAAGAAAGACTGTCTGTCTACCTTCATAGAATACAATGAATGCCTAGGTATGAGACAAGTTCTAGATCTCTACTTTGTCTCTGTGTTACGTTTACTGTTTATATCATTGGCTATATATACTATAGAAAACAATAAAACATGGATACTTCTGATTTGATGGAATCTACTGTGTGGTCCTTGTAAAAACTTCCAGCCTAAATTTAACTACAAAAGTAATTGTAAGTTAAACAGATAAGGATTACTATCAAGTTAATGTGTTGGTGTGGTATGTTGTATGTGTGTACATGTTACATGTTATGAGATCATTTTGTGATTTAGACACATCCAAAACACAATAAAAGTTCTTTCTAAATACAAGTACTACATACTACATGTATGCTAAAACTCGTTGACAAAATATTTTCTCAAACGTTAGAGTATACACAATGTATTAATACTAGTGTTAGTGTGTTCATATACAATTTAGTTCAATGAAGTTTAAATGTATAAACTGACATAATTCCATTCAAAACGTTTGTTGACCATTAGATTAAATGTGCATTAACTTTTTAAATATAATCTAAACGTTAAATAAGAATGGCTTCCCCAGAAACAGGAAATTAGTGACACTTAGATTGTTTAGTATTGAAACGTTTTCCTGTACAAAAACGAAAACATCTTATTTAAAAGAAAAAGTTATTGCAGTGCTAAAAGTAACTTTGACTATTAATTTTACCATGGCTCATACATATGATGATGACAAATGTTTTACATTATACAGAATGGTCAGAGCAAGGTCTTTCCTCATGACATTCACATGACTGCTTATAAGCTGATCATAATTATTCATAACATATACAAAACAATCCTGCATTCAAATAATAACTGATGTAATAAACATCAAACCACTTTGTAACAACATAGCAAAGTGGATTCAGACCATTTGGATTCCTCAATCCATTCAGCTAAAGTACATTGTGCGTAAACAATGTTGATTCAAACTGAATTGAATGTACTTTACAGGAGTAGTCTGAATACCATTATTAATAACCATATTACTTAACAAAACTTATTACACTTACCTGTACTAAGATATTGATGTATTAGATCAGCTGTCTCCTTGTTGTTGACAATAGGACTTTTAATAGCGGTTATCACTGTTTCCCAGGTAACAAGGTATAATTGAGTAGTTAGAAAGTTATCATTGACTTCAAAAATTTTTTCTCATCTGTCTTCAGCTTTAAATCATTTAAAACATTGCGATGCACTCGTAATGATAAACCAGCATAATACCATTTGTTACTAATATCAAACAATAGATGACATAGTTCCACTTTCATAGGAGTCTCCTTAAATATACTGGCAATATCTGAGATAGCAACAAAATAATTATTATAAAACCTGTCACATCATGAATTAGTGAATGTCTTCAAATTGCTATTTTAAATGTATTGGTATTGATTAAGTATTTGCAAATGAAAACTTCAATTATCAATAAATGTACATGTAATTTAATACAGAAAGTTGGAATATAAAAGTACAAATAGGTTGGAACTACAAATAGGTTTGAACTATGAATAGGTTAGAATATATAAACTAAAAAGTGAAGAGTGTGTGCTCACACTATACTGATTTGTCAACCAGTTCTTTGTTCTTTTGTCTTGTTTGAAAAATGAACAAAACAATGCTTTTTTGATGGCATTGATGAAAAACATGCAACTAATTTAGCATTAGATACACCTCAAGAACAGTATGCCAAATTGGTGAAACCATATGCTCTCTCCTTTATCAAAAAGCAATTATCGCGTCATGATAGAGTGAAGTTTTCAGAGGATTTTACTATTGGTTGTATTGTGGAATCATAAGAAGGTAGCCTGTCTGTATTATCACAAGAGTGTCTCTGTACTTTCTGGAAAAGCATGAAGTTTCCGTGTCAACACATATTTGATGTTAGTGTATCATTAAATTTTTTCTTTTAGATCAGAGGTTGGTATGAGAGAATATGAAGAGTGTTTTTCACTTTTGAAACATATTCATGACAGCTGGAGAGCAAGAGAAATTGTTGAACTCACAAGTATGTGAATGTTTTAAATTATATTTATGTGTTATTGGTATTGACAACACAGCATTACCTTTCACTAATAAGCACATCAGTGAAAATAGTGACTCTATAATTGGTAACATTAGTTTGAAAATTAGAGGTAGATTGATATTATTAGGTGGGTGTCATGATCAGCTTGAGAATGAACAAACTCAGAATTTCCGCAAGCAGAAGCTGCTCTCAGAATATAATGTTCTTGAAGACATAATTGCAACTAGTGCTAGTGAGGCAAATCTTTAATATTTAACTTAATCTTTTACTGAATGTGGTTGGATATCACTGTGTCTGAGATCAAACTTCATCCAAAGATTAAAAAAATGTAGTAGACCCAAGGGAGCAGAACAGGTTTGCCTTAATAAAGAAACTGACAAGCACAAACCTATACCTTTTACTAAAAAATGCTCAATGACAATTAGATTAATGTCATTGAACTCTCACATTTATTTTAGTTAGTTAGTTGTTTGTTGATCATAATGTTACAGAATTAACAATAAGTGGTCTCTTTATTAGTGAAGATGTTGAAGTTTGGTCAGAAACAATATGTAGTTTGTGTTTGGATGAGAATATGTCCATTGAATGTTGCTCCAAGTACTTTGCTCATGATGCATGAATTAGTGTTCAAGCAGTTATTGATGTTTTAAGAAGTACTCCTGTTTGGTTGCTTGAAGCCATTCAATGATGAGTCAGAAAGTTCAATTATATGTGACTCTTACTTAACCTGATATCACTTCTATTGCATCCATTTAATGTCTTCTCCAAAGACAAGGTTTTGGTTTTGCCGGTAATGTTATGCTTGATTATTGATTACTCTATTTCCATTTTTGTTATCTATATTCCTCTATACATAATTATCAATTATAATTCTATAATTGTTATCAGTTGTGTAAAATTAACTTGAATTAAGGTATTGTGAATACAATATTGTTTTATATGCTCTACATTCCTGAGCACCAACATGTTAACATGACAAGTATTAGAGCACACTCCAAGAGTACAGTTGATGGAGTTAATTTTAAATTAGTCTATCTTGGTGCTGCTATTGAGTTTCCTTTTTCAGCACAACATCTACATGAAGATGTTGTTAAAAACGTCTTAATGCTGGTAACTATAAATACAGTAATCATAACTTTGAGATTCATTACTGTTATAAAATTGGTTGTTTTAACTGATTCATAGTCACTTAGTATGCATGCATTGTTTTAAATACATTGAAAAATTATCAAAAGCATTTCGAATTGCACATTACATAAAGTTCAACAAACAACTTTCAAAAAAATATGTGTGGTATCCTAATCGAATTATCTATTATAAATTTCTTTGTGACAGCCCTCGCAATAAGTTTTAGCATTTTTCGACATCTCACCTCTAACCTCATTGACCACAGATACGTTGTATCAACAAATTCACGTTTACAGTGATATACCTATTTTTGATCTTTTGTCCCTTGATGTTACTTATATAGTGGTTAAGAGGATGTCAGAATTGTTGAAAGAAACACTGTGTGTTGCTGGTAATTAATGTCTCGCAATACAAGACATAATTTAAAGAAAAATCTAAATGAAGACTTTGCATGACAATACTAATTGTCTGGGAAGTCTTGCCCTTTAGAAACGATGCCTCTAAAAATGCATTTTCAAATTAGATTGGAGTGTATGGTAAGTCCTTTGGAAGTGGAACTATCTTTATTTTGTGGAAAGATGCTTGTTGTTAATGTTTCAAGACTATTCAATCACTATACAAATTTGACTGCTTTATTTAACCAATATAGTTATAGTTACATGAAATGCATTCCTAACATACTATCAGATCAAACAGTCATTCTGATGGTATCTTAAGAATGTCAATTTGGTCAATTTGATGATGTTTAAGGAAGGAAACACCATAAGTGTTGACCAGAGAAAAGTGTGGTGAGGAAGAATTGCTGGATTCTTCTACTTAATTTTGTGGCCAGTCTGGAAAGGCATTGGAGAAGGTGTCCAGTTTCATTGCTGCTTTTTAGAAGAGGAATCTCACATCTTCCAGGCTCTAACAAAAATAGATGTACATACTTATACATGTACAGGTATTATTGGTGAACTAATATTTACCACTACTTTAAATAGTGGATAACAAAGTTGTAGAGGTAGCTATAAAAAATATAAAAAATATGTAAGGCTTTAGAATTTAATTTTACAGTTCACAGACTTTGGCAAAATATACTGAGTTATGGTGTACCATCTGTCACATCTTCATTGTTATCCTTAATTTTAACCTCCTCTTCTCTACATGTTTCCAAAACTTTCATTATTTGCTCAACCTATTAGAAAAGGCAAAGATCTAATAATTAAAATGTGTAATTAAGTTGCAGCTTCATTGTACCTATAGGCTTTTATCCAGCCATTGTGACACAACCATCTGCTCACATTAATAGATTCCATTACTAATTAAAACGGAATTGCTTTCAAGAAGTAACTACATTATTTAAGTACCACATGCTATCAACTAAATGATATATTACTACCAAAAGTAATAGTTGATACTATTTACATGTATACAACACTAACTATAGCTCATTGTATGTGTGAACGAACACCTAATGTAATTATCATTTATTGTAGTTTAATAACACCTCAATTTTTAACTTAGTGATGTCTGTCAACATTGTTGCTTGATAAAGCACTCTAAAAATTAGTATGTTACTTTAACAGTAATATGTAGTTTACAATGATAGATTATTATAGAATCAAATATTCAGTAGAACTCCATGTGTAATTTGTTGTTAGTAATACTATATCATATCAGCTAATTATATAGTTAGTAATTCACAACAATATGGGATTTCATAGTGTATCAACACAAAATTAGTGATTATATAGCTATTGTGAGCTTTGCCTTCTTTTTGCAGTGATCATAACTTGGTGATTTGCTTTTAACATGAAAGTCTTTAGTATCACAGTACTTTTAGCATTCCTGATCATACTTTCGGCAAGTCAAAGGTTAGATGAGTTTAAACTTAATAATTTCAAGTGACCTTTTTACAGCTGTTACCAAACTGGAATATATTATACAAGCAGTGGGTATACTATCACAGTCTACTCTCGCCAAAAGTATACATATAAATGTGGCTGGTTAGGGCTTAGTCGTTGTAATGCATACAGGTTTGTCATTGCTCATATTAGTTCTTACCGTGAAGACCTATTTCATATACTTTTTATAGACAATTAAGTTCACAGGGTTTGGCTTATACGCAAGTAGCTGTCTATCATCAACAAGTAACCTGCTGTCCACTATATACTGGAACATATCCTAATTGTAGTGGTATGACATTGATGACTCAAAATGTTAATAATACTGTCTTAATTTAGCAACATGCTCACAAGTATGTGTACATGGAACTTGTGGCCCACCAAATACTTGTGTTTGTCATAGTGGATGGACTGGAAGTAGTTGTGACACAGGTTAGCATAAAGTAGTATTATATATCAATGAATGTAATAATGAAGAAGAAAATAACTGTCATGAAAATGCTATTTATATCACTAAAAAGCATTTTGTCATTTAATTGATATCTTTGTTACCATAATTTCATCAGTATAGTGTAATTCCAAATCTAAGTTACTACAAGGTTAAAACTACTGAAACTTAATATGCATAAAGACAACTAGTTGCATCTATAACCACATTGCTTATACATCCAGTTTGCTATAGTTATTGAATAATGGCTTCAGTTGAAACTATAAGGAGATAGTATTTCAATTGAACAATAATCCAATTAGTTAAATTGAAATAGCATCTCTCTTTTGCTCATATAGTTTCAAGTATTGGATATAAACAACAAAGAATACTTTTTGGCTTCTATTTGGTGTTATTTATATTGAGTTAGACCAGTTTTTGCTTTGTAGTAACTCAATGTTGTGCTTACATCATATTGATGAAATACTGGTAACAAAGACAATTGTTGAAATAAAAAATGCTATATTAAGCATATATATAGAATCAAGTTTGGTTTTATACCATTTTAAAACACAACAGAATAGGTGATAACTTAGTGTAAATTATATGAAGCCTCTTTCTTAATGAGCTCAAGACTATAATATGATTGAAAGACGTGTATTTCACTAGTAAACTTGATCTATAATGATATTAGAATAGAAAATATGCATATATCACACCCTCTTGTAATCATTGAAGCTCTGTGAATTCATTTGGTATTTGGATAGCCATTAACTCAATACTAACATTAATTAAACTCCATAATGTTTATTTGGTCTCACATAACAATATAGCTTCAAAAAAGTGTTTTTGGGGGGTGGCTGATAAATGAGAATACAGTTTTCACCTTATCCTTATTGGTTATTGATTTATACACTATCATGTATATTAACTGTGATATAAGTATCTGCTGTGAAGTGACTATAGACAACATAGAATTATGAAGCACAAGTTACTAACTTTCTTTCATTGCCAAAAAGTTCAAACACACATGGACTGAAATATGCTGTTTCCTATTTCCACCAACTAAACACAGTACATTATATATATATATATAAGCTGTAAATTATGAATTATAATTATGAATAGTTATTTTTGATTACCTCCTGTGTCTACGTGGGTGGTTTGCTGACTAAAGTTGACGAAGTTAGGCTAGTCTCGCCCACTCGCTAATGCGGGTAAGGACGTCTGGCACACTTGGAGCATTTTTGGCACCGGGTGCTTCAGCAAGAAGGAATTTCGGATAACCAATGGAATTATCGCTTTCATATGACGTCATATATTTCATACCACTGGAATGCATTGCTTGAAAGTAAGACAGAGACTATTCCAAGGCTATAGATATCTGTTTCGAGTGCTCCACTGAGGTAACTCTCTTTTTCTGAGTTGGGCTACTTAGAACGAAAGGTAAGTCAAGTCAAGCAAAAGCTGTTTAGCAATTTGTACGCAAAAGGAATTTTATGGTATGTTTACCAACCGCTGTAGAAGTAAACCACTTTTCTTGCTTTGCTGTTGTAGCTTCAAAAGAATGAATAGTAATTACAAAATATTCAGTTGATGATGTATGCTATACTCCTCCTCAAAAAAAGGCGTTTTAATGGAGCCATGTGACCAACCTTGAACGTGTGTAGCCTTGATATATACTAATGCTCTGTCATTTCTTATTAATTAATAAACTCCATAATGACTGCTTATTATTAAAATTATTATTAAAATAAACCTCCAGCATATGTACTCATTTATACCCAAACTATCAAAATTAATCTTTTTACTGAGTGCATTGGTTAATGAAAATTAGGTTCTACACTATTTGTGCTTGTGTTTGGCTTGTCCTACATACATGTCCTGATAATTTAGATATTTTACTGAATTTATATTTCTATCTTGAAGCAAAACTTGTTTGTCTCTGCCTTTGATCAACAGCCATTAATTAGAGAAAGTTATGAAAATTACAACTCTTTTTCTAGTAACAACAACACAATCAATGGACATGTATTATTAGCCACAAGTGGAAAAGTGGTCTAAAATTGTGAATGTATTTATAAAACTTCAAAACATTAAACCTGCTGGATTTATAAACATAGCTAATAATTGCTATGCCAGCAGTGTGCTACATAATCCCACAACACACTCTCCTTTGATTAAGAAAACCTTTTTTCTATTCAAGGTCAAGAAACGCAACCACTTATTTGCAAGAGTGAAACACACTGGTTCTGCTTCTCTATAGTTTGCTTAATAAGGAGGTTGGTTGGCTTTGCAGCATAATAGCACCTTTTCACTTCTACACCATCTAAAGAACAAATTTTTGATCATATATCCCTCTCACCCTCTCCTCAGTCTTTTGGTCATCTATCAAAAAGCTTATTCAAAAGCAAAACCAAATACCTACATTCCATCACAATGATGTGTCTGCTTCCACTTCTGATAGCAAAGCCAACCAACCTCCTTAATAATTTCTTCGGTCAGAGTTTTAATCCTTACACAAATTCTCCTTCATATCTCTCTCACTCTCTCACCTTCAGTGATCCTCCTGCTCCTGATCTACTCTGTACTCCTGAACAAGTCTTATGTCTTATTCATCTACTACCAACAGACACATCACCTGGCCCTGATGGTATTTCTTCTAAAATGTTAAAATCCACTGCCTACTCTATTTCACATCCACTTTCACTTCTATTCAATCAATCTATCTCTCTTGGACCCTCCCATTGAATAGAAATGCTCACATATAAATCCTATTCTGAAATCTACATCACCTTCATCACCATCATGTTATCGTCCTATTTCTCTCTTATCTCTTGTAAGTAAGCTGTTGGAAAAACTAAATTTCTCTATGGATGCACAATTTCTGCTCTCAAAATAACATTCTCTCTGATAGTCACTTTGGTTTTCGCCCGGGCTTTAGTACTAAACCTGCTCTCATCTCCACAACTCACTTGTGGCAACAGACTCTTGATTCCTCCTCCTCCGTCTGTGCTTTCTTTGATCTTAGCAAAGCTTTTGATTCCATTCCTCATTCTTCTTTGCTGGACTCTCTTTCCTCTTTTGATCTCCCTCTAATCCTACTACAGTGATTTATCTCTTACTTAACAAGTTATGGTGAATGGAGTTATCTCTGACAGTACTCTGGTCACTTAAGGAGTTCCCCAGGGGATTATTCTAGGCCCACTCCTGTTTAACTTATACATTAATGATATCTCCTTTTCTACTAAACTAATCCTTGATGACAATGACATTCTTCGTCGTCCACATTCTCATCTAGCTCTGATTTCACCACCATACAATTTGACATCAACACTATTAATGACTGAATCCAATCACATCTTCTAAAATTAACACTCAAAAAACAAAATACATGCTGTTTTCCAATAAGAGTCAATCTTTCCTATCCTCTATACCTCATCTTTTCTTGAGTTCTTCTATCATTTAATGTGTTTACTCTTACAAGTACCTTGGAGTTGTTATCAATAGCGACCTCTCTGGTCTCCTCACATCTCTTCTGTGTGCACCAAGTCTCATAAAATTTTTGGCTACATCTTTCATAACGTTTAACACTTCTCTCCCTCATCACTTTTTACATTATACTCTTCGCTAGTTCTTCCACACCTCTTTTACTGTTCATCTCTTTGGGATCCTCATACTAAATCTGATATTAAAAGTCTTGAAAGCGTCCAGAAATTGGCACTTAGAATATGTTCTAAAAAGTGGCACTCTAACTATGGCAGAAACCTTGAACTTTTCAATCTTGTCTTCTTATCCATTCAACGAGCTATTTCTAAACTTACTCTTCTCTTTAAATACTTTTCTCCCAAATGGTATTTTATCACCTCAACTTCCTCCTCCATAACCTTTCAGACACTACCATACTGACAACACCTCAAAACCTTTTTGCCGTTCATCTGCTGCCCTTCACTCTTTCATTCCTTCTTCTTATTCTTTCTGGAATTCTTTATCTCATAAAATTAAATCTTGTGACTCAATTTCAACTTTTAAGTCAAAGCTGAAAGATCATTTCCACCATTCTATGCATGTGTATATCTATTCATTATTTAAGATACTTTATCTTATTCTTATTCCATATTTGTGCACTCGTTTTATTAGAATATGCTATTGAGTGTTTTATTTGTGAAAGAAAAAAAGAAAAAAATAGTTACAAACATAGGAAAAATAAAGTTTAGCTGAACAATTGCCACTAATTTATGTAAATTGAGTTTGTAGAATTACGTAAGCTGTCCTTTACATAACTGTATAATTATTATCAAAATCTATTATGATTTAATAACTATTACTCCAAATTTTTGAATGTTACGTATTACAGTAAATTACAAAATATAACTTTACATTGAAAGATATTAATGAATGTAGCAGTGGAGAAAACAATAACTGTCATGAAAATGCCATCTGTACAAACACACTTGGTAGCTTTACGTGTCAATGTCAAAATGGATATACAGGAAATGGAATAACATGTAATGGTAAGTGACTTAATACCTCTACTATAAACTAATTCTTTTTACTAGATATCAATGAATGTAGTAGTGAAGAAAACAATAACTGTCATAAAAATGCCATCTGTACAAACACACTTGGTAGCTTTACGTGTCAATGTCAAAATGGATATACAGGAAATGGAATAACATGTAATGGTAAGTGACCTAATACCTCTACTGTAAACTAATTCTTTTTACTAGATATCAATGAATGTAGTAGTGAAGAAAACAATAACTGTCATGAAAATGCCATCTGTACAAACACACTTGGTAGCTTTACGTGTCAATGTCAAAATGGATATACGGGAAATGGAATAACATGTAATGGTAAGTGACTTAATAACTCTACTGTAAACTAATTCTTTTTACTAGATATCAATGAATGTGGCAGTAAACAAAACAATAACTGTCATGAAAATGCCATCTGTACAAACATACTTGGTAGCTTTACATGTCAATGTCAAAATGGATATACAGGAAATGGAATAACATGTAATGGTGAGTGACTTAATAACTCTATTGTAAACTAATCCTTTTTACTAGATATCAATGAATGTAGTAGTGAAGAAAACAATAATTGTCATAAAAATGCCATCTGTACAAACACACTTGGTAGCTTTACATGTCAATGTCAAAATGGATTTACAGGAAATGGAACAACATGTAATGGTAAGTGACGTAATAACTCTATTGCAAAAGAATTCTTTTCATTAGATATCAATGAATGTAACAATAAAGAAGACAATAACTGTCATGAAAATGCTATTTGTGCAAACACATATGGTAGCTTTACATGTTATTGTCAAAATGGATATACAGGAAATGGAATAATATGTAATGGTCAGTGGCAATACAATGCATGATTGTCTAATTTCACTTATGAACCGGTTTTATTTACTATTCCTATTTCTCAATTAAACTGTGCAATGTTTTTAATAGATATAAATGAATGTGTAATGGAAGATATTCAATGTGATTCTGATACTGTCTGTGTCGATGCAAATGAAAATTATAGTTGTGAAGGTAAGATATTTCGTGGTAATATTTAAATAGGAACACAACTACAATATAGGTCCAACTCTTTATTTACCATTTTTGGATTTTGGTTCATCTAATAGTCATAGAGTGCATCATAGTTCTCAGTTTGTCTTACTTCCATCACCATTACAATTTGGAAATATGACCTATACTGCAGCATATGTAAGCATTATATAAACAGACGTTTGATATTATAATATCACCTATTATTTTAATCATATGGTAGGTTAATAAGAATGGGCTAATAAGTTTTGATCAAAACTACGCCTATCATATGCCACAATCATTCCCAATAAATGCTAAAGTAATTGCACCATATTGGAGCATAAACACTGCAGGTGAACTCAACTACACTATCATCAAAACTGATATCAATAAACTAACTGAAGCTATTAACCTAGTTAATAACTATCTAGCTTATAACTTCAGTATCAACTTTAAAGCAGACTGGATACTACTGGCTCAATGGATGGATATAAACACAAGCAATGAAGTATGTGTGATTAATACATTATATTTTAATAATTTTTGCTTTATGGCTGCAGACTAATAACAGTGCCTTTCAAGCTGTATTGGCATCTCAAGCAAACAAGACATATGCTATTTTTACATTCAAATGTGGTCTATTTGATTGGAATGGAACTAATGCTATTATAGGATTTAGTGCTAGTAACACTGTTTTTGCAAACTTTCCATTAACAAGACTGGTTGAGGCAAATATTGACTGCCTTAATTCATCAACTTCAAATTGGAGCAATATTGCATATGAAATAGGTTGAGTTAGATTGTATTAATTTATAACTGATCTTACTCCCCATGTAGGCTGTCACTACATCACTAATGATTGTGGACCTGGGGAAGAGCTAAATTCTGAATGCAATGGTTGCATTCTAACTAATATCTGTTTAAGAGATCGTCCTTGTAGAAATGGAGGAAGATGCATTATAGGATCTGTTCCCAATAAATACATTTGTGATTGTAGTAATACTGGATATACTGGGAAAATATGTGATTTTCTAAGTCATGGAGTGTTTCCTAGTATGACAAATTACAGCACAATATTACAACGTCAACCATCACTATATGAACAGTACTGCTGTAATGTCTATAATCTTGGAAAAATATTCTCATTGATACAGAATGGAAGAAACAAAACCATCATTTGTCCGTCATTACTTCCCATTGCTTGTCAAAGTAAGTGTTTAGTTTAACTTTTCTGAAATGACCTTATTTTAATAGAATACAGAGATCAAAATTGTAAGACGTGGTATGAGTCAGGCTATACTATCAGTGGTATATATCTTATTAATCCTGATGGAGGGACTCCATTTGAGGTACTTCTTATCTACTTAGATAAATAAATGAGTAACTAGCTATATACAGATATAGATGCTATGAATAAACTGATGAATGGATGGACAAGTAGATTAAAATGTTAAATTTTTAATGATTATTTATAGTCCTACTGTGACATGGAGACTGATGGTGGTGGATGGACTGTTATTCAACGAAGAATGGATGGCTCGGTTGACTTTTATCGCAACTGGACAGATTATACCGAAGGGTTTGGAAACCTTTCAGGAGAATTTTGGCTAGGATTGAATAAAATACATCGACTTACTTACAATAGAGCAAACAGTTTACAAGTCAATCTAGAAGACTTTGATAACAATAAAACCTATGCTCTGTACTCTACATTCAATATTGGAGATAGTACTACAAAATATACTCTTACGTTAGGTAAATATAATGGGACAGCTGGTGATAGCTTGATGATTCATAATGGATGCAAATTTACCACTAAAGATAGTGACAATGATAGAGCTGGATCTGGCAATTGTGCAATAACATTCAGAGGAGGATGGTGGTATAGTGCATGCTATGACTCAAATCTAAATGGACTTTACATTGGAAGAGATAGTGACAATCATAAAGGAATTATTTGGAAACATTGGAGAGGGTCTACTTCTTTAAAGTTCTCCGAGATGAAGTTTCGTCACTTTTAACTCTCTGTGAACTTGCCATATACTATGCTACATAACTTGTATTTATTTAATACATATTTTGATAGAATTATTAGTGCCTAAATTAAATATGCATTTACATAGCATAATTTTTATTGATCTTACACATTTATATGATTACAAGATTTAAGTCATTATCAAATGCCTGCTCACTTTCATAAATTTCCTTCACAAAAAAAATATGTGGAAATGCAATAATGAAAATACTATATGTGTAAAGATTCGATAAATTGATCATTTGCCATGGAATGTGCAACACTGCACTGTCACAACATGTATACAAATATATTCACCAGCATCAGATGAAACAAGTGTCCAACAGACAGTGATAGTGGTAGCTGTCTTGTTAACCAGAGTAACAGGAGAGAGAGTGAATATTGGAGATGAGAGGATTTCACAAAACATTATGGAACTATGTGGTTAGATGAGCACCAAAATTTTATTTTTAAACTAAAGTAACAAGTTTTACTAATAAAACTATAATAATTATATTAAGTCTAAATGCATTACTAAAACAAATCTGTATAAACTAAATATAATAATTAACAACATGTACTGATATATTACATACTCTACACTGGTATCTACCAATGGTTCAAGGTCATTATAAACATCATCAGGTGGTTTAGACTGATGTAGACTGTAGGATTCACAGACATTCACTTTAATATCTTTATCAGGTCTATATATAAACAGTGCATGAGTTAACGCAAGCTAATGTAAGTATGGCAACTTACCAACTGTTTTTTCCTATATTTGTATTAGTTCCCAATGATTTTGAGTCTGCAAAAATGAAAATGTCGAAAACTAAGAACATTACATGTTTCACATACTGTCTGATATAATAATAATACTAGTGTAATGATGATGAAACAATCTATCACTACAATCATCAGTAAACCAATTAGTACACCCAATTTAATAATAATACTAATGTTAGATAAAAAGATTGTAGAGACATTATAAACATAGTGCTAAATTATGATATTCTACTTACCATTAATAGTATTATGTTGTGTTGATTGAGGGGATATATTTGACACAATGGTTGTGGATAGTAGCATCTGACTAAAAATCACTGGAAAAAGAACAAAGTATGTTGATTACTTGAACTAAGTATCTACTGTTGTAATTCAATTAATGTTTGATTGGCAATTACTGTCATTGAAAATCCTTGTTGTATATAACTCAGTTAGAGTTTGATTAGCAATTACTGTCCACAGTCTGTAATCATTACTAGTTTAACTATGTATACCAAACAGATAACAGGTTTTTACCTATCAGATTACTACCTCATCAAACTGATAAGTAGTGTACTCTATCTTCTATCTGATCTCGTTGTTATCTACAGCAAAATAAGTAGATACAGTCCATGAGATGTAGTATATACATTAAATTGGATGGTGTGATAAATTGAACTATAAGAGGCTATACATTTTGTATAAGAATTATATTAATTCATATAATTAAGTTCCAATATTTACTTCAACAGGATCACTGAAGAGACCTCTTCCAATGGAGCTGAAGAGTTGACACAAGCTACACTCATGTTGTACACATTACAAAATACAGATTGTTTACATTGACATATCTCTCAATACTGTTGAGGTTTTATGTGATACCTCTTTGCTAATGATCACAATATACTCAATGATTCTACCATTACATATGTGACAATTGATGTCTTGCATGTGATTTTGTTTAATGTCAAACTAACCAATGAAACCATAGTCAACTATGGTGATTCCAATGCTCTAAACTTGTATTAAGTGTTTAGTTAAACATTAAAGGAATTATTTTTACCTGTTGGGTCTGTTTCACACAAATGTTCTACTGATGAGGAGGAGTAATAGAGACCAGTGTCATGTTAAAGGGGGGGGGGACATGCCAAAATTCAAAAATATTTTTTTGCATAAATGTTATCTTTGACATATGCAATTCACCCTAAAAATATTTAAAAATTTTCTAAAAATTGTTATCACTGTTAAAAGCAAGCTTCTTTTCGAAGCTCTTTTAAGGATTCTTCTGAGATTACAATGTTCTTCCTAGTAGGGTGGGGCTCCCTTGTGACGTCACAGGGGGAACGAATGCTAGCATTGCTAGATGCAAAGTAATGGCTGAAGACTTTCAATGCAATGTATCTAGTCGGTATTCCAGCATATTAAGCCTCTCCTACTCTTCTTCTTCCTTCGATATGATCAAAAGCAGGTGATGCTGCTTCGTGTGTGGAATCTGACCTCGAGGAAGGCTCTGAGAACATAGTTGTTCCATATCAGTATGAACCAGAGGAAAATGGCTCTGAGTCAGAATCTTCAGATGAGTCTCAGAATGATGGGAGGTTACTAAATACTGAATGATTAGTCTCTTGTGTCAGATTCTGCTATCAAGAGCCACAGAAGTCGTTTCAGCCTTCTCCAAAATTAGTTCAATATTAGTTCAATAGTGTTATTATTTGTTTGTTATGAAAATAATTAATATCATTACTCTTGACTCTAAACTCATTAACTATATGTTAGTCTCGTTGAGTTAGTGATACTTGAACCCAACATAATGAGCAGATGGAAACTTTGTCCAAATTTTGTTGTCAACACAGCTAGGCAATACAACACATATTGTTCTTCCAACCCAATCCCAACACCAACTAGTAAACTGTTGATAAGAGATAAATTTGTATTGCCTGTATGTAATTGCTTACTGTAAGTGAGTTCAATAAAACCCTGTACTTACTCATATCCTGGTTGGTCCTGAATATCATGTGTACCATAATGTTGCCTATAACTGAAATATCCTGCTTGTAATACTCAAACATTTAGGCAAACAGGTTCAAATCCTTCATGTTCAGTGATACAGGATATCTGTGCTTGAATCTGCCCCATTTTCTGGATTGTAATGTCTATCTCACAACACCATATGCACTCAGCTACAGTAGGCATGACTATACAATGTCCACAGTTACACAGGGAAATTGTATCTATATATATATAACATAACACAATATTTTGAAGTTAGCTCAGACAGCTCATGTAGCCTTCTTATTCATTATTATAGCTGACTAACAGACACAAGAGACTAACCATTCAGTATTTAGTAACCTCCCATCATTCTGAGACTCATCTGAAGATTCTGACTCAGAGCCATTTTCCTCTGGTTCATACTGATATGGAACAACTATGTTCTCAGAGCCTTCCTCGAGGTCAGATTCCACACACGAAGCAGGGTCACTGCTTTCGATCATATCGAAAGAAGAAGAAGAGTAGGAGAGGCTTAATATGCTGGAATACCGACTAGATACATTGCATTGAAAGTCTTCAGCCATTACTTTGCATCTAGCAATGCTAGCATTCGTTCCCCCTGTGACGTCACAAGGGAGCCCCATCCTACTAGGAAGAACATTGTAATCTCAGAAGAATCCTTAAAAGAGCTTCGAAAAGAAGCTTGCTTTTAACAGTGATAACAATTTTTAGAAAATTTTTAAATATTTTTAGGGTGAATTGCATATGTCAAAGATAACATTTATGCAAAAAAAATATTTTTGAATTTTGGCATGTCCCCCCCCCCTTTAACTGATGAAAACTGAAGACAAGATGCATATTTTGGAAATATTAGATTATTTTATGTAGTTATCATCTTTGCTACTGGAACTAGTCCAGTTCACTCAAATAGTAATGGTAGAGACATATCAGCCACTGATAGACGAGTTACTTGTGTAGGAACTGGATAATGAAATAGTTAAATTGGTTCATATCAGTATGAGCTCACAAATAAACCTTATTAATGTTTGTATATTATTAATTGGAGGAAAATCTTTATATCAGTACACTTTGATGTCGTAATATATACTCAATATTAATCCATTGATTTTAATCTCATCTTCTGTAGTACATAATATCTTGTTGGTACCTACTCCAGTAGTACAGTTAATGACAGTGACATATCTATTAGTCTGTAGTAACATAGTCCATTTAACTTTGATACCACTCTCATTTGAATATATGCCATCACATTAAATGGAAGACCACTAGGAACTAAAACCTAGTTAACATGAACAACTAACTTTCACATACCTTGTAATATCATACCTTGTAATATTCATAATTCACATTTCCTTTACCATCTAAATTACCTGACATGGTTGCTTTTGTAATACATAATGCTTATCAGTAATTAGTGGTGAACATAATTGCCATCAGTTATTAACATCATTATTAAAAATCAAATCTACTCTTAGCACCAATAATTTTGTATGTAATAAGGTTTTTATCGAGACCATCAGTAATTATACAAACAAAACAACTGCATTTAAGGTATTTTGCGTATTTATCAAGTGTTTCATGTATTTCTACAATTGGTAATAAGTCTCTTTCATCATAGTTATTTTTTATTATATTTATTTTTTGTGCATTGGTGGAACCATCAAACCTTTAAGGCTATGGATATTTTTACAGATGTTATGCAAGTAAATGGTGACATTACAGATATGTATGCATGTATTTATATTCAACAATGTAAACCTAGTGATTTGTCATTATAATGCTTGACCTGGGGTTTTAAAATTAAAAAAGTGTACCATAAAACAAGGAATGAATTATGACTGGTTTTAATCTTTTTGTAAAGCAAAATTGAATGATACCAATGTTGGTATTACATATACTAATGAAGGCTTGCAGTGACAATAAATTCACATTTAAAGTTATTAATCAATCGTTGTATGTCTATTCAGTGATTTTTATAATTTATAATTCATTGTATTAAATTATATATGAGTAATTCAAAAGTATATAGGATAAATCCACCTGAAACAACCAGTCAATCTATGTCTCATTGGTTAACGTTTATCAATACTATTTTTAATATTGATATGTATCAGCATGTCTGTTATCATTTGGTCAAATTGATTTATGTTTGTACTGATATTTATTGGTATGGATAATTGTGGTTGCACAAGTATATTGCGTAAAGAAGGGTACTCCAACTAAATATATGTCATTAGGGAATCATATTCAAGTAGATATTGAATACTATTCACTTGCTGTGGCTTTGAGATATTGTTCAACTAAATCATCTTTAGCCGAATCATCTGGTGTTATTACAACACATTATAAGGGCAAATGTACCCATGATACAATATGTTTTCCTCATTTGCTGCTATCAATGATCTAAATGGTTTGATTTTTACCAAGTAAATAATTTATTCTGTAAAAAAGATATATATTCTTATAACTACTGCATATAGTATTCAAAGTGATTTTGATCATTGTGACTCAAACAAACGAAGTATAATACTAACACACTTTTTCATAGTAAACAGAGCTAACTTATCACAGTATGTATCATTTTAATAACAAAAAAGTATCCATGTTTTACTATTTTCTATAGTATATAGAGACAATGATGAAAACAGTAACTATATATCATAAAGACATAGTAGAGTTATAAACGTTAGCCTCATACACAGACATTCATTGAAGGTAACAATGGGCCATAGTCTATTGAGCTAGATAGCCTCTTTGCTGATGAATAAGAACGACCTAGTAAAAGTCACCATTGAATAACTTCAACTAAACAATCAGATTTCACTACTCACATTCTGGCTAGTGTAGGAGATAGGAAGTAAAATTTAAATGTTCTTCATTCATGTTTAATAATCTACTGTATCATCCTTGTAAGAATTTAAGAATAGCTTTGAACCTAGCTTTAACTACAACAGCAATTGTGAGTTAAACAGATAATGATTACTATCAAGTCAATGTGTTGATGTGGCATGTTCTATGTGTGTACATGTTACAATAACATGTTATGAGATCATTTTGTAACTTAAACACATCCAAAACACATTAGAAGTTTATTCTAAATACAAGTACTACATACTTCATGTATATATTAAGACTCATAGACAAAATAGTTGCAAAAATTGTTATTTCAAGCATTTTAAATTATACAGTGTATTGACGGTGACATTAGGTGTGTTCATATTCAATTCAGTTCAATGATGTTTACATCTATAAACTGATTTAATTCCAATCAATAAGAATTGTTGTCCTTCAGGCTAAAAGTGCATTAATATAATTTATCATGATTGTATAACTTCATGCATGCATTGGTAGTTTTGTTCTATAACAATCAAAAGTATCAAATTAAGTTTGACATATAGAAACTATAATGTAAACAATTTTGTTTGTAACTAACTAAAGATACTCTCAAATATTATGAATTTTGATTATGTCATGTACTCTACTGTCTCTTTATATGTAGAATTCCATGAGGCTACACAACTATTCTACAAATGTATGGCCTCCAATGAATGTGTTGTTCATCTCACTAATATGAGATTTGTTCTTATAAGGAACTGCTAGTGTTGTAAAAACATCTTTTAAGTCACTGTTTTTTAAATGGCCTGCATCACCATAGAGAGGGTAACTGAACACAATGAGAGCAATACTGTAACTATCAAGAAAGCTGAGTTGTTTAATAATTTCTAAGCTCTACTTTCCACAAGATGTGAATTCTCATCCTTTTGAAACATAACCATCTTTTAGTGAGAGATATTAAGTAGTTCCATAAAATTATGAATAGATGATAAAAGTGACAAGTATGCTAAAAATAGATTATAAATAATAAGGAGGAACAAACCATGACCATTGACAAAATGAAACTATAAAAATGTAGAGTATTTTGTAACTACAAATTATCAATACACTTACATAATAATATTTATAGTTTGTCAGTTGAAATTGTTTGTTCTTTGGGAGATACTATTGTGTAATGTTTGTGTATATTGACTTAAATGTTTGTGTATACAAGTTACATCTGCATTTATGGATGTCATTGTTTTAGTAATTAATAAATAATATTGTACATATCAATATTGAGGATACATGTCCCAAAAAATACAATATTATGCAAAATATTGTTTATTCTATTCACAATATTTGGGTCTGAGCAAGAATTTTTACTCGGGCTGATTCATAACCAATCTCAATAATAAATCATTAAGATTAAGTGTCATTATTCAAAATGATAATGTTAGTTAACAACTTTCGTCCATTAATTCGATTTTTAACTCATGTTTTTCAACTTTAAGAAACTGTAAATCTTCTGATACAACATGTCAGTTGTTGAGCCCAACACTACCTGGTAAATCACCTACTCTTAATGAAAACATTATGTATTTCCTGAAGCTTAGTCACTCAAAACAATCTATCCCATAGTACATTAGTAATCAAAACAGATCGAAGTTTATGATTTTGTATCAAACAGTTTAACTATATACATACTACCTGTATAACCATGTATTAATTAAATCAGTTTTATAGTGATATGTATATAATATATAATATTATATACATATCACTATAAAGCAGTAGGTAAATTGACAAACCATCAAGACTTTATGCCATTGCTTTAAAGTCTAATATTTACTTGACAATGTTATACTTTTTGGCTATTTCATTTATTATACTTATCGCTGTCATCTCTTCCATTTCAGGTGACCCTATTAAGATTTATTGTGATAACTCTTTATGTGGTGAAGATCCTTCTGGAGCCTTAATGGAGTTTTCAGTTGATGTTTCTCTCACTGATGACTCATTTACTTGCGAAGAAAAGGACAATGTCGGGTATAACTACTCTACAGACTTCTATCCAACACAATATTGTATAGATGTCTCTTATAAATGTGAAAATAATGCTAAAAATCTTGTTGAGGAATTAGTGAAACAATTGCAAGCTATCTCTGAGTTCATTCACTCATATCCTACTGGGTGTTCTGAGATTCTACAGAGAAATAACCTTGCTACATCAAGTTATTACACAATGCGAGCTCCTAATGGCTCTCTCATATCTGTCTATTGTGATATGGAGGGTAGTAACTGTGATGGTAAGGGAGGCTGGATGAGAGTAGGCTGGCTCAACATGACTGAGCCAGGTGCTACTTGTCCTTTTGAACTAACACTAAGACAGTTTAGCAATATAGATCATAATGTATGTGGTCGATCTATGTCAACTTGCTGCATAGTTTACTCCACTAATGGATTTCATTATAGTGAGGTCTGTGGTCAAATAAGAGGTTATCAGTTTGGTATACCAGATGGATTTCCACCATTACATGCTATTAATGCCATTCCAAATATTGATAACTGTAGCACATATGTTGATGGTGTTACTTTTACTTATGGTAGTAATCCTCGTAAACACATCTGGACTTATGCTTGTGGTGGGAGGGAGACAGTTGAAGGAAAGGATTCACTTCGCCCCTTTATTTGTCCATGTAATAGTGACAGTAGTGGTACATCTGTACCAGAGTGGGTAGGTAGTGATTACTATTGTGAATCTGGGTTACATTCATCGCAATTTTACCACGATGACTTATTCTCCAATGATAGATTATGGGATGGTCAACAGTGTAATGGAAATGAAGGACAATGTTGTAATAACCCTAAGATGCCATGGTTTATAAAGGCTCTTAATGAGACTACCACTGAAGATATTGAATTAAGAATGTGTGGTAGTGAAGACCCATCAAATGATGAAGATACTCCACTGGATATTATTGAACTTTATATTCGCTAACTAATTTACAGTTACTTTTGTGTTTACTTTCTCATTTTACTGCTGATTATGGTTTTTAATGTTAATAATTTGCCAGTCATACTTAGATATCACCATTGCCAGACGGTTAGTGTTCTAACCTGTAGTTCGCTAAGATTACTAGCTACTGCATTGAACTATGCCTACAATATTTGTGTATGGATGTTTACTGTAATTTTAATGGTATTTTATGTGACTATATATATATATATATATATATATATATATAATTTAAGACAACATTTAGAATAATCATTCATTAAGTAAAGATAACAATTCATTTAGGTAATCAATAGTTGTACATGAAGGTATATGCTAGAATAGTGCTTATATGTAGTATACTGTGACATTAAATATGGCCATTACTCAATACTATCTCATATATGAGCTATATAAATTGTTATCTCTCCTTCATGAATGACTACAAATATTGTCTTAAATTGAAAATGCCATTAGAATACCAGTAGACATCCATACACATCAGGTTGAAAGCAACAGCATTAGCTCTAGACATAGTTCACTGCAGTGGCTAGTTGTCCAGCAGCAGACTACAAGTTTGAACACTAACTGTTCAGCAATGGTAATTAATATCCAGACATAATCAGTGAGCCTGATTGAGACATCATGTTCATATAATATAATAAACAATAGTAGTTACAGTTAGTTTTCTCCAAGAGCAGATAATTTTAGTTAATTTTGCATAATTTATAATAATTTTACATAGTTAGGGTTATTCTGGAACGGTATGGTAAGAACAGTATGCATTCACATTGTTCAGAGAACACTCAGAACACTTATGAGTTGCCAGTGTGAATATAGTGATAACAAAATGACACTTAGTGATGTCATCATATAGGGTGCTTCTTAGTGTAACTTGACTGATGATGTAACAACATGTCCTATGATGATATCACTATATATGTGTCATTTCATTATGATGTCATCATGGTCAAGTTACACCAAGAACCACCCTATCATATGATGACATCACCTAAACCATAACGAATGTAACATTTTTAACTCTATGACACATAGTGATGTCATCATAAGACAATTTGTACATCTCAGTCAAGTTGCACCAAGAAGCATCCCCATTTTGCTGTCACAGAACAAAAGATCCTCAACAGAAGATGATTCTCTGCTTTGTGACTGTAAATATAAAGATGTTGCAATTGTAATTGAAGACAGAGTACTAATGTATGCACCTTTCAAAAGAATTTATAAGTATATGTGTTATATTAAAAACAATGTTAGCAGTGACATCATGATGAAGTATGGGTGGAGTTTGTTGATGTAGATATAGTACAAGATGCATGCAAAACTTCTTCATATGATTAGCAATCATCTTATTCTCTCTTCCAGATAGTTAATCAGCAACATTGGTAGATACTCCATTATTAGAAAAGAAATGTCAGAACCTGACATATAGTGGATTTTGAGAAACCAAATAATATGTGAATGATCAACTTGACATAACCTAGTATTAATAATTATAAAGATATTACATTTATTATTTTATCTTTTCATTTTATTATGCAATAGTTAATAACTACTGGTAGGTATACCATTATTTTATTTGATATGTGTAGTCACAATTGTTTTAGTAATACTCTGTATGAATTGCAGTATGTACCTTTGCACACATTTATTTCATTAAGACCTTTTAAGTACACATGAGTACTTTCAAAGCAATAAATTGTATTTGTCCTAGCCATGCTGATAATGAATCTTAATATGAATGAACTTGCCAAGACATGCTAACTTAAACATGAGAGATGTTTCAGTTGCATGACTTTCACACAACATACATAACAATAACATATCCTCTGGTTGTAAATTATCTCAAATAGATGATAATACATTTACCTTGGACAGTGTAGTTTCATTAACATAGCATGAGCTGGATCATATGAGATATCTTTCCATTAATCTTAGTACCATCTGGCAACGTTACAGGTCCATAAAGTCCTCCTTTTAAGTCAGGTGCCATTTCTACTTCCTTTGTCTCTGCTTCTTCTGCAAATGACTCTGAATCAATTGATGTTTTTTTTTATAAAAAATAGCTTATAACTTTTGTAATCAAATTGAATTAATTGTTAGCTTACTTTGTAACTTTGGTATGATGACAAAATGTGCAATTGATAAAGCATAACATATATGAAAGCTTACCTCAGAGTATGTTTGTCCTGATTGTGTTTGAAGCACAGTAACACTTGTGATTTTAATGGAACATAGTAACACTCAGATCCTTCACTACAGTGAATTCAATGCATGTTAAAACTATGTAGGTATGTCATGATGATACTACCAGAATTAATAATCTTCATTAAAGTAAAGTCACACTATGAACAAGTCTCTTAATATGTTTTCTGTCATTATGGAAGCTATGATCAGCATTTATTTTGAAACAAAACTCTTGTAATCTAGATGGATCTCTAGAACTTAGGTCTTTGCAAATGATTTGTTTTAGTTCCATTGTATGTGACACTCTTGTCAAAGAAGTAAAGGCATTAAACCCTGAGTTTTCCACGAATGACATCAGAGGTAAGTTTCTATTATTGTACTTTGTAGGTGCTGCATACCGCTTCAATACAATCAAAGAGACAAATGAAAGAAAGAATAGCTGGTCTTTATTCATTGAGGGAAAAACCAAATGACATTTTTCCCACATGGGATGCAGTTTACGTTTATAGTTAATACTAAAGATGTTTAGCTTATTTCATAAAAACTAAAAAAAATTGAAATTCTACCATTTTTAGGGAAAACTTTGCGGAAATCTGGCAAAGATCGTCTCTCCTTATTTTTGGGATTCACAATACAACTTTATTTGCTTTGGTAATCATTATAAACTATGGTTGGTTATTGTCAAGGATCCTTTTTGGCATAGCAACAACTTTAATAGAAATTTTTTACAAGCTCTTGACATTGCCTCTCCCATTACCAATCATTTCTTTTGTAATTGCAGATATTTACTTAACTTTTCATACTGTTAGTAAACGTAATCAACCAAAGACAGATTCAATTCAGTCTGAAAGACATCTTCAAGTATGTATACTATTTCATCTATTTGCAGTTGTATTGCATGATAGTGTTGTTTCTGCAATTACTGTCATTTCATTTTGGTTGGTTTTTGTTTATGGTTGTAACATTCCCAATACAAGTTGGAGACTTGTTTTTAAATTATTTAACTATATATGTTGCTCTGGGTGTCTTCATTAGTGGTATCATAGAATCATTTATAACTTGTAATAAAACACATGGATAGGAGATGATTGCTTTGAGTTGTTTGTTTTCTTAATTTCATCTATTACTTTGGCCTACTATGTCACTATAACAGTTGTCGGTTTCATTACCAGGATGGTATAGGTTCAATGATGCCATCTTTAGCTCCTATAGTCCTTGTTGGTATTGTTTCATTGGCTATGAGTAAAGCAATGACAAAATACCAATTCTATTATTATTCTAAATAATGAGGAAAATATGTTTATTCGAACATCTACTGTTTTAGTAATCATTGTTTGTGTTATTTGATCTTAATAGTTCACATGTACTATATAATGTTTATAAAAACACATACTTAGTTATAAAACTGTCAAATCATGTAGAATAAAATGATTATGGTGATTTGGTGGAGGGCCTACAATGAAGAAACTTCAGACTTTCAAGCACTTGAATTCTATCACTGCATGGTAACAAGATTTTATCAGATCAGATCAACTTGGTGAAATCCTATATACATGTCTTGTGGTCAGACTCAGTGGGGAGTTAACAAATAAATGTAGAATATTGTTTCAATTTTAGTAACTACTACAGTTCATAGTATTATTATTGACAACTTTTTTCTAAATACATACATTCTTGATTGCATGCCATAATGACATTTGTTAACTGCTTTTTGTTATAGTAACATTTAAAGTTTGCTAAATATAGTAACATCTTTCTTGTAGATAGGTTTATAACTCATCATTAGGGATTTATTATTTTGCAAATCAGGAGAGATCCTTGTTCTAGTTCGACAAACACAAGGATCTGTAATGATGGTATTGAATGGTCTTGAGCATCCTTATGTTCTTCAATTTGATCGGGCTTGGTTGAGGTACTATAAATAGAAATGTCTAATAAACATAGAATCATTTTCTAAACGTAATAACTACGTACTAGTATAATACATGTATACATTGTATTTACTTGTTAAATGTTGTAAATTATTGTATTTATTTCAAAAGATTACATCAGTTTCAACTGTTACTATTAGATCAAGTGGTCAAGAGGAATTTATTGATGAAATGATGATGATAACTGACTTAGTAGTAGTAATAACTGGCTGGTTGTTTATTATGACTTGTTTGCTAAATATAGACTTTCTACTGAAGTAACATGCCACTTCTGCTTAATTTACAATGTTGATGGATGAATGAATGGAAAAATGGATGGACAGACAGACAGGCTGTTGTAGTAATGGACAGATAGATATATGTAATAGATAGATTGAGAGACAAATGCTTTTACTTGTCAATTCATCTACTTATCATGTTTATCTATTCATCAAAATCCATTCTTTAATGTATCTCTCTAGCTATTTCTCCAAAATGTATTGTCCTTTTAATATATACCATTAGGCATTGCACTTTTATTTTATGAATTTGTTAACATGAGTGGTTACAGATATTCTGACTCCTCCCTCTCCAGGACATCACAATCTTAATATTGTTGTATTCAATACAATGTTTATTGATATAATTTGGATTCATCAAACATTGAATTTTCTTTAAATGTCAATTGAGTTTCATTAGTGCTTTGACAGTTTGTACTAATGTTCTTGTGAGGTCTTTTTATAAAGTGTGTACTGTGTGTAATATATTGCCTTTCACTGTATATATACATATCCACTATAACTCTCTCTCATATGTTCTCAGCAACTGTCAATGTTGCAGTGACTAGATAGTCTTATTAGAGCAGCTTTTCATCTATTTCCAATCTCTTTAGAGCTCTGCCAAACTTGTAAATAGAATAATATTCATATACAAAATTGTAATACATACAGGTTTGTTATTGTTTATACTAGTTCTTAGCATGAAAACCTAAGTCATATACAGTTTTCATCTATTTCCAAGGAAACTTCCATTCTTTTATCTTACACTGCAAAATTTGAGTTGTTACCACAACAACCTTAACAACCATAAGGAGATAGTGGGTTGTTCCCAGAACATGAATGAGATGTAGTGGGTTGCTAAGGGTTGTCACACATGCAAATTGCTTGTTGAAAGGTGTTAGTATATGATCTTAAGGCAAGTTATTGAGCAGCAAGTCATGATTTACATATATATTTCCAAGGAGTTCAAAACAAGTTATGACTGTATATATAATATTAACTAATTATCTTTTAATAATAGCAATATTTGTTACAATGTTATTGAATGTAAACAAATATTTACAAAACACAAAAAAGCATGTTACAAAAAGAAGAAAAAACGAAACTTACGCATACAATGTGCTACATATATGAAACTTAGGAACAATAGTTAGCATGGGTGAAGAATGTACATGCAATTGTCTGATAAAATACAGTGTGGAATGATATCTGTTCAAATTTTCAAGGTCAAATAAAGTGTATGTGGAAGTTGCTTTAATAACATATGCATGATAATGAGTGTTAAACTTGACAGTTGTATAACAGCGACAATATCCAAATGGCTGGTTTCCTCCAATGATGTATATGTGACATAACCTGGCAAACACAGGGTGATCATCTTTGACATCAACTAGAAGTGTAGCATCTGGTTGATATTTGACACCAGCAATGATTAACCAGTTGGTTCTGAAAAAAATTAAGCAGTGTTAACTGTTACACTCAACAACTTATGGATTCATGTACCTAACGAAATTCACAGACATATAGACAGGCACAAACACACACACATACATGAGTAGATTACACTATCTATTCCTTATAATTGAAATCAAATTGAACTGATAACAAGACAATATGTTGTTTACATGCATAAGCATATACCTGTAACACTCTATTGATTCATCTTGCAGATCATAGGGTCGATCCATAACAGCAACACTACTACCTGCATATAAGTATTATAACAGCTGAAGAACAAACAACAACTATCAAATATACCTGGGCCAATTTGAAGGTCATCTTGGATTAAGGAAGTGTTGTCCAAATTATTGTAGCAGGTCATTAATTGATGACGCTTTGCAAGAGTTAGGCTAATGTTTTTGTAATTTCCAATTTTTTGAGACAATTTTTTGAAGTATGAATGCTTTGCTTCAAACCTCATGCACCAGTGTCGAACCAGAGGTCCATATCTGAAAAAAGTATCATTATGTTTCATAATAACAATGCAATACATGTAACTATTTGTACATAATGTAGCTTACTTTAGAATGAGCCTTGGCATGTGTATACAATAGTGCATTTTTGGGATCACACTTGACTGAGGATACAAGTCAAGGAATGCTGTATGATGATCCTCTATTAAAAGCTTCAGATAACTAACATCATCTTCTGAAATCTCTGGTGCCATCAAGTAGTCTGTGATCTCCAGCATTTGTAAGTAATTTTTATAGTGATCATCACTCTCAGGAATGAAACTACCAATCATAAAAGGTATGAGCCGGCATAATAGCCATGCTTGAGATGCTGAATGCAATTAAGAAAGAAAAGAAAGAAGTTTTTGATTATGAACCCAGTCAGTATAACAACTAGCTTACCTTAGTGAGATCTGTTAAAATTGTTGCTTGACAATTCACTGTAAAATTACTATGTTACATCACCAACTAGAGTGTCTGGTTGACAATGATAGTTTACTATAGAATCCAAAATTCAGTAGACCTCAACTAGTTACTTCTGTTTGTAATAAATATCATACCAAGAAATTATATAGTGAGTACGCCACACGGATTTGGGATTCCACACTCTTCCATCCATGTAACTAAAATTAAATTAGTTGGTTTAAATTTAATTATATTAAATTTTGCAATAGTTATAGTCAATGTTGCCTCAGGATTGGTAGTACTATTATCAGCGTTGCCTTCTTCTTGCAGTGATTATAATTTGGTAATTTGCTTTCAACATGAACGTCTTTAGTATCACAGTACTTTTAGCAATTCAGATTACATTCTCTGCAAGTCAAAGGTAAGATGAGTATAAACTTAATGATTTCATGTGACCTTTCTACAGCTGTTACCAAACTGGAGTGTCTTATAGGATCAATGCATATACTGCTACCGTCTACTTGTCCAAGCGGTATACATATGGATGTGGCTGGTTAAAGATATTTCGTTGTAATGGTTACAGGTTTGTTATTGTTCATACTAGTTCTTAGCATGAAGACCTATGTTATATACATTGTATAGGCAAATACGTTCAAATTGTTGGGTCTATAAGAGCGTAGCTGTCTACTATCAACAATTAACCTGCTGTCCTGGAATTAGTTGTGGAACAGGTTAGCACATAATAGTATTACAAAATTGCAATGATATAACATTGACACAAAATGTTGAAATTATTATGCCAAATTTAGAAACTTGCAATCTTTGTGTACATGGAACATGTGGACTACTAAATACTTGTATTTGTCATAGTGGATGGACTGGAAGTAGTTGTGATACATGTTAGCATAAAATAGTACTATGGAATCAAATTTAGCTAGTGTTAGGCCATTTTAGAACACAACAGGAATAGATGATAAATAATTGTAAATTCTATGAAGACCTTTTCTTAATGAGTTCAAGACTACAGTTATGAAGAAAATAAATTAATTATCTATAAATGTTTTGAAAAATGCAGAATTCAGTTTTTAACTCTATCTACAACAAAAAGGAGAACAAAAGATTGCATATAAGATGCCCACTTATAAACATCTAAGCTCTGTGAATTTATCTTCTTTGTCTATTCTGATAACCATTAATTAATACTAACATTAACTAAAATCCATAATGTTTATTTTGTTTCACATAGTCAGCTTAAAGAAATGCTTCCTTAAGGGAGGGGCTGGCTATGCAAGAGTACATTTTCGCCATTAACCTTTTAACCATTGATTGCTACACAATTATGTATATTGCCTGCATTATCAATGTCTGTATAGTTACTGTAGAGATTAAGCTATCAATGCATAGCAGGATTGTTGTAATCAGTAATTGTAATTGTAATGATTAATGATTACAATATCTCAAGTAATTGTAATCAGCATTTTCTATAGGGGAAGTAATTATAGGCAGGGGAACTTGTGAATCAGTGAAATTAGATTTTAGTGGTAGTCTGCTGAGGGCATCTGCATTCGACATACTAGTTCCTGGTTTATGTTTGATGGTATACTGGTAGGCAGCATGCGTTAGTGCCCAGCGTTGGATTCTGCCTGAAGCCATAGCAAGGATTTGCTTAGATTCACTATACTCTGTCCGAGTTGAGTTGAGCTACCCAGACATGTAAATAACTTTGCCGTTTTACGTGCTATCCGCATGGAACTTGCACCAATCAATTCAGCTTGCAAATGCCCTATTTATATATAAAATTTGACTCTCTAGTGCTACGAGAAAGTAGCAAACTATAAACTCCATACACTTTCAATGGCATACCTTCGTCATACTTCAAATTCCACAACTTCGAATAACACTTTTCACCTTGAGAAGTCAGTTGTGTATCACGTGGCAATTCAAAATTACAGTTCTAATTATATGAACAGATGTTCTATTACAATAATTATTACTATTAAAATAATAATCAGATATTGTCTTTTGCGATTTAAGGCAGCTCTAAAAAAAGCCACCGTGGCTCTGAAAAGAACCTTTTAATAAAGAAGAAGGAATGAGAATGTCTAAAACTATTCGTCATCAGAACTATCAGATTGATCGGAATCATCAGACTCATCTGATTCACCTCCAACTCGAATGATGAACTCATCCATTAACTGTTCATGGAGGCCATCATTAGACCAATAGTGGTCTTCAAAGTGGATCTGAACATGTTGAACGAGGCTCTTCCAACGATCTGGTGTCACGACATCAAAACCCTTCCATGCCAGCTGCTCTACCTCACGGAGATTGAATACACGAGTATTGGCCTTGATGTGACCTTTAACCTGTGCCCATGCCAACTCAATAGGATTGAGAGTGCAGTGAGCAACAGGGAGTCGGACCACCTCGTGCCCTATATAATGTACAGATCAATAAATAAAATATTGAGTACTTACCAGCAGCACCTACCATGTCATCCACAACATACCGAGGAGTAGGTTTCAAACTCTGTATGATGCTATATAATTCAGCTTTCAAGGCATTTGTTGGGAATTCAATTCCCTTTGCCTGAAGCCAATCATGCATCCTTTGCTTTGTCCAACTTTTGACTGGGACAGGGTCACTACGACGACTATGATATGAGGCATTATCCATGACAATAAGACTGTTAGGTTGAACATTGGGGAGAAGTTTGGTAGCAAACCACTCCTCAAAATGATCAGCAGTCATCTCATCATGGTAATCGCCAGTATTTTTTTTGGATCAGTCTCACTACCAGCTCCAAGAATTATAAGCCGTGTACCCTTCCCAGGAGGCCTTTTTATACCGCCAAGTGTTCCACCAGTAACATCATCCCTCTCCACCCAAGCACAATCCTTACCATTGGCCCAGGTTTCATCAAGGTAAACAACTGGCCTTTTTTCTTGACGGTTCTTCATCATTCGACGAAGGTAAGCGTGCCTCTGTTCAATAATGTGCGGTTGTTCGTAGTAGTGACGTCTGTCATCCACTTTCTTATGTCTATAAAGTACAATATTAATAGACATCATAACAAAAGTTATGGTGACTCACTTGAAACCCATTTCCTTTAGCAATATGTGGAGGGTTGACCTCTGACCGTTAAAGATGTTATCCTCTTTTAAAACAAGAAGCAACTTGTTAAGTGTTACATGCTCTTTAGCTTGATATAGGTGGTATATTTTTCGTCTGATGGCTTCACGATCAAAATCATCAATCAACAGGCGTCTGGAGTGTCTGTACCTCTTTGTTGGAGTTGAAAAAGCAGCTCCACCAGTGTCAGCTTTCTCTTTCCATAGCCTCTTGATGCTGGCACACGAAACTCCTGTGGCATCAGCAGTTCTTTTAAGAGGTCCTTGAGTACGTTGACGCCTGTGGAGTTCCTCGAAATAGTCATAGACATTCGCAACAACCTCCTTTGTTTGCGACCTCAGTCTTTTTCCTCGTTGCATCTTTATAAACACGCGGAAAAACATGGTCTGTTCGCATGACATTCACGTGAACAAGTAATGAATTACATTAAAATATACTTCAGTGCTAAGTGGATAAAGTAGGTGAGAAAATACCTCACCTTACATTCCATGCATACAACACCTTTTTTTTAATAAAGGGCTCAACTCAACTCGGACAGAGTATAAATAATTGTTCCAAAGGTTTGTGGTCAGAATACAGTGTGAAATGAGTACCATATAAATACTGATGAAAACGTTTTACAGAGAAGATAATTGCCAATGCTTCATTTTCTAACTGTGAGTAGTTACGTTCTGCTTGTGTCAAGGTACAAAAAGTGAATGCTATTGGTTTTTATGAATTATCTGACATTCTGTGAGCTAACACTCCATAAGAAGATTCATCACAATATAGTAATAAAGGTTTCTTGCTGTCAAAATGTACTAGCAGAGTAGAAGATTGCTAAAGTTGTTTAACTTTGTTAAAGGCAGTTTGTTGAGACTCTGTCCATGTCCACTGAGTACCTTTACGTAGAAGTAAATGTAGTGGAGACAAGGTACTGGATAAGTTTGGCAAAAACTTGTGATAGTAATTTATGAGTCCTAAAAAGGCTCTTAATTCTGTTACATTTGTAGGAGCAGGTGCTTGTTGGATAGCTTGTACTTTTGATGGTGATGGGTGCAGTCCTTTGTTATTAATAATGTGGCCCAAGTATTCTACTGAGGTCATAGCAAAATACATTTGGAGCACTTCAATGTAATTCCTGCTGATGAAAGTCGTGACAACACTAGTTCAAGGTTACATAGATGATCTGCTTCTGTTTTGCCTGAGATAACAATGTCATCAATATATACACAAACATTAGGAAGATCACACAGAAGACTTTCCATAAGTCGCTGAAAAATACTAGGTGCTGTAGAAATACCAAATAGCAAACGTTCATATTCGAATAATCCCTTGTGAGTATTGATAGTGGTCAACTTCTTTGAATCTGAATGAAGAGGCAACTGTTGATATGCTTGACTGAGATCTAATTTAGTGAACAATGTTCCACCATGTAGAACAGCAAAAATATCTTCTACGCGAGGTAGTGGGTAAGTATCAGGTGTAAGGGCTTGGTTAACAGTAACTTTATAATCGCCACAGAGACGCAAGTTACCATCTCATTTAAAAATGGGGACAATGGGAGCAGCCCAATCTGCATGTTGTACTGAGGGGGTGATGCCCAACTTTTGTATGATGACTCATTTTTTACCTGCTAGTAAGTCTATACTGGTGAACAGGTATATCTTCTGCTACAAAGCCTTCTCCAAGTTTAAAAATGGATGTCACTGCTACAAAGCCTTCTCCAAGTTTAAAAATGGATGTCACTTCACATACATTATATAAAGATTGTTTTGAAGTCTTAAAAGTATCCCAAAACTTGTCTAACACAAAAACCATTGAATGTGACTATAAACCACTTACACACCAGTTTGGTTGTCCATCATCCTAGAAAGTTAGAATTTTTCAAATTTTTTTTCTTTATTGGAAGTAAAACCTGATATAGTCTTGATCAACAGCCATTTGCCTAAACAATAATCTAAATTTTAAAAATTTTCATCAATACCAACACAATCTATGCATAAGCATCATCATAATATCTCTGTAAAAATTTATATGTTATTTTAACAACAAATTTGTACCTGATATGGATGGATTATTATGAAATATCAGATTATACAGTCTGACTGTATAATTTGTTTGTATGTTGTAGTTTTACATACCAACAAATTATACAGTGACTACCTCACGTAAATTCTATAGTAATCAACCTATGTAAAGTACTAATTTATTGTTAATATGACATATTAATTTATACAGTGTATATGAGCATGTTTCTTGGTGGCAATGTGGTTTGGAGTCATAGATATCTTTATATAACTTCAAGGCATTATACCTACTGGATTTATAAGCATATGTAGCTAATATTTATGTATGAGTATATACACAGTGTGTGACATTTTGTTCCATTTGGCACTCCACAAATAATTGCTATGCCAGCACTATCCTACAATGTTTACTTAATCATGAAACTCTCAATTGATGACAGAGGACCATAATTTTGTGAAGAGTGTGGATATCAGGTTCAGTAGTGAATTAATTGCATAGAAATATTAAAAATGGAGCTGAAGAAAGAAATAAAAATATAAACAGGAGAATGTTTCCAGAAGATTATCTTCAATTTATAGTACAGTTATCAATATAGAAAGAAAACAGTGATACTTTCATCTGAGATGATTTCAAAACCTAACAACTAATACAGAATATTCGTTTACCATTAATGTTTTAATAAGATATTATAGGTAATACTGGTATTATTCGTAAACTAATACAGACAACAAAAACTACTGATTTCCTTTAATCAGATCAGAAACAGAATGCTTATCCTTAGTTCACAGTTTCAGAAGATTTTACTCAGAACATTTATACATCAGTGCCAACGTTGTATGATCATTTCAGACAAACTGTTTTACATTAAACTTCCTAAACAGGTCAATCTAATCGCATAGCATTTATTGTTATGTGGAGTCTATTATGGTCACTGTCACTGGACATTACTAGTAGGACTTTATTATGCAAAAATATGTGTATACATCAATACTACAGGTTATTCATTTATTATATATAACAAGCAGAATACCTTTATTCCTACATAATATAGTTGTGAATTTATTTAAATAACTTATATGTACAAAAGCTTATATGTTTTCATTATGAAGGTTAGCAACATATTTTCAAATGCTTTTATAGACTCTAGTCCTTCCATCTCAATGAAGTTGCATTGCTTTCTTGATACAAATAGACCATGTGACTATTAAGTGAAATATGGGGAGATTCCTTCAGACATCTTTCTTCTTTGTCAAGCTCTTTGTGACCAAAAATATTTTTTGTCAACTACGTTTCCTATAATTGAAACTGAGATGTTGCTGCCAATTTCAAAGAATAACATTATCCTTGCCAATCCTTTAATAACAAAGAAAGATAAATAAATATAATTTTAACTAGAAATCCAGAATTCTTGACAAAAATATCAAAGGCCTAATAAAATCAGCATAATATAACTTATATGTACACACTAAGCAATTTTTAAGTGAAATCATTCTGCTACTGCTTTAAATTATTTTTATTATCCACTTTTTGTCCAGTGTGGGATGTAGCCTATTATTGATATTTGAAGAAATGGCTTGATGTTTCGTAACATTTTGCTAGAGACCATTGGAATAATAAGTTCACAATATTATATAGTTACCACAAGCTGTCAGATAAATACTAAAGCAGCACTATGAGTTTAACTTAATACAATTAACAGTAATGCAATTTAATCACAATAATTCATTCTATATGTAAACATCTAATTTTATTATCATAATATTTCAGTTTAGTGGTACCTATTGTTAGTAAGGTCTGTTGACATTGATGCTTAATAAAAAAAAAAATTTTAAACAAATACTTAAATCAAGATGGCAAACTAGGTAAAAAATACAGTTGAAACAATTGCCACTATATTATGTGAATTGAGTTTGTAGAGTTAACTAAGTTGTCATTCACATAACTGTAAAATCATTAACAGAATCAATTATAATTTAAACTGTATTCCTCCAAAATTTTCTTTGTTTTTCTAATGAATAAAAATTCATTTCACTAGATATCAATGAATGTAGCAGTAAAGAAAACAATAATTGTCATGAAAATGCCACTTGTACAAACACAAATGGTAGCTTTATATGTCAATGTCAAAATGGATATACAGGAAATGGAATAACATGTAATGGTAAGTGACTTAATAACTCCATTGTAAACTAATTTTTTTAACTAGATATCAATGAATGTAGCAGTGAAGAAAACAATAATTGTCATGAAAATGCCACCTGTACAAATACAAATGGTAGCTTTATATGTCAATGTCAAAATGGGTACACAGGAAATGGAACAACATGTAATGGTAAGTTGTTTAATAACTCTATTGTAAACTAATTCTTTTCACTAGATATCAATGAATGTAACAATAAAGAAAACAATAACTGTCACGAAAAAGCCATTTGTATAAACACAAATGGTAGTTTTATATGTCAATGTCAAAATGGATACACAGGAAATGGAACAACATGTAATGGTAAGTGGCTTAATAACTTTATTGTAAACTAATTGTTTTATCTAGATATCAATGAATGTAGCAGTAAAGAAAACAATAACTGTCATGAGAATGCCATGTGTACAAACACAATTGGTAACTTTATATGTCAATGTGAAAATGGATACACAGGAAATGGAACAACATGTAATGGTAAGTGGTTTAATAACTCAATTGTAAACTAATTCTTTTCACTAGATATCAATGAATGTAACAATAAAGAAAACAATAACTGTCACGAAAAAGCCATTTGTATAAACACAAATGGTAGTTTTATATGTCAATGTCAAAATGGATATACAGGAAATGGAACAACATGTAATGGTAAGTGGTTTAATAACTCAATTGTAGACTAATTGTTTTATCTAGATATCAATGAATGTAGCAGTGAAGAAAACAATAATTGTCATGAAAATGCCACCTGTACAAATACAAATGGTAGCTTTATATGTCAATGTCAAAATGGGTACACTGGAAATGGAACATGTAATGGTAAGTTGTTTAATAACTCAATTGTAAACTAATTCTTTTCACTAGATATCAATGAATGTAGCAGTGGAGAAAACAATTACTGTCATGAGAATGCCATGTGTACAAACACAATTGGTAGCTTTATATGTCAATGTCAAAATGGATATACAGGAAATGGAACAACATGTAATGGTAAGTGGCTTAATAACTCAATTGTAAACTAATTCGTTTCACTAGATATCAATGAATGTAGCAGCGAAAAAATCAATAACTGTCATGAAAATGCCATCTGTATTAACACAAATGGTAGTTTTATATGTCAATGTCAAAATGGATATACAGGAAATGGAATAAAATGTTATAATTGTAAGTGGCATTATAATCCATGATTATCTAACTCTGCTAATAAGAACTCTTTATTTAATATTCTTAATTCACAATTAATCTGCACAAATTTTTATAGTTATAAATGAATGTGTAATGGAAGATATTCAATGTGATTCTGATACTGTCTGTGTCAATGAAAATGCAAATTATAGTTGTGAAGGTAATAAATTTTCAAGTAATATTTAAATGGCAATACAATTATATCATAGGTCCAACTTTTTATTTACTATTTTTGGATTTTGATTCATCTAATAGTCATAGAGTGCATCATAGTTCTCAGTTTGTCTTATTCCCGTCACCATTACAATTTGGAAATATGACCTATACTGCAGCATATGTAAGCATTATATAAACAGACATTTGATAATACAGTATCACATATTATTTTTAATAATATTTTAGGTTAATAAGAATGGGCTAATAAGCTTTGATCAAAACTACACCTATCATATGCTACAAACATTCCCAATATCTGCTAAAGTAATTGCTCCATATTGGAGCATAAACACTGCAGATGAACTTAACTACACTATCATCAAAACTGATATCAGTAAACAAACTGAAGCTATTAACCTAGTTAATAACTATTTAGCTTATAACTTCAGTATCAACTTTAAAGCAGACTGGATACTAGTGGCTCAATGGATGGATATAAACACAAGCAATGAAGTATGTGTGTTAATACATTATATTTTAATAATTGTTGCTTTGTGGCTACAGACTAATAGCAGTGCCTTTCAAGCTGTATTGGCATCTCAAGGAAACAAGACATATGCTATTTTTACATTCAAATGTGGTCTATTTGATTGGAATGGAACTAATGCTATTATAGGATTTAGTGCTAGTAACACTGTTTTTGGAAACTTTCCATTATCAAGACTGGTTGAGGCAAATATTGACTGCCTTAATTCACCAACTTCAAATTGGAGCAGTATTGCATATGAAATAGGTTGAGTTAGATTATATTAATTTATAACTGATCTTACTCCCCATGTAGGCTGTTACTACATCAGTAGTGATTGTGGACCTGGGGAAGAGCTAAATTCTGAATGCAATGGTTGCATTCTAACTAATATCTGTTTACGAGACCGTCCTTGTAGAAATGGAGGAAGATGCATTATAGGATCTGTTCCCAATAAATACATTTGTGATTGTAGTAATACTGGATATACTGGGAAAATATGTGATTTTCTAAGTCATGGAGTGTTTCCTAGTATGACAAATTACAGTACAATATTACAACAACGTAAACCATCACTATATGAACAGTACTGCTGTAATGTCTATAATCTTGGAAAAATAATCTCATTGATACAGAATGAAAGAAAGAAAATTGTCATTTGTCCATCATTACTTCCCATTGCTTGTCAAAGTAAATGTTCTGTTTAACTTTTCTGAAATGACCTTTTTTAATAGAATACAGAGATATAAATTGTAAGACCTGGTATGAGTCAGGTTATACTATCAATGGTATATATCTTATTAATCCTGATGGAGGCACTCCGTTTAAGGTACTTATTACTTAAATAGATAAATGCGTAACTAGCTATATACAGATAAATACATGTGCTAAGGAGAAACAAATTAAAAGGTTAATTTTATCATTATTTATAGGTCTATTGTGACATGGAGACTGATGGTGGTGGATGGACTGTTATTCAACGAAGAATGGATGGCTCAGTTGACTTCTATCGCAACTGGACAGATTATACTGAAGGTTTTGGCAACCTCTCAAGCGAATTTTGGCTAGGATTGAATAAAATTCATCGACTTACTCACAAAAGAACAAACAGTTTACAAGTCAACCTAGAAGACTTTGATAACAATAAAACCTACGCTCTGTACTCTACATTCAATATTGGAGATAGTACTACAAAATATACTCTTACTTTAGGTAAATATAATGGAACAGCTGGTGATAGCTTGATGGTTCATAATGGATGCAAATTTACCACTAAAGATAATGACAATGATAGAGCTGGATCTGGCAATTGTGCAATAACATTCAGAGGAGGATGGTGGTATAATGCATGCTATGACTCAAATTTAAATGGACTTTACATTCCAAGGGATGGTGAAAATCATAAAGGAATTATTTGGAAACGCTGGAGAGAGTTTACTCCTCTAAAGATTGCTGAGATTAAGTTACGTCACTCTTAAATCAATATGAACTTGCCTACATACATTGCATTTATTTACTACATCTATGTTATAAATGTTATTGCCAAATCAAATGTTCATTTTCTGACATAATTTTAACTGATCTTTCACATTTAGATGATTACAAGAAATAAGTAATTATCCAACATCTGCTCACAATGTTAAATCTTACACTTCCTAATGGACAAAAATATATATGGAAATGTAGTAGTCAAAATACCATATGTGTAAAGATTCAATAAAATAGATTATTTGCCATGAAATGAGCAACATTGTATTGTCACAACATGCATACAAATATATCCATCATCATCAGATGAAACAAATGTCCTAACAGACAGTGATAATAGTAGCTGCATGTCTTGTTAACCAGAATATGAGGAGATGGAGTGAATCCTGGACCTGAGATGATTACACTATAGACATTATGTAAGTATGTGGTTTGATAAACACCAAAAACTTTATTATTAAATTAAACTTATAAAAGTTACTAATAAAACTACAATATATTAAGTTCAAATATATTAACTAAAACAAATCTGTATAAACTAATATAATAATTGATGACATGTACTGATATATTTCATACACTCATATACACTAGAATCTACTGGTAGCTCACATTCATCAAAATATCATAAGTTGGTTTAGACTGATGTAGACTGTAGGACTCACAGACTTTCATTTCAATATCTTCATCAAGTCTATAGATAAACAGTGTATGAGTTAACACAAGCTAATGTAATCATAATAACTTCCTTACTGTCTGTTCAATTAATTCAATTAGTTCCCAATATTTTGAGTCGGCAAAACAAATGTTGCTAATTAAACATTTTATGTTTCACAGACTTTGTTCATATAATAATAGCAGTATAGTGATGATGAAACAACCTATCTCTACAATCATCAGTATACATCAAGTAGTACACACAGTCCAATAATAATATATTATCGTATAATAAAAAGTATGTAGAGACCACCTTACAAACATTGAGATAAATAATGATATTCTACATACCTGTAACAGTTGTATGTGTAGTGTTGGTTGAGAAGATATTGTTGAGACAATAGATATACCTGGATCATCTGACTAGAAGTCACTGGATGAAGTAATAAAAACAGTATATTGATCACTTAAAATAAGTATTTATTGCTTGTAATACAATTATGTGTTTGATTAGAAATTACTGTCACTAAAAATATCTGTTGTATGTAGTTGAACTGGAGTTTAATTACCAATTACAGTCCATAGTATTAACAGTGTAACTAATAAAATACACCAAACCAATAACATGTGTTATTTATCAGATTACCAGGAGAATAATTAACAGAAGAGTAGTGTACCCTATCTCATATATGATTTTGGGTGTCTACAGGAATATAACTAGCTACTGTCCATGAGATAACAGTCCATGTAGTATACATTAAACTGGATAGTGTGACAAATTAGACTATAAGAGAAAATGTTTTGTGAAAGAATTATGATAATTTGGATGTGTACTCTAATCTGTACTTCAACAGGATCACAGAACGACCTCTTCTAATAGAGTTGACACCAGCTACACTTGTGTACATTACCAAATACTAGATCATTCACAATGACACATCTCTCAGTGCTGGTCAGGTTATATATGATGCTGTTGTTACTAATAATCACAATATATTCAATGATTCTACCGTTACATAGATGACAATCTATCTCTTCCCGTGTGATTTTGTTTGATGTAAACTGATCTGGTAGTATTAGAAAAGCATTTGCTATAAATCAGTATATAACGCAATACCCACTATGTTTTAAAATTATATTATCTTTTAATTTATACCACATTAGTTAGTATAATACTATTATATGTCACCTCTAATGTTATTATATAATTGGTTGTGGCAACATTGAAATAGTCTGCACACAATTATTAAAGTAGGTGATAATTGGAATCATTAATACTAATTATATACAAGAATAATGAGTAATTGTAATACAAAGTACACACATTATCATGTATTTTATTAACATGTATATTAATATTAACTATGTTAGAGTGTAAGTAACCTGACCATCTAATGGGTAACCTTACAATTGTATCAGTAGTAACATTATAATTATTGTTGTTAGTATTAATGTTAATATTTGTATTTGTCCATTAGTAGTCAGTAGAGAATTTTCCAATAAAGAGGGAGAACTAAAAATGAAATAACTAATACAGTAACATTAATAACTTAATCTCCTACATTACACAATATAATAACATCTATAACCTATAGCCAAATAGAGAATTTATACTACACTTATGCAACTATAGAATTATTGATATGATCATAGTATCCATAACCTGTCATATACCATTATGTAACCCATTATGAATTATGAAATGTTTTTATTGTTTAAAGATGAACCACACACTATTGAAATAACACACACTAGTTGTTTTGACTCCAGACACTAAGTTCTTTTCTGTAATTGAGTTATACCATGTTTATGTAAAAAGAAAGGCAATATCATAAATAGTAACCTGATGTTGACTTTATTGGATTGTTAAGTCTATACTTGTGTATGTGTGCTTATAAATTTTATCATATCACAAATGTCGACATTATTAGTTTTTGTAGTGTGATCTTTGTTACAACATTGTACATGTTTTGTTATATCATACATTAATGTTATATTTAACAACCATTGTCAAAATAAACACTTCAATGAACAACAATGTTTCTCTTGATAAATGAACAGAGACAAACAGCTTTTGGTGATTATTATTGAAAGGGAAGATTTACAATCATGTAGTTATCATTAACTTAAAATCAAGCAACTAATAAGTCAAGATTATGCAGTTAGAACTATAAGATCACACAAAATTTAAAATTATGAAGGTGATTATACATTTTTGTACATAATTATCATACATTTGAGAAGGAACTTCCAAGAAATCAATAGTACTTTGATATATAAATGTGTATGACCTAGATTATATGTATGTATATATAGGTTATTTTACATTCTATAGAATTGTAATAGTAAACAATAGTTGTCAATAGTCAAGTTGTCAATATCTTAAGTTCATTCAGCAAAGACAATATAATGTTTGCATTTATTGTTTTTAAATTGAAATTCAGTTTTCATTACTTATAATTATTGTATTTGTACTAGTCTTGTTGAAAAAGGAACCTTTCACTTTCTGTAATACCATTGTCTTAAATGAAAAAAGTAACAAACAAAATTAATGAATTAAAATGCAGTAATTTTTGACAGGATTTTGGAAGAATTGGAACTTTCAATATCAAATGGTTCACTGCTACTATTACTGTCATGCATTTCGATTCTGCCATCAAACAGCCTCATATAATTATCTTCAAGTACCCTTCTATTATATGTATCATAGTTCTCCTCTCTCTGTCTTGGTTTATACCATTTTGATAAAATAAGATGAACTATTAACCCAATCACACATATAACAAATTGTGTAAAGAGACTCCAAAAACTACAATTAAGGCTGCCAGGACCATTTAGATCTAAGTTTGTAAATGGTATTAAGAGAAAAGCTCCTATATTAATGTAAATTGCTCGTACCAACCAAAACATACCTGTTAACATACCACTCATATTAACAGGTGCTTGACTACATATAAACTCTAAAATAAACATTGTATGGAGTCCACCAACAATTCCAGAAAATATGAATGGAATGATGTAGTAAAGATAGGACATATCTACCAGAGGAGCAATTGATGACAAAGAGCAACCTACTTCATATTGAGTCTTGAAATGTCCAACTGTATCAATTGTAAGCATTACTATTAATGACATACTCAACAGTACATAGGTAATACCAAATCCTCTGAGAGATTTAGAAAGGAAATACTCAGTTTTTGGAAAAAGAGGTATGAATACAAGCTCTAATATTGGAACTACTATCACAGTTAATTCATTAAAAAGACTCCACAAAGCATATGAGCCATATCCATTAAGTGAGTCAGTAGAGCCCTTGAAGGAATTTGTATATGACAGTACTCCCAATACTGTGTGATAATAAACTATAAAGAAACCAAAGGTACTTAGAATGACTATCACAATTCTCCAAAATGTCTTTGTATCTTCAACATCTTCCTCTTGAAAGGGTCCACCATATTTGCACTTGCCAAGATTGATACGATTTGGTATCTTGTTCTCCCAATATGTCAGAGCACTCCTGTTCTCTGGATACTTATGTTGCCAGGCATACTTAAGCACTAAATAAACCATTTTGTATGGATTTTTGACAAGTGTCTCACTGAATTTAAATTTGTGATCAAAGTTAGAATGTAGACACAATGCAAAGGAAGACATAACAAAGATCACCATTGCTGTTCCTATTAACAAGTTTGGCTCATAAATTGATTTACTAACAAATGCAATATAACCAGTGGAGTAGCCAACATAAATTCCCCAGACAGTCCAGTGTATAAAAGCCCTAGAATGTGTGTTTGATTTATCATATAACTGATCTAAACCACATGGGGGAATATTAGTAAATAACCCAGCTGAGCCAATAATTATCAACAACAGAGCAACACTTGATATTCCATATTTGGCTAAGTTAACTGGTAATCCACATAGCCCAAATTGAAGGCAATAACTGATAATTTGAAGAAGAACCCCTAACCAGCAGGACCACAGACTAAAATGAATTGTTTTTTTTCGACCAATCTTAATGTCAGCAAACCAGCCAGTAAAAGGGTAGAGAATACAAAATATGATGAACTGTAGTGTGGATGTAATGAACATGTGGCTTGAGTTAATACTGGGAACTGGATAAAAACAAGATACTTCAGCTGATGTACTCAAGAAGAGTACTATGTTAAAACCGACAGCAGAGCAGGCACCAACCACAATAGAGTCAATGACAAGAAGCCAACTGGTCAAATTCATTGATCTATTCTTTAATTCACTAACAAAATTGGACATCTTACCTCATCAAGCTGTGACAATCTTTCAGTAGCCTTAAAAATTGTTTATTTCAATTGTTTACTTAGTTCTATACACTATCATGCCATATATGGAATAAGGACAGTTGTGCTATATCATAAACAATGTATGTATGATATCATTCCATAGTGATTTATGTTTCAATAAATTTGCTGACTCACACCATCAATTGAAAGTCTTCAGATATGACCTGGTTTGTAATAAGAAACAACTTCTGTTAAAATATTTATATGAAAACACTGGCTTAAAAGCAGTTCATTATATAAAATAACGTTCTTGGATTCATAATTTATAATTCAATAGTCATTTTTAACAGATACATTAAACAAGATCTATTGAAAATGTTTGGTTGTGTATACATAGCACTGCATATATTCAAATGTACTCAAAGCTGTTTTTAGATTTTGTATAACAGAAATGGTCTCTTTACACAAATCAAGTCACATAATATTGTGCCTGTAATATATTATATAAGGACAAGTTTGAGTGTTTTTATTAGTCTGTACAGCCAGCTATAATGTTGTAATATCATGGTTACATTATTGGGGCAAACATATAATAAAGTACTTTGTAATACATGGTCTATACTTAGTTCTCAATGTAGAAAGATCAGGACTGAAGTTCATAGATATATTTTATGACAATCATTGTTGTCTACAAATGTCTATGCCATTTTCTGTTTCCACATGGTATGATAGAGGACCTGTTACTACTTTCACAATTATACCAGGTATCCACAAAGGTGATTCTGAGTAGTTCTTGGCATAAATTTTACCTCTTGTACAAAAGATACAAACTTTTTGGTGAGGTTGAGGGTTTTTAGACTGTTTCTGTTCGACCTTGTTAGAGAGATCAGGATGCAGGAGGTTGAAGATTGTATGTAGTCTCCTGCCCATTAGTAGTTCTGAGGGGGTAAAACCAGCTGTTCATTGAGGAATTACACAATATTGTAGGAGAAATGAGAGATTCTCGTGTTTAGCGGGCTATCTAACTTCTTCATTGGAGCTTTAAATATCTGTACTGTCTATTCAGCTAATCCATTAGAATGTGGGTGATATGGAGAAGTGAAAGAGTGATGTTTGCCGTTTTTTTCTATGAAGACTCAAAATTCATTACTTGTGAAGGCGGTACCATTGTCAGAGACCAGTTGTTTAGGTAAACCATGTGTAGAGAAAATTTTATGTAGTACATTGATAGAGCTTGTAGCAGAGGTGGTGTCAACTATGTGAACTTCTATCCACCGAGAGAATGCATCTACAAGTATAAAATAATATTTACCTAAAAATGGTATGATCCACATGAACTCTAGTCCATGGAGTTGATCGACATTCCTACAGGTGAACGATGCTTTCCAGTGGAGATACGCAGTTCATCTGACAGGTGTTACAGTTCTTTATGATATCCTCAATCTCTTTGTCTAGGCCTGGCTATCAGATGTATGCTCTAGCAAGGTGTTTCATTCTTGTGATACCATGGTCGGTATCGTGAGGTTGAGAGAGGATAGTCTTTCTACCTTGAGGAGGAATAATGATTGGAGATCCTCTGAGGAGACAACCTTGTAAGACACTTAATTCAATGTAACACTGAACATATAGTTTAAACTCAGGAGAAGTTTCAAGTAGTATATGATCAGTTTCAACAATCCTTTGAACACGAGATAGGGTAGGGTCCTGATGAGTCAACTTTTTAATTTGATCAGGATGAATAATACATTCTGAAAGATGATTTAACATTAGCTGGACATCAGCTGGGACTGGGGCAAAATTAGGTTTGTCAGGAAGGTGAAGTCTGCTTAAAACATCTGCATTTGCAAGGTGAGTCCCTGGCTTATGTCTAATAGTATAAGAGTAAGCTAAGAATATGATTGCCCATAATTGAATACAGGAAGATGCTAATGTTGAGATTTGTCATTTCTCACTTAGAAGGTATTGGATTAGCTTGTGGTCGAAATAGAGAGTGAAACGTCTCTCATATAAATAATCATGATACTTTCTTACAGCAAATATAATGGTCAGTGTCTCTTTATCTAGCCGAGAGTACTTCTTTTCTGGTCTTTTCCAAACTGGACCTATAAGTCATGCCTACCTTCAGGTATCCCTAGATGACATCTCTAAGAAACCCACCACTATCAATGCCCCAAAGAGTCTGTTCCAGTATGAACGATTGCCTTTTGGCATCTCGTCATACTGGAACTGTAGCAAGATCTGGTATGAACTTATAATAAAGTTGAGTAATCCAAGGAAGGATCTCAGCTCTGTGACATTGGTTGGGTGTGGTGCCTCCTTCATAGCTCTGACCTTTGAGTCAGAGGGATGGAGATTAGCTAGTCTCCATGCCTCTCACATGCTGACATTAATCAACAGGAGGAAGATGATGGACTGCCATAATAATAGCTAGTTGAAATGGTCATTTCGAAGTCATTGAACTACTACTCAAAGAACATGGTAACATTAATCAACAAAAGGAAGATGGATGGACTGCCCTAATGATAGCTAGTCAAAATGGTCATTTCAAAGTCGTTGAACTATTACTCAAGGAACATGCTGACATTAATCAACAAGAAGAAAATGGATGGACTGCCCTAATGCTAGCTATTCATAATGGCATTTCCAAGTTGTTGAACTATTACTTAAAGAAAATGCTGACATTAATCAACAAGAGGAGGATGGATGGACTGCCCTAATGATAGCTAGTCAAAATGGTCATTTCGAAGTCGTTGAACTACTACTCAAAGAACATGCTGACATTAATCAACAAGAGGAAGATGGATGAACTGCCTTAATGATAGCTAGTCAAAATGGTCATTTCCAAGTTGTTGAACTATTACTCAAAGAACATGCTGACATTAATCAACAAGAGGAAGACGGATGGACTGCCCTAATGATAGCTAGTCAAAATGGTCATACTGAGGTTGTTAAGTTACTTCTCCAATGGAATGCAGATGTTAATATTCAGACTAAAGATTATCAAGGTTACAATGCCTTAATGCTAGCTAGTGCATATGAACATCGTGAAGTAGTTGAATGTTTATTACAATCACAAACAGATCCTTAGATTTTAGCATATAATAGAGCAACAGCATTTGCATTAGCAGCTTTTAGTAGTAACAGAGACCTTGTTAATATGCTCTTAGACAAAGTTAAACCCACTTCTGATGAGATTGAAAAAGCAGTTGTAGAGTCATGTTTAGGTGGTCACCCTACTCTCATTACTTTCCTCTCAAACAAACTTCCACACCTCACTAATGACCAGAGAGAACTATTAGACTCATGTGTTAAAGGAGATTTAGATACAGTTGTATGAAGACATTAGATAGTCCAGATACTCCACTGGTACTTGGTCTTACTCCACTCATGGTAGCTTCATCATGTGGACATGTTGATATAGTGGATGCTCTCATACAAGCTGGAGCTGATGTCAATAAACAAGAAAGTTATTGGGGGTTCACTCCTTTGTTCTTTGCATTATGAGGAAGTAAATCTGCTTCAATAGTAGAGACTCTATTGAAGAATGGTGCCAATCTTAATGTTATTTCTGACAAGAGGACACCATTAGATGTAGCTAAAAATATTGAACAAGAAAGTATTAGTGAACTACTAATCAAATATGGAGGTCAGATAAGAGCACAATTAGAAGGAACAAAAGAGAAAGAACTCAATTCAACATCACATAAACAAAATACCATACCTACATCTCTACAAACAACAGATGAACTAACAGATATAAAACTTATGATAATTCAAGATATGCTATCGAGTGGGAGGCAAAACTAATGAGATTACATTTGCCAAGTCCCATATCCATGCTTAGTTTATACATTCCATATATCTTAAATTTTACTCATACATTTAGAAATACCAGTGTGAAACAAGACAACAAGAAAGAAGTCAAAGAAGTATACACTGTTAGTATTAATTAATATTATTATTATAAGTGTGATTATTAGTTAATTTTAAACTATAATGTTGTAGTATTTTTCTTTAATAATACAAATTGATTTGTTTGTAATATACAATTATAATTTAAATCATATTATATTTTTAATAAAATGAATACTAATAAACAGTTTGAACACACAACTATAAGCAGACAAATATGTACAAGAACTATCAATAATAATTATTGATCCCTCAATAATGAGCTGGATATATAACCATAATTGTATAGAGATTTATTGGCATTGAAATAAATAATAATCCTGTTAATTAGTAACATACTATAATTTATTTATAACTTTATTAGTTTACAGTTATAGTGATCATTTAGTGTCTCTATTGTTGTTATAGGTCATACAAACAATAGACAGACAAAATGAGATACCATATAATGACCCCATTACTATATATCAACCTGGAGCGTCATACTTTAGCTTCTAATTTAAGTTCATATTAACATTCCATTGAATATATTGACTAGAGTAATGTAGTGTGGGAATATTTAATAGTTCATTACAAGAGACATCAAACTTCTATTGACGGTAACAAACAAAATAACATTTTCTTAACAATAACAAAAATAATATTATTACAATGTATAATGTATAGTTCATTATACAATACTACCTTATAAATATTAGTCAATGTAGTATATTTTAGTAAATGGATAACAAGGTAGTTCATGTGATATCATGTAATTTCATTGAAGGACACAGTTAGTCTTTTGGTACAGTTCTAGTATAAGTCAAAGACATCAGAACTGGAGATTTAAGACAAGTAATCTTTTTATTACTAGGTTGTATTTGAATAGAACTGTATTGATGAATGGGCTGAGCTTGGTGAACTAATGAATAACATAGGAGCTTGATATCAAGAACATTGTTGTTTAGTTATTGTTGTACAAATCTCAATAACAAGACAAAGGAAAAGAGATTACAATTGTCTAATATCTCATCCATATTTAGTTCACTCACTCCATATATTTTAAACCCTACTCATACATTTAAAGATACTACTATAAAACAATATAATAATAAATCAAAACAAGACAACATAACAGAATCTAAGGAAATATATGTTGTCATCATATAGTAACTAATTGTGTTAGACACTGTAACTGACATACTAGTTTTATGTAGATATAAATTTTACTGAATTTATTGTAAATGATGATCAATGTGTAACTATATCAATATTAATTTTATTTAATGTTGTGAGTTGAACTGAGTACTAATGAACACAAGAATTCATTACTAATAAAGAAAGTAGATATACTTCAATATATGAAGTATAGCGCTATGATATCACAGATACTACATACATAATATCATGAGAACTATCCGTACAAACATCCAATCAATGTCATGTAACTGTGTATGATAAGTGGTAGTATAGAAATAGTTGAGCTGTTATGTTTTGTTTACTTCATATTATGTATAAAATAGTTTTGTTAACAGCCATTACTTAATGACTATAATATATACTGAGATAAACAATTGTTGTAGATTTACTTTTCTTCATTGTTTAAGAGTACAAAGAGCTATAGACATTATTAGTGATATAGACCAACATTCATATACATATACGTAATACTATATAGACTATGGATATAGGATAGTCTTTAAAGTTGTACAATTGTAAGGATATTGAAGTGATAATAGTATATATGAAGTATATGTAGTAATATACAGTAACAGATTTGTTGACTTGTAGTTGGTAATTAAATTGATAACTAACGAGTAATATTACTTCAGTCTATATATTAATTGTTCTAATATATAATTTATGAAATGGTGCCTTAGAAAATATATGGATACATGATAATATGTTACAACTTTATTGTTAAATAATCCCCTCCCTCAAAAGGTGGAGCTAGCTTGAATTCCTAACGTATGTAAGAGATTAAAAAAACTTCCTGTTTCCTAGCTTTCTGTCTTGACAGCCGTTTTGATTGTGTTATTGAGCTGTAGTCTTCCTGTTCAGTATATACTAAAGTATTGATATCACACTGTATGTGGTGTACTGACAGGAACAAAAGGTAACTAAATATGTAGAACAAGTTGTCTTTTGATAAATGATTGTTTGTAGGTCAATATGATTGATATCTCTCAATGGAGAGCTGGTATTGGGTTATGGTATTGTCATCAGATACCGTATACTACTAAAAAGACTCCTTCTACTACTGATACCCCTGGATGGATAAAGTCACTATTGATATCAGGAGATGAGGGTGGTGGTACTTTGATATTCTCTCTAGTTTTGTTTCTTTTACTTCTCCTCATTTTATCAGGTGATATTGAACTCAACCCTGGACCTAAAACAGGTCAATAAACATTAAAACATATATATAACTGATGGAATAATGTTTCAATTTATTTCAATAGAATTGACATCAAATAATGTTCTACGACTTCTTGTTAAAAGTGGCTTTGTTGTTGAAGATAAATGGAGTAAACTCACTAGTCTTCTAGGTGTGTCACTGGAGGAGAGGAGAAGACTCAAGACAATGGCCAGTAGCGATCAAGACTATCACTTTGCTTTAGAAGAAGGTTTACAATGGTGGATTACAAATGGTACTGCTCCTTCTTGGGTAGAACTCATTTCAGCTGTAGAAAGTTGTGGTGATAAGGATATAGCTGCTATACTGAGAAGACAACTAGATATTAAAGATGAAGGTATCTACTATGTATAGTTCATTACATACTAGTATTTTAAAATAATTATCAATGTAGTATAATAGTTTAGTAAAGTACATAACAAGGTATCTTCTATTGATTTCATGTATTGAAGGACATAGTTAGTCTTTGATTTAGTTCTGGTATGACTTACTTCATTAAAAGGAGTGAAACTAGATTGATAGTTCATGCATTTAATTTCAATACTTACATTTTTTTCTTTGCCAAGGGCAAACAGAAGGAGAGAAAGAAGGAACAAATGGTCAGGTTGGAGGCCAGACTTTTTCTTCTTGCGATAAATCTGTATATGGTGTCATTGAAGGTACCAGCGCTACAAAAATTGATGTAGTTCATAAAGTGTTGAAGAGAGTACTGAAAATCCATTTTGTTGACTTAAGTGAACAGTTAAGTAGGTGTTTGCCACAAGTTTCTTCAGCAATGTATTCCAAAGGACTTATAAGTAAATCAGTCAGAAAGTCTCCAACTATTGACAGTGTGATTGATGAATTTGAAAGTGGAATGAGATTAGTAAACGATATTTCCCAGTTACAAGAAGATTGTCAAGTTTTCTTACAATGTCTTTCCAGTGAAGGTGGTCCTACTAAATTAGCTGCTCAAACGTTATGTCAAGACTGGATGGAAGAAGTGAAAAAGCAATGTGATATCTCACTAAATCTTACATGTGATGAACAGGATATTAAACAACAAGGTCAGTAACACAAAATGATAGTAGTCCATATTTTGGGATGAAGTGTCACAAAAATATGTTTTTTTCTCTTTGTTAAACTGTTTTAACCAATGAAATAATTATAGTATATAGTATCATTCCAATAGAATTCTTGTGATAGGTGAAATTATGATAGTAAGCAAAGCAACCTATGACAAGTGTGTATACCTCTATGGATACAACATTTTATAAATGTATTATATTATTATAAAATAAAGTTCAAGATATTACTATATTATGTATATAAACATACATACCACATATTACATGTAAACATCACATACTCTAATCTATGAGGGAGTTACTCTTATATTATAATATTCATAGTGTTATACTTTGTGGTGAACCTATAGCACTTAGTGGTTAGTAGCAAAGGTTCACAATAATATTATTGATTTTCCTGCACCTTCTGTTTCTGTTCACTTTGATTAATTTTGTGGATCACAATTAAATTGAGAATATGCAACTGGCAATTGAGGAATGTTATGCTCTGGCTGTACCCTAGCCATCATTTATGAACTTCATTTTAAAATATTATTAAGATACAAGGGTCTATATCACTGTACTTTACTTAAATGAAGTATTAAATCATAGGGGGCTAGTTGTTTGGGGTGTAGCCCCACAGGACTGCTACTCTTCTGAGATTTGTGTAGCTCTTTAACTGATGGACTATCTGAGAGATTCTAGCAAACTATTTCAATGTATTCTCATAATGGAACATACATTCCTTTAAAAATTAACTTAAGTCACTTTTGCTGAATGGATATAGATTTGGAACTACGATATATGTAGTAATAAGGCAAAGTTATTTACTGAATGTATACACTTGATGTTGCTACATGCATCTTGTTTTGTTTTGATGGTTTTGTTCAGTATCCCTTTAAAGCTGCTAAGATATTCATGGCAAGGACTCTGCTTTATTACTGGTTTTCATTATATAGGATCTCATCATACAAAGATGGCTAATACTTTTGCAGGTAAGTCAATGTTAATTTAATTGCTATTCTCTACAGTTTTCTTATTGACCAAGGTGATAAAAATGAGCAGACAGAAAAACAAAATGATAAATCTTCACATTTTGATTTCTTCTCAGTTGATGGACAATCCCCCCAAAAAACAGTCACTCCAGAATATCCTGTAGCTGAAAACTTAAAGAGTTTGTATAATAAGTTTGTAAAATTAGTTGAAAATACCAAGCGTGCTCTCAACATGTTAATTGAAAACAAAACACTTACATTTATTGACATTGCAAGTTATCTTGGAGAATATTTCCGAATAAAAGGGCTAACCAATACTACAGATATGAACAACCTGTTTGAGGCCCTTTGGCCTCATTATAGCTACCTTGATATTGAAGTGTTAGAAGTTATCATTGAAAATGAAGACTTTCTCATCGAAGAAAAGTTACTAAGGGATATGCAGACTTACAGACAGTATCTTGAAGAATTTAAACAATCAACAACACTTAACAAATTTAAGAATGCAGTTGAAGAAGCATTGATACCAAATCCAGAAGTCACATCAATTATTTGTGAAGTGGTTATCAAACTGAATCGTCAATGGGGAAAGAAAACATTGGAGAACTTTAAAACACTTGTTAATCACATGTTTCATCAGAGAATGACTCATATACATGTGGAGGAAGGATCATTATGTGTTACTCTACTTGTACCTCAATCAAAGTTAGACTACATCTTGGAGATTGCTAGTTTAAAGAAAGAATTTGCATCACACATTGGTATCTTTGAACTGACTATTGATGGTCAAACTATCTTAAAAGAGAAAGAAGAAACTCAAGTTTCTTTTCACGAAACATTACAAGAGGCTTCAAAACTTGATGATGATGAAGCTGTTCATTTCTTACTTAATTTAATTGATAATATCAATTATCAAAATGAAGATGGCAGTACAGCACTTATGTTAGCTAGTAAAAGTGGACATGATCAAGTTGTACAAACACTAATATCAGCTGAAGGTAATGTTAACATTCAGGATAACAATGGTTACACTGCATTGATGCTAGCATGTAATACAAACTCCTACATTATAGTCAATTACCTACTCCAGACTGGGGCTAATCCTGATATACAAAATAATGATGGTGACACAGCTATCATAATAGCATGTCAAAATAATCACTCTGATATTGTCAAGTTATTACTTCAATTTAATGCTGATCCACTTATCACTAACAGAAATGATGATACAGCACTCACTTTAGCTACATGTCAAAATTCTATTGAGATAGTCGAAATGCTACTTGAACATCTAGCAGAGAGCCAGAAAACAAGTGCAGTAACATCAGCCCTTACTACAGCATGTCAATATGGAGAATCTCAGACTATTATTATTCTATTAGCAAAACTATTTGAATTTCTTTTACCAGAAGAATTCCAACTTTTTGTTTCATGTGCCGAAAGAGATTATGATACCACAAAAAGCCATATTTATGACACCAATGTCAATATCAATTGTACGCTAGCCAATGGTATCACTCCTCTTATGATAGCCTCATCTTGTGGACATACAGAGATAGTACAAGTTCTCCTACAAGCAGGAGCTAATGTCAACAGTACAGACAATGATGGGTATAGTCCACTAGTATATTCAATAACAGGACAGAAGTCACTTCAAGTTATAGAACAACTACTTAAAGCTGGTGCTCAACCTAATGTCTTCATCAATGACCAAAGTATTGCTGATAAAGTAAGAAAAGAAGAAAGAGAAGATATCTGTAAATTGTTACAACATTTTTATGTTGTGAAGATCAAGAAAAGTGAGGAAGAGGTACTTGATCAACTCTTAAAAGTCTGTGACAGCTTTACAATTCTTAATACAGCAATTTTATCAAGTCTTCAGAAATTAATAACAGACAGAACCGTTCTCCTTGTTGATGTTGTGGAATTTCTACATCATTGTCTTGGAGACACTGAATTAAAGGTGGACAATATAGACCAACTCTTCAATGTTCTTCAACCTCATTACTATTTCTTAAATGTAGACCTACTAAGGAAAATAGTGGATAAGTTTATTGAAGGTAAATTTCAAAATCGTTTACAAGATTACATTAGCATGGTTAAGGGTCTTGAAGAAACTACTCAACTACAGTTGTTTGGGCAGGCTATGAAACACATACCATTACTTCAACTACCAGTTACTACAACAAGGACGTGTACAATGCTCATCAAGTTTCATGAACATTGGCAGAAGAAAAATGTAGCCCATGTACACAAATTTCTCAATTACTCATTTTCTAAGGAGACTTATTTTCTGAATCACATTGTAATTGAGGAGGAAGGATTATCATGTGTTTGTACGTTTATAATTCCCAAGTCTCAGTTAGAGAGTCTTGTAGTCAATGCAGTAGATCAAAGAGAGTTCATGTATCAGGTTGGTGTTTATGAAGTTTATATTGGTGATCAACCTATTTTAATAGAAGATTACAACAATAGTTTTAGCTTCAGATATGCTCTTCAAATGTCTATAAAGGCTGAAAACCACAAGCTAATGTCCTTCCTAATGGAGATCAATATCAGTCTTCAAACCAATAACAGTCTTCATAAAGCTGCCAGGGATGGCAATGTTGATGTGGTTGAACTGCAACTTAAAGAACATGTAGATATCAATATTCAGGATGAAAATGGAGAGACAGCTCTAATGCTAGCTAGTAAAAACGGTCATATTCAGGTTGTTGAACTCCTACTAAAAGAGCATGCAGATGTTAATATTCAAAATGAAGATGGAGACACTGCTATAATGCTAGCCATTCAAAATCTTTGTATCCAGAGTATAGAACTACTCAAAGAACATGTTGATAAGGATATCCAATATGAAGATGAAGTGGTTGCTCAAATATCTGTTCTAATGTTTGTTAGTCAAAGTAGTCATACTCAGATTGTTGAACTACTACTTAAAGAGCATGCAGACATTGATTATATCCATACAAAAATGCTAATGATAATGCTAGCTAGCATTAATGGTCATACTGACATTGTCAAATTACTTTTAAAGGATAGTGATGTTCATGCTCAGAGTGAAGGTATACAATATGCTCTAATGTTAGCAATCCTTTATGGTCATGCAGAAATTGTTGAATTTCTCAAAGAGCAGGTGGGAGTTAAAATTCAAGCTGAAAAAGAAGTGACTGTCCTAATGATAGCTAGTGAAAATGGTCATCCTCAGGTCGTTGAACTACTACTCAAAGATATTGCAGATATTAATGCTCAAGACGAAGATGGATTGACTGCTCTAATGGTAGCTAGTGAAAATGGTCATACCCAAGTTGTTGAACTATTTATCAAAGAGCATGCAGATATCAATCTCCAGGCAAATGATGGAGTGACTGCCTTAATGCTAGCTAGTCGAAATGGTCATTTCCAGGTTGTTAAGCTATTACTGAATGAACATGCTGACATTAATACTGAGAAAGAAGATGGATCGACTGCCCTAATGATAGCTAGTTGTAATGGTCATACCCAGGTCATTGAGCTATTACTGAAAGAACATGCTGACATTAATACTCAAGAAAAACATGGATGGATTGCCCTAATGATAGCTAGTGAAAATGGTCATATCCAAGTCGTTGAACTACTACTCAAAGAACATGCTGACATTAATCAACAAAAGGAAAATGGATGGACTGCCTTAATGATTGCTAGTCAAAATGGTCATTTTCATGTCATTGAACTACTACTCAAAGAACACGCTGACATTAATCAACAAGAGGAAAAAGGATGGACAGCCCTAATGATAGCTAGTCAAAGTGGTCATTCTCAGGTTGTTAAGTTACTTCTCCGATGGAATGCAGATGTTAATATTCAGACTAAAGATTATGGTTACAATGCCTTAATGCTAGCTAGTGCATATGGACATCTTGAAGTAGCTAAATGTTTATTACAATCACAAGCAGATCCTTATATTTTAGCATATAATAGAGCAACAGCATTTTCATTAGCTGCTTTTGGTGGTAACAGAGACATTGTCAATATGCTCTTAGATAAAGTTCAACCCACTACTGATGAGATTGAAAAAGCAGTTGTACTATCGTGTTATGGTGGTCATCATACTCTCATTACCTTCCTCTCAAACAAACTTCCACACCTCACTAATGACCAGAGAGAACTATTAGACTCATGTGTTAAAGAAGATTTAGGTACAGTTGTTATGAAGACATTAGATAGTCCAGATATTCCACTGGTACTTGGTCTTACTCCACTCATGGTAGCTTCATCATGTGGACATGTTGATATAGTGGATGCTCTCATACAAGCTGGAGCTGATGTTAATAAACAAGAAAGTAATTGGGGATTCACCCCTTTGTTTTTTGCAGTAAGAGGAGGTAAATCCTTTACAATAGTAGAGACACTCTTAGAGCAAAATGCTTATACTAATGTTATTGCTGACAAGAGGACACCATTAGATGAAGCTAATGAAACTAAACAGGAAAGAATTAGTTACCTCCTAATCAAATATGGAGGTCAGACAAGAGCACGATTAGAAGGAACAAAAGAGAAAGAACCCAATTTAACATCACATAAAGAAAATACCATACCTACATCATTGCAAACAACAGACGAACTAACAGATATAAAAACTTATGAAAATTTAAGATACACTATGAAGAGGAAGGCAAAACAAATGAAATTACTTTTGCCAAGTCCTATGTCCATATTTAGTTCACTCATTCCATATATCTTAAATCCTATTCATACATTTAGAAATACCAGTGTGAAACAAGACAACAAGAAAGAAGTCAAAGAAGTATACACCGTTAGTATTAATTAATATTACTATATAAGTGTGATTATTAGTTACTTTAATGTATAATCTTGTACTGTTTTTCTTTAGTAATACAAGTTAATTTGTTTGTAATATACAATTATAATTTAAATCATATTGTATTTATAAAAAAATGAATACTACTGAACAGTTTGAACACACAACTATAAGCAGACAAATATGTACAAGAACTATCAATAATAATTATTGATCCTTGAATAATGAGCTGGATATATAACCATAATTGTATAGAAAGATTTAGTTGGATTATAAGAAATGATGATTATGTTAATTAGTAACATATTATAATTCACTTCTAACTTTATTGTTTTACAGTTGTAATGATCATTTAGTGTCTCTGTTGTTGTTATATGTCATATAAATATTGGACAGACAAAATGAGATACCATATAATGATCCCATTACTATATATCAACATTTTCTTAACAACAACAAAAATAATATTATTACAATGTATAATGTATAGTTCATTATACAATACTACCTTATAAATATTAGTCAATGTAGTATATTTTAGTAAATGGATAACAAGGTACTTCATGTGATATCATGTAATTTTTGCTGAATTTATTGCAAATGCTAATCAGTGTGTTGCTATACTGATATTAATTTCATTTAATTTTATGAGATGAACTGAGCACTAATAAAGAAAGTAGATATACCTCAATATATGAAGTATAGTGCTTTGATATCACAGATACTACATACATAATATCATGAGAACTATCCATACAAACATCCAATCAATGTCATTTAACTATGTAGTGTAATAGCTATAGTCTGTAATTAATTTTAAAAGCATTAGAGTCTAGCCAATTTTTAGTATTGAAAAAGGGTCAAACATACAAAATGATAACAAGGTCAAATATTAACCTCATGATGCAGTGGACTTATTTATATTCCATATCAAAGACTTCAGCCTGACCTTGAATACAAAGCGAGTACAAGAGATTGCTTGATGTGTCCACTCTTGTGATGGTAGGGGCATCAGGAGGTACATAACTTACATAACAAGAGTGTCATTGAAGAATACTTCATTACTACAAGCCATTAGATCTTCATAAGTAGTAGATATGACTCTGTTGTATTAAACAATTAATAAACATTTTATACATGACTTTGAACCTGCCACTCAATTTCCAAGATAATATATATTCAAATCTTGCATTAAGTATGAATGCATGCCTTACTAAATTTATATACAAATATAGACACTGAGCACATGGTCTGAGTTTTAACATTATCATCTGATAAACAGGTTTACAGTCAGACATTGTATTAAAACAAAGCTATTGCTTTGTGTTTAAACAAAGATTTGTTCAACATGAGGATACAATCAGCTTGTAATAGTATGTAATATTTGATAACTGAAATCTAACTAACTTAATACAAAATCAACGTTTGTAATATGAGTTGAGAGTGTCATCAGCCAAGGTTTGACACTTTTGTTTTAAACACAATAAGTAGTATTTATTAACATTCAGTCATATTCATTAGGGTTGGATTAAATTGAATCTCTTTAAGGCTATATGACTCTTCATGAAACCATTTTCTAATGATTAACATCACTCTTTGTCAATCACCCATCTTTCGTGCTTCTGATAAGTTCAGTAACTGCTTCTAACATCAAACACAACATAAATCAATAAAGTCAGCACTAGAATAACTGCCATCTATTGGACTAGTATCAACTTTTGGACTGGTTTACAATTCTTTTTAAATGTTGCTCCTGAGCAGATAGAGAAGTAAGTTCTGAGCAAACCAACTCTGTATGCACATTTAATTGTCTACTAATTTGCTGGAAAAAATATTGTTAGAAAAAAATAAAAAGATAGACTCAAAAGAAGAAAAAAAGTAAAAAAGTGAGCACAATTACAAATAAAAAACAACTCAGTAATAAGATAGTCTATTCTGTCTTTAATATCTTCATAGATGGTTAGTTTCATACAATTCTATTTATTTTCTCTCGATAATATAGTTCTAGCTTTGTAGCAGTAAGTGATGTGCAACTTGTCTTGTTATCATCATTGTTTAGTGAACTACCATAAACAAGTATATAGGTCTGTCAGTGATTTGGTTGTTTGTATCAGATCTGCTATTGCATGGCTACTGTCTGAAGTGATCTGATCATTTCCTGTCTATTCATTTTTCTGTTCCATTTCTTATTCCATTCTTCATTCACTAGTTTTACTGGTAATCATGACTAGTTTTACTGGTAATCATGACTAGTTATACTGGTAATCATGATGTGTAAACTGATTTATTGATCTGACTGAGCATTTGGCAGTGAGACAAGCAAATAATATAGTAACTGAATTTGAGGAATAGCTATATTTTAAAATTGATTTATAATAATTAAGGTTGGCTTTGTTGCAGGTTTAGTCAACTAATGAGCATATTTGAGATGGTATTCATTATTAGAGCTACATAAGAGCTATTGTTGAACATTGAGTTGTTAGCAAGTTTTAACATACATTTTTTAAATGACACAGTTCTAATGTTTGGACTAAGAACGTTTTAAAAATTAATAATATCATAACTGTAGCAAAGACTGTTAATCTGCTAGTAATTAATTTGGCTACTTGTCTGGACAGACTAACACAACTGCCCAAATTCTCTTTATTTATAAGATATTATAACAGGAAATGACATAATAGTGACATAATAATGATGTACTACACTCAGTAACAAATAAAAAATAAATATAGTTCTTAGTCCAGGTGACTCTGTTACATGACTTAAAGCAGGAATTTGATTGGTCAATAACCAAGTGATCCTTCCAAATGATCCTTTAGCTATCAGTAAGAAAATAATTTGTACAGGTAAATCTACAATAATCTGCATGCTAATTAATTCAGTCCAGCTGGTGTATGTACTTCAATTAGAGGCCTCATCATCAATCAGCTGACAGCTATGTAAATCATCAGTTCCCATTACATTCCTCTCCTCTTCTCCTGGTGCAACACACGGATCTCCATCGAGAGGCATCCTTGACAATCCATCTGCATTTTTGTTTTGTTGTCCCTTTCTGTGTTGTACACCCTGGTAGGCTAGTAGTTACAGTCGGACACTTCTGTATTAGCTTCAGTAGTTGGCTTTTCTGATCTTCACAGAGCTCCTGGTTGATTTGAGGTGTTTGTTGATCTGATCATTCATAAAGCACCATGTTAGCTTCCTCTTCGATTGCATTAGCATAACTTGAAAATGTTTCTGTACAGGAAAACCACTTGTTAAGCGAATTAATGTGGTATACCTTTGTGTTTCCTTCAGAGTCTCTTATGACTTCATAGTTAACTCATCCAAGTTTTTGTTTGATTTTGAAAGGATCTTGGCAGTCTTCATGAACTTCTTTTGACTGTCCTTGTCCAGCAATAGGAGTAGTACTTGGTCTCCTAGTTCTATCTTCATCTCACGAGCTTTACGATCGTACCATTTTTTCTGTTTCTGTTGATCTTGCCTCAGATGTTCTTGTACCAGCTGTTGTGCATTTTTCATTCTTTGATGAGTGATAATGACGTAAGTAGCAACATTTTCACTAGTATCTTCTGTTGGTATCCATTCTTCCTTCAGTATATCCAGTAGTTCTCTAATATCTCTAGAATAGATCAGTTTGAAAGGACTAAAGCAGTCTCTTTAGTGTCTGATTAAATCTTTTGACAATTTGGAACAGACTAGTTAGTATGTATAGATTTGATTCCGAGTAGTTTGTGTAGTTCTTGTAACAGTTCCGATATAAAGTTGTTACCTTGGTTGGTTAGAATTTCTCTAGGAACTCCCTGATGACTAAATAGGTCCATGAGCATTTCAGCCTCTGATGTTGCAGTCATAGTGGTCATCACATAAGCTTTGGGATAGCGTGTGGCATAGTCAGAAATAACCAAGACAAACTGTTTCCCAGGAGCTGTCTTTGGGATTGGTCAAATCACGTCCATAGCTTTTATTTCAAATGGCTCTGCAATTATCGGCATTGGAACCAATAGTACTTTCTGACCTTGTCTGGCTAATTTCTGACACTCAACACAAGTCCTACAATAGTCTGCCACATCGTTTGTCACACTAGGCCACCAGAAATCTCCTCTGATCGGTTTTACTATTATTTCTCTTCCTGCCATTAGAACATCGTGAACTAGTTCGAGTACTCGTTTATGGTACTGTTGAGGTAGAACCACCTGGTTGACATTCTCAGCTGGTTTGTCTCTAGGGCTCCATTGTTGACACAACACTCCAGATATTTGCGTTTTAAACTGAGGTTGTTAATTTTGTTCCCATTGTTGAATTCCAGGCTCCTTGTTTTGTAGCTCAATAAGTTAATTATGAGTGTGATTATTAGTTACTTTAATGTATAATCTTGTATTGTTTTTCTTTAGTAATACAAGTTAATTTGTTTGTAATATACAATTATAATTTAAATCATATTGTATTTATAATAAAAAGAAAAATACTACTGAACAGTTTGAACACATAACTATAAGCAGACAAATATGTACAAGAACTATCAATAATAATTATTGATCCTTGAATAATGAGCTGGATATATAACCATAATTGTATAGAAAGATTTAGTTGGATTATAAGAAATGATGATCATGTTAATTAATAACATATTTTATTGTTTTACAGTTGTAGTGATCATTTAGTGTCTCTGTTGTTGTTATATGTCATATAAACATTGGACAGACAAAATGAGATACCTTATAATGATCCCATTACTATATATCAACCTGGAGTATCATACTTTAGCTTCTAATTTAAGTCATATTAACATTCCATTGAATATATTGACTAGAGTAATGTAGTGTGGGAATATTCAATAGTTCATTACAAGAGACATCAAACTTCTATTGATGGTAACAAACAAAATAACGACTATAATGTTATCTCTTGAAGATATATTAAGTTTGAAAATTTAATTTCAAAAAAGTCAGTACACTAAAAAGGCAACCAAATAAGAGACTTATATAGACTAGATAATATTCATACATTGTAAACAAGATATTCATACATTGTAAACAAGTATGATGCAGTACATGACTGAATAAAAACTCCAAATAAGGTAAAAAACTGCTACAAAAGTTCAATGAAGCATGGTCTTTCTACCAGACGGATGGGACCAAGATGGACAGATGTGTGGAGCCTTAGGTGTAGCAGGGCTAATGGAGTCATATACATCTAGTCTGCGATGGTAATGTGCTTCCTTGCTCTTAGGAGCACGACGGTATCTCTGACGACGACCATGAAATCGAGATCTTCGGTTACTCATAGCGGAGTGTTTCGAGCTGTTAAAGGATGCTCTCTTCAGCTGACTTCCTGAGTGAGAATGACTTGATGTTTAAAAAAGAGATAGTGTCTCAAATCCTAGTGGAACTGCGGATTTGAGACACTATCTCTTTTTTGGGATTTGAGACACTATCTCTGTTTTAAACATCAAGTCATTCTCACTCAGGAAGTCAGCTGAAGAGAGCATCCTTTAACAGCTCGAAACACTCCGCTATGAGTAACCGAAGATCTCGATTTCATGGTCGTCGTCAGAGATACTGTCGTGCTCCTAAGAGCAAGGAAGCACATTACCATCGCAGACTAGATGTATATGACTCCATTAGCCCTGCTACACCTAAGGCTCCACACATCTGTCCATCTTGGTCCCATCCGTCTGGTAGAAAGACCATGCTTCATTGAACTTTTGTAGCAGTTTTTTACCTTATTTGGAGTTTTTATTCAGTCATGTACTGCATCATACTTGTTTACAATGTATGAATATCTTGTTTACAATGTATGAATATTATCTAGTCTATATAAGTCTCTTATTTGGTTGCCTTTTTAGTGTACTGACTTTTTTGAAATTAAATTTTCAAACTTAATATATCTTCAAGAGATAACATTATAGTCATTATCTCCTAAGTTTGGATCTTACTTGAAAAGTGTGTAGGGCCAGGTGATGCTGTGCTGCTCAAGTTAGTATCCACTGTGTTGGCATCTTGAGCACCTATTCACTGAACCTTGTGCTGTTTATAGGGTCTGGCTTGACAGTCAGTCATACTGGTATTTTCCGAAAGGGCTGTGCAGCACTATTATTCAGTACATTGGTTCACTTCAATTAAAACAAAATAACATTTTCTTAACAATAACAAAAATAATATTATTATAATATATAATGTATAGTTCATTATACAATACTACCTTATAAATAATAGTCAATGTAGTATATTTTAGTTAATGGATAACAAGGTACTTCATGTGATATGTAATTTTTGCTGAATTTATCATAAATACTAATCAGTGTGTTGCAATACTGATATTAATTTCATTTAATTTTATGAGGTGAACTGAGCACTAATAAAGAAAGTAGATATACCTCAATATATGAAGTATAGTGCTATGATATCACAGATACTACATATATAATATCATGAGAACTATCCATACAAACATCCAATCAATGTCTTGTAACTGTGTATGATAAGTGGTAGTATAGAAATAGTTGAGCTGTTATGTTTTGTTTACTTCATATTATGTATAAAATAGTTTTGTTAACAACCATTACTTAATGACTATAATATATACTGAGATAAACAATTGTTGTAGTTTTACTTTTCTTCATTGTTTAAGAGTACAAAGAGCTATAGACATTATTAGTGATATAGACCAACATTCATGTACATATACATAATACTATATAGACTATGGATACATAACAGTCTTAAAGTTGTACAATTGTAAGGATATTGAAGTGATAATAGTATATATGAAGTACATGTAGCGATATACAGTAACAGATTTTGTTGACTTGTAGTTGGTAATTAAATTGATAACTAACAAGTAATATTACTTCAGTTTATATATTAAATGTTCTAATATATAATTTATGGAATGGTGCCTTAGAAAATATATGAATACATAATATGTTACAACTTTGTTATTAAATAATCCCCTCCCTCAAAAGGTAGAGTTAGCTTGAATTCCTAACGTATGTAAGAGAAATAATAACTTCCTGTTTCTTAGCATTCTATCTTGACAGCCATTTTGATTGTGTTATTGAGCTACTCAGTTGTCTACTAGTCTATAGTCTTTCTGTTGAGTATATAATAAAGTGTTGATATGTAACTAAATATGTAGAACAAGTTGTCTTTTGATATAAGGATTGTTTGTAGGTCAATATGATTGATATCTCTCAATGCATATGGAGAGCTACTATTGGGTTATTGGGTTATTGAGCCATTAGATCTTCATAAGTAGTAGATATGACTCTGTTGTATTAAACAATTAATAAACATTTTATACATGCATATGATTTTGAACCTGCCACTCAATTTTCAAGATATATTCAAATCTTGCATATGGATAGAAATCAGAGGCTTCTCCAACGCTAGTTCGTTTATGGAACTGTACAAACAACATACTAAAAGATCCCTTCAACGAGCCAAACCAGAAAGGTTTTAAATAAATGGTTTTAATATTATAGATATTATAAGAATGTATATATATATAAATGTCATTTACTGTATATAATTATAACTAATTATCTGTTATGGTGCAATACCAAGATGTTATTTTCTTCTTCTTTTGGGAAGAGATAAACTTTCCTTCTCAAAATCTAAGAACCTTTTGATGAGTTTCCTCAGGAGCTACCTTTCATTGGATCTCTGCAAAAGGTGTTAATTACCCTAAGGGCTTGAATACTATTACAGAACTCTTGGACATTTGGATTGTCACTGTTATGTATTAAATATATTGCATTGTGATTTATTATTCATTTACTGTTATTAGTTTATATAAATATATATATGCGCATGCGTGGCAGAGACCACATGTCAATAGTGTGTTGTTTTTACTTACTCTGAGTTTGTCACTGTTAGTACAAGATCTATTTAAATCAGTTTAAATCGAACTCACCGTCCATCAACCCAAATATATAACAATTGGCGACGAGGATGGCAGGCCAAGTTTCAACCTTAGGAGAATTTGATGCTCTTAGGGAAGACTGGGATAGCTACATGGAACGTGTTGCCTTCTACCTAGAAGCACACGACATCACGGAAGGCACAAAGAAGAGGGCAACGCTACTCACGTTATGTGGCAAGGAGACGTACTACACTATTAGAAACTTAGTAGCCCCAAGGAAACCGTCGGGAGTAGACTACGAGGAGATAGTCCAGCTCGTGAAGCAACATTTCAACCCGAAACCGATCGTTACCGTACAACGTTTCAAGTTTAACACCCGCATCAGAGCCGAGGATGAGTCTGTTGCAAAGTATGTAGAAGAGTTACGGCATATAGCTATACACTGTGATTATGGAGATTCTCTGAAGGACATGCTCAGAGATCGTCTTATCTGCGGTATTAATAATAAGCAGATACAGTGTCGTCTACTCGCGGAAAAGAGGACCGACTTTGAGAGTCTCTTGGAGATAGCTCAGTTAATGGAGTCAGCTGCCAGAGATGCAAAACAACTGGCATTAGCTGGAGCAGAGAAACCAGCTGTGAGAGAAGAAGCTGACATAAAGAAAATCTCTAAGGGGAAGAAACCACAAAACAATGGTAGGTGGGACTCTACGGTCCACAGTTGTTATAGGTGTGGAGGTAAACACTCCCCCCATAAGTGTAGGTTTACAGAAGCTGTTTGCCATTATTGTCAAAGGAGAGGACACATAGCAAAAGTGTGTAGAGTGAAACAGAGAGGGACTAATGAACGTTCCCAGCGAAATAGCCAACACACCAATAATATTGAAGAAAATGAAACCCAGTCGGAAGAAGTTTATGATTTGTACACAGTTACTAAACATCATAATAAGCCTATTTATGTAACAGTGACAGTTCACAAAAAACCATTAAGGATGGAGATTGATACGGGAGCTGCAGTATCTATTATCAGTAAATCGACGTATGACACACTATGGAGTCTCAATGATGCACCACCACTAGAACCAGCTGCTATTACTCTACGAACTTACACAGGAGAAGATGTAAAAGCAGTGGGAAGAATCAATATAGATGTAAAACATGGAGAAGAGAGGAAGAGACTTTCCCTCATCGTTGCTCATGGATCGGGTCCAAGTCTATTAGGACGAAATTGGTTATCAGAACTAAAACTTGACTGGAGAGATATCTACAGAGTAAACAAACTCAATGCAAGCAAATTGCTGAGCATACTGACAGACCATGAAATTGTGTTCCGAGATGAACTTGGAATGATAGAAGGAGAGAAGGCGAGACTACTGGTAGACCCACAAGTCCGTCCAAAATTCTACAAACCCCGTCCAGTTCCATTCGCATTGAAGCACAAAGTTGAAAATGAATTAAACAGGTTGGAGAAAGAAGGAATAATAAAGAAGGTACAGTCAGCAGAATGGGCTGCCCCAATAGTTCCTATTATGAAAGAGGATGGAACAATAAGAGTATGTGGTGACTATAAAGTCACAGCAAATCAAGCAATACTTGTTGATTCACACCCAATTCCTAGAATTGAGGAACTATTTACCAAAATGTCAGGTGGAGTCGTATTCACAAAATTAGATTTATCTCATGCCTATCTTCAATTGAGCCTAGATGAGACTGCGAAGAAGTACCTGGTCATAAACACTCACAAAGGTCTTTATGAGTATAATAGGTTGCCTTTTGGAGTCTCCTCTGCCCCTGCCATATTCCAGCGAACAATGGAGAATCTACTGCAAGGACTAGAGCACGTAGCAGTTTATATTGATGACATCTTGATCACAGGGTGTACTGAGGAGGAACATCTCAAGACGCTAGATGAGGTTCTCACAAGATTAGAAAGAGCTGGAATGCGGTTAAAGAAGCCCAAGTGTCAGTTCTTACTTCCCAGCGTTGAGTATCTTGGACACAAAATAAGTAAAGAAGGACTCCAACCCACAGATGAAAAGGTTAGAGCAATAAGTGATGCACCTAGGCCAACAAATCGATCTCAATTAAAAGCATTCCTAGGTTTAATTAACTATTACAGTAAATTTATACCAAATATGTCAACTATTTTGTCACCTCTCTATAAGTTGTTGCAGACAAATGTGTCATGGAGTTGGTCGAAAGAACAAGATGATGCCTTCATACGAGCTAAGTCATTTTTGCAGTCACCTAATCTACTTGTTCATTATGATTGTTCAAAGCCATTAATATTATCGTGTGATGCCTCACCAGTAGGAGTGGGAGCGGTATTAGCTCACCAAATGGAAGATGGAACTGAGCGTCCTATCAGTTATGTTTCTCGAGCTCTCACACCTGTTGAAAAAAGATATTCGCAAATCGACAAAGAAGCACTTGCTATTGTATTCGGAGTGAAACGGTACCACCAATATCTGTATGGTCGCACATTTTCCATTTATTCAGATCACAAACCGTTAATGTATTTATTCGGAGAAAATCGAGGAATTCCAGCAACTGCCTCTGCCAGAGTTCAGAGATGGGCACTAACATTAAGTGGCTATTGCTACTCTATTAAATATCGTCCCGGTAAAAACATTGGAAATGCTGATGGTCTTAGCAGACTTCCATTACCAACAACACTCAAACACGTACCCAAGCCAGCTGAGACTATACTACTTATGGAAAGACTGGATAATTCCTTAGTATCAGTATCCCAAGTTAAATCTTATACTGAGAGAGACATAGTTTTGTCAAAGGTTAAGAAATATGTCCTACAGGGCTGGCCAGAAAGCATTACCAGTAAAGACATAGCACCGTATAAGCAGAGAAAAGATGAGTTAAGTGTTGAGGATGGCTGTCTCTTATGGGGTACTAGAGTTATCATACCACATCAGCTGAGACAACATGTACTACAAGAAATTCATGAAGGCCATCCAGGAATTGTCAAAATGAAATATTTTGCCAGGAGTTATGTGTGGTGGCCGTCTTTGAATATAGATTTGGAGAAACAAGCACATGATTGTATAAAGTGTCAACAAGAAAAGGAAATGCCTCCAGCAAGACCAATGCAAGCATGGGAGTGGCCAGAGAAGCCATGGACACGACTACATGTGGATCATGCAGGACCATTTATGGGTAAAACCCTGCTAATTATTATTGACGCCTACTCAAAATGGCTTGAAGTTTTCAGTGTACCATCAACTTCCTCCGAATCTACTATTTTGAAATTGAGAACAGTTTTTGCTACACACGGTCTCCCTGAAGTACTAGTATCTGACAATGGTCCGGCTTTTACGAGTCAAGAATTTAAAGAGTTCATGCAACGAAATGGAATTCGACATATGTTCACACCTCCATATCACCCAGCTTCGAATGGATTGGCAGAGCGTGCTGTCAAAACAGTAAAGAAGGGACTGAGAAAGATGGAGGGTCCATTAGAAACAAGAATTCCACGTTTCTTGTTAAAATACAGAGTGACACCCCAAAGTACTACGGGTACTGCACCAGCTGAATTGCTAATGAGAAGGAGGATAAGAACGCATTTAGACCTTTTGTATCCAACAAACCACCAGAAAGCAAGAAATCAGAAAGAGAAACATTTTGTTCGAAATCAGAAACCTATATATTTGAATATTGGAGAGAGAGTAATGGCTCATAATTTTGGCTCTGGAAACAAATGGTTACCAGGCAAAATAGTAAGTAAAGAGGGAAGAAATGTAGTAAATATTGAATTGACTGATGGAAGGATATGGAGAAGGCATATTGACCATGTGATTGTCAACAAAACACAGGAAAATAAAAATGAAAGTTTTAGCAGACCGCAAGGTGAAGAGAGTATGGATCCGCTGACAATGCCTGGAGGAATAAATGAAGAACAAACTATAACTGATCAAATGGAAGAAACCAATAATCAATCAGAAGAGATGCAGGAGATGGAACCTGTACAGATTGAAGAGACAATCCAACCAAATCCGTGTACTACAGATTCGACTGTAGCATCCGATAGGAATATTACGATTTCTAATGACAAGACAAAAAGACCTACAAGGTATTCCGAGAGAAGTCGTGCGCCCATTGATCGTTATCACCCTACTTTCTATTAAATATATTGCATTGTGATTTATTATTCATTTACTGTTATTAGTTTATATAAATATATATATGCGCATGCGTGGCAGAGACCACATGTCAATAGTGTGTTGTTTTTACTTACTCTGAGTTTGTCACTGTTAGTACAAGATCTATTTAAATCAGTTTAAATCGAACTCACCGTCCATCAACCCAAATATATAACAGTCACATGGTCTACATTTCTGCCTTTGGCATCCAAATAATTGTTTGATAGGATCTTATAAAAGGTACTCACTTAGAAAGGCTTTAACACCTGGTATTGTAAATATATGTCTTGTAAAATTTACAAATGATTTACCTGCATGTGTACTGAGTTTTTATATATTGCCAAAGGAAATAATAACATGCTAAACCAATACAGCAATCTTTTATCTTTAGATGACAATTGTACTTTATGTCTATAACTAAAAAGGCTATAGTGTTCAAGTGCACCATTACCTTACGTCGTTTTAGTGTTTTCCATAAGAATAGCATAACTTTACTAAGAAAAACAGTCTAAACCAATGTGTCTTATTGTTCTAAACAATTGGTCCTAAATCTTTAGTAGTAACATTGCTGTAAGAAGAAAGAGCTACAAAAGTATTTTTAGAGCTATTTTTTCGTAAAATGAATGTCTGTATTAATTATTGACTACTTTTAATAATAGAACGTGTAGAGAAATATATATTCAATGTGTTGATAAATAAAAATCATCTCAATGTCTTTATAGAATAATAATGGCAAATGTGTGTCCAGTTCACTATATTAGGTTATAAAAATTAATGGATTTTTTGGCATGGAGACGGAGTGCGTCTCAAAACGTTTATTCAGTTCTATAGGATCACCTGATTCATTTCCACTCCTGGTCTATACTATTATGGTAATATAACAATTAATGGAAGACCACTCCCGTTGTGAATATTAAGTGTACTCGTTCCTTCGGCTTAGTCAAAAATTAATCTAGGTGTGGCAGATGGGTGTGGTACACTTTGGCACATGTGTTGACTTGTCAAGGTTGTCACAGACGAGGTTAGAGTCTTTTTGGGCATCAAGCACTACTAAGCGTCCCAGGAACAGCACAGTCGACGAATCCAAATCTCGATCTCCTAGTCCTACAACGAGTGGCTACACTGATGACGGTGACGAATCTCCGGCTGAGTCTGAATGTGAATCTCTCAGTGAATCATCTAGTCATGATATTGAAGAGTGCGAGGATGTACAGAAACACAATAGGGCTGTTTGTTCTTTACATTGTTGCTCGTCTAACAGCCCATATCGTCCCGTGGCCTCTGATTTAACAGCAACAAAGAGGAGACAAGGAAAGCAAAACCGATCTTTTGTGTCCAAGTTGGTTTGAAGCACACAAATGGCTCACTTATTGTTTGAAAGGTATAGTATTTTGTTTCTACTATCATTTTGCTTATACTAACAGTTCTTTGAGATTGTTTGGCAACCGACATGATTTATTCTAGTTCAAACTGGTTTTAACAACTGGAAAAGAGCCAAGGAAAAATTTCAGCACCATGAGCTTAGTCAACTTCATGTGGAAGCAACAGCATCATATCAACACCTGTCACAGCCGGCTGTAGCTTCTCAACTCAGCCTGCAACTCAAACGTGATCAACATTATGTTACTGCATGTGCACAAAGAGCTAACTGACAATATAGACCTTTTACAAGTGGCCAAAGATTTTATTGGTGTTAATAAGAGAGGGAGAATTTTTTTGGGTGTTTTTCAATAAAATAAACAATTTTTTTATTTTTTATTTATGGAAATAATTAATTATAGCGTAGTAATAGGTCATGCCCCTATGAATAATTAATTAGCGAAAATTTTGCGATCTTGCACAGTCCCTCATATCTCTTTATCTTCCACCGCCACTGTCGGTTAGCAGTCATATTTTTGTCCTGAAACATGGTCGATTCTATGGATCTCCTTATTATTTTTGGAACTATGGCTGTTTGTCTCTTTTTGTGTTTTGGGGTTGAAGCTGCCCCCCCCCGTACACGTGCTCGTCGAGTGAGGTCCACGATTTTCGAATATGAGAGAGGTTGGTCGTGTACGATACAGTTCAGGACCTTTCGTATACGTAGACGTTGGTACAAGAGGCTGCTGTTGAAAGGTCAAGAAAGGACTTACTACAACTAGTATAAAAACTTGATTTCTGTCATACTTCTTACAAATCTTGATGTTGTGAAAATAATATGAACATTAATGTTCTCAACAGTACTAATATAAAATGTATAGTCTCTGTGTTGTAGTATTTTAGTGAGTGATGTACATATTGTCTGTTATCAATATAAGGTAATTAATTGAGAAAGCTCCTCCTATTAATAAAAACATGACCATATCCCTCCTTTGACTAAACCTGAGATATAGCTGTCTTTCTACATCTAATAGTGTAAGAATATCTTCTGTCATTGACCTAGACAAATAGACAAACAAACAGAATGACACATTATTAGTCAGACAGATAGACGAGTGAAAAGACAAAACAAACAGATCAATCCTGTATTACGTTTGGTAATTTAATTTGAGAATGATAAAAAATGGTCTCCTATATTGTTGAGAAAGTCTTTTATGAGAACTTTGAGGATATAATAATGATGTTAAACAGTGTATATTAAGTGATCATACTGATAATATACAGAGATTGTAGTTAGTGATATGTAACTAGTGTCGTAGTTAACCTGATCATTAGTAAGTTCTTCTGCTAATACATTTGCTAGTTTGTCTTTCTTTAACCATTCATTGGAGCAGTGGCCATTCCACATAGGGTCAAGTCTATAATACATAATATCAATCAAGTACTGTTTTACTGTAATTACTATGATGCTAGCTGTGTGAACTGATGGGAACAGACCATTGATAATACCAACTCTGTATTTTATATATCTTAGCAGACAATGTACCTCTCAAAATAACTTTGTCACTTTCTATAGTGGAAATTATGATAATGGGTGTGGCCAGCAATAATAAAGATAGGAACAACAATTCAAACTAGACTCAATTTAAAAAGATATTCTTAAAATTATAAAAATGATAACTTACATTTTCCTTTGGTTGTTTAAATCTCTTTGTCATTAAGTCTTGTACTGCCTTTCAGGATAGAGTATTAACATAATCAATAGAGGCATCACCAAGCCACTCCCCTTCATTATTGTAACAGGTGACTTGAGCATGTCTCAACCAACTAAAGTCATATAGATCACAGAGGTCATTGATGAGAGAGGAATAGAGAATTAGTTAAAATAGGTAGGACTACATGTAATACATGCAGTGTCAACTAACTAAAGTATTAATATTACATACTGAGTCTGTTGTCTTGGCAAAAAGTAATCATACCTCCAAATGCAGGGATAGATTAAAAGACATGGCATGTTCCTTGTGGTATTGACCTAATATAAATTAATTACATAATAATTAAAGGATCACAGAATTAAAGCAAAGGTTCACAATAATATTATTGATTTTTCTGCACCTTCTGTTTCTGTTCACTTTGATTAATTTTGTGGATCACAATTAAATTGAGAATATGCAACTGGCAATTGAAGAATGTTATGCTCTGGCTGTACCCTAGCCATCATTTATCAACTTCATTTTAAAATATTATTAAGATACAAGGGTCTATATCACTGTACTTTACATAAATGAAGTATTAAATCAGATGGGGCTAGTTGTTTGGGGTGTAGCCCCACAGGACTACTACTCTTCTGAGATTTGTGTAGCTCTTTAACTGATGGACTATCTGAGAGATTCAAACTATTTCAATGGATTCTCTTAATGGAACATACATTCCTTTAAAAATTAACTTAAGTCACTTTTGCTGAATGGATATAGATTTGGAACTACGATATATGTAGTAATAACACAAAGTTATTTACTGAATGTATACACTTGATGTTGCTACATGCATCTTCTTTTGTTTTGATGGTTTTGTTCAGTATCCCTTGTTGTAGTAATCCTCTCCTCTTCAATGATTCAAGAGTCTCCTGAGCTTTGGCAATAAGTAGAGTTGTCAGACTGAGTGGGAAGGTACAGGTCACAATGATGGAGTTACCCTCAGTCACAATAATTACTTTAACTCTTTTATTTAATCTTTCAAAGACAACTGACAAAAGGTTTTTAATGTCAGTCAGTGAAATTGTGTCAGGATCCCATTCGAGAACAAATTTAGCAGTCTCACATTTGAGAGGAGAACTGTTGGACACCACAAGAGATTCCTGGAGACTTAGACGTGTTGTTACTGTACGACAAAACTCCTCAATAGCATCTTCATAAGCTTTAATGTGAACATCAGCTTCTTTAACATTAAATTGGTCAGCAATGGCTTTTAAAATGTTAATATCAATCAATGTACATTTAACTTTGACAATTTCTAGTACACCATCAAGTGTGTTAGTGCTGGTACGTGATAATTGAGGGGTGAGGTCAGGATAACAATCTTGGAGAAATGTTTTCAAGTTTTCACAAGTTACAGACATCTCTTTAATAACATTTCGAATTTTGTTGAAGGTTGTTCCAAATTTTACTCTCATTGAATTAAATGTGGGACTCATACTTCGTGGAACAAAAATCCCATCTATGACATAGTACATATTATTACATGAATATACAGGATATTACCTTGAACAGACTCATTGCTTACATGAGATAGACTATGAGAAGATACTACAATAAGAGATATAACAGGATAATAATATTAATACTAACAAACTATACCTTCATTGAGTAATGGTTTAGTGTGTGTTGTTCTGTCTTCAAATGATTGCTCTATAATTTCAGTAATATTTTAAAATTACATTATGTAATCAACTTTATAACTTACTGTAGTCATTCATTATGACATCACCTAATTGTATATTATCAGTGAATCTTTGAAGTACACTGGCAAACACTTTTAGGTTATGATAGTTGCTATGGACAGCACCACGTACAGCTTTTAGTAGTGATATTAATGGCTGAGTAGATATAGTTAGTGTATCATCTGAAATGACTCCCTCTCCATGAAGTAGTTCTGCTACTTGAACTGGATATTGAAGAGATTGAGAGAGAGTACCATAATGACAGCGTAAAATGTCACTGGCATGATCTTCAAAACTACTATGACCTGTCATGACTACCTCTTGAACATTAGCTATTGTTGTCTGGTCTTCTGGAAATTTTTGACCTTTTAATAATGAAATGTCAAAATAAATTATTAAAAATTAACGATCTCTCACTATATTCACTGATAATTCTCTCAGATAGAACTTTCATCTCCTCAAATTTGGACAGTACTGTAGCTACCACTTTCAACTTCTTGTGATCTGAAGATACTGCTGTATGTATAGCAGATAACAGAGTTATCTTCTTCTCATTCAGAATACCCTCCATTGTCTCCATTACATCAAGTGTTTCTTCACTGATACATCTCTCACTAAATAAGAGCTGGGACACTTTTACAGGATTGATCAGACACGGTGATAGTGTATCAGTATGGTGCCAAAGAATAACAATTGCTTCAGTAGCTGAGGAGTCCATTCCTGTAATAAAAATAATGACACACACTACCTTATCAACCAGATTCACACACCATCAGAGATACAACATTTTCTTAACACGACCAGCTCGTATTTATGAGCAACAGTGCTTTCTTCAATAACTTCTTTCTTCAAAGTATCTATAACTTGTCTTCTGGTAGCATTAGGGTTGGTGTTCAACCACAACTCAAACATTTTTAATGTCTTGTAAGTAGAATCATCAGGTTGTCTACGAATATCATCCAACTTCTTGGAATCAAGTTTAAGCAGGATTCCAAACTGATACCATTTACCACCAATGTGAATATGTTCACATAATTCATCAAGAGTTGGTTTCTCTTTTAATAATTTCTCAAATGAAAGATTTCTTGCTGTCATTGCTTCCCCGTCAGAGACAACACAACCACTGGTAACTTTTTGGGTGGGGCTCACCTAGCACCACACCTTCTGATATTTTTAACCGTTTATGCGAAGCTGCAATGTCTTCAGACAATATCAGGAAAGTTAAAGTTATTGTTCTAGGAGACACAGGTATTATGAAAACACACGTTAATATTGTATATTGGCGCCATTAGGAGTAGGTAAGAGTTCTTTAGTGAGTCTAATATCTGAAGGAGAAGTCCTCACTAATCCCACATCAACTGTAGGATGTTCAGTAGAAGTCAAGGTACCACATCCATCCATTATTGACCACACCCACATTATTCTATTGTTTTAGTTACATGAATATACAAGATCTTTATCATCAACTCCAACCAGTTTCTTTGTAGAATTATGGGATATGGGAGGGACTGTGTCACATGAGAAGGGGCGTGGCATCTTTTATCAACAGATAAATGGTATGTATTAAATTCACAGTGAAATATCATTGTACATTTGTAGTCTCTTAGAAGACTATTAGATGGAACAGTATTGACTCTAGTATTAAGAGAAATGTACTCTTCTAATTTCAACTTGAACAAGGACAGGTAAGTTGAACAGCTGTTTAATATATTACATCATTATGACATCATAGGTTATCAAAGGATGGGATGTGGGCGTGGCTACAATGAAGAGAGAAATGTTTATTGATGTGCTCAACAGAATTTAGTTATGGTGAAAGTAGTTCAGGTGATAAGATCCCTCCTAATTCTACACTTCAATTTGAGGTTGAACTCTTTCCTTGGGCTGGAGAGGACATTACCAATGATGGAGGTGTAATAATGAGTGTGGTTACCAAGGAAACAGGATACAAGAAACCCTCGGAGGGATCAACAGTCAATGGTATAATATACTAACTATCATATTACATTATAATGTACATATAAAATGTTATATACTGACTGAAGTAATTATAAGAACCCACTAACTAGTTCTATATCAACCACAATATTGTAGATATCTCTATATAAGAACAGATTATAGCTTGTATTGTTAATATATTATGTTACTGTATTAAGACTACTATTAATATTATGTAGTTACTATAGCAACTCAAGTTACTATAGCAACTACAGTAGTACTAGTAATTGATGTGTCCGCTGTACTAGTGAGCAATGGATGTGGCTCTTAAATTTAATACCATATTCTAATATAATTATGTTATAATTTTTTCTCATTCCAGTATATATAAAGGGTACTATTGGTGACCACGTCATTGAGGATAGGGAAGTGGAGTTTATTGTAGGAGAAGGTGAGTCACCACAGACATGACGTGGGTAACACCTCTCCTATAGGTTCAGAGGTCAATGTAATTGAGGGGGTGGAGAAAGGAGTGGAGAAAATGAAGAAGAAAGAAGGTCATCTTAACAATACAACCTGGTTATGCATTTGGAGCAACAGGAGATACAGAAAAAGGTGTCCCTCCTAATACTGAGGTCACTTATTTTGTTAGACTAGACAGTTTTGTTAAGGTAAATCTATGAGTGATAAGTAATTAGGTCATGAATATCATTATATTGTAGACACCCACTAACTAGTTCTATATCAACCACAATATTGTAGATATCTCTTTATAAATAGATGGTTTTTAGTGTCTACTGTTGTCTGACTACTACTTATTGTGTTCAAATTATTGCTCTAATTAAAAGGGTCATCCTCTTTTACATTATAGGCCAAGAGTTCATATGAATATGATGAAATAGAAGACAGAGTTACTGATGCTACAACTATTAAAGAGAAAGGCACTGTTTATTTTAAAGCAGGAAAATACAAGTTAGCACTAAAGGTATATAACAAGGATATGGTCTAGTAGAAAAAGTCTCCATTTATAAAGATGAAGAAAAGGAACAAACTAAAAATGTCCGTCTTTTACTTCTCCTTAACATGGCAGCCTGTCATCTCAAGTTAGATGAAGCTATAGAAGCTAGAGAACAATGTGATAAAGTAAGTATTGATAGGACCCAGTAGAGAAAATCTAGGACCCAGTTTGACATCACTGTCCCTGATCTTAAATGACATAGATTTTACAACTAGTAATGTCCAATTGTTTCTCTTACAAACAACAGGTTTTAGAAGAAGACACTGCTAATGTTAAGGCTCACTTCAGAAAGGGACAAGTGAGTATGTCATCTTTATGTAATCACTTGTTCCTTTCATCTCTCTCTTGTACAATGTATGCATATCAAAAAATGCAGGACTATGATTAAGCTATGTTATGTTTTCAAGAAGTTGTCAAACTAGAGTCTGAAAATCGTTCAGCTCTTCAACAGATTCAGGTTTGTCGACAGAAGGTACGACAACAATTAGAGAAAGATAAAAGGTTGTATGCAAATATGTTTAAGAACCTTGGCAAAAGGTCAGGAAATAATGGATGGATAGACAGTAAAATGGATGGATAGGTTGATTAACAAATAGATGAATGAATGAAATGGACAGATGAAAGAGATTAATGGACAGATAGATACATATAACTTAACATATTATAGAGAGCCATCAAAAGTTGAACCAATGGAGGATATAGCACAGAGTGGATCACCAGAGAAAGATGCTATAGCACAAACAATGGAGGAAGAAGAAACCAAACAAGTGGAACCAGTTCAATCCTAACATCACATGATAATAGTGTATTGTCTACTATACATTGTTACATTGTAGTAATTATCAATTGTTTATCTTTTTGTTTATTGTTAAGTCCCTGAATCTATTGTTAATGATTTGTTACTATTTTTAGGAGAATACTTTTATTATGTAATAATAATAATTAATTATTCATTGTTAATTATCTTTGTTTATTTTCCTTTACATTTTCTACATTGTTTTAATTGTATACACACACAATAGTTAATACTGTTATCAGCATGATAATATCAGGTGTTAATAACAGGATTATATCCAGTACTTTGAACTAATACTGGAGTCATCAAGTGATTGAGTATTAAGACCTGATCAATGAGTTTGTTGGTATTTTAAATTATTGTCATTAATGTGTTCATGTGAGAGAAGACCAGGAGGTACTCCACTGCTATCTTTCCAAGTACAAAAGAAGCTATAGTACAACTGATGGTAGATAACATAACTGAACCTTTAGTCTATAAAGAGAGAAGGTATGTAGTAAAATTAGTAATAGATGTTTTAAAATTATGCATGATAAATCTGTTAAAAATTGTAAATGAATCCTTCCTGTATGATCAAGTAGTATATTTTATTAGTCTACCTCAAATTTAAAATATATAGTAACAGCTGGTACTACTTTATAGGTAAGATAAATTACATGTTAAGATATCAGATAAAACAGAACATTCTAAAATATAACAGATATATTAAAATGAGATAATTCCTACACTCTATCTTAAGAGACATTGTGATATTAATGATGTCATTATTACCTCAATATAATAATATATGATGTCATTACCTTAATGACTGATATACGGAGGGAGAGAGAGAGTAATAATTGCTTCCAATTACTTTAACTCACTTCACATAATATTCCACATTTAATATACTGTATCCAGTTTAAGGTTAAAGGTTTATATACAAATTGTTCCTCTCATGTCCTCAATAGAATCTCCTTTACAATAGTGATATGTACATTGTTCATAGAATATAGAGTAAGTTTGAGGTCAATTAACATCATCCCATCATTTATTATGTTAGTGAGCAAACTTCTCTATATCAGAAATATCTATATATAACTTGATCAATTGAACTGACTTCAATAGTCTAGTTATATTAATAATGTGTAGTCTTCTACCTCCTCTGAAAATAAGGAAGGAGGTGTTGACTTTTCTACTTTCAGTTAAGAAAATTGTTAAAGTATGTTTTTTCAAACTCTCTTCAGAAGGTCAAACAAAATCTCCACAAAGGGGTTAAAAATGAGGCCACACCCATAAATAATTAACTCACAAGCGCCAAATGAGTCGTGAAATGACCAGCTGTCAGAGAGCAAAAAAGTGCGACGTTAGAGAAGTAAGTGTTGAGCAAAACTGCTCTATTTTTATTGTCGATTAGTTTTGTTAGGGAAAGAAATTGTTAATAAAAGAAGAGAAGATAATGTCAAGAGAAATTTAAAAAGAAAATAAAAGTGAGCGAGAAGACAGATTAAGAATAAATAACAAACTACTTACCATTACCAGAACACAAGTCTGTCTTTAATAACTTGATAACTGTCTAACTTCTTACAATACTCTTTATGTTCTCTTGATAAGTGTAGTTCCCTAAATGTAGTATTTTTAGTTAGTGATGTGCATATTGTCTTGATATCATCATTGTTCAGTGAAATATTGTTGAGATATAATCTTGTCAGTGATGTAGTAGTTTGTATTAGATCTGCTATTGTACTGGTACTAACTGAAGTGATCTGACGATTACGACTGATGTCCAATGTAGTCAATGTTTGGTTTTTAGTAAGTCCTTCACAGATATATCGGACTCCATTATCAGTGATGTTACAGTTGGAGAGTTCTAGTACTTTCAAAGTTGTATTAGTTGCTAACATAGTAGATAAGTGAGTCATATCTTCATCTGTGATACCAGTAACATTAGCCAACGCTAACTCTTCGAGTGTTTCATTATTACAGAGTCTATCACTGACTTGTTTGATACCACCAGTAAGTGAAGAGGACTCCAGCCATAGTCTCTTTATTGTTTTATTAGTTTTTAGTATCTCTGATAATATCGATACACACTTAATGTCCAATGAAGTGTGACGTATATCAAGTCTCCTGACTGTACACTTATTAAGATTGTTTATAATAACTGCAGTACTTTCAGGAGATGATGAGTCAAGACGAATACTCCATTTTTTTCCTGTTTGTTGTTCTTTTATTAATTTACTTATAACATCTTCACTTTCTACTACACTTGGTCTAGTGAGTCTAACAAAATTGTCATCATCTCTCCATTGAACACTTCCAGTGTCTCCTATTATAAAACAGAGTTAGTATATAGTATAGTACACACATAGTAATATATACTATAACACACTACAATACACAGACAACACACTGAAGAAGAAATGAAGCCATTACTGTTTACTAAATATGGTTGCTATGGCAAAGAGCTAATAGAGGCGGGGCTTATTATTAAATTTTGCTAACAGGAAGAGTCTACTGAGTGTTGATATTGCTACAGAACAATAAATATAATTCTATCATTGCTATCATATTAACTAAAGGATTGTATTAGTATATTACATTAATAAACATTCTTTTTACTTTGTTATAATAATACAAATTATAATATAACCTACTTGGATGAGGTAAGGAACTGTCTTCTTTATTACCATTATCATTTATTATTTATTATTTTTACTATAAACATGATTACTGAATGATTGTAGTTCTAATATTTGTCAGCTTTAGGCTATGATGAAGACAATGAAATCAAGTACATAATGGATCACAAGTATATTGTTCTATAAATTCTATGTTGATTGATATCTATCAGAAGATTTAGAGGACAACGACATACTACTTCAATTATTTACATCTGAAACAGTAATAGATAACAATGACATATTTTGTACTGACCAAAAATAGGGCACAGAGTTTTACCTTGAAAGTTATCTGAACTTTAAACGTATTTGGGACATAGTCTCCTCAAATATGCATATGTATATGTATATATATATATATATATATATATATATATATATATATATTTCACTCTTTTTAGTCTTAAGTCAGTTGGATCAGTGTGTGTTGTTTTACATTAAGTTTTCTAATCTATCAAGACACATTGGGCAGACATACACCATATCTATGCAACCTTCTCCTGTAAGTTGATACTGCATGCAGTTACAGTTCATTGCATTCATTTCTGCAACTTGTATATGTCTACAACATGTGCGTACATATACATGTGGATTATTATGGTGTTTCATTCTTGATGTAGATCAATAGAAAAGAATCCATGAAAATACGAGTTTTGTAAGTCCACCCCAAAAATTTTTCACCACCTCAACCAAAGCAAAAGAAAATGCTTGGAAGGTTGTTGGTAACCAGGTAATTCAGGTTATATAAATGTAATGATATATGTGAATGTGATAATTATGAATATGGTATTGTTTGAATATTTATGTATTCCAGAACATTCCAGAATAGCACATGTATATATTGTGTGAGCACATTTTGATTATTCAGTTCATTCAGTTGTTGTTACATTGCACTCTCAATCCTATTGAGTTGGCATGGGCACAGGTTAAAGGTCACATCAAGGCCAATGCTCGTGCATTCAATCTCCGTGAGGTAGAGCAGCTGGCATGGGAGGGCTTTAATGTTGTGACATCTGACCGTTGGAAGAGCCTCGTTGAACATGTTAAGATCCACTTTGAAGACCACTATTGGTCTAATGATGGCCTAGTGGATGAGTTCATTATTCGAGTTGGAAGTGAATCAGATGAGTCTGATGGTTCTGATCAATCTGATGATAGTTCTGATGACGAACAGTTGTAGGCATCCTCAGTCTTCCTTCTTTGCAAAAAGGTTTTTTCAAAACCACAGGTGGCTTTATAGCTGCCCAAAATTCACAAAAGACAATACCTGATAATTATTTCAATGCATTTACTATAAAAATTTGTTCGTATAATTAGAACTATAATATTGAATTGCCACGTGACAAATGGCTGACTTCTCAAGGTGAGAAGTGATTTTAATTAAATCCTCGAGGGTGTGCAATTCGAAGTATGTCAAAGGTATGCCATTGAAAATGTATGGAGTTTTTTAGTTTGATACTTTCTCGTAGCGCTAGAGAGCCAAATTTTATATATAAATAGCGCATTTGCGAGCTGAATCGATTGGTGCAAGTTCTGTGCAGATAGCATGTAAAACGGCAAAGTTATTTACATGTCTGTGTGGCCCAACTCAACTTGGACATACTATAGTCACAAGATAACATTTTACAACTTCTTTTGATAATGATATCACATTGTGGCCATGGACTGTTATTGGAACCATAATTGAAACATGAGTTTTAAGGTTTAGGTGGAAAAACAGATTCTGGTACAGCACCTAGCACAGGAAGGTTGAGCCAAGAAAGTGAGCTTAAATCATGTGTATAATTAGGGGTGGGCAGTATATCGGTATATAGTTATTTGACAGTATTAATTTTCAAATCGTAATGATTTTAGTACTGAATATTGAAAATTGAAATATTGAATGTATCATTACGGTATTTTACTTTGCACGTAGCAGCTGGTTGTATCACTGAGTATTCACACTTCAATTTAAGATGGAGTAAGTACCCAAAAGTGCAACAAAAAGCATCACATGGGAGTATTTTGGTCTGGAGAAGGGACCCAACGGATCGCCAATCATCAATAACAATAGTTTTGTATGCCGGACTTGCCACAAGCGAGTATTGGCGAAGAATGGAAATACCTCCAACCTATTGGCTCATCTAAAGACGCATCATACCAAGATTCATTCTGAAGTTAGCGAAGCAATGAAGAAACAACAAGCAAGGGAATCGTGTAAACAAAAAAAAGAGCCTTCCCATCAGGCAGTCTAGTTTGCAGGAATCGTTGGACAGTGTCAAGAAGTGTCAAGAAGTACGAGCGAAAAGAAAAAAGGTGGAAAGAGATCACTGATGGTGTGACTTACTACATAGCTAAGGATAGTCTTCCTATCTACAACGTTGAGAAGCCTGGGCTCAAGAAAATTTTAGTGACAGTGGTAAGGATTGTGCTTGGGTGGAGAAGGATAATGCGATTGGTGGAACCCTTGGTCGTATAAAAGGCCTCCTGGAAAGGGTGCACGGCTTATTGTTCTTCAAAATGATTGTTAGATTTGTTGGATTCCCAATACCATTCTCATATTCAGATCCAAAACAAAACTGGTGACTACCATAATGAGATAACTGCTGATCATTTTAAGCAGTGGTTTGCTACCAAATTTCTCCATAATATTCCACCTAACAGTCTTATTGTAATGGATAATGCCTCATATCATAGTCGTCGTAGTGACACTGTCCAAGTGAAAAGTCAGACAAAGCAAAAGATGCAAGATTGGCTTCAGGCAAAGGGATTGAATTCCCAACAAATGCCATGAAATGTGAAGTATATAGCATCATACAAGGATTTAAACCTACTCCTCACTATGTTGTTGATGACAAGGCAGCTGGTGCTAGTAAGTACTCAGTTTTATTTATTAATTAGTACATCATATAGGGGATGAGGGGGTCCAACTCCCTGGTACTGCTACACTCTTGATCCTAACGAGTTGGCTTAGGCACAGCTTAAACTTCACATTAAAGCTAATACTCATGCATTCATTTCCATGAGGTATAGTAGTGGTATCGAAGGGTTTTGATGTTGTGACACCTGATAATTGGAAAAGCCTCATTCAACATCTTAAGATCCACTTTGTCTAATGATGGCCTCTATGAAGAGTTAGTGTATGAGTTCATCATTCAAGTTGGAGATAAAATGGATGAGTCCGGTGATTCTGATCAATCTGATAGTTCTGATGACGAAGTTCTATTTTTCGTCTTTCTACTTCTTTCCTCTGGAACAGTTACTAAAATAAACTATAACAGTTATTTAACTGACTTCTGACAAAAATAACAGTTGTAACCCGCAAAGAAACTAGATTGTAGAAGATCTTTCACACTCTATAACAAAAAGTAACATACATGTGCTCATTGAGGAAAATAATTAACATACGGAATGCGTGGGCGAACTATTAAATTCATTTCCTTGTTGAAGGCTGCTCTCCATTCTATTCGTACAATCTTTGAACATTAAGTCATTTAATGTACAAAGACTGTACGAATAGAAACTGGTATCAGCAAGGTGAAACACTTAGTGCTTCTCCTTGTTGATACCAGTAATGCTTTTAACTCATTAATTTGGCTGACACTACTATGCAACATAAGGTGGCTTTGTCCATCCATGGCTACCATTCTTATCAACTCCTACAGAAACCCAGCATAGCTTTCACAGATTGTGATATTATTTGTTTTGGATGAGAGTACAATACTGAGGGATGCTCTGGGTATGTCTATGTGCATGATTTACTGAATTCCACTTATTTGCTAATGCTGCTAAGATATGGTTATTTGTTAAGAGAAGACAATCTATTCCTACTGTAAATTTTCAAAATCTTTGTGTCAGCTAAATGAAAGATTTGATGCATTGCATGTACAGCAAATTCAATTCCAGAGGAACCAGCAGCACCTTCTAATCTGAGGGCCATTTTCTTAATTATTTCCCCTCCAATTGAATGAAGTATATGAAATGAGAATCATGATCACTTGTATGAGCTTCCATTGTTAACAGAGCTGAGTGTATACATGGCTGGGTGATCAGATGTTTCTTTACCAGTATATCACATATTGTTAATGAAGAGGGGTTGCTTTCTATTGATCTCTGCTTACTTTTGGTATGGATTACTTCTCACAAAATTCCACCAATTCCTTTTACAAAATACAACCAATGCCATTATTCAAGGACTACATTGCCAGTGTTATGTTCAACTAATTAAACTACCATTACATAATTGTTTATTTAGTAAATATGCATCTAATTACAGTATTGTATAAATTAATAGTCTTTCTCTATAGTCTTTGATTTGGCCACATATTCATCTCTTGAAGTACTGGTATAGGGTGTGTAGACATAATTACTTCTCTGAAGTAAATTGGTTATTATTATTATTAATAAGACTTTACAGCAACAAATGAGGAATATTATCTTCACTTTCAATTGTTGCATAAGTTCATTTAAAACAAAGATTTTCTGTCAACAATAACTTTATTTTGATAAAAATGCTAAAAGGGAATATACAAACTAATATGTTAAAAATATATTGATATATAATAGCCAATCTTGATCAATTGATTAATACTGTTATTATTGAAAATAAGTTCTTTATTGTCAGTCTAACATTCACAGTAGCAACTTGTTATGACCATTACAACATGCTTTATCCCAAGAACACATGGTAACAAGTTTGACCTTGATACTGTGGGTTCTTGGAATAGAACTTGTTGTTCAAAGGAAAGACCAGAAACTTAGTCACCTATATATAGCCTCTGGTACAGTAAATGTTAGAGGAGAAAGAATACTTGTGGACTCTTTATATAAATATTTCACACTGGGACAATTAAAGACACTATAGTCTCATCCTCAGCCATTATGTCACTAGTCTCGTTCTCAGACTATGTTTCACGGCCAGTGGTATACTTTTTAACACTGAAGACTTTTGTTTGATTACATACAAATCTTTATGTACATATCCTTACATGCAAGCTATATATTGTCTAATATTGCTCTTGTTTTAAAATATTATGTAAAGTAATTGTTGAAATAACAACAGTATGATAATGAAATAGAATTTCATTCATATAGCATATCTGGAATATTCCACCAAAAACACCAGATTATCCTTAGTTGTGGTCTAATCATGAACAACTAAATACTCCTGAGGCATTAAATAAATTTTTAACTCTTTATTTTTCATATTTTATTACATAGAGTTATGAACTAATCAATTGTGATAATGCAGCTAGCCAGGTAAAAGAATATATAATACATACATACATACATACCGGTACATACATACATACATACATACATACATACATTATATAAATAAATATATACCTACATACATACATATACAATTTTTTAAGCCAGATGGTATGATTTTAAATTGGTCCAGCCCACTTTACAATGAATCTGTGCAAGTGAAAAAGTTAACTCTCCTTTCTTTATTCTATCTCTGAGGAAAAAAATTATGGTATGATTAATGTAGAAATATCAGAATTGTTTCAGATTTTTTTGATAAAATATGTGAAGATACTTGCTGTAATGATTAATCATACTTTAAATAATTTATAAACCAAGTACTTAGCAGAAATTTAATTTGATTCCTTAATATTCGCAATACTTTGGACACATCAATTAATAATATTAAACAATCTAGAGGGGTGGAACTTTTGAAAATTAAAGATAAAGTCAATTTCTACAAATTTTTGGGATGAATTTCTTTCTACAATAACACTTGACACCTATAAGCTATAAATCTTGCTTGCTGAATCACTATTATTATTATATGTTGTACAAATCATACAAGAAAAATGCATTCATAAAAGTACTATCTATTGATTGTTTTCTGTAGAGATCCAACTAACACAATTACTTTAATTACTTTTGAGTATTTACTGAATTGAATATTTTAACTAATAGTCAATGACAAAAATATATATATCTACAGACATATGTCATAATGACATCACAAGATTATTACAAATAATTACAATGCATACATAACACAACATAATAAAGTCTGAATATACTACACTCCTCCTGACTAAATTAAATACTATACCTACATTATTACAAACAACAGATGAACTAACAGATATAAAGACTTATGAAAATTTAAGATACACTATCAAGAGGAAGGCAAAACAAATGAGATTACATTTGCCAAGTCTCATGTCCATATTTAGTTCACTCATTCCATATATCTTAAATCCTACTCATACATTTAGAAATACCAGTGTGAAACAAGACAACAAGAAAGAATCAAAGAAGTATACACTGTTAGTATTAATTAATATTACTATATAAGTGTGATTATTAGTTACTTTAATGTATAATCTTGTACTGCTTTTCTTTAATAATACAAGTTAATTTGTTTGTAATATACAATTATAATTTAAATCATATTGTATTTCTAATAAAATGAATACTACTGAACAGTTTGAACACACAACTATAAGCAGACAAATATGTACAAGAACTATCAATAATAATTATTGTCCTTGAATAATGAGCTGGATATATAACCATAATTGTATAGAAAGATTTAGTTGGATTATAAGAAATGATGATCATGTTAATTAGTAACATATTATAATTTACTTCTAACTTTGTTGTTTTACAGTTGTAGTGATCATTTAGTGTCTCTGTTGTTGTTATATGTCATACACACATTGGACAGACAAAATGAGATACCATATAATGATCCCATTACTATCTATCAACCTGGATTGTCATACTTTAGCTTCTAATTTAAGTTCATATTAACATTCCATTGAATATATTGACTAGAATAATGTAGTGTGGGAATATTCAATAGTTCATTACAAGAGACATCAAACTTCTATTGACGGTAACAAACAAAATAACATTTTCTTAACAATAACAAAAATACTATTTTTACAATGTATAATGTATAGTTCATTATACAATACTACCTTATAAATATTACTCAATGTAGTATATTTTAGTAAATAGATAACAAGGTACTTCATGTGATATCATGTAATTTTTGCTGAATTTATCGTAAATGCTAATCAGTGTGTTGCTATACTGATATTAATTTCATTTAATTTTATGAGATGAACTGAGCACTAATAAAGAAAGTAGATATACCTCAATATATGACGTATAGTGCTATGATATCACAGATACTACATACATAATATCATGAGAACTATCCATACAAACATCCAATCAATGTCATGTAACTATTAGTGTAATAGCTATAGTCTGTAATTAATTTTAAAAGCGTTAGAGTCTAGCCAATGTTTAGTATTGAAAAAGGGTCAAATATACAAAATGATAACAAGGTCAAATTTTAACCTCATAATGCAGTGGACTTATTTATATTCCATATTAAAGACTTCAGCTTGACCTTGAATACAAAGTGAGTACAAGAGATTGCTTGATGTGTCCATTCTTGTGATGGTAGGGGCATCAGGAGGTACATAACTTACATAACAAGAGTGTCATTGAGGAATACTTCATTACTACAAGACATTAGATCTTCATAAGTAGTAGATATGACTCTGTTGTATTAAACAATTAAAAAACATTTTATACATGACTTTGAGCCTGCCACTCAATTTCCAAGATAATATATTCAAATCTTGTATTAAGTATGAATGCATGCCTTGCTAAATTTATACACAAATATAGACACTGAGCACATCGTCTGAGTTTTAACATTATTATCTGATAAACAGGTTTACAGCCAGACATTGTATTAAAACAAAGCTATTGCTTTGTGTTTAAACAAATATTTGTTCAACATGAGCATATAATCAGCTTGTAATAGTATGTAATATTTGATAACTGAAATCTAACTAACTAAATACAAAATCAACTTTTGTAATATGAGTTGAGAGTGTCATCAGGCAAGGAAGGTATGACACTTTTGTTTTAAACACAATAATTAGTATTTATTAACATTCAATCATATTCATTAGGCCTAGGGTTGGATTAAATTGAATCTCTTTAAGTCTACATGACTCTTCATGAAACTATTAACATCACTCTTTGTCAATCACCCATCTTTGGTGCTTCTGATAAGTTGAGTAACTGCTTCTAACATCAAACACAACATAAATCAATAAAGTCAGCACTAGAATAACTACCATCTATTGGACTAGTATCAACTTTTGGACTGGTTTACAATTCTTTTTAAATGTTGCTCCTGAGCAGATAAAAAAGTAAGTTCTGAGCAAACCAACTCTGTATGCACATTTAATTGTCTACTAATTTGATGGAAAAAGATATTGTTAGAAAAAAATAAAAAGATAGAGTCAAAAGAAGAAAAAAAGTAAAAAAGTGAGCAAAATTACAAATAAAAACAACTCAGTAATAGGTCTTGTTCGCGGTTGACTGAGCAATATACCTGCCTTAGAAAAGAGACGCTCTCCTCGATAGCTGGCCATTGTTGCTTTTTCTCCCTGTATATCTCTAACAGCTGGTTGTGAAAGTTTTGAAAGTGTTTCAAAAGGTTACCTTTGCTTGACTTAGTGAACTTATAAAATTGAGAGCACTCTTTACATTTAGCATTACAAGCATTGGGACTGCTACATAAAACAGGCAAGGTAAAAAAGTCAAGTTGACTTCATAAATTGTAAGAAAACACAACTATTCTCAGCAATACAGTCTAACCATTTTTATAATTATTTTGACTATTAACAAAGAAATCTTTTACAAACAATGCAAACATGTACATTAATCAGCAGTAATTCAGTAGATCGAGAGAACAAGCGTAAATGAATATAAGGTATACCTTAATATTCGTAGAATATAAGCCTAGTTGATATTGTCCTGCAGGTAGTCCAGACTCACAAAAATAATCACTATGTATCCATTCTGGTACATATGTATTATCACTGTCATTATTAAATGGACAGACATAGGGAGGATCATTAACTTTCCCTGCCTCACGCACACCACAAGCATAACTCCAGATATGTTTACGAGGATTGCTGCCATAAGTAATGGTAACACCATCAACATATGTGTTACAGTTCTCAATATTGGGAATGGCATTAGAACTATGCAAAGGTGGAAATCCATCTGGTGATCCAAATTGATAACCTCTTATTTGACCACAGACTCTACTGTATTTAAATCCATGAGCAGAGTAAACTATAGATGAAGACATAGGTCGGCCACAAACTCCATGATTTGTGTTGTTAAACAGTCGCAGTGTTAGTGCAGAAGGACAGGTAGCACCAGGTTCACTCATGTTGAGGTAGCCCACTCTCATCCAGCCTCCTTTACCATCACAGTTACTGCCCTCCATATCACAATAGACAGATATAAGAGAACCATTAGGAGATAGTATTAATAACCTGATTTGGCTGAAATATTTTGTTTGAAGAGGTCTAAACAACTTAAAGTAAACTTTTGACAAGAGGAAGGAAGGTGGTTGGGACAGAGAATAAATTTTACAACATTGTTCTCTATTGTTTTGAACTTCTTTCCACAGTTACTAGGAATACAACAGTACTGTTCATAGAATGTGGGAGGAGGTGGAATTAGTAGACTAGTACAGTCAGCCATTCTAGATGACCTTTTGCAAGTACTGACAGCAACTTGTAGCCAAAACAAGAGGATCATAATATTCATCATTCACTATAGTTATCTCTTTCAAATAGTTTATTTGAAAGGTAGTACACTAAAGAAGTGGCAAAGAAAATCCAAATATACAGACTAACAAATGATATCCATATGCATTATGTAATACACATGTGACAATGACTAGGCAAAAAATATATCAAAAAACAGAATCACTATGACCTCTACTAAGGTTCAAATACTAGAATTTGAACCTTAGTAGTGGTCCTATCTACTACTAGTCTCACTAAGCAGTTTTTAACTCACCTGGTTTGAGAGACAAACCACGTAGTGGTGTCCTCACCGGGTTGTCCCTAATGGGATTTGAGACACTTAGCTCTTTCATCCATTTTATTTGTTGTAGCTGGTTACAGCAACCAGCTATTGGGTAGCACTTTGGAAGGTAACTGAAGAGAGTATCTGTTAACAGCTCGAAACACTCCCTAATGAGTGCCAAAGAAGATCTCGGTTTTGTGGTCGCTGTTGTTTCTAGCAGGTCTCATACTAGTGAGGCTAGATACCATCGTTAGACCAACACAGACATCGCTCTGGGACAGTTCCCTAAGCCTAAACACATGGTGTGATGACTCGGTTTAGAACCAGCTGAGGAAGATCTACTCAACACTATGATTGATTTAGATATCACCTCCTACTCCTCGTTGTAGGTTATGGCCTTCAATCAAAGCAAGACCATGCCTAAGTGAACAATTCATTTTTAGTAATAGAGTACATTCATAGTGATTCTGTTTTTTGATATATTTTTTGCCTAGTCATTGTCACATGTGTATTACATAATGCATATGGATATCATTTGTTAGTCTATATATTTGGATTTTCTTTGCCACTTCTTTAGTGTATTACCTTTCAAATAAACTATTTTAAATAGATAACTATAGTGATTTTCTCCTAAGTTTGGATTTTACTTGAAAAGTGTATAGGGCCAGGTAAAGCTGTGCTGCTCTTGTTAGTATCCACTGTGTGGCATCTTGAGCACCTATTCACTGAGCCTTGTGCTGTGAGCAGGGTCTGGCTTGACAGTCAGTCTTACTGGTATTTCCCGAAAGGGTTGTACAGCACTGTTTCTCAGTATATTGTTTCGTTTCTACCAGAATTCATCATTCAGTTTACACACAGTTCACAAGTGATAGTCCTCATTTCATAAATTTACAAACTCTTTGATTGGTTTATTCTAAGTTTGGTTATACTTACTGATTGTTTATTCTACATTTTTATTGAAAGTTCAGATTATAGTCATATTATACTGTAAGCATGTGAATACATTGTTGTCATTGCTAAATTACTGTTATTTCAAATTGTTGTCTTTAATAAATTAAAGCTAAAATATGTTTTCAGAAGTAATATTGTTTACATTGTTGATAATAATAAATGCCTAATAAATGATTCTTATACATACATACATACTATTTTAAATGTACAGCTCATTCAAGCAAACCCATAAAGCTTTGGAAATTATCAATACATATATAAATAGATTATAGTACATAATGAACCATAATTATATTAGGCATTTGCTGTTGTTGAAGATGTAAACAATATTATTTCCAGCAAACATGTTTTTAAAGATGACAATTTGGAACAACAATAATCTAACAATGCAACAATCCTTTTAGGTAATCTAAATATGTACATTAATTATGTTGTTATGAGAGCTTACGACATATATGACTATATTTTGAACATACAATAAAGCTTAAAAAAAAATTAATCATCTTTAAATTATTACAAAGTGTTACATAACTACATAAGGCATGGCTCTACAGCTATTACAGATGACAGTCTTGTCAGTCTGCAACAACACATTCTATTACACTCTATTCTGGAGAATCAATACTAGGACTCCATTTTACTTTGTTGTGTCTGCTGATAATAATGAAACTATATAATGGTTGCACGGAAGTAATTATTGAGAGGAGGTGCATCCTGTAACGTGTGCATTCCATAGCAACGGTTGCTATCCGCCATGTTGAGAGTCAAGTAGTACAGCATGGGTCGTACGTCCTGTGTACTTGTCTGTAACACTAGAGCTGATTCAGCTGAAAAGAGGGAATAAGCTGTTATAGAATATCTAGGATAATTTCTCATCAGGGAGAGAGTACCAGACTCCTGTCTGAGAAGAGGCACTTAGCTTGGCTAGTTAAATTAATAGAAAAGAGTGGAATCCTGAAAATAGCCGGATCTGTTCTGACCACTTTTTATCAGGTAATAATTATAAGTATTAGTTTGCAGTTGTTGTGAATAATGGAGGGCCACACCCACCATTGTATTTAGTAAATGACCCAGATTGGGCTCCTACTTTAAAACCTGGCAGCTCAACAATTGTATATAGCCCTCAGTCAACAGGTAGTCCTTCAGTACCTTAGCTTTAATATAATATAATTTGTATGGATATATAGAGTGAATCGATGTAACGGTTACAAGGAAGACTAAAAAGGAGAAGGATTACAATGGAAGAAGTAACACAGCCACAGGAAGTAGAAGATATTGAAGAGGAAGACACTGGTATGTTTGCACGTATATTTATTCTGCATCATTTAATGTCTGTTATTTCACTTGGCTCCAAGGAAAGTGTTGGTTCCCAGACTATAGATGTCATAACACAGAGTATTGGCTCCGAGACCGCACGTGTTGTAACAGAAAGTGTTGGCTCCCAGACTAAAAATATAAGATCAACAACAACCATCAGTACCCAGACAGAAATTGTTGAGAAACCAATTACTCCAGAATCTCAAAGATTGTATTTATCACCACAGTTTTTGTAAAGAAATCTCAAATACTACACAGGTAATTTATAAGGTGGTGACTATCAAATAGTTCTACAATTTTTATCAATTAAGGACTGATTGGTGTGTTTTTGAAAGATTGTTAGATTTAGTTAAACCAAATCTATTTGAAGGAACAAAGTTATCAAAATTATACAATGCTTGTTGTTTTCTTTCTGAAGATAAGACAGAATTTTTGCGTTAAAGAGATCGCTCTTCCTTTTGTTGTTTATCCTTCAAAGATTTCTTGTACTTTCACCATGTTTTATATGTAATGTATATTAAAAAAGGATTTTATCAAATGGCCTGATCGCAGCACTCTACAGAAAACCTTGCTGGCATTGTTTTGAATTTCTTTAAGAGATGTGCAATTATCATTGACTGCACTGAAATTTATATTGAAAGACCTTCTGACTTGTTGGCCAGATATCAAGTTTGGAGCAGTCATAAACAACATTCAACTATAAAGTTTCTCATTGGCATCACACCCTAAGGAACTATATTTTTCATCTCTAAATGTGCCGGAGGAAGTATCTCTGACAAGGAGATTTTTGAGTAATCAATTATAATAAATTTCTTGATACCAGATATTATTAATTTATTAGGTTATATTTTTTCCATTTCGAATTATTCACAGGAGACATTGTGTTGGCTGATCAAGGGTTCATGTGCCAAGATCATGTCAGCATAGCTATGGCAGAGGTGAAAACCCCTCCCTTTACAACAGAGAAACAATAATCAGAAAAAGTTGAAATTGACTGGAACAGTGAACTATCACTAGTAAGAATACATGTTGAACAACTTATTGGCATATTAAAACAAAATACCATATTCTACAAAACATTATTCCAATTTTATTAATACTGAGCAAACTTATCATCAAGATGTTTTCACTATTGATAAAATTATCTCTGTATGTTGTGCACTCATTAATTTATGCCCATCTATTGTTTCACAGGATTAAATTAAATTTTGATTATTTTGAATAACTAATTATTGTTTCAGATACTTCTTTTGATGAGATGATTTTGGACATTTACGGCAACTAGGACACTTTCACTTTCCTTTAGGTGGCCTTCTTATTTTTAAGCAATCATTTTCAGAACTTTTCTAACGATTACTTCGACCAACGGCCTTCTGTCTTGCTGATCCGTATTCCTCTGAGATTGTTTACAACATACTAAAAAATCTCCACGTTAAGTTTTTTACTTTTTGAAAAACGGCACTTGACCTCTGCAGCCTGAAAATTCTTTTGTGAGTTTTAAGCTTCTTTTTTTCTTTGACGATGTTCTTGATACTACTGTTGTAAAGTCCACATGTTTTTCTATTCGTTGCTAAACGTTGGTAGCTGCTAATGCTTCGGTTGCCAAGTTATAGCAGTTCAAAAAAACAACCCTGGTAACAGACACACACATACACACACACATTTATGGAAATGTTTTCAAAAGATGACTACATTATTTAGCTACCACATGCTCTTAGTAGAATATGCTGTAACACTATCAACAACAACAGTTAACACCATTAACGTCTATACAACTCTATATAACAATAACTCAATGTATCTGTGGACAACTAATATCATTATCACAACATTTAGTTTATAGTTTATTGGCATTTACCTCTATTGTGTAGTTTACAATGATAGCTTACTATGGAATCCAAAATTCAAAAAATTCACACTCTGACTCGAAGGTCAGCTTTGAATCAACACTCGCGTGGGGACGTCCATCACGTGTCCCTCCCACGCGCTCAAAGAGTTAAGATTCACAGTGTGGTTTCAGTATCCTCACGATCAGTGACTATAGTATATAGCTAATACGACTTTTGTCTTCTTCTTACAATGATCATAGTTTAGTAAACTTGCTTTCAATATGAAAATCGCTTGTGTCACAACACTTTTAGCATTCCTGATCGCACTCTCTGCAAGTCAAAGGTAAGATGAGTTTAACTGCATATTTTATCTGATATTTTATACAGTTGTTACCAGAGTAGAGTATATTATACGACCAGTGCATATACTATCACAGTCTACTCTTCCCAAGGGTATTCATATGGATGCGGCTGGTTTGATTGGAATCGTTGTAGTGCATACAGGTTTGTTATTATTCATTCATATTAGTTCATAGCATGAAGACCTATGTTATATGATATGATGTGTACATGGAACTTGTGGACCACCAAATACTTGTGTCTGTGATAATGGATGGACTGGAAGTAGTTGTGACACAGGTTAGCATAAAATAGTAGCATAGAATCTAATTTAGCGTTAGGTTGTTTTATAACACAAAAGAATAGATGATAAATAAGTGTAAATTATATGAGGGTTCTTACATTTTAATAAATTCAAGACTATATGATTAAAAGATGTCTATTTTGCTTTTAAACTACATCCAAAAAGATATGAGAACAGATATATGCATATAGAATGCCCTTTTTTAATCTTTGAAGCTCTGTGAATTAATCTTATACTATTTCAATAACCATTAAATCAATGTCAATGTTAGCTAACATTAACTAAACTCCATAATTTTTACTTGGTCTCACACTTCAAGAAGTGGTTCTTTATGGGAGGGGCTAACTACATGAGAGTACAGTTTTCATCTTTGAAAAAGTGTGCATTATTTCTTTAAAAAAGAAGCTGTTTGTTGGAGTCATGTGACCTACATTATCTTTTATACTTCATGTAATAACAAGAATTGCTCTGCATTAGTAAGTAGGAATCTGGGAACAAGGCTTAAGGAAAAGGGATAAAGGGTAAATAATTGACTACACGTTTGCAACCTGTTCGACTCAAAGGAAAATATGTTAATGCAAGTTGGGGACTAATATAAACTATATGCTATGATATCACTTCTTGTTGTGCATATGTGCTTTACCAGAGAGATTCACTAGACATAGTGAGTAAATAGTTAATTTACATTTGTTTCAAGTAATATAGCTTTAAAATATGCTTTCTAACATGTTGTATATGTATCTTTAGTTTGCATAGGTCATGTCTGACCTTCCAACAATTATTTGCTCTCAAATTGACAATTTGTAATTGAAGGGCTTACTATTGGGAGCTTCAGTTATTTACTAATTAACCCTCACTAGAGGAAAGGAGGGTTGAATTTAAGCTATGTCTTCTGTACATAATCTGATATATTCCATCCTGATATTGTAACTTCCTGTAACTATCCATCTTACCTTACTTAAACTACTCAATCTCACTCTATTATTCTGAATCAACATTTTGCCTGTACAACTCATAATTTGAATAATTTGCCCCTTTCACTATATCTCTTTGAAATGTTTTACCTTATGAACTCACCAAAGCTCCATTAATTAGCTTTTTAAAATGTAATTAGTACATAGATATTTCCCCTAAACAAAATTTGACATGTTACCTCATCAAGTTGAGAAAATATTTCAGTAGCCTTACAAATTGTTTATTTTAATTGTTTACTTAGCTCTATACACTATCATGCTATATATGGAATACAGACAGCTGTGCTATATCATAAACAATATATATAAGATATCATTTCATAGTGGTTTATGTGTCAATCAATTTGCTGACTCACAGCATCAATTGGAAGTCTACATATGTGACATAATTAACAATAAGAAACAACTGTCAAAATGTTTATATACACTGGTTTATAAACAGTTCATTATTAAAAACAATGTTTACAAAGTTTTGTATTTTAAATAATTCAATACTAGTTGTCTATTAGGCTAACTGGTATCATTTGCAAAAGTATTATTAAAAACAATACATATATAATTATATATATATATATATATATATATATATATATATATATATATATATATATGTATGTATGCATGTGTGTATAATAAAATTATAATGATTCATCTTTGCCTGCAAGTAGTTCTCATCTATGCTTCTGTACAGGTATATCTTTGTTACAAAACCTGCCAATATTAATATAATGCAAAGTAAGCAATTTATCAATGGGTGTGGTGTTGGAAAACGAATTGGTTGACTGTGATTGTGCAGTTCTTGTTATGGAGGTTAGCTACATATCTTCAATTGCTTTTACAGACTATACAACTTCCATCTGTGTGATGATGCATTGCTTTCTTGATACTTCACATAGATGGATGGAAAAAGAATACTGTGGACATTCCGTCCGACTTCTTCCTTCTTTGTCCTGCTGTTTGTGCCAACAAATATTTTTTGTAAAATTTGTTTGCATTTTAGAAGCACTTTTACTAATCAATGGAGTGAGCGTATCGTAGATCATCACTGGGCGTGGCTTCAATAAATTAACTAGTAGTTATAATTGAACTGGGACTTTGCTGCCAATTCAAAAGATTTCTACTATCCTTGCCAATTTCTTCACTAACAAACGAAAGTAATATTTTCATAAATAATTAAGAAAATTAATAAAAATACAAAATATTAATTAGAAACTAAGAATTCCATACAAAAATGTGTAAAGCCAGGCAAAATCAGCAGCTATTACAATGTAAAACATACGTAAATAGCTATATAATTTTGAAATTAAATCAATCTGCAACTGCTCAAATTATTTTCTAATGTTGACCATTTTTGTCCCATGTTGGTTGTGCCCTTATTAATTTGTAATCTTTAGAGCCAAGGGTTGCTGTTGCTAAAATTGATAATAGTTTTCCTAGAGACAATTGGAAGTCCTTTCAAGAGGTAACTGCATTATACAGTTACCACAAACTGTCATATAAATACTAAAGCAGCACTATATATGAGTTTAACTTAATACAATTAACAATAATGCAATTTAATCACAATAATTCATTGTATACGTAAACATGTTAAAATAAAGATTTTAGTATAGTGGTACCCAATCTTAGTGAGGTGTGTTGACATTGATACTTGATAAAAAAAATTGAAAAAAAATAATTAAGTTTACAAACATAGGCAAACTATAATTTAGCTGAACAATTGCCACTAAATTATGTGAGTGAGTTTGTAGAATTAACTAAGCTGGTAATTACGTAACAATACAATTATTAACAGAATCTATTATAATGTAAAAGCCATTCCTCCAAAATTTTGATTGTTACTTATTATATTAAATTTCAAATAAAACTTTTCCATTGAAAGATATCAATGAGTGTAGCAGTGGAGAAAGTAATAATTGTCATGAAAATGCCACCTGTACAAATACAAATGGTAGCTTTACATGTCAATGTCAAAATGGATATACAGGAAATGGAATAACATGTAATGGTAAGTGACTTAATAACTCTATTGAAAACTAATCCTTTTCACTAGATATCAATGAATGTAGCAGTGGAGAAAGCAATAATTGTCATGAAAATGCCATCTGTACAAACACAAATGGTAGCTTTACATGTCAATGTCAAAATGGATATACAGGAAATGGAACAACATGTAATGGTAAGTGACTTAATAACTCTATTGAAAACTATCCTTTTCACTAGATATCAATGAATGTAGCAGTAAAGAAAGCAATAATTGTCATGAAAATGCCATCTGTACAAACACAAATGGTAGCTTTACATGTCAATGTCAAAATGGATATACAGGAAATGGAACAACATGTAATGGTAAGTGGCAATACAATGCAATATTATCAAATTCCAGGTATGAAATTTTCTTTATTTACTATTGTTAATTCACAATTAAAATGCACAATTGTTTTCATAGATATAAATGAATGTGTAATGGAAGATATTCAATGTGATTCTGATACTGTCTGTGCTAATGAAAACGGAAATTATAGTTGTGAAGGTAATTGATTTTGTAGTAATATTTAAGTGGCAATACAACTACAATATAGGTCCAACTCTTTATTTACCATTTTTGGATTTTGGTTCATCTAATAGTTATAGAGTAAATGATAGCTCTCAGTTTGTTTTATTCCCATCACCATTACAATTTGGAAATATGACCTATTCTGCAGCATATGTAAGCATTACATGAACAGACATTTGATATTATAGTATCACATATTATTTTAATAATATTCTAGGTTAATAAGAATGGGCTAATAAGCTTTGATCAAAACTACACCTATCATATGCTACAATCATTCCCAATACCTGCTAAAGTAATTGCTCCATATTGGAGCATAAACACTGCTGGTGAACTTAGCTACACTATCATCAAAACTGATATCAATGAACTAACTGAACCTATTAACATAGTCAATAATTACTTAGCATATAACTTCAGTATCAACTTTAAAGCAGACTGGATACTAATGGCTCAATGGATGGATATAAACACAAGCAATGAAGTATGTGTGATTGATACATTATATTTTAATAATTGTTGCTTTATGGCTACAGACTAATAGCAGTGCCTTTCAAGCTGTATTGGCATCTCAAGGAAACAAGACATATGCTATTTTTACATTCAAATGTGGTCTATTTGATTGGAATGGAACTAATGCTATTATAGGGTTTAGTGCTAGTAACACTGTTTTTGCTAACTTTCCATTATCAAGACTGGTTGAGGCAAATATTGACTGCCTTAATTCACCAACTTCAAATTGGAGCAATATTGCATATGAAATAGGTTGAGTTAGATTATATTAATTTATAACTGATCTTACTCCCCATGTAGGCTGTCACTACATCAGTAATGATTGTGGACCTGGGAAAGAGCTAAATACTGAGTGCAATGGTTGCATTCTAACTAATATCTGTTTAAAAGACCGTCCTTGTAGAAATGGTGGAAGATGCATTATAGGATCTGTTCCCAATAAATACACTTGTGATTGTAGTAATACTGGATATATTGGGAAAATATGTGATTTTCTAAGTCATGGAGTGTTTCCTAGTATGACAAATTACAGTACAATATTACAACAATGTCAACGATCACTATATGAACAGTACTGCTGTAATGTCTATAATCTAGGGAAAATATTCTCAATAATACAGAGTGGAAGAAAGAAAATTGTCATTTGTCCATCAGTACTTCCCATTTCTTGTGAAAGTAAGTCTTCAGTTTAACTTTTCTGAAATGAGCATTTTTAATAGAATACAGAGATCAAAATTGTAAGACCTGGTATGAGTCAGGTTATACTATCAGTGATGTATATCTAATCAATCCTGATGGAGGGATTCCATTTGAGGTACTTCCTTACTTAGATAGATAAATGGATAACTAGCTATAATTATACAGATAAATAATTGGCTAAGGATGAATAGATAAATGATGAATAATTAATTTTTAATCATTATTTATAGGTCTATTGTGACATGGAGACTGATGGTGGTGGTTGGTCTGTTATTCAACGAAGAATAGATGGCTCCATTGACTTCTATCGCAACTGGACAGATTATACTGAAGGTTTTGGCAACCTTTCAGGAGAATTTTGACTCAAATCTAAATGGACTTTACATCAGAAGAGATAGTGACAATCATAAAGGAATTATTTGGAAACACTGGAGAGGGTCTACTTCTTTAAAGTTCTCAGAGATGAAGTTTCGTCACTCTTAAATGAATGTGAACTTGCTAACATTAATTGTATGTACTTATTACACATTTTGTTATAATTTTCATTGCCAAAATCATGCAACTATACATTTAGATAACATAATATAACTGATCTTACACATTTATATGATTACAGGATTAAACTAATTATCCAATGCCTGCCCACTACGATCATCTATTTCATAAAAGACAAAATGCATATAAAAATGCAATAGTCGAAATACATATGTGTACGGATTTAGTTTAATATTCTACCATAGAATGTGCACCATTGCACAGTAAAATAAATCCACCAGCATCTGATGAAGGACCAAAATATTTATTTTTTTATTAAACTAACAAAATTTACTAATGCAAATGTACACTAAATGCCTGACAGCATGAAAACATGTAATGTTCTTAGTTATTAATACTTATTTGCAGATTCAAATCAATGGAAACTAATACAATTAATTAAACAGACAGTGGGTATGTTGTCACATTTGTGTTACCTCATGCACTGTTTATCTATAGACATGATGATGATGTTCAAATGAAAGTTTGTGACTCCTACAGTCAAAATTAGTCTAAACCAACTTATGATATTTTGATATCATTAGTAGATACTAGTGGATATGAGTATGTTGTTAATAATTATATTTAGTTTATACAAAGTTGTTGTAGTTGTTGTAGTTAATGCATATAAACATACATTAACTATGATGGTATCTATATACTAATGATATCAAAGTATCATCAATTGGTTAAGACTGATGTATACTGTAGGACTCACAGACTTTTGTTTCAATAACTTATTGAGTCTATGGATTTAACTGTGCATAATTTAACACAAGGTAACACAAATGTGACAACTTTCCCACTGTCTGTTAATTGATTATAAAAGAATATAAAATGTTCATACGTAAAAACATCACATACTGTCTGATATATAATAATAGCAGTATAATGATGATGAAACAACCTATCACTACAACCAGCAGTACATACACTTGTACACCCAGTCCAAAAAAAATTACTTCTAAGTCACTAACTAACAGTTAAATCCACTACTAGCAAGACTATCCATACTTTCACATTCATATTTTTGAAGAATAGGACAGGAAACACATAAAATTAGTTGAATATTTCTTCGAGTTGAATGCAGTTCAGGACGAATATTACCCAAAGTGTAGTAAAACATGTAATCAGTTACTTATAAGCAAATAACACATTTACCTAGTTTATGAGAATCTAGGGGATTACATACCTCAATTTCATCAAAGTATGCTAATAGCTGAAAGGTATCTACATGCTTCTGGTATAATGGATGACTTCTGAATAGATCACCATTGCACACATCACCAATCATGCCATCAGAACGTTCATGAGCTATCACAACCTACACAATCCACATGCATGGAACAAGAAAGGGAATTGACTATAAAGGTCTACCTCATTCAACAATTCTTGGTAGGATTTATGGCCTTCCAAAAGTGATATATACCAATATGTATTGGCTTTGTCGTAAAAATGTCTCTCTATCCCTGTCCTAGCTGAAAATAAGGTTGCACCTAATACCTTTTTTGAGGTTCCTGAAGTATGAAAAGACATAAAAGATTTTAATTACTAATGGTCAAACATTTAAAACAGGTTTTTATTGGTGAGAATTTCTTATATATCTATACATATGTAATTACTTCTTGGCAAGGTGAAGAAATGGATGAGGAGGCTCTAGTGTATTCATTCACTACTTGATCAGGTCCAGATTGCTTGAAGGGCCTTGTCCCTATGTATGTGAAAAGAATAAAGGTATATATGGCTATCAAAAGACAACTTGAAGTATGTTCTTTTGTTATTGTACACTGAGAACCTATCCACTACAGGATGAGGAAAAATGGAAGCAATAAAATCCTTGTGACATCCCTTTAAGTCCCATTGGATCTCCAAAAAGCTTTAGCCATGAAGTAGTAATTTAAATTATGTGGTATTATCATTAATCCTTACTACATATATGTCTACATGAGGGAGGTAGCTGTGAATATTCCATTTTATTATATTCAGTGTACATATGTGAAATTGACTACATTTTTGATCTTTATGCAAGTATGTACAAAAACCATCAATGTCCCATTATAAATTTGTTGCCACTTCCCTTATCAACAACACAAATTTCTGAAAGAACCTTTGAGTCACATATAACTGTATCAAAATGTTTTTGATATGTATAGTACTCCTTTTTCTATTCTTCACCTAACTATAACAGGAGTGATGAACCCAGTTTATTTACACTCGATGTCAAAATACAAATTGTGGGCAGCCAGCCATCAGCTACCTCAGTGCCATCCAAAGAAACCCAAAAGTGATAACAATGAAAAAATGCTGATACTTCCATTTGGAGAGGGGGAAAATGAAGTATCACAAGAAAGAAACAAAATGTTGTTGCAGCAATAACTTGTAATGCAACCAAAGGTTGACTTAACACCATTGATTGACCATATTTTTCACAGACAACAGTGGATTTTGAATGAAACCATGCCAGTAAAGGAAATAATATCAGAGTATCCCCACCTTTCTTAGCCTTTTTATGTGAGTAATATATCATAATGTGTGGTCAATTACGTAATGAAGTAATGATAATGATATTTTGTGAACATAGACAACCGAAGAGTGAGAGGACAGTGCAGTATGATCAAGAGTGGTTTTGTGATGTATCAGTCAGTAGAAGGTAGAACAAATATGGCAACTTGACCACTGTCAATTTGATTGATTGTATTAGTCACCAATGATGAGTCTGCAAAAATAAAAATGTTGATAACTAAAAACATTGCATTAGTATAATGATGGTGAAACAACCTACCACTATAATCATCAGTACATCAACTAGTACACCCAGTCCAATAATGATACTAATGCTAGAGAAAATGCTAGAGAAAAAGTTTGTAGATTAATATTAACATAGTGATTAATCATGATATTCTAAAAACAATTAATAGTAGTACATAGTGTTGGATGAGGAGATATTGTTGACACAATTGTTGTGGATGGTAGTATCTAACTATAGAAGTCACTGGAAAAAGTAAAAAGGCACAGTATATTGATTACTTAAAGTAAATATTTATTGCTTGTAACTCAATTAATGTTTGATTAGAAATTACTTCCATTGAAAATACTTGTTGTATGTAGCTCAACTAGAGTTCGATTAGCAATTACTGTCTACAGTCCATAACCATTAACAATATAATTGCATACACCAAACAGATAACAGGTGTTATCTATCCAATCACTTATATTTTCACTTGTACTACTTGTATTAGTTTTTATGATTAGACTATAAACTCATCACTAGGAGAACAACCACCATTAGACTGATGAGTAGTGAACTCTATCTCATATATGATCTTGGGGTTATCTACAGGCATATAACTAGATACATCCATGAGATAACAGCCCATGCAGTAGACACTAAACAAGATATTGTGTCAATCTGAACTTTAAGAGGCAATGTTTTATGTAAGAAATATAATAATTCATACCAGTTCCAATATGTACTTCAACAGGATCACTGAAGGGACCTCTTCCGATAGAGTTTATACTAGCTACATTTGTGTTATATACATTAACAAATACAAGATTATTCACAATGACATATCTCTCAGTACAGGGGAGATTGTATGTCATACCATTGTTACTAATGACCACAATATACTCAACAATTCTACCATTAGGTAGAGGACTCTCAACCTCTTCCATGTGATTTTGTTTAATGTCAAATTAATTGACAAAAATGATCAACTTCAGTGATTCCATAAGTTCTAAAGTTGTATTAACTTTCTATTAAAACAAAAAAAGAATTATGTACCTGATGTTGAGTCTGTTTAAACTAATATCATCATTCAACTAGACTCTCCTAGTAACTTACCAGCTTTCAATGTGATCATATAATTCATTCCACTGGACGATTTACATAATGTATACCTGAATATTGTAGTGGACAGAGAGGAGTAACAGACACCAATATCACATTAACTGATGGTAAATCAGGAAAAGATGGGTTTGGAAAAATGTTGTATATGTTATATAGATACCATCTTCATTATTGGAACCAGTCCAGTTCACTGTAATTGCAATGGTAGAGATATTAGTCACTGAGAGACTAGATACTGATGTAAGATATATAGACAACAAAATAACATCAGATTGTGTGCATGCCTACAAATATGATTTCACAATTAAACATTTACAATAATTGTGTGCTATTAATTGAAGGAAAATCATTATTATGAGTACACTCTGATGTCATAGTATGTTAGTCTATTGGCATCTTCTGCAGTAGATAATATCTTGTTGGCACATACTCCAGTAGTGGAGTTGATAACAGAAACATATTCATTAGTCTGTGATTATATAGTCCTGTTAACTTTGATACTAAAGTCTCATTTAAAATATATGTTATCATATTAAATGGGGGACTATGGAAACTAGATAAAGGTAAACCTTGATAAAATGAACAAGTAAATTCACATACTTAGTAATACCAGTGTCACTGTAGTTCACTCCTTTATACAATGCTAATATATATATATAATATATTGGTTGTTGTAAAGCAGTGCTAAATGTTTGAAATACACAAGCAAATATTGACAATTTAGCATTGTAAAAATGATTGGTGGTTTTAACCAATACATGGTTATATGGTTGCATGTAGAAAACTCTGATATTAACTGAAAGTAAACATAACACTGTTTAACATCATAGTGGTTATTATATAGTACATTTCTCCTATAAGTTGTCTCTGATGTTAAGTATACTTGGACATTATGACAGTACAGCTATATATAACAAGAGTCTGGTAACACAACAATTACATGTCAATACCTACTATGTGTAAATGTCACTGAATGGAAATAGAAAGATCATCACAAATTAATAAGCTAAAACAATAACAATATACCAGACTGCTTTGGAGAGCAACATATCTTTTACATATACATCTTTGATGTACATAAACCACTTTTAGTCATTGACATGCCCCAAAGTAACAGAACATAATGGAAGGATCCGGATATATTAGTATTGTATTGTTGTATAAATAGAGATCAGAAGCAATTAAAGAAAATATTGAGTTGTATTTTATTCCATTCATTCTCCATTAAATATCAGTAGTAGCATTGACAGTAGTTGTAATACAATCAATATGATATTGTTCCTCTGCAGAACTTACCAGGCCTCACATTTTTAACATTAAACCCCGCCTCATCTAATTCGTTGCCACAGTAACCACTGCTAGTAAACAGTAATGGCTTCTTTTCTTCTTTAGTTAGTCTGTGTATTGTAGTTTTGCATTGCAAAATTATAATAATTGGGTGGCAAAATAATGTTAATTTGTTTTAATGTACATAGGTATGTTCCTGTGGTTCTTTTTTTAATAAGTTTATAGTACAATTGTTTAGCTTTTCCTGTTCCACACTTCCACTATTTCTTACAAATTATATTGATGCTACATCAAATACTATCAAGAATACAAGCATATACACAAACAATTATGTAATTGATTAACCCACTTGTATAGATGACCATATACTTTTTGCATTACCAGTTTAGCCATTACTATTTCAAATTAATATTTATATGATATAAAGTTATTCAGTCATAGTAAAAGATAAATTTATTGTAAAAAGTGAACATGTATTCATATAGTAAGTTAAAAATTTTTGAATTTTATAATATTATTGGCAGATAATGAAATATTAACAACAAATAATATCTATGTATTAAGTATCAAGTGTATACATAATTATATCTGTATACATTTTAACCACAAACATAAAAATTATTAGATATAAAGTTCAATAATATCCAATGAAGTATCTTCATCAGGATAAACTTGATTTGGATTTGGTTTATATCCAGGTGCTACAGTATTATCACTATTACATGGACAACAATAAAATGGGTAGGGTACATTATCAGAAGTTAAACCACCAGCATATGTCCAAATATGTTTACGTGGACTACTAACATATGTAATAGAAATACCATTAACATAACAGGAGTCAATATTAGTACCATAAAATCCATCAGGAAATCTATATTGGTATCCTTTTATTCGACCACACATCTTACTATAATGGATTCCTTGAGTAGAGAAGAAGGTATGACTAAACACACCAGAGTTAGGAAGACCACATACATCATGATCAATGCCATTATATTGTCATTGTGTCAAACCAGAAGGACAGGTAGCATTAGGTTCACTCATGTTAAGGTAGCCCACTCTCATCCAACCTCCTTTACCATCACAGTCACTAACCACCAAATCACAGTAGATCGATATCAAACAACCATTTGGAGTTCGTAGTGTGCAATAGTCTGATGGTGCAGAGCTGTATTTGAGAAAAATCTGAGAACAACTAGACAAAGAGAGACCATTGATATGCTCCACTACAGTATACTGCAATATTTGACAATGAAAAGACTATTTGAAGAACGTACTTTGTAGTAATTTGATGGAGCAGAATTGTTTGCTATAAAGACCTGAGAGCAGTTAGAGTTAAATGTATTTATAATCATAGATATCTCTTTCAACTGCCTTAATAGTTCAGCAGTAGTTATACTATTGTAATGACATTTGTCAGATATATCAACATATTGCAGGGAATATATATATATTAGTAGAGTATTGTCATAAATAAGGAGATCAGAATCAATTAATAATTACATTAACTTGTACTTTATCATTCCAATCACTATCCAGTAAAACTGCAGAACATACCAGGCCTACATATTTAACAGTATGCCCGCCTCTCTAACTTGTTGCCATAGCAACCGTATTTTTTAAAAAATATTGACTTCTTTGTTCTTCAGTTTGTTGTCTGTGTATTGTAGTATCATGGTTTCATATAGGGAGCAGGGGCACTTCCCCCTTGAAATCTTTTTTCCCCATATTGCAAAATTATAATAATTCAGTGGCAAAATAATGTTAATTTTAATTTAAACATATGTGGATATGTTCTTGTGGCTCTATTTAAATAAGTTTAAAGTACAATTCTTCTACATTTCCTGTTCCATAACTTCTTCCAAATTGTTTTATGTGACCTTTTCTGGAGATTCAATTGCTGTTTTCATTAATTTAGACAGACTGAATTTGATCATTTCATTTGTAAGGTAATTTTAATCAATTTCATTTTAGAAAAGCTTTGTTCAGCTGATGGTATAGAGACAAGAATTGATTATTAAGCAATTAGTAGCTATTTTATGGAGATTAGGCAGTAAGGCTTTAAGAGTGTCCTTGATACTCACCTGCATTTGCATGTTCTCTTTTGGCTGGTAGGATAGAAGTTGCTGACATGCTTTCAATATTCATTTCACAAGTTAAGTTTGACTCCCATGCAGAGTATCGGACGTGGCACATCCCTCTCCTGTATGTTACAGCCACATAGTACATATTGCCCCCTCCATCCCTTTTTATATTACAGATTTAGAATTTTGCCCTCCCCCCTGGAGCTAACTTCCAAATGAAACCCTGAGTGTGTTACAGTACATTGAATACAGCAAACAAGGAACACTGTCTTGATAGTCTTCATAGTATGAATGAACACATGATTGTAAATGGTCTACATTATGGAGGATATATGTACATATGAAAAACGACTGTTTGCATATGTACCACTAGACACCCTCTCAATAAATTAATACAAAACAAGTGATGGTACATTTTGTATCTTAGTAATAAGCAACAATTAGTCACTGCAACCATATGTACCACTAATTTATGTCACTAATGTCATTAAATGTCTCTAATATCACTAGCTCAATTCATGTCACTAATATCACTACCATCACTACAGAGTCTTATGTCACTAATATTCATGTAGCTACTGTCACTAGTGTCATTCTTGTCACTAATAGCACCATTGTCACTAGTCTCCTGTTTCTACTGTCATTCTTATCACTACTGTTAATGGCATCTCCATTGTTACTAGTGCCATTTATGTCAGTAATATCACTGCCATCACTACAGTCTCCTGTCTCCTCTATGTTGCTACTGTCAATACTGCCTCTATACAATCAGTATTGTCACTTCAATCTCCTATCTCCACTGTCATTATTGTCACTTCTGTCACTAGTGTCTCCAATTTCATTGAAATCGAATTGGTTTTGTTTCCTCTTAATAAGAAGCTCTAGCAGCTTTCCCCTTTGAGATCTTTTAATGACTTGTTCAGTTGCTTTGTCCAAAAAAAATTATCAATATACTTCTTTGAAGATATGATTTCATCTATTAATTGCAAGAACTAAGCTTGAGTTATTGGATCATTAGTCACTGGAGGATTAGTAGATGCATTCTCTCCCTGGACTATAATCCAGAACAAAAACTAAAAGTAAATGCTTCAATGTGTATGTACACTACTACACTTTAATAACCATATATCCTTTAATATCCTTGGTATATACTGACTAGACTAAAGCTATATGTACCATGTTCAAGTCTTCCAAAATTTCTTTCATTGTGTCTAATGTAGTCTGTGCAGGTGTGGCGAAGCCCCATTGTGTAATTAATGTCACCATTAGTAGATATAGCATAGGTGCTATAATGATGTCCATATTTAATCGTTCCATCTGTCATTAATACATTTCCAGGTGAGCTTGCAGAAAATTTCTCTACTAGCTGAGCTTGAGCAATGGTTAAAGATTCTATAATCATTTGACACAGGAGAGCATGGCTTGGAAGTTTCTCAACCTCTTTATTCACAAAGTTTCTTAAAACAGAAAAAATTATTGGATGTACTTTCTCAACTCCAACATTAAGTACTAAAAGTTCATAACAACAAGCTCTTATTTCATCAATGTATCTTCCTTTTGTCTACGTGGTAATTTTGTCAGTGTCAAGTGCATTTTCAATTCTTTCTCTCATTTCATCATTCTCTTCATCAGTTGTCAAAAGATGTTCATGTAAAGATTTAAGTTCACTTCATAGTCTTTTGTTACTATACTTGGTATCACTGCTCTTGACTTCCAGTATTGTACATGATATCAAAACGTATCGAGTTCACATCAATGAGTTTGCTTCACATCTTTAAGACTTATTTCACAAATTTGTATTTCTTCTTTTTGCTCTTCAATTGTTTCTTCCCTTTTGTGATACAATTTCTTCTTTGTAGAAAAAATTTTTCTTTTTGTAGCTTTGTATTTAATGAGGATAGTTTTGTGACCTGTAGACAAAGTTTAAAGTTCACATTTTAATGGTAACTAGCTCACAAGATGGATTTCTAATAGGTTTCAGTAGTAATAACCTGCTCTTTTTCTCTCCTTTAGGTAATTTTTAAGCCTACTCATTTTTGAGTTCAGTCACTCAAAACTTTGTTAAATTGATTGATTTGTTGGTGTTCTACTATCTGGCCAGTGACTTTTATACAATTGAGCTAGCTATTTACAAACAATTTGGTATGTGGATGTACTATTTCTCTCCTTGAAATCCTTGAATTGATTAGTAGCACATCAATCTCTGGAAGAATATCTAGTGACCCTTTATGGACTTCTAGTAGATGTTTTGTAGTGATACCAAGTTTACTGGAGTACTGAAGAGACATTGCTAAATAATTACGGGTAGCCTCTGGGAACTTTTCGATTATACCTGTTGTCTCGCTCTCAGTGTGTTTTTATCAACAACAGCCTTTCTGACAAACTTCCTGTTATCTCTGGAGTTCCTCAGAGCAGCATCTTAGGCCCCATCCTATTCATCATTTACATTAATGACTTGCCATCTACCGCTTCCTCTTCAATTATTCTTATGTTTGCTGATGACACAAAATGTTACAGACCTATCGGTTGCCCAAATGACTGCTTGCTTCTTCAGTGAGACCTTGACTCCATCTCAGAGTGGAGTGTAGCATGGAATTTGTCCTTTAACTCCACTAAATGTGCTGCTCTCCACTTCTCTCGTTCTCCACTTTCTTCCTCTTTTACCTATTATTTGAATGGTGATTCAATTTCTGACATGGTATGTCACTGTGATCTAGGTGTTATAATGTCCAAGGATCTGTCCTGGAGTAATCACTATGACTACATATCTGCCAAAGCATATAAGACCCTTGGCCTCATTCGTCGTCCATTCCATCATACCAGCTCTATCCCTACCAAAGGGCTCTTTACATGTTTATTATTAGACCACAGATTCTCTATGGCTCTCAAATCTGGCATCCCCATCTGATAAAGGACATTACCAAAACTGAGAATATTCAGAGGCGTGCTTCTAAATTTATCTTAAATGACTTTCTCTCTGACTACAAGTCTCGCCTCACTTCTCTTCACATACTGCCTCTCATGCTTCCATGGAATTAAATGACATAATCTTAATGGTTGGATGTCTCCAGTCTTCTCATTGCTGTATCAATATTCATAGTCTTATTTCTTTTAGCTCCTCTGACACTAGATCTCCCAGCTTCCATAAAATGATTCATTCCATTTCCTCTACTAATCACTCCTGCCATTTCTTCTTTAATCGAATTCCAAGACTGTGGAATGCCCTTCTCCCAATTGATCTAGACTTGTCTATTAACACTATCAAGAAACAGCTAACAAATTCTTTTGGTCCTATTTTACCAGCAAGTTTGACCCCTCTAATCCCTGCTCATTCTATTTTGTTTGCCCATGCAGCAAATGTTCTCTTTGTTCCCTTCCCTCATAATTCACTAAATCACTTTAATCAACCACATCACTTAAGCTATTAGTAGCACTTACTAATAGACCCTCAGTTCAATAGCCTTCATACTTCTATCACTTACCATTCATCTCATTTTTATAATACCATTATTGTTCTGTAAAACAATAATAATAATAATAATAATTATATAAGATAGAAATTATTTTTATTATTGTGAGTATGAAGGATGTATTATAATTAAATTTCTTTATATTGCTCGGTTACAGCATCATACATTGAAACAATGAATTACAAAGTTATCTAATCAATTAAGTTTGCCAATGGAAAACTGTTAGTAGAAGCTTCAGAGGCAATCACTACACCTAATAAAAACTTGATTTGGAAAAGGACTGAAATACATAACCCTCGGCACAGTAGTAGATGAAATACACTGAATGATGATTGTCATACTGCCATGTGCACTACAAGAGAACTTACCAAACAACTTAATACAAAGATATGACAATTGACAAGGTAAGAAAATAACCATGATATTAGAAAAAAAGCAATAATAAGAGATCAAAGCCCAGTATGGCAGCTGTATGCATGCATAAGTAGGTTATAATAAGACTGTAGGCAATAAAAATTAATGTAAATAATTACATTTTTAATATAAAATGACCTTTTTGTAAGCTAGAGAATACTCAATTCATACATGATAATAGCGAGGTCACTTATAATTTACTATACCGATAATTAATGCTTACACTGCATGACTTAAGCAGCATATTTACTACATACGATTTAGCATTCTACAGTGAATTGCTCGTGCATTTTAAAAGCGTAAAGTAGCTTTAATATGATCAACAAAAAGGTTATATGAGTTTTTAGTTAATTGTAATACTTTTGAGCTTGAAAATGCTGAGTTGAGTGTACAATTTGCAGATAATAAGGGATACGAAATCACTATAGTAAAAACTGATATCATAATGAAATTCAGCATATTTACTAACCTAAGAACCAGTCAACTGCCTTCTATATATTGACACAAGAAATATTGGTCTTGCACTATTAGAGAAATCACTTTTTGTGCCGTTATTCTATTAAAGCGAATGGAGAGGAAAAATTGGAAAATGTTGGCTTTCTGACGTAGTTACAAAAATAGAGGCAGTACTCACTCATTCCATAAAAGGTCCAGTTTTAAAATAGCTGCAGTTGATTCGTCGTGCTAGCTGTGGTGGGAAGTAATAAAAAGGTATTGATATTTTACCTTATGTATGTTGTGTATTGTGACAGAATGTGTCACACTCTCAAGTGTAAATTGTTGTTGGTTGAACACAAAGTCGAAGAGTTAGTCCTTTACGTCACACCCATTCTGAGGACAAAAGAGTCTGTTTGTACAAAATAAATTGAAAAAAATTATACAGACAAGGATTTCTTAGTCCCAATGAGATCTGAAATAATGTCCCACCCTCAATACATGATATATGTCTAAAAATGGAGTTTGGATGATTGAAAAGTGTTCCTTTGTGCCTTTTAATAACTAGTCATCTTAAGACAAAAGAAATATAAGCAGTTGTGTTATTTTTCAATAAAAAGTCAATCCTCTATTAAAATATGACAAATTAGTGATATATTGTCTAATAACATAATCTAGTTTGTAATAATATATCTGTGTGTGCTTAATTGGATGGCTTCATCCACATAAACATTTAACCAAATCCTTCTAAGAATGTGTGTATGATATATTAGATTACACAAAACTAGCTAGTCCAAATAACACTACCCTTATGTGTTGTAACAAGAAGGTTAGGTATAAACAGTATACATGTGTCACTTTGAATTGCAATGAATGCTTCAGCTTCACTGAGTATTTAAGAGGTGTGTCCTGGGCTCAGTATATTCAAAATGAAAGTGGCCTCACAGTACTAGCAATAACACTAGTAGTGTTTTTCAGCACAACAAAACCTTTTTAACAAAACATGGTTCTCATTATTCTTCCCTTCAATACTCCTGCGTGTGGACCTGATTTATATCTATAATAATATAGTTACCACTCCTAACTGTCTAGCCTTTTACCTGGACACTACAAATTGAAGGATCCCTTACCACTAGACCACCTTGTATGTATATGTCTATTAATAACTGGATATTAACATTAATATGGAAGTTAAAAAGCAAGGCTATAATTATTGTATACAAAGAACAAGATTATTCATGTCATAATTATAGTAATTACTCTAAATGTAATGATTATTTTGTTACTAACTACTAATATTAATGAGGTTAGTTACTATAGTAACTAAATATAAGTAGTCTATAAGAATATGTGATCATCAAATGTAACCATAAATATGAAAATGGTACCTAATGCTCAGACCTAATGTGTATAATTGGTTGCTATGCAGCCATCTTGAACAGAAAGGTAAAGCAAATTCAATACGTGAGAAGCTCAGTGAGTAGTCTTTAAGATTATTAAATTTTATATACTTATACTGCTACATTGGATGCATGCACATGTTTGAAATTAGTTTCCATGTAAGGTACCATTTTATAGTCACAAATATTTTAATTAAATTATATTATGTATACATTTTAAATTAGTTAATGATAAATTTGTATCTTTTAGGTAATTGAATTGGTACTTTCAGATACGTGAGGCCTGCCCTGATACTTGTTAACAAGTCAGATGACTCCTGACTACACTGTGAAGTGGTACTAAGATATTATATTTATATCAAAATGGCAGCAGGTAAATGATCATTATAATTGTAGACAGTAACAAAAATAGCTGTCCATGTATCACTAGTTGATTAGTCCCTCTATAATATTCAATGGCCACTTTATTTATTAATTATTGTTTGACACAGAAGTTATAATATATATTGTATTTATAGACTAATCACAGCTCAATGTACTGTAAGTAGTAAATTTGTTAGATCTGTGTCAGTGAAGTCATTGAATGATAAACAGTAAATGTTATTAACAGTAGAAGAATAGTAGTACATTTAGATGTCATAATCAATTATCTAAGTAGGATTAGAATTTTATATTCCATTTTTATTGCATGTAAAATTAATTAGAGTATTAGTAAATTATTATTGTTTCATTTGTTAACACTACATACATTTAAAATGATAATTTTTATCTAATAAGGTGACAGTCTATTATAATAATTGTTTTGTTCTTATCTCAGATATTATCAGTATCTTAAAGGAAACTCCTAAAGAATATGAACTATCCTATTTATTAGCTGATATTAACGACAAGTGGTATGACATTGGTCTGTCTTTACTAGTGCCTCGCAATGTATTGAATCGTATAAAGCGCAGTGGGGACAGCAACCATACCAAACTCTCTAAAGTCATTTCTTTTTGGATTACTAGTCAACCATCTCCCGTTACCTGGGAGAGAGTAATAACTGGTCTTGAAAGTCCTTTTGTTAACAACAAGGAAAAAGCAGATCTGATTCGTCATTATGTTAGTACAGGTAAGAATAGCATGTCATTATTATGTTATGTAATTAGGTTATTGATCAGGATGTTCAGACCTGTAAAGTACATTTAATTCAGATGGTATAATTATGTATTTGAAATGAATCACATTAATTTAGTAGCACCTCCACCTTGTTGCACAAAAAGGTTAATTTTTCAAGACTATAAAATTAACGAACTAAAAGAAAGGTTTACCAATAGAAGTATATCTTTGATATATAGTATGTTGCTAACATGTCAATTCATACTAATCTATAATTTAAACATAATTATTATAATACTTATTAGTCTACTATAATTATAGAGTGTTACTATTAATAGCTTACTTTCATTGTAAAATTGGTCTAGAGAGCATTAATTTAATAAATTAATAAGAGGTAAAAACATACAGATTAGGCTTTTTGTGGGCAAAATTAGAGTATGTAAGTGGGCCACTAACATCTTTACTTGTCCCACAATATTAATATTAGTATGTGTGAACAGTACACACACATTTTGTCTATTTTATTTGTTAACATATACACATGCAGAACTTTTACCACATATTCTATTTATAGCCCAATCATAAACCAATATATTATTAGAACCAAATTTGTTAGAACAGTGTTAGTGAAGTGATTGAATGACAAATAGTAAATGTTATAAACAACACAAGAATAGTAGTACCATAGTTCCCCGAGCAAGTGTCTAGCTCTATGTAAGTGCCCACCCCCTTATTTTTGTCCTTAAAGGAAAATGTCAATTCCCCGTGCAAGCGCCCACCCCCATCCCACCCTCTTAGATTTGTGGTTATTATCACGTGTTGAGCAAAGAGAAATAAGTTAGTCTATCAATTTTCTAAGTTTAAACATTATAGTTTCGTTGTCTTTTCTTCTGTTTGGAATTGAAAAGGTCAGCTCACAAGGCACTTCTAAACCGCCTTGCTGAATGGAGGATCTTCTCCTTTTGTCCTTGACTATACAGCATATATTGTTATTGTGAGTCGAGAAGCTTGTTGAACTGCTTATCCCATTCTCTAATACGCTTTCTATCTACACTATACTTCTTTGCTAAACACATACATTGCGGTCCAGGTGAGTTCTCAGACCCTCAACAGCTTCAACTTCCACATCATACATATGAAATGTATGATGTAGACAGGTTCAACTTTATGATTAATTAATTAATTATAAGTGGACGCTTACTAGAAGCCGTTTTTGAAAAATCACGTGTAAGCACCCACCCCTTTCAATTTGCAAATGAACTGTAAGCGCCCATGGGCGCTTACTCGGGGAACTATGGTACATGTACATACAACTTCCTGTATTAAATTACATGTACATTTATTGATAACTGAAACTTTCATTTGTCTCACTTAATCAATACTATATACATTTAAGATGATAATTTTTAAGACATTAATTATATTATTTTGTTGTTATCTCAGATATTACCAACATATTAAAAGAGACACCTACAGAGTTTCTTTTACGCCCTCTATTATTTGGTATTAGACACAAATGGTATGATATTGGGTTATCATTACAAGTACCTCGTGATGTTTTGGATGATTTAAAACACTGTCAGTTGGATGATGTTGGAAGACTCTTTGAAGTCATTATCACCCGGAAACATACTCAACCATCTCCAGGTACCTGGGAAACAATGATTTCTGACTTTCAGAGTCCTAAAATTAACGAAAAGGAGATAGCTGATAGGATACATCAATATCTTAAATTAAGTAAGTAATTTTTATTAAGTAATAAGATTGTTTTATTAATGCTGTTACTGTCAATAAACTGTATAGTACAATCTTTTGCTTGACAAAATTTTATCCTTTTATTGTCAACGACTTTTTGATATAGTGTTTTATTGAACACTATATGACAATATATCACAAGACACATGTAGTATATAGTATTGGTATTTAGAATGAATTTTGATTGTGTTTTTGGATGTGTTTATCTTACAATATGTCTCATAACATATTCACAGATGGAACCAACATATTGACTTGACAGAAATTGTTATCTGTTTACTTCACAGTTAATGTTGTAGTCAAAGATGTTATAGATAACTATACTATTATGTACTGAAGGTATACCCTGTGTAATGTGCCTTAATCTATACTCTGTCCGAGTTGAGTTGAGCTACCCAGACATGTAAATAACTTTGCCGTTTTACGTGCTATCCCCATGGAACTTGCATCAATCAATTTAGCTTGCAAATGCGCTATTTATATATAAAATTTGGCTCTCTAGTGCTACGAGAAAGTAGCAAACTATAAACTCCATACATTTTCAATGGCATACCTTCGTCATACTTCAAATTCCTCACCTTCTAATAACACTTTTCACCTTGAGAAGTCAGCCGTGTGTCACGTGGCAATTCAAATTTACAGTTCTAATTATATGAACAAACGTTCTATTATCATAATTATTACTATTAAAATAATAGTCAGATATTGTCTTTTGCGATTTAAGGCAGCTATAAAGCCGCTGTGGTTCTAAAAAAAACCTTTTAACAAATGTTGCTGGCACGTGAAACTCCTGTGGCATCAGCAGTTCTTTTAAGAGGTCCTTGAGTACGTTGACGCCTGTGGAGTTCCTCGAAATAGTCATAGACATTCACAACAACCTCCTTTGTTTGCGACCTCAGTCTCTTCCCCTTTATATCTTCACGAACACGTGGAAAACGTGGTCTGTTCGCATGACATTCACGTGAAAAAATAATGAATAATATTAAAATGTACTTCAGTGCTAAGTGGATAAAGTAGATGAGAAGATACCTCACCTTACATTCCATGCATACAACACCTTTCTTTTTAATGAAGGGCTCAACTCAACTCGGACAGAGTATAGACTTATTTTGATAATAACAATCTTCCATGATATTTTAGACATTCCTATGTTTAAGGTCTTCATTTGAAAAACTTAATATTGTTCATTTACTATACGATAATTTTTTATAATTAATACACAATGTAATTTGCATATGCATATACACTGTAAAAATTTTTACCGGACACTGATGAGTATTACTCCTGTCTTCTTGTTTTTGTTTCACTATATATTTACCATGATGGATGTGATAGAATTCTTATTGCTACATTAAGGACCTGTTAGATTATAAATGTATTTAACACTCTTAACTGGACCACAGCCCCATTTCCTTATAAAGTCATGTTGTACTGTTTTATTTGAAGGTGTTTTTGTCAAAATCTTCAACCAGGCATTTGCATCTCCTTCCCCCATTATGAGGCTGTGGGCTTCTGATAGTATATGACTTTCTTTTATATTAAAGGTTGGACAAACTATGGTGGTCTAAAAATGACATTAATTGCTTTTGATAGTTGCATATAAACAATAGAGTAATATGATGTAAGGCAAACATTTATATATATATATATATGTATACACATGTATGCATAAAAGTGGTTTAAAAGACTCCATAGTGTGCTTTGTATACTGAGGTTCTAAGAATAATTAGTATCAAAAGAAAAGGCTAGTCTGATTTGTTTGAGCATGACTAAGTGAATTAGTCATGCTGAAGCAAATTTATGAATTAGTACATGGATATATTGTATTAGTTAAAGTATATAACTTTAGTTTATGACATATATAGTATACAAGAGAGATGGAATTTCAAGGCTTATCCGAATTTGCCTTGTTACATTAATATTTTTGTCTTAGTGATACCTACCTCATATATGTTATGTTACTGATACACTAGATGTATGTAATGTATATTGAACATATGTTTCAAATATAATAGGTTTGAGTACCATATAGAAAGATCTCTTGGGCAGTCAATTACAGGTTATTAATTTTGCACAATTTGACAGCATCACTGCTAATAGCTGTATTAACCTCTACTAGTATATTCAAATACTACGTCTTTATTAACCACGCTGTGCGTGGACGCAAAGCGAGGTTACTGTAGTCTGTCAGTGTGTGTGTGTGTGTCTGCACTGCCGGTTATCAGGGATTATTTTAAATCTGCTATAACTTGGCAAGCGAAGCGTTAGCAGCTACCAATGTTTAGCAACGAATAGAAAAATGTGTGGACTTTACAACAGTAGCATCAAGAACATCGTCAATGAAAACCTAAGCTTAAAACTCACAAAAAAATTTTCAGGCTGCAGAGGTCAAGGTGCCGTTTCTCGAAAAGTAAAAAACTTAATGGAGATTTTTTAGTATGTTGTAGACAATCTCAGAGGAATACGCATCAGCAAGACAGAAGGCCGTTGGTCGAAGCAATCCTTCTGGAATGTTAATAAATTTTCTTCCAATAACAACATCATAGCTGGGCCTAAGCTGGCATAGGATTTATAAATAACTTATAAACTACAGCGAGGTTCGGCACTTTAGTGCCTTTCATTAATGAAGTCATCAATATCATTGATATTATCTGTTATATATTTGTTTATATAGTTGCTGCTAGAGTTATTCCAACTGGCCAAATGTTATCTGGAATATCTGAATCAGGTACTTTTATTTCCACCAAATAGTTTATTTGTTACCAGTAGATTATGTTAACTGTACAGTGAACATTTGCATGGACATTTTCTGTAGTAACACAATTGTAGCTTTGTTCCTAAGAATATTTATGTTTTATAATTGTTATCATAGTAAACAATGTCAGTAATAACAAAACATTTCCTATAAGTCTTAATGGTTGTTACAATTATTATCTACATTTTCCTTTTTCATTTTCTAGCTACACAATCCTCAACTGTTCACGTTTTTAATCAAGCTGGTACATCAGTTTGTATGCTAATTGTCATTAATGACATTTATGCAAGCATTTTAAGCTATAATACATTAAGAAAAGACAGTGTAACTTATGTCATATAAAATTTAAAATTCAATAGTATATATGCATAAACATGTGATATCAACAATATCCTAAGGAGTGAAACATGACATGGTAGTGATGTCAAATCTGACATAAGCTATGGTCTGAAAGGGACTAAGAATTTGTTTTTTATTAGTTATTAACTACTACACTTGGTTATCTGTTGTCACTTAAATCAATGTGTTCTACAAATAGCAAATCTAAAAAATTCTCCCAATATCTAAATCATTTGTTATGTTCAAGACATAATGACACACTGCAACCTTCTGTACAATGGAAAACTTTTAACTCATGGAGATACAGCTCAAATATGATTGAAATATAATTGTAAATTAACTTACAATACAAAATGTTATATTGAAGGAAACCGGTTTGTGTTAGACAAAGATTTTATGGCTAAGCCAAAGGTTCAATGCTCAAGTATTTTAGGGCCCTGTTTGCTAGGAGGTGCTATGATATTCCTTAATTTATTGTTAAATTCTAAAAATATCTTCAAAACCAAGAAGAGCTGAGAACTTACTTGCTTATATAAAATTTAGTGACTTTCATTTATTGAGTTTATTTAACAAGAGTGTTGGTCTCTAAAGGTTAACTTTAATATTTCCCACGCTTAGGTTCTAGTTTATGGTTTAATTCAGATGTTATAATACATGTGATATGTGATATAGTAAAGTAACATGATTAGAAACATACTTGTTTGAATTTTGGAATACTGGACCAGTTAGTACTTTCAGCTGCAGGCATAGATAGTCTATATTTGTTTTTTTAGTCATGAGCCTTACAATATAATTCTTGTGGCATTAATTGGCTAAAACATTGATAAAAACAGAGAATGTTTTCACATATACTTTAGTAGACAGAAAGTAGCTGCAACTGGTATGTTTTTAAAGTAATTTAAGGAGTTTCCCTACCATTGTTGTTTTGAGATCAAGCAACAAGGACTAAACTTACACACTAGGAATCTGATTATAATAGCTTTGCAGATACATGTAAGTATTGCTTTAACTGGTATTATAAAGAAAGTATCGACATTGTATCAAAAAGATTAGAAATAAGACAAGATTGTAATTGAAAACAGTCATCCTAAAATTGTTTTACATGATTCTGAGTTTACAATTAAGCTAAACATTATCTGTAATATAATTATGAATCATGTACTTTTATTTCCACCAAATAGTTTATTTGTTACCAGTAGATCATGTTAACTGTACAGTGAACATTTGCATGGACATTTTCTGTAGTATCACAATTATAGCTTTGTTCCTAAGAATGTTTATGCTTTGTAATTATTATCATAGTAAACAATGTCAGTAATAAAAAATCCTATAACTCTTAATAGTTGTCACAATTATTATCTACATTTTCCTTTTTCATTTTGTAGCTACACCATCCTCACCTGGTGACTTTGTTGAACAAGCTGCTACATTAGTTGGTATGTTAGTTTTAATTAATGACATTTCTGCAAGCATTTTAACCAATAATACATTAAGAAAAGCAAAGTGACTTATGTCGTATAAAATTTCAAATTCTATAGTATATATGCATAATGTTTGATATCAACAATATCCCAAGGAGTGAAACATGACATGGTAGTGATGTCAATCTGATATAAGCTATGGTTGGACAGCTTGTGACTTTAATTTACATTAATTACATTCAAAATAAAATAAAAGGAACTAAGAATTTGTTTGTTATTAGTTATTAACTACTACACTTGGTTATCCATTGTCACTTAAATCAATGTGTTTTACAAATAGCTAATCTATAAAAGGCCACTCAATGTCCTACTTATTTGCTATGTTCAATACATAATGACAGACTGCAATTTAATTGGCAAAAACATTGATAAGAACAGATAATGCATGGTTTGACATATACTTTAGTAGATGGAGAGTAGCTCCATGCAACTGGTATGTTTTTAAAGTAATTTTAGGAGTTTCCTTAGTATATTGTTTTGAGATCTAGCAGCAAAGACTAAACTTACACACTAGGAATGTGATTATAATAGCTTTGCATATACATGTAAGTATTGCTTTAACTGGTGGTATAAAGAAAGTATAGACATTGTATCACAAAGATTAGAAATAACACAATATTGTAATTGAAAACAGTCATACTAAAATTGTTTTAGAAGATTCTGAGTTTACAATTAAACACTGACTAAACAAACAAAGATTATAATATAATAATATAGCAACAATGTTTGTTAAAAACTTTAACTATAGAATCCTAGAAATATAGGCAGAGAAGCAAGCCAGTGAGAAACGTTGAATATGACCTTTTACATCCATCATCATTGGGCACGCTGTATGTGTTAGGCATTAAAATGTCACAGAGTTTATTTATATACTGAAGTAAATAAATATGTGCATGAATCGACATCACACTAAAACTTAATGCTAACCATTTTTTTGCAGAATAATACAATTTTTTATATATATTGGATCACCAACTTTTAACATAGAAAATGCTTTTTTGACAGGCGCACAGACATTTTTTATTTAGCTTGTTTAGAGTCAATTTGCTATAACAGTTTATACGCTTGACAAAGTTATATAGTGGTCACCTTCACCTTTAGATATATTCGAAATACTTACTAGATTTAAACACTATTATCTCAATAAGCACTACATATCCATTGTTTGCTTCACATAGTGACTACCATTGAAACTTTATTTTTTTAATGGTTTCTTTGGTCTTGGACTCTGATCTATTGATAATTAATATTATATAACACAGCAGTTGTGTAAATAGGCAAAACTGATCGTCTTCAAACCTTGTTTATTAAGTGATAGTTAATATTTATGTATACATTAGTTATCTTTATCCTCTTAATTTTGTATATTATTAGGACAGGACATAGTCGAACGGCAGAGTGGAACCATACATCTAGAGCCAGAAAAGTTGCAACTAGCAAAGAAACAACCAACTGAACTAAAAGAAGGTATAGACAGTATTATTGTAACTAAAATAATTACATTGTTGTCATTAAACTATCACTATCACTATATAGTATAATTATTCTTACACAGATCTATTTAAAGGAATGATGATAATTGGAAAGAACTATTCGAAGTTTAGTGCTGCTAACGATCAATAGTTATCAGTTGAAAAATGTGGATTAAATATTATAATACCCAGAGACGTTATCACACCAATAGAAGCTTCATATGAAATTAATGCAAATGGATTGTGGGGTGGCAAATTTGAATTTCCTGAATATAGCATACTTGTCAGTGGAGTGTGTTATATATCAGTATCTAGTTCATCTCAGCTCATTAAACCACTTACCGTTCAACTAGAACATTGTGCTAACATTACTGATGAGAAACAGGCAGAATATCTCAGTTTTGTTGTTGCTAAGTCTGGTCCACCTTTCAAGTTTGAATACCTACCAGGAGGTTCATTTCCTCCTTGTTCACAATATGGCACTATATATCTCAAAGAATTTTCATATCTAGCTATAGTAATTTGTGCTATAGTTGGTGGTGCCACATTTGGTCTTGGAGGAGTAGCTGTGGGAGGTGCAGTTGGTAGTGTCATTAGACATCATTATGCAGCTAGTAAGTATATTTTGATAACTTATACATGCGTATAGAGTAAAATGAACTGGTGAATCAGCAATTGTTTGCTGTCTATTGTAAATCCTAACTTTGAATTTAAGACCGAAATATATTTTCTACAGATGCTAAACTTCCTAACTGCAACTATCAAGCTTATATCTTCTACAAAGTTATAAATATGCAAACATGGATGATGCGATTCACAGTTGTTCAAGATAGTACATATTCAAAGGTAATAAAGGTTAAATGATTATATAATCATTATTTTTTTTCTTATTTAGGTAATTCTAAAACTGATATCAAAGTTTGGTTGTGAAGAATTCAACTTTCCATTTCGATTTTCTACTAAGACACTTTCATCAAATGAACAGGAGGAACAAACCAGAAGAAATATTGAAACAGAAAAGACATTAAAGTTATTAGGATTCCCTGATGAAGCAGTTAATGGATGGGAAATAACACCACTACTTAACCCACCAGTAGTAAGTAATGTTATATATGAGAGTGTGTGTGTGTGTGTGTGTGTGTGTGTGGATGTAAAAAAACATGATAACTTCATGAAAGCTATGTATTTTTGTATTTCAATTACTCTGATATAGATTAACAGAAAAGATGCTGATAACTTTAGTCAGTCATGGAGTCTTGATCCACCAAGTATACCTATACAAGTATCTGCTAATCCTAGAATGAGTGACTTTATAAATGATCTCAAGCATCCTATAACAATCGAAGGTATTGAAGTTGCTGATAGTCAAAGATCACCTGAAAATAGGCCTAAAATTACAATTACTAGATCACTGACCAGTAAATCACAAAGTGAGTGTTTGTTCAATACTTGTGTGCTGTATCCTAACTGTGACCTTAATATGGGCATTCTCAATAATGTTATCAATAATATTATTTAACCCATGATTACCAAATGCCAAAACACACATTTATAAAATAAATCATTTTGACATTATATTGCATTGAGAAATAAAGTAAGGACCTCTCTGCAGCTGGTTTAAAAATATTTGTCTTTGTTTCATTACCAGTTACTACTTTGTGTTACACATTTTTTGGTATTGTAACAAATGACAATATCAATAGACCTCACTAAGATAGAAAAAATTGACTAGCCAATCATTTTTAAAAATTATTTTTCCCTATCTTATTGAGTATATTATAATTATTATATCCTTTTTACACTTACATTTTGTAGCTACACTACCTTCAACTACTTGTCCTGCTAGTCATGATCCCAATCCAGTTGGTATGTTAATACTAATTAGTGACATTTTCCTAGCATTTTAATCTACGTTAAATTAACAAAAGACAATGTAACTTGTGTCATATAAATGTAGAGTTCTGTAGTATAATGTAATTGTTTGATATCAATACCATCCCATGTCAGACATGACATGGTAGTGATGTCAAGTCTGACATAAGCTATAGTTGAAAAGCTTGTTACTTTGTTTTTATTGAATCATTGATTGCTTTCAAATAAAACATTAAATGACTAATACTGATTAGTTATTACCAGAAATAATGTGACTACCCGTACTATATACACATAAATATGTATGTTAGTGTGTTTAAACCAATATTTAACCAGCTCTAAAGTTAAGACCACCTGGAATTCACATGTTAATAGTATATCACTAATGTAATATTCATATTAAGGCTGCACATATTCAATTATGGTAAATGCGTCCTAATGTATTAGTATTTTCCTAAACAAGACAACCGAAACAAACTAATGATTCTTTAATTTACTAAAGAACAAACCTCATGGACAAGAAATATAACTGCAGCCAACAAACATAATTAGAGACTTTGAAGTAGCATTTCAACAGGCTGGTTTATTTAACATTTCTATTTGTCTGGCCATGGTGTTATGGTAAATATTTTAAGATGGTTTTCCATTTTTTGATCTGTTGACATTGTAAAATATATGGACATTAATTAAGTTTATATGTAAAGTTTGTAATGTGATAGCACATCCACTAACAATTACTGTGTCTTTTGACTGTCTGGTCATCTATGTTAGTACCAATAACATTATTATATTTGTTTTAGTGTTTAACAAAAAAAGTTTTTTTATTAAATAATATATTTTTCTAATTCACATCAGGTATAGTTGAAGGAGGTGTACATGTATCAACTTTACCAGATCAACTCTTAGATCAACAACCTTCAATTCTAGAATTAACTACATATGCTAGAACTGCAGAGTGGAATCAGTTAGGTGTGCAACTACAACTAGACAGTGTGGATCTAGCTGGATGTCATGATTGTACCAGTATGTATCAATTATGGATTATGCAGAAAGCAAGAGAAGCAACAAGGAGGAGTTTATTGGTTGCTTTAAAGGCTATTAAACAGAATGATGTAGAAAGAATTTATGAAGATTATCTCAAAACAATGGTTTGTTTACAAATATATACATCAATATATACATGTATGTGTAGATAATTAATTGATTGAAACACTTAGCTTAGAAATAGTTCCATATTTTTAATTAGTAAGATTTTGTATTATTGGATTCCTCTCATTCTTGTGGTTGCTTTGACCGTATTCATGAAATGATTAGCATTTTCTAAGTATAATTTTTATCAATTCTCCAATACTTATAGTCTAGTAATATATGTCTTTTTATAACAAAACAAAACAAAGTGTGTATATTTCTATGTCCATATCCTAGATACCAAATAATATGGTTTTCAATATTCCAAACATTCTTTTCTAGAGCGTCCGTCCCATGTTTTATTACTAATACTTATTATATTCAAAATATTTTTCCTAATTAACAGGATTATCCTCTCTTCTCATATTAGGCCATAAATTCATATGAAATAAATCAGAGAGTTACTGATGCTACAACTTTCAAGGAGAGAGGCAATGATTATTTTAAAGCAGGGAAGTACAAGTTAGCACTAGAATATTATGAACGAGGATATGATCTAGTACGTAAGGTCTCCACTTACAAAGATGAAGAAAAGGAACAAACTAAAAATATCCGTCTTTTTCTTCTTCTTAACATGGCTGCCTGTTATCTCAAGTTAGATGAGGCTATAGAAGCTAAAGAACGGTGTGATGAAGTAAGTATTGATACAATCCAATAGAGAAACATCGACGACCCACTATACACTAATATTTCATAAGACACTGATAAAAATGAAAGGCACTAAAGTGCCGAACCTTGCTGCAGTTGCTAAGTTATTTATAAATGCTATGCCAGCTTAGGCCCAGCTATGATGTTGCTAGGTAGCATTGCATGAAAATTTAACATTCTAGAAGGTGTGGTCACATTTATCAATATTTCATATACAAAATTTATTGTAACTTGAAGATGAAACGTTCTTTGGAAACGTCTCGTAGTACAAATATAAATCAATATATTATCTATTAGTAGCAGTTTTTCGGTGATTTGAGACGTTTCTTGAATGCATCACTTCACTCCAAGTCCGTGTACAATCTTGAAAACACTTTTCAGAACTTTTATGGCAATTGCTTCAACCAACAGCATTCTGTCTTGCTGATGTGTATTCCTCTAAGATTGTCTACAATACACTAAAAAATCTCCACATTACGTTTTTTTTACTTTTCGAGAAACAGCACCTTGACCTCTGCAGCCTGAAAATTATTTTGCAAGTTTTAAGCTTTCATTTTCCTTGACGATGTTCTTGATACTACTGTTGTAAAGTCCACACGTTTTTCTATTCATTGCTCAATGTTGGTAGCTGCTAACACTTCGATTGCCAAGTTATAGCAGCTCAAAAACATTCCCAGATAACAGGCAATGCAGACACACACACACACATCGACAGACTACAGTACCCTCGCTATGCACCCATGCACAGCGAGATTAAAAGTTATCAAGATCTTGTGGGTTATTTTTGTAGATCACAGCAAGAATCTTGCAAGATTTTGCTGTGATCTTGAAAGATCGAATATGGAACAAAGATCTTATATGAATCTTATAAGATCATATAAGCTCTTGCCTGGATAATTCTGCTTGTATCTTGGTTGATCTCCCAAGATCCAAGCTAAACATCTTACATGTACAGTAAAGAATCTCTGATAGTTTTATCATAGCAATTAAAATAAATGATGAATACGTCAACCCAGTGTGATAAAAACACATGAAACATCAATTGTCTGATTTTAGTCATTACAGATTTTGTAAATAGTAACATCAAATTGTTTCTCTGACATTTAAGGTTTTAAAGGAAGATTCTGCTAATGTTAAGGCTTACTTCAGAAAGGGACAAGTGAGTATTTCATCTTTATGTAATTACCTGTTTATTTTTCTCTCCCTTGGACAATGTAGGCATATCAAAAAATGGAGGACTATGATAGAGCCATTCAATGTTTTCAAGAAGTTGTCAAACTAAAGTCTGGTAATCATTCAGCTCTTCAACAGATACAAGTTTGTCATCAAAAGATACACCAAAATTTAGAGAGAGAGAAAATGTTGTATGCAAAAATGTTTAAAACCTCACCAAAAAGGTCAACAACTCATTGGTGTAAATGGAGAGATGAATAGGCTGATGGACAAAGAAATGGACGGATGTTGTAGACAGATGTGAATAAAATGGATGGATAATAATTAATGAATATATAGGTACATTACCTTATAGCTTAACCTATCATTACAGAGAGCTGCCAGAATATTATAATACCTCAAGTCATGGAGAGAGAGAAAACCAAACAAGATGAAACTGCCTCTTATCATTATCATATCAGTGTGTTGTCTAATGTAACATGTTTTACTTACTACATTGTATGTGCAATACATGTATTAATTATCTTTATCTTTTGTTTTGATAAGTCTCTGACTCTAGTATTAATAAGTTGTTGCTTTTGTCAGGTGATCATTTCAATTTTTAAAAAAATGATTAATTATTCATAGTTAACTATAACAACAATGTTGACAGACCTCATTGAGATGTAAAATTCAGGGTGATATTAAAATGAAATCGTGAATATTAGGTGTGTCCAATATGCAATGAATTATTGTTAAGTATTTGTGAATGGTATTAATAGTGCAACCATAATGTTTAACATACAAGTTTTAGTACTGCTTACAACAAGTAAAAACAATAGCATATACAGCTTATAAAGCTTATGGTAATTATTGAAATATTGAAAACAAGTTGTTGCTTTTTGCTTTTGTATCATACATATAGGCTTATTGTTTGTATTACTCAGTTTCTTTATTATTTCCAAACTGATCTCTAACTGTTATTACCAGTTGGGTCGACAATTAACACTAATTACAGGGGTATACATAGGTGGGGGGTGGGAGTGGAAGGGTTAGAGGGATTCAGTTCCCCAACTGATATAAATAGGAGGCCAAGACCCTCAGTTTTAAATTGTCAAGTACATGCAATACTGACACAACAATAATAAAAGGATTAATGAATATAATAATTACCATACAAATAACCCTTCTATCTGCAAGATAGATGACAGCAAGAGACTACATTAGCTCCCTCATCTTTGATAATGTTTCTACCTCTATGAGATTACTTTCTTGTTTAGGACATGATTATTGTACTTCTCTGTTACTTTGTCCTCACAATACCTACAAAGAGATTCACTGAATTCTGTGGACTTTACTTACGATTATAACTTATAGCTTTTTTAAAGAACATTTTCAAGACAAAGTTTAGAAACTTGTGTTACTAGTATTGTCACACTTGATCTATGAAGTCTTTTTCAAGCTAACTCCTATTGTTTCTGAAATATGATAATCACTGTTGAAACTTTGAGTGCCATTTGGAAACCATCTTAACAATTTACAGGACTATTCATAAAGATGTTAGGCAAGCTATTTCGAAGATGTACTTACCATTAGAGCTGAGGAAAACGTTGCATGAGCCAGCATCCCTTATTAAAGATATGAACATTCATTAAAGGAAATACCGTACAAGCTGGAGGAAGGGCTACTTTATGTAAACAGGAAGTACTTCAAGACCAAAGGGTCAAAATGGAGTGGTTACTGTCAGCCGAAGATGTTAAACACTGGGTTACGCAAGTCTCGGCACATCGTAAACCTTCCAGTACTACTTTACCAAAACAAGTAGTGAGTGATCTAAACCAGTATATGAATGAACATAACTTGTATATTGGTCCTGCTACATTTACTAGTGGGTTTATATCAGTGGTACATGAAGCTTGTCGCTCTGACAATATCTACTTAGTCAAGTTTGTACTAAAACATCACACAGAACAGTTTGATATCAACCAACTTATCCTCTATCCTCCATATCCTGAGTTTATTGAACATCAAAGTCACAACGTTACAATAGAAACGTCTGATAAGCGCAAAGAGACTCTAGTTCATGCTTTTGTTAATGATGTATGTGGTGAAACTGCCTCGACTGAAATTTTAAACTTGCTAGTGTCTCATGGAGCATCAGTTAATATACCTGACAGCTCTTCTATGACCCCTTTATTAAGAGCTGTTAATAAATACTCTCCAAACAAGGATATCGTTAGCTATCTGATTAAAGTTGGAGCTGATGTTCACTATCGAGATAGTAAAGGGGTATCTGTACTAATGCATGCTGTTAGTGCACAAGGATCATCACAAATCGTGAAAGATATAATCATATTGCTTCTTAAATCAGGTGCTGATCCTACACTAACTGATGAATATGGCTGCAATGTATTGCATCATGCTATAGGTAATGGCTTTGAAGCTACAGGTAGTTTAAGTGCTATTCTATCTGCAAAAATACCACCTAATTTGTTTTCAACATCCAAAGCACATGCTTTATTTTTTGCTGATAAATTAAATTTTGTTGTTGAATCAGATGATTTTTTAGATGAAGATTCACCAGAACCACGTAATAATCCTAAGGAGATTACTGATCTCATTACTAAGCATCCTCTTTGTCCTCCTCGTCTCAATGTTGATAGCATTTTAGTTAATGCTACTTTCTCATTATATTGGAATATGTACATTAATTCACCTCCTACAGATAGCATCAAAGCATGTTATGATCTTATTAAGGAAGGATTAACCCTCCAAGCCAAATTGAAGCTACCACCACCTATAATATCAGAGCCTATTGAAGACTATGGTGGTCTATCAGAGGTGATCACCATTGAAGAGTTAAATGAGAAGTACTCTGATTTAACTAATACTTCTACACAAGTTAACTTAGCTTATCAGTGTCTTATTATCAGAGAACGATGTCTTGGTTATGGTGACTTTACTGTTATTAGCTCTTTGTTCATGTATGGAAGATGGATGATAGTACTTGATCACTTTCGTGAGGGTCTTTCTTGTGGCTTCGAGGTACTCTGATGCTTCTATCACGTTTTAAAGAAAGTATTAGAAATAAACAACATGAACACATTCGCCTTATTTATAATGGATATTACTGTATTAAGTCAAGAATGGGTAAAGTTATGAAAGTGTTTCAAACATTACGTGATCTTAGTACTAAGTTTGAACAAATAATGTGTAATCTTATAGAGTGCCAACAACAGAGTATGGAAATGCTTGTGAACAATAAAGAAGTGACTATCTTCAGTGGGGCAGATCGTATTGTTGCCTTTCGTAATTGGAAAGGTTGTTTTAGGTTGTTGGACAGCCTCTGTCAAAATTCATGTCATACTATTGATGTGACAAGTCTTTGTCATCAACTCATGGAAAAATGTCCTGAGTTTCTAATCAGACCAACATGGCATGTAAACGCTCTAGATATAATAACATTGCAAGATTGGATAAGATTTAGTGATTGTTTTCTGTCTTTGTTGCTACAGTCAGGTGGTGATGCATTTGTGAACAAAGTTGGGTTTACTGGTTATCGGCCTCTAAAGTTAGCTCAGACAAAAGAAGCTACATCATTGCTTTTTGTTCATGGAGCTCATCTTGATGCTGTTAGTAAACCTGTTTCATTTGATGACCAATATTCTAGGCCTATCAAATTGAATCCTTATCTTGACGACTACTTTTCTACTCCTTTACCTCTCACTTGTCTCTCTGCAAGATCCATTGTGTCTGAATTGATACCTTATCAGTCACTAGACCTTCCTCATCATATCATAAAGTTTGTTGCCTTGCATGATCCTGATGATATTCAAGTTATTGATAGTAAACAACGAGATAGTTACTTTTTACTTGAAATACAGTTTTTATAACATACTTTTAAAGCAGCAAAACACATAATAATAAATTTACAAATCATTTCAAAATATTTTTATATATAGCTATAATATATATAAACTAAATTCTCCATTTTTTACTTTTTGAAAATTCCCAAGTAAAATTTGATTTGTTTGAAATATAAAATTTGGATTTGTAATTATTAACTCATACTAACATATATTTGTAAATGGATGTTTATTCTAATTTTAATGCTACTTTATGTAACAATACACTGCAAAAAAAGCTAAAATAACCATTATTCCTGGGTTAAATCCATTGAAACTGAGATGATCTTATTTAAAGTTAATTTAACTACATTAAATGTTAAGTATTTTAAATACAGAACAATTGCTTGCTTTGACCCATTTTTATAAGGTTAAAACAAATTCGTATTATTTTACTTGATAGAACCATTTTATTTATTTAAATTTACCTAATTTCAACTGTTAAAATTTAGTTCAGGATATTGGTTAACTAAACACAGTAATTAGTTAAATTAACCATTATAGTTATGGTAATTGTAAACTCTACTTAAGTTAAAATTGTTAAAACATTAATGGTTACAATCTATTAAGAAAAATAGATACAATTGCAAATAAATGTAGAAACTATTTAGCACATAGCAATTATAAATGAATTAATATACTTAAAATTAATAGAATTGGTTAAAATATAGTCTTAATAATAATAATAATATAATGACATTTGAATACACGTCTAATCAACAATGGAAAATAAAACAAAATACTAATCATAACAATAATATCACACTTCGAATACAAGTCTTATTAACAATTGAGAAAATAGCAAACACAAAAAAGCTAACCATGATTGTTTAAATTGATAAGATTGAAGTCTTTCGAGCTAAACAACAAAATTTTGTATGTTTGTAGTTACCGTGAGGTACGTAGCATTTTTCTGTTTCTTTTCTTCAGCATTAGCTGGTAGGTTCCAAATAAATTCTTGAAAGAATAAGGCCACTTCTTAAACTTGTTTTTCATAGCGTAAGTTCAATATATAATAAGATATGAACCACAAATGCAGCCCTTTAGCAAAATCATTGGTCTGTGTTAAAACAAGGTCATCCACAAAAACAAAATAATCAGCTGAATCTTGGTTTTCAAAACTGGCAAAGCGTGGGGCTGTTCTCCTTGGACTCCTTGTAGCAACGTCTGAAGGATCATCAGTCATCTGGAAAGAGCAAACAGATAATAAGTATTAATTAATTACATTAAATTTCCAGTGAATGTCAAGAATAACTAATAGTTGCATTAAAGTTGTTTTTATACCATTCAATCTCATGAAAGGTAGCACATGTATGCATTTTCATAAAAGCACATATTATAACTTACCATACATTTTTCATATATAAAAATTAGTACACATTCACTTCCTTTTTTTGGTAAAAGTTTACATAAGGCAGATAGAGCAACCTTCTGCTTCTGGTTATCATCACCTAGAATTTAAAAACACCAGATATTAATTTACCACTTCACTTCATAATATTAATAAAGAAATCACCTTTATATTTTGTTTGCTCTATGGAAAGAGTTTTAGATTGTTTTCCAGATAAACTAGCGTTACAATATTCTATAATAGCTGGGACCCACTTATTTGTCCAACAGTCAATGACAGCTTTAAAGAGTCCTGTCCCTTCAAGAATGAGATCAACCTCTTGCTCAAGCTATCAAAAAAAGAAAGAATATACAAATGAAATTATAAGAAGCCAATCAGTATCATTTTGCTAACATTTATATATTTTTCTATAAACTTAACATCTTTCATAACATATTATGTTACTATAGAGAAAGCATGTACTTACACTTTAACCTGGTTGCTTAAAGTGGCTTTTAATGTTCACAATAATTCCTTTTCTCATGCATGGTAAGGGGATCAACTAGAAATAACATATAGTTAGTCTTACCACATAGCTTTTATGTAGTTCATTATAAGTTTGTAGTAGACTAGTTGCACTAATTTCATCAGAGTCAAGCAAAACATCTTCACGTCTCTTTGTGAATGTCTGTTGAGACAAAGATAACACTATCTCTTTGTGTGGATTTTCTTTTTCCAATTCCTTTTGTAACAATAATATATTTCGAGATAAAGTAATACTATCATCAGCAGTGTCCCTGAGTGGAGGATAACGAGTTAGAAGTAAAGTCTTTTTTTTGGGCCTTCCACATTTTGATTTTGAGGTTTGATCTACTTCATTGTGACTATTGTGTGGCCTTTTTCGTGGAGTACCTCTCACAGTATGAACTTGTTCAATATTTTTTTTCCCAAGAGCCCTGCAGAGTTATAACTTGTGATTAACAATTAAGAAACATATATAAACACTTCAATCAGTAAACAAAACCACATTGAACCATAATAATTTAGAAGACACCTTTTAACCACAAATTACTTCAGAGTTTACACATTATAATAACATATCCTCTGTGAATATATTTAGTTTGTAATACATTATAATTATATATTTAGGCAACTCACATATCCAGAAACTTTGTGTCCAATATCTTTCATAAAATCATATTTCTTGACTAGCATTTTTGCAACTTCAGTACAAAATTCTTTATTTGGCCTTGGATTAAAAGAGTACATTTGAACCACAAGGTCACGAACTATTTCACAACGAATGTCCCTCACCAGGGATAGTTTTCGTTCTTCTTCTGTTGGTTTGTTAATGCACTCCATGATAGATGGCCTCCATGTATCCGGTATTTTAAATTTACGCATCATTGCAGAGGCAGAAGAAGCAACAGAAATGTTGTCAGATTCGCTATAGTTTGGAGATGACATTGGTGGAGAATATGGTATAGATTGAGGACTGTCCACTGAATATGGAGATTGCTCTGATATTTGAGGGGGTTCTGAAGTCTGCATCGAAACTATTTCAGCTGATATAGCTACATGCACCTATACATAAACATTACAATATCTCTTGTATCCATAAACATACAATTGATTTATATTTATTCATTGGTCATCATAACTAAATGGCATAAACAACGAATAGCCTACCTTAGCCTGTAATCTTAGTATTTTTTTTACCACACCAAGCTTGGACACGAGAGACTTCACTTCATCTTCTGTCAATTCTAAGAAGGCTTCGCCATCAATATCTTAACCTGTAACATCAATTCAGTATTTATATGTCAGTGTTTCTCGGTACTTACTTTCCAATACGTTACAGACTTCTGACGGTATGCCATTGTCCTGTAAAAATATAGCAAGATTCATGGGATCGATATCACGGCTGAACTTAACCAATTCTCCTTCTGATGTAGCAGCTATTGCCATTGCTAGCACGCTCTATTGATCTGAGGAATGGCTTGATCTGATTGGCTTAAAAATAAAGTTGGCGCTAGTTTCATTAGTTATATAGAGGAAATTAATCAATAGTTATATAGAGGAAATTAATGATGGCAAGTGAAACATCTCCAATTGTTGAATGCCTTCTGCGTGGCTATTTATTATCGAGTTTCATGTGATATAATGACTCCAGTGCTTGGTAAAATTATTGACCTAGTTACTATTGACAACACACTTATTATATGTGTGTTAGAGTGCTATGGTCATTTCTTCAATTCTCACTAAAGTATATATACAATGCATTTGCAATTAGAACTAAAGGTGTTGTCTCAGCCACTTAAGTTTATTCCATCATCGTCCTTTCTATGCTCAATTCAATTTTTCACCAGAGAAAAGTTTATATATAACATTGCCACACTAGTATTAATAATTATTGTTATATGTTGATAGTTATTTTCTCCAATGTTTCACTTTAAAATAACATTTTATATGATAATTTGATCATAAACTTAATAAAAATAAATAAAGTGAAAGGTCAGTACTAACATTTTTTTGATCAGCAATATCTTTAAAAATTAACCTAAAAATTACGGAGTAGTTATTATAATAATCAAATAAAATTGTTAATATTTATGAAATAAGTCTTCAATTTATTGCAAATCCAGGTTGTTTTAATTTTGATGGTATTGAAATAACACTATTATCAGATTGTTATAACTATTTTGTTGACAAAGATATAACTTGATATATATGTTGTTGTTTTTACCTTCTGATTATTTAAACTTATCTTTCTTTGTGCTTATTTCAACCTTGAATGGTTGTTTTAAATAACTAAATTAGAAATAACCTTTGATTGACATTTTTATATTAACACTCTTATTATAACCCGGGGAAAATACAATTAAAACAACCACATAAAGTTAATTTAATATTTTATTTTTTGCAGTGTATATATATACCTCTACATAATATATATATATTATACATTTATATATATTTTACCAAAATATGTATTTCAGTTATCATTATCAGTATATCACCACCTTGCTTATTACTCACGTGGGAAAAATTAAATGTGTGTATATTGTTCAAGGTCATTAGTACAAAATTTTATATTTAATTGTTAGACTGTTTAATTTGCTATTGCATAGCTCAAAGAGTACAAATTATTATTCATTAATTAGTTACAAAATGATGTGATGTGCATGGATACTTTCACTATGTGTTATTTAACTCATCAGATCTGCAGCTGTTCTAATTTTCATGACAATAATTAAAGACAATAATTATATGTAAAATCATTCTGAAATGCCTTGCCTCCTTCCATATATGGGCAAAAATGACAAAACAAATGTGTAATATCAAATATATGCTGTTTTGTTAGAGTGTATGGCAAATCATAACAAAATATATAAACATAAAACATCACACCATCTCATCATCATTGTACAGTTCAGTAACATTATGGTACTAATGTGTCTGTTCTTAGAGCTGATGAAGGTACTAGAATAAGTGGTATACAAGATCTTGAAGATAAAGACATCGTTTTGGGTGGGTTACTAAGAGTACTTAAACATAATGGTAGAGGAAAATGTGGTTCTTTTAGACAAGAGTTTGGAATATTTGGATGCCATTTTGTTTGCTATAGATCTAGTCAACAATGATCCTCATCTTTTACCTAATATAACACTAGGTTATGATATATGAGACACTTGTATAAGTGAGAACATAGCTCTTGATGGAAGTGTTGACTTTGTCTTATCAAGTGTTCATTTAGAATTTGAAAGTTGCTTTGATTGAGAATTGAACAACAGCATTTCAACTAAACCTCCAGTTGTGGCTGTTATTGGAGCTATAGATAGCCATATATCTATTCCACTTGCTAGTCTTTTTCGCATAGTCAACATACCTCAAGTCAGTTTTGCATCAACATCCCCTCTTTTGAATGATTGTGATCTTTATACTTAATTTTATCGTACTGTACCTTCAGATAAATATCAGGCTCAAGCAATGATTGATTTAATACTATATTTTGGTTGGGATTATGTCACAATAATTTATTCAAATAATTTGTCTGGTCAACCTAGTATAAATGAGTTTCACAATCTAGCAAAATCAAAAGGTGTGTGCATTGATTTAAATATTGGTATAGAAGACACATCTGATTATGTCCTCCTGGCAAAACAATTACTAAATTCCTCTGCTAATGTTGTTCTATTGTTTGCTTCAGCTCATCAGGTTAAAATGCTATTGACAGAAGTGCAAACATTGCACACTACAGGTACTTCTAAAAGGTGGTTCCTATGGATTGCCAGTGATAGTTGGTCTCAAGTGTATTATATCAAGTACAAGGATGTTACAATAGGAAAATGGGGCACAGCACCTCATTCTGAGACAGTGCCTTCTTTTGTTAACTATTATTCACAACTACCTCCAGCAACTAACAGGCATAATCCAGGGTTTCTTGAATTTTATGAGCACTATTACGACTGTAGTATTGGTGTTAACTGTAGCATTATGAGCATTGTAAATGATTCTAAATATACTTTTCACCAGGATTCTTTTAATGCTACTGCTATTGATGCTGTTTATAGTGTAGCTCATGGAATAAATAACTTTTAAATGACAACTGTAATAAACCATTAGTGTGGTACCATGAAAATCAAACATGTCTTGGACAAAATCAAGAATTAAATGGCTTAAATCTTTTAGATTATATAAAGAATGTAAGCTTAATCAGTCCAACTAGTAAGAAAGTAAATTTTGATGAACATGGTGGTGTAAAAGCTAAATATAAAATCTATAATTATCAGGTCGTATTTTCATGTCAAAATTGTAGCAAATCATTTAACATTGTAAATGTTGGGTATTGGGGTGGAAATGTGCCACAACATCATCTTAAATTTGGTCTGACCAAGTTAGGTGATATTATGTATCAACTCAAATCACAGTGTCAAATTTGTAGAGTTGATTTTACTAAACGTAAAGTGATGTTTTCTTGTTATGGTACCTGTGACCCTTGTCTTGGACAAAACTACACTAACACTACATCTTCAAAGGAATGTCAAATATGTCCTCAATACATGTGGGTAATAACCCTCTTAGCTGTTTAGATATTGAAGAATCATATCTCAAACCTTTTGATAGAAGGTCTATTGTACTAATACTGCATTGTTAGCTATAATTGGATTATTAGCTGTAGTATTTGTGAGTGGAGTCTTCATATATATATTTCTGGAACACATCAATTGGAAAGTCATCAGGATGAGAACAAATGGTACTACTACTAAGTGGAATAACTCTCTGTTTTCTAATAACAGTCATATTTATCCCAAAACCCTCTGTGACTGTCTATACTTTTCAAAGGATAGGAACATCCTTTTACTTTTCATTAATTGTCTATGCTGTATTCATAAAATTGGTACAAACATATCAAATATTTTTATTGAAAAACATTTCTTTTAGACCCAAGTTTATCTCACCTATTAATCAGATTTTGTTTACGTTTCTGTTAATAGGAGTTGAAATGGTTCTTGAACTAATATCTCTAATGTTTGTTTTTATCCTGATGTAGAGAAAAATCAAGTGAATGATACAATGAACACAAATGACTTTCCAATACTTTCTGTCCTGTGTACCTCACCTCATACTCTAATATTTGGTATACAAATATTTTACTTAAATGCTCTAATAACTGCAAGTAATGCACTAGCAGTCTTGACAATTCAATTTCCTCAAAATTTTAATGAATCTTAGAGTGTGGGATTCTCTACGTTTGTAGTGGTTCTAATATGATTAGTATTCATCATAAAGTTTACTACCACTGATGTCCAGTTTAGACCAGCTTTGATATTATTAGCTCATCAGGCATATAATTGTAAGTAAAAGTTACTCAACAGTTTAAGTTATTTCAATTATAACTATTCTACCACATATCAGTTTATTATTTAGCTCTCATACATTAGCAGTGATGAGTCAGTATATGTGACTTTAATAACATATTGTACATAAACACATGATGACATACTAGCAATAATTAAATTAAAGTATTTAATAAAAGATAATAACATAGACAATAATAAGAACCCTTCAAACATATAAATGAATATAACTAGCTCTTAAGGCTCTTTAATAAGACAACAAGCAAAAACAAAACTAGAACTACCACATAGAAACTACTATTTATGTATAAAGTGGAACACATTGTAACTGTATTCTGTAGTTTGCTATTGATAACAGTTACTTGTAATAGATATTCTTATTTTGTCTATAGTAATTTAATATAGCAGAGATTCAAAAGTAAATATCACAAATGACAACACTATCTTAATAATTGACAATCTTTGTGTCATGTTTTGCAACTTAAGCAAAATTGGCTTTTCCTTTTACTAGGTCATTTTTTGGCATTTGTCAGACTGTTTAGTTTACATTGATGAGAAAGATATATTACATAGTCTTTAAAAGACAGATATTGGACAATAAAAACAACTTTGCTGTTGATCTTATACAATCATAACTGGTGATACAAATAAACAAATGTACATACATAAACATCTAACATTATTAATAGTACTTTAGAATAAATAACCGTATATTTAATATAAAATTGAAAGCAACGTTTCATTTATAACTTAATGCAAGTAATCAGGATTGACAAATAATTCAGACTCTACAAAATAATGTTTCTTTAACAATGATATGCGTTTTGGCTTTTTACATTTTCAAGCTGGTAGCTTTCACCTCTTCCACTTCAGATGCTCCTATTAAGGTATATTAGGGTAACTCTCTATGTGCTATATATCCTTCTGGATTCTTAAATGAGCCTTCAATTCATGTCTCTCCCATTCATACTGGTGACTGTTTAACTTGTAACGGAAAGGATATCAACAATTGTGAAAACTCTACAGACTACTATCCAATACAATATTGTGTAGAAATTAGAAATACAGATAAGTGTGGTAATGATGCTGAAAATCTTGTTGAGGATCTACTAGTACATTTAGAAGCTATCTCTAAGTTCTTTCACTTATATCCAGCTGTGTGTTCTGAAATCTTACAGAAGGATAACCTTGCTACATCAGGCTATTACACAATACGAACTCCTAATGGTTCTCTTATATCAGTCTATTGTGATATGAAGGGAAGTAACTGTGATTGTAAAGGAGGTTGAATGAGAGTAGGATATCTCAACATGAGTGAACCTAATGCTACATGTCCACCTGGGCTAACACTACAACAGTTTATTAACATAGATCATGGAGTTTGTGGTCGACCTTTGTCTTCATCTATTGTATACTCTGCCCATGCCATTCATTACAGCAAAGTTTGTGGTCAAATATGAGGTTATCAATTTGGCTCACCAGATGGATTACCACCTTTGTATGGTCCTTATGTCACTCCAAATATTGATAATTGTAACACATATGTTGATGGTGTTACTATTACTTATGGTAGTAATCCTCGTAAACATATCTGGACTTATGCGTGTGGTGTAACTGAAAATAATAATCATGAATATGCATGTCCATGTAATAATGGAAGTTCTGGCACAACATCACCTACTTTTGTAGGTAAAGAATACTTCTATGAATCTGGAGTACCTTATGGGAGAGTCTATCCTGTTTTATATGCTAATGACACATTGTGGGATGGACAACAATGTGGAGGATTAGAAGGACCATGTTGTACTAATCCTAACATGCCATGGTTTGTAAAAATCCTTGATGAAACAACTTCAGAGGATATTGAGCTGAGAATGTATTCTGGTGGAGGGGCAGGTGATGAAGATACTCCTCTTGATATCATTGAACTTTATATTTATTAAAAGTATGTTATGGTGTTCAGGTTTTGAATTAAGTCTCTATTATGTAGAGTGTACTTTTGATTGTTTATTTTGTTTTTTGTATATAAAATTCTACATTTTATAGCAACAATATATACTGTTATTGCTCAACAAAAATGAATATTCTATCTTATCAGAAGATTGTTACACCTTATTGTACTAACCCTAAAATGCCATGGTTTATAAAGACATTCAATGAGACTACTGCTGAAGATATTGAACTGAGGGTATGTGGAAGTGAGTCATTGAGAAATTAAGACACCCCTGTGGATATTATTGTACATATTCCCAATGACATATTCTATTTGTAGATTTAAAACATATGCAGATGCTTCATTTTTCTGCTTGTTTTTGTTTATATAATTATATGGCATGTAATCCTTTCAACTGATCAATTAGATGACCATGAATATCAAAAATAATAAGGGGTATTTTTTTCTCATTCTCAAATTAATTAATGCACTCTAATTACTGCAATGAATATAAAATATTAGGGAAGTACTAACTTTGGACTCTGGACAGAGCTGAACTAGACTGCAATATTCTGTACCAGATATTATCAGATCATTATGACAAGCTATAATGTTGAATCTATTTCTCTCTGCCAATCTTTGGATTATAATTTATGTGCAATTCATTCAATTTTCTCTTATTAAGAGTTTGAGACCATGAAAAACATTTTTTATTAGGATATAGTTCATGAACAATTAAAATTAGTGCCACTATCTCAAATGATGACGTTAGTTAGCAATTTTGTATTAATTAACTTAGTGATACAATCCTTAATTCATTAGTAATACAACCATCTTTGTTACTTTATGGAATGCTATTTCCTTTTGACATATTATGTCAGTCTTTTAAACCTAGCATTAATTTGGAAAGCAATCACTGACAGTCTTAATGATAACATGTAGCAATAAGAAAATGTAAACCAATAAAGTTTATTGAGTCTGACGATAACTGGAAACAATTACCTTATATGGTTGAAAGGTTGTATAATATAGACATGTAATGGTGATGTTTCAAAGTAGATCCTTAAGTGACTTTGATAGCATATTATACATAAAAACATTGTGATGACATTAGTAGCAATAATTAAATATAAGTATTTAATAAAAAATAACATCAGTAAGATAATAATAACAAAAGTATATGAGAGTACTTATAAACCTTCAAACTTATAAATGAATATAACTAGCTTTTGAGGCTCTTATATTAGACAACAAGCAAAAAAACTAGAATTACCACTCACAAATTACCATTTATGTACGAAGAGGAACACATTGCAACTGTATTCTGTAGTTTGTTATTGATAACAGTTACTTGTTATAGATGTTCTTATTTTGTGTATAATATGTAGTAGAGATTCATGACTAAATATCATAAATGAGATAACAATATCTTAATTATTGATAATCTTCATGTCATATTTTGCAACTTAAGCAAAAATGGCTTTTTCTCTTCTAGGTTAAGTTCTATCAATAAAGCATAATAATCTGACATTTATAGTACCACATACTAAATAAAGGGTCTGCTTTGAATAAGTTTTATATAGCTTATGTTATACATACTCATGTAATATGAAAACTCTTGAACAATTTTATATAATGTTATGTAATCATGTGTAGCCTTGATTCTTATATAGAGCCCTGTCTTTTCATGTCAGTCTTTTTATTATTACGTATCATTATGTGTGATCTTTTTTGTGGGCTATAAATGACATAACCTATATTCCAGATACATGTCTTTGATCTAAACTGAGTGAGGGAACATTTTATTCTGTGTTCATAACAAATTTCTCTGGTTGTTATAAGCAATGGTGTTTTTTTAGAAGATTGAGTCTACAGACAAATGTTGTCCTCTCCATCTTGTTACAGTAAGTTCATTACAACCTGACACTTGTACATGTGTTGGATCTGTGGAGGAATCAACTCTCATCTTTTCTTGTCTGCTCATCTGTACATGTATTTGAGGTTCTACAGGTGGTAATTGTCCTTTGATAACTTTTGTACCAAGGTTAATAGTAATAAGAAGTACTCCACCTTCTTCCTTCTGATTCCATTCCAGCCATTATTCTCTGTAAATTGGCTATTTCTCTTGGCTTAAATTTTGGAACATTTATTTGGAACATCCATCCAGCACTAATTCTCATAGGTCCATTCACTAGGACCATAGGTATCAGTGTAATAATTGCAAGTAATGCTTTAGCAGTCTTGACAATTCAATTTCCTCAAAACTTTAATTAATCTAAGTACACGGTACTTTATACATTTGCGTTGGTTCTAATATGGTTAGTTCAAATAAGTGCTTTGAATGTTCAAGTATGTTTGTTTGGTCCAAGAGTCTTTATGATGATAGTATGGAAAACTCAAAATAAAAAAAGTGTAGATATATAAAAGTATCTCTTTATCAATTGCAAAGACAACAAGGACAACTACTGAACTGCCCACACAGCCTGAATAATGTTTCTTTACCCATATCAGTAAATGTTTATGGTTTGTTTCTTCGCTGACATAACCTTAATGTAGTTAGTTTGTTATTTTTTTTATTTTTAAGCTGACACATATGACTTTTAATAAAATGCTATATCCCACACAATGCTTTACATTGTTTATCTGTCATTATAATTATCTTGATAGCTATGTGTATATGTATACTAATTGTACATGTGATCATAGTATAATGGATTGTTGTCTTATATGTATTATACATGTTTAAAGGTAAACAGATCATTGTTGTTGAAGTATGTATGAAATCTTAGAAGAAAGTATATGTTTTCTACTGGGACTTCATGCACTGTATAGAGTTACAACACTGTCTTACAATGATATACAGTGGAATGAATAAAGCAGCTTGCAGTAGATTACAATAATAAATTGGAACTTATTATAACCTAGTTCATATGTGAGTCAATATAATTCACTGCAACAAACTGTAATCTACTATAACCTACTGTAACCCACTGAACATTTAACCCACTGTAATCCACTGTATACATAATCCATTGTAAACCACTATGAGGTAATCATTGTTACATTAATGTGATGTACATCCCAACACTGACAACTTGTTTAACTTAATATGTGAAACAAATTAGAAACTAAAGTAGTATCTGAAGTTGATTGCTTGATAATCAAAGACATTAGTAACTACTGTAATCAACTGAATTCACTGTAACTCACTGAAACCTACTGTAACTCATTGTAATCTATCATAATTAACCTATTATATGTGTGTGTGTGTGTAGGTATTTATAGCAGTAAGAAGAAGACAAGTGATTAGTCTTGAAATGGACTGGATCTATTGTTCATCAGTGATTGTTTAAAAAATTATTACTTCAATCACAAACTAGTGCAACCTGTAGCTAATCTGATTCAACAAGGCTCTAATTATGAGTTGCTTTAAGTCTAGATTGATCAAACATAGCGATATAAAATACAATGAGATTGAGAGAAGTGTCCAGTTACTTAGTTTACAAAGTGGTTGCCTAGCAACCACAGACTAAGTCTTCAGGCATATAATTGTAATTAAAAATTACTCAACAGTTTGAGTTATTTCAATTATAACAATTCTACCACATGTCAGTTTATTATTTACGTTACCTCTAATTAGGAGCGAAGCGTGGCTATCTATATTTCCTACCACACCCCAATGTAAAATAGTAAATAAACAATACATTTATTAATAACAGTACCAAACCAAAAGTAATATCAGTGTATTTAACGAAAGCAAATGATTTTCAGCAGTTAATTACGTTATCTCACTCATCTACTGATAACAAGTTAACAATTAAAGAATATCACAGTTAATGAATGTAAAGTTCAATAATATCTACCGGAGTATCTTCATCAAAATGACCTTGATTCAAGCACACTCTTAATTCAATATTGTCGGTTGTAGTCTCTGAAAGAGTCTTAATAAACCATAGCATGTTAGAGTTAGTACAACATGGTCCTTCATTTCTGTTACATTGTTGTCCATCCCACAATGGATCACTAGGATATAGAACATGCTGCCAAGCTTGTCCTGCAGGTAATCCAGATTCACAGTAACTATCATTACCAATAAAACTAGGTGATGTTGTGTTGAAACTCAAAGTATTACATGGACATAAAAAATAGCCCCAATGATGGCCTTCACTTAACCCACCAGTGTAAGTCCAGATATGTTTACGAAGATTACTACCATAAGTAATGGTAACACCATCAACATATGTGTTACAATTCTCAATGTCTGGAGTGCCAGTATTACCTTTTAACCTCCCAATTAATCCCTCAATCTGTTCATCTCTCCCTCTTAAAAGTCAATGGTGTTACTATCTCCTGCAGTGTCTCTATCTCTTTCTGTCTCTCAGAACAAAATAAATAATTAGTAACTTGTCTTCAGGAGTACCCTTGACCAATTCCCATGGCTTATGAAACATATGTGACCATTACCAAGAGGAAATATAGACAAAATATGTTCCCTCATAATACATTACAAAGAACCATTAAAGGTACAATGCTATATTTCATTATCTTATCCTATTATTTGTTTTCTTCTAGCTCTGATTCATACATTTGTGGATCACTTATATTATTGTCTATGAAATTACAGACATGAATCGTCTCCATCAATGTCAACAATGATACACACCCACAGTTGGAATCATTAGAGCAAAGAAGTGTCAAATTAGTCTTCAAATTCCTTTTCATTAGAATATTTTTTGGCTAAGTGAAGGTACTTTTCATGAATTGCATATTATTATGAACGAACAGAATAATAATTTGTATAACCTTTTTTCACTGGAGTTACCCTTTTTAAGGTATTAATACAGTTACACTACATATATATATATTTATATCATCCGTATGATTGTTTAAATTCCATTAGGTATTTGCAATGTTCTATGTAGAAAACTCAATTTTACTTAGATATGGTCATCATGACATTTTGAGGGAGTGTCTAACACTGAAATCATAATAATGAACAAGGAAATGATTAAAGGTTTATAAGGTTAATTAATTAACCAAGCCATACATGTCTGTAATTAAGACATTTGGTGTATAGTATACCATAAATAAAAACCATTGACTATAAGTTATCACAGTCAGTCAAAGATACACAGCTGTGATGATAAAGCTAATTGCAAAAATAATTTTCTTCAGTTGTCTGCTTGCAGGTCTATTAATAGCGTCATGTGAGGCCTCCACTGATTGTATGGTTGACTGCACTAGTCTACTAACTCCACGTTCTCCCTCACTCTATGAACAATACTGTTGTATTCCTAGTAACAGTGGAAAGAAGTTTAAGTTGAAGGAAAGCAATGGAGTCAAATTCATATTATGTCCACCATCAGTACCTACATCTTGTATCAAACATACCTTTCTATATAATTCCTGCATTGCTCTACTACAAGCCTTCCCTACTGCTACATCAGGATATTACAGCCTCACTTTAAGTAATGGTAGTATTGTCAACGTCTACTGTGATATGGAGGGTAGTAACTGTGATGGTAAGGGAGGTTGGATGAGAGTAGGCTATCTCAACATGAGTGAACCCAATGCTACATGTCCACCTGTTCTAACACTACAACAATATAACAACATAGATCATGTAGTTTGTGGTCTTTCTAATTATTCAATATTGGGATCAACATCCTTTTCCTCTGGAGAAAATAATTACAGTGAAGTCTGTGGTCAAATAAGAGGTTAACAGTTTAACTCACCAGCTGCATTCCCACCCTTGGTTGATAATCCCTATTGTTCCAAAAGGTAATCCCTATTGTTCCTTCTATTTATACATTGTTGATCCAGATGTCTTATCAAAAGTTCAGAAGCCGGTTTCGTTTGACCAAGGACTTCCAGAGACACTAAATATGTCTAGCCAAGGAGATAATCCCAGTGAACAAATAGGTACATAAAATTATATAATTATAATAATAAAACTATTTGTATTATTATGTTTAAAGTCTTTAATATCAAAGTTGAGAGATCAGTTAACAGATTCAACTGATGACAAACAGTCAGATGATGAAGAGACTAATGAAGGTACATATTATATCACTGATAATGGCTTCGGACATATCTGTGAAGTACTTACGAAAATCAAACACTTAAAAAGTTGAACATTGATAACAACACTCAGATCATTTCACACAACAACATCATTGTTAGAATTATATCTTCAAAATACTTCATTGGAAGATGACAATATTATGACAATTTGTCACACACTTACTACAAACAAGACAATAGAGAGACTAGTGTTGTCCAAGAAATATAGAAGAGTTGTGAGAAGACTGAGGAGATCATTCAGGACAGACTCCTCTTCTTGTAACAGCATCTATGTATATATGTTAACAATGATTATTATAACAAATTTACATTTTATTTATAATACCCAGTGCTAAAATTTTAAAGTATATGTATTCTAGTTTCATTAATAACTATTACATCATCCAAACATTGTTTTATACTGAATAGAACTGCTCTTCTGACAACATCACAATAATTATAGGCAGAACACGTGGTTTAAGATTTAGTAGTACTCTGTGGCTATTCTCCTAGTACATAAGTGTATATAATTAATACCTTTTAACATAAATTGTTCATAATGTACATAGTTATCTGATAATAGTATTCATGATGTGTTAGAAGCCCCACCCTGACTTGACCCACCCTATATTTTTTTAAAGAAACGCTATGGCTTCAAAAGTACTTTCTCAACCTCAGCTAGGTAAGAAAATCATCTCAGCTCATACAATTTTATAAAGTACATAGTGTACATGATATAATGGCCACTTATAGCGTGGGCATTTTACTTTAAATTTCTCCTCTGTAAAAGTTGGTTACTTATGTATATATATTCTGTCAACATAGATAGTATGTCTTTATTATCACTTCTAAATTGGTTTACAAAATTTCATTTATTACAGACACTGACAATTTGAAAGAAATAGTTGATGCTTTGAAGCAAGTTCATTTTCCGAATCATAAATGGTTTCCTCTTGCTCTACAACTGGGTCTATTATCACCCACTCTGAAAGATATTGAAGCAAACCGAAAAGATAATGTAAGGAGGTGTCTTCAGGAATGTTTAACTTTGTGGTTGAGTAAAGCTGACAAGGTCACTGACAATGGAGGCTCTACTTGGGATTCATTAGCTGATGCTCTTCACAATATAGAAGAACATTTTGCAGCTGAAAAAATATTGGAATTTAGTAAGAACTTGAATGATGGATATGTAGAAAATATCTTTTATTATTTTCTTCTTTTCTTATAGAATTCTCCACTCCAGCTTGTCAAATGTTACAGAAACACACTGACTGGTTCTTACCACTTACTCTTCCTGTGGAGATTGTTAACATGTTATATACAGAGAGAGTGATCTCTAAGGAGACATTAGATGAAGTGAATAGATTGGGAGGTGTACTAGGAGATGGTCCATTAAGAGCGCTGTGTACTACAGTGTATGAACAGCCAAACAAATTAAAAATTTTTGCCAGTGTACTACTGAAATCGGAGCAAACAGTTGTGATTGCTAAAGACATACTCAAGGAATATGGTAATTAGAATTTTAATATATTTATTCTAAAAATAACAATTCTATTTATAGACCAAACATTTCCCTCCCGAGTTAGTTTTCATCGGACATATCGATACAATTTTGATCAGATGAAAGTAACCTTTGGAAATCTTATGATGACAATGTCACCTCTTATTAAGGCTGGTATTCCTTCACTAGAAGACCTCATAATATATCTTCAGAGATGTTTTCGAGAGCTAAGACCACAACTGTCTATAGCTAAATCATTTGACGATGTGATGGATCTTGTACAAGATACATGTACTATTATCAACATTTGTTGTTTGGAAGCTATTGTCAACTACTACAATATTACAGAGGCTAAACCACACATTACAAAATTCAAGACAACAGTCGATACCTTTTGTGCAGATGTCAGAGCTGATATATGTCTTAAACAAAATTTTAAAACTACTTCATCTTCTCATCATCTCACTTGTGAGACTATTGAGTTTGTTTTAGAATGGAAAACAGATGAACATACACTTAGTCACATACAAGATTTGTTATCAAAAGTATTTGAAGATATGACAAAATCTGTCCAAGTTAGAGCCATAAATGAAGGCAACTCCGTCATTATTACCTGCTATGCTCCAGAATACATGATGGATACTCTACTAGAGACAGCAAAAAAGAATCTTGACCTGATGAAAAAGATGGGAGTGACCAAATTTATAATGGGGTATCACACCATTTTTGACACATGTCAAAGAGATAAGGTAAGAGATGAGTAGTATTAGACAACAGTTACTACATTTATTGTATATAGGAGATTAAAGCTGTTGTAGATGAGAACACAAAGGAGTTAAGAAGTCAACTGGAACTACAACAAACCATCAGTAGAAAAATGATGATGGAAAAAGAGTCTATTATCAGAGAACATGAAGGTAACACTAATATACTGTACATGTACATGTACTATAATAGAGACATATCATTCAGACTATACTATATGGTCACTGTTATAACTACTATATTTAATAGATAATGTATCTTGAGTAGTTTTGTATTTATAGAAAATAGACAAATAAAAGAAAAGGAAGTAGAAAATTTAATGAAGACAAAGGAAGGTAGATATAAGATATAATGATCATTAGTTTTATGTCCTTTGTATATAGCTACTGAGAAGGAGTTACTGTCAGTATCTGTTGAGAGACAAGGAGAGATAGAGACACTACAAGAAATAATAACAACATTGACATTACAGCTAAGAGAGAGAGACAAACAGATTGAGGAGTTAAAGCAAAGCTTGAAAGGTAACTGATATTAGCAGATAGTTGTTACTTCTCATTATATGACATTGTTACTAAATTTAGCATTTATACAAAAGCCTCAGAAACCATTAACTGATGAAGGACTTTATAAGTCTAGTCAAGAAGAGTCCACACTATCTATCAATGGTGTCATAGTACCATATCTATGTCTTAGAATGTGTCCATTGCCCATATATGGAAATATTATTTTAGCATGTACTTGAGTTTAAAGCATTTAATACCACATGATAAAATTGTACAACCACAAAAGTTAGCCACCACTTTGCCTATGAAAGCATATACCTTATATGGTAGTATAAGATAAGGACTTGTCATAACAGACAGTACATGTTAGTGTATAAATGTTCAACACTCCTTCTCTTCTTCATTCACTCCTGACTACATATATTATACAAACTATATTGTCATTACTTATTGTAGAGTCTTCAGTACATGAGTTGAGAGATGAGGCAAAGGGTTCAACTGATGATAAAGAGTCAGGTTATGGTATGTTATGTTTTGATGTTTCATAAAGTTACATTATAATGATCTATTAGTGGTCTATACAGAAGCTGTTGTCAAATATTCTTATACCAATGATTATCCTATGCAATTAACTATAAATGTTGGAGATGTTATCAAAAATGTCATTAAGGTATGGACACATCCTTTTTGTCCATCCATTCATTATGTCAACATATTATTTAAAGATCATCTCTAATTATATTACATATTTTCATAGATTGAAGAAGGATGGTGTGAGGGGACTTTGAATGGAGTCTATGGGGCATTCCCTATAAATTTTGCAGAGCTACGACTAGTTAAATCTGAATTATCTCATGATGATCCCAAATTAGGAGGTAATCCCTGTAATTTGTTCATTAGAACTTAATTTATAATGTTTTGTATAGTACAGTTTGTAACACTATATACTATATGTGTACACTATATCTACATACTACCTCTGTTTATAACAGGACATACTGGAAGAGTTGAGTGGAGAGATGATATAAAGAATGTTTGGCTTATCTCACCAACTATTGAACAATGTGAAGATGTTGTTAGCAAATTAATAAAAGAAGAACAAACCAAAGGAAGTAGATGGAGTATTAATCTCAGATCATCATCTCCTGAAAGTGCTCTTGTAATTATTAGTAATCTCAGTAAGTGTGCAGTGAGGACACTTGATATACACAGCACTCCATTGGACAGTATATGTATATCAACATTATCAGCAGAGCTACAAACTACTAATAAAACAATGATAAACCTATATCTTCGTTACTCTTCACTTACTGGTGGTATCAAAAAAATCAGTGATGCTCTCTTTACCAATACTACTCTTAAGGTGTTAACGTTGATTAATGTTACTATCACGGATGAAGATACCAGTAACTTATCTAACACGTTAAGTATTAATAAGACATTGGATAAACTAGAACTCAGAAACTGTAACATCACTGATAATGGTGTCCGATATATCTATGATGGCCTCACTAAAAACCAAACACTGACTTTGTTGGACATCAGCGATAATCCTCAGATCACTTCAGCCAGTACCAGTTTAATTGCTAAACTAATAAATACAACTAGATCATTAACAGAACTACGTCTCCTTGATACTTCACTGAACAATAACAATATCAAGTCTATGTGTACTGAACTCATTAAAAATACTACAATACAAGAACTACACTTATCCGGACAACATGAAGAGTATTGTAAGAAATTAGACAGATATCAAGTTATTAAAGACAGGCTTAAGTTCTGGTAGCTTTAAGTAGTTTGTTCTATACATTTACTTTCAAGTTAGTTTGAGTTTCTGTTGATGTCTTTTAGTACAATGTCTTCATAAAGTGCAAACAAAGCAGTTTTCCTTGTGTACATGTAAAGATATTAGATTGTCCATGTCCATGAGATGCATTAGTTCTAGATCCTGTTCGATCATTAGTACCTATATATTAATATTCAGTAAAATAGTACATGTATATGTCTTACTTGGAGATGAGTTGCGTGATTGAGACTTGTCCGTTGCACTAGTTTCACACCCACAAGTTCCACACCCATGAAATGCATTAGTTCTAGATCCTGTTCAACCATTAGTAACATTCAGTAAAATAGTACATGTATATGTCTTACTTGGAGATGAGTTGCGTGATTGAAACTTGTCAGTTGCACTAGTTTCACGCCCACAAGTTTCTACACTAGTTCCACACCCACGAAAAGCATTAGTTCTAGATCCTGTTCAACCATTAGTAACTACATATTAATATTCAGTAAAATAGTACATGTACATGTCTTACTTGGAGATGAGTTGCGTGACTGAGACTTGTCAGTTGCACTAGTTTAACACCCATGAGTTCCTACACTAGTTTATTCCAAGAGATGCATTAGTTTTAGATCCTGTTCAACCATTAGTCCCTATATATCAATATTCAGTAAAATAGTACATGTATATGTCTTACTTAGAGATGAGTTACATGATTGAGACTTGTCAGTTGCACTAGTTTCAGACCCACAAGTTCCTACACTAGTTCCATGTCCATGAGACGCATTAGTTCTAGATCCGGTTTGACCATTAGTACCTATAATCCTATATATTAATATTCAGTAAAATAGTACATGTATATGTCTTACTTGGAGATGAGTTGCGTGATTGAGACTTGTCAGTTGTGCTAGTTCCACACTCATGATTTCCTACGCTAGTTTCACGTCCACAAGATGCATTAGTTCTAGATCCTGTTCAACCATTAGTAATATTCAGTAAAATAGTACATGTATATGTCTTACTTGGAGATGAGTTGCGTGATTGAGACTTGTCAGTTGTATTAGTTTCACACCCATGGGTTTCTAAACTAGTTCCACGCCCATGTGATGCATTAGTTCTTGATCCTGTTCAACCATTAGTAATATTCAGTAAAATAGTACATGTATATGTCTTACTTGGAGATGAGTTACGTGATTGAGACTTGTCAGTTGCACTAATTTCACGCCTATGAGTTCCTACACTAGTTCTACGCCCATGACATGCATTAGTTTTAGATCCTGTCAACCATTAGTAATATTCAGTAATATACTACATGTATATGTCTTACTTGGACATGAGGTATGTGATTGAGACTTGTCAGTTGCACTAATTTCACGCCCACAAGTTCCTACACTAGTTCCACGCCCATGAGATGCATTAGTTCTAGATCCTGTTCAACCATTAGTAATATTCAGTAAAATAGTACATGTATATGTCTTACTTGGAGATGAGTTACGTGATTGAGACTTGTCAAGTTGCACTAGTTTCACACCCACAAGTTTCTGCGGTAGTTCCACGCTCAGGAGATGCATTAATTCTAGATCCTGTTCAACCATTAGTAATATTCAGTAATATAGTACATGTATATGTCTTACTGGGAGATGAGTTACGTGATTGAGACTTGTCAAGTTGCACTAGTTTCACACCCACAAGTTTCTGCGGTAGTTCCACGCTCAGGAGATGCATTAATTCTAGATCCTGTTCAACCATTAGTAATATTCAGTAATATAGTACATGTATATGTCTTACTTGGAGATGAGGTGTGTGATTGAGACTTGTCAAGTTGCACTAGTTTCACACCCATGAGTTTCTACACTAGTTCCACGCCCATGAGATACATTAGTTCTAGATCCTGTTCAACCATTAGTAATATTCAGTAAAATAGTACATGTATATGTCTTACTGGGAGATGAGGTGTGTGATTGAGACTTGTCAAGTTGCACTAGTTTCACACCCATGAGTTTCTACACTAGTTCCACGCCCATGAGATACATTAGTTCTAGATCCTGTTCAACCATTAGTAATATTCAGTAAAATAGTACATGTATATGTCTTACTGGGAGATGAGGTGTGTGATTGAGACTTGTCAAGTTGCACTAGTTTCACACCCACAAGTTTCTGCGGTAGTTCCACGCTCAGGAGATGCATTAATTCTAGATCCTGTTCAACCATTAGTAATATTCAGTAATATAGTACATGTATATGTCTTACTGGGAGATGAGGTGTGTGATTGAGACTTGTCAAGTTGCACTAGTTTCACACCCACAAGTTTCTGCGGTAGTTCCACGCTCAGGAGATGCATTAATTCTAGATCCTGTTCAACCATTAGTAATATTCAGTAATATAGTACATGTATATGTCTTACTGGGAGATGAGGTGTGTGATTGAGACTTGTCAAGTTGCACTAGTTTCACACCCACAAGTTTCTGCGGTAGTTCCACACCCATGAGATGCATTAGTTCTAGATCCTGTTCAACCATTAGTAATATTCAGTAAAATAGTACATGTATATGTCTTACTTGGAGTTGAGGTGTGTGATTAAGACTTGTCAGTTGTACACCCACAAATTCCTATGCTAGTTCCACAGCCATGAGATGCATTAGTTCTAGATACTGTTCGACCATTAGTACCTATATATTAATATTCAGTAAAATATACATGTATATCTTTTACTTGGAGATGAGTTGCATGCTTGAGACTTATCAGTTGCACTAGTTTCACACCCACAAGTTCCTATACTAGTTCCATGTCTATGAGATGCATTATTTCTAGATCTTGTTCAACCATTAGTAATATTCAGTAAAATAGTACATGTATATGTCTTACTTAGAGATGAGTTGTGTGATCGAGACTTGTCAGTTGCACTATTTTTACGCCCACGAGTTCCTACACTAGTTTCACGTTCTTGAGATGCATTAGTTCCAGATCCTGTTCAACCATTAGTAATATTCATTAAAATAGTACATGTATATGTCTTACTTGGAGATGAGTTGTGTGATTGAGACTTGTCAGTTGCACTAGTTTCACGCCCACGAGTTCCTACACTAGTTTCACGTTCTTGAGATGCATTAGTTCCAGATCCTGTTCAACCATTAGTACCTATATATTAATATTCAGTAAAATAGTACATGTATATCTCTTACTTGGAGATGAGTTACGTGATTGAGACTTGTCAGTTGCACTAGTTTCAGACCCACAAGTTCCTACACTAGTTCCATGTCCACAAGATGCATTAGTTCTAGATCCTGTTTGATCATTCGTACTTATACATTAATATTCAGTAAAATAGTACATGTATATGTCCTTTGTGTTGTCCTCTCTTGCAAATTAATGGGAGAAGGGATATTTTTAGAAATAAAAAGCAGGTAATACTGATCATTAAATTCTATTAATGAAGACAAATGAACCCAACGAGTGATGAGTTATAACATACTTATTATTTTTTACCTTTGAGAGAAGCAGCATTCTCCTTATGAATTCTTGCATCTAGTTCAGGAACAGAAAGATCTGATATATTTGGGTTGAGTGTAACAAATCTGGGATAAGGGATTGTTAATCCCTACATGTACATAGTAACATCAGTACACACAAATACAATGATGATAAACATACAATCTTTAATGTTGTTGTTGTCACTCTTTCCTAGTAGTTTCATTGACACCTAGAAACAAAACAATTACAGTCGTGACTTATGATTATTAAGTTTCTAATAATTAAAAGTTAATAAAATTGGGTAATTACTTTCATTGTACGTGCTGTATTGTACAAGTAGGGTCCATATTTACCTGCTTCAAACTCAACAGTACTAGATTCACACCCATCCTCAATGACTGATGTGTGCTGCAAACCTAAATTATCTAATCTTTGGTTCTCACTCTGATCATCTGAATAATTATAAGTCAGTATTACAAAAGATATTATTTCAAACCTGATCTACATTTATCACCACCATTTGTATCAATCAGGTGAATTTGCTCATCTAAAACAAGATGACACAAGCATATAATATACTTCATATAGAATGAAATAAGAATACCTTGTATGTTGAACTCTTCTCCACTCTCCCATACTGATATGACCTTCCTTAGAAGATTACACTGAGAAGTAAAAACTAGTCCAGTGCTTTCTGATGCTAGGGAAGCAAGGGGGTGGTCAGTTTTGATATATAACAAAACTTCTCTGCTTATGTAATGTGAGACAAATTATATATACAATATGTGAGTATTCATAATCTACCTGAGACATTGGTCACTTCTTAGGAACAGGAAGTTCAGCAATAGTAACAGAGGGTGAATCACCATTGGCAGAACAATCACTTTGAAATATGTGCTGATTTTCCTTATAGTATTGAACAGACCAATGTACATCACAGAGCTCTTCACTATAAAGGTCCATATCTCTAGTTTCATCTGAACAGCAAAGATATGTCTACAGGGCAGCTTCATGAACATCCATGACATACAAGCACAATTTGTGGATGACACTTCAAGTAGTCCCTCACTAGAATCAACTTGGTAATGCTCTTGATCATGTTTTAAGGTGAATTTCACTTTCTCTTTCAGTTCAATCTGCTTTTTCACAAAGTCATAAGCATATGGAGTCAGATACACCTAGAGATGACAGACTTCAATTTTGTATTCAAACATTTCAGCTAATTGTTTATGGTGGTGAGGAAATTCCCAGAGTTATACTTCATGGTCATTGTCCATTGCTGCCTGATTGGGTGCCAATTACTATTGAAGTATTCAGAACAGTGGATGATACACAAACCCAGAAGCGATAATAGATTTCCTGATTCTTGTTCACAGATGTGGAATATGCCAAGTGCTGCAGAAATTCCCAACACATATTTCGTTGGCCAGCAGTAATACCCATCTTCTCAATGGTTACTTCATGACGGAAACTTTGAAAGGTATGAAAAAAGTCGCAGATGGAAAGGCATGAGCTGGTACATCTCTCTCATTCAAATCTTTGTCTCCCATCGGAACTCAAACTGATTCCCATTTAGAGTTTTCTTTCTTGAAAAAGTTCATCATAATTTATGAGATATAGATTTTTCTGTCTCCTCGGGCATTAAAAATTACAGCAATCTCACTCTGCCCATTCCCATCCTCCACAGTATGATATATACTGGAAAGCACAATTCAAGCAACTTATAGGTCATGTCAATACACACAAACTCCGGATATGAAGGAAATATATCTTTATTTCTTGATCCTGGAAATAGATGCTCTGCAAAACTTTTGACTCACTCATCACTACATCAATGCAAGTATCTAAAAATTAAAATTATAGTCATAACTATCAGTGAATAAAATGGTACAGAAGGGACATGTGTAATTCATTGACATACTATAAATATCTGTGAGTTTATGGGCACATGCCTGTATATTGTTTCGAGTACTTTCAGCCTGTATTGACCAACTTAAATTTGTTAAACCCTTCAGTGTTACAGCTTTTCTTGTCATCTAAGCAAGCTTGTCCTGTAGCATTTTTTTGCTTGTCTTTAAACTCATAGACTTCTCTGCCTCCTTCTTTTCTGAAACAGTAAGCCTCCTTTGTTGAGGGAGATATCTAAACAATTGTGTGATAGCTTCATGTATACATAGTTAATTGTATAACACTAACCTTATTAACAACATGGCTGTGGTCTTCAATCACTTTTTTTACAACTAAACTCTGCCCATCTTCAGAGACCTTTATGAAAAGTTCTTCATAAATGAAAGTTTAATATATCTTAGATCTATGGATAATAATTGACAGTGTCTACAGTGCCGGTAAAAAAGCCATATTTTAATGTGAAATTAATACTATACCATGGACCCTACACCCTAAACAGTAAACACTAGACCCTATAAGTATTAATTTCACATTAAAGTATGGCTTTTTTACCAGCACTGTAGACACTGCAATAATAATATTAACATAATTACTTACGATGAGGCATGCTTTCCCTCTCCTTTGGATTTGAACTTCTTGCCTCCATGAATACAACTGTACATAATTTCATAATACTTTATTCTGGAATTTAGAGGTCAGTCCATTCGTCTCTGAGCACTTTGAACTGTTCGTGTGTCACGCTTCCACAGTTGAATTGACTTAAACTGTTCGTACTCTTTTACCTTCTTCTCTAGTTCTTCAAACGTCTTAAAACTGTCACTAACAGAAAAAGATACAATATCTGGCTAACTAGACGCCTCCATTGGTACTTCTACTTCGCAAGAAGGGGAAACAGCCACACAGTACTCCAACATCACCCTCCATTTTTGCAGCAGGAGCACGCTGGTAGGTGTGGTTTGCTTTTGCAACCTGCTGCACAATGGAAAGCACCTATATTCCCGGAACCGGTTCTTTAAGACTTCAAACATCGGAACCGGTACGGGCTCAGTAGACATTTCTATACAATATATGTATGGCCGTAAATTTGTAATTACTCTTTTTAAAAGAAAACTAAATATCCATTGAAGGTTGTTCATGCTCTTACTGTGGACTCTGTTGTTTTGTCCTTCTGTTATCCTTCAAAATCAATACATCCGTCTCTGCCATTCTAGTAATACCAATTTTATTATTCGCTGTGTTCTTCCATCTTTTGTCGTGAACATTCAAGGACTACAGGACATATCAAAATCATATTTTAATGCACTGTAGAGTATAAATTTTCAAGATAGAGAGTGATGAAGAAACAGAGACTATGATATGATATAATGATGTTTTGGAATAATTCTCATGACAATGACCATAGTACAACTGATCATCTACCTATAATTGGAGTATGTAGTAAATGGATTATAAATAGAACTTACTAGTCTCACTCGAGGTCCTACTTTGAGTATATATAGTAGAAGATGTCTCGTGTCTACATGATGTACTGTTACACAAATGAGAAATAAAGTTACTTCAATTCTTTAAGAAATTCTATCAACTCTATCAACATTAATTTTGACAAACCTTTTTTTATGTTCTCTAGACATATACGTACATACAGGCATGTGTGCATACATACATATACATACAGATATACATACATACAGTCTATACATACATACATACATACATACACACATACACACACACTTAACAATATTTTGTCTTAGGAACCTAGAATGATAGTCCTTGAACAGCATCAAGTTTAATGACAAAGTAGAAGAAAAAGGGTTTTTGTGAAAAAGAAGACCTCATATTATGTACCACTACCGCTTACTCTTCAGATTGTACTAAAAGGTATCAATAATGCTTGCAAGAGGTAAGTAGTCATTATTATATTATAACATCTATACAGGTCTAGAAGGAGTGTTGATAGATTTATCATTTTTATTAGATATTTCATGGACATGTAGGTGCTGATCCTGAAGTTTTCTGTCACTATTGTAATGAACAGCTTTCAGTGAACATTCACTCTATTCCAGTGATCATAAAACAATACAAATAATTTTAAACAGGAAGTATGTACCCTCTTGATTTTCATTAAAACTAAAAAATGAGGTAATTACATTACTTAAAACTACTTGTGACCGAAATTTGCATTTACATGGTAATAGGAACATTCTATTTTATGATTGGAAATGTCAGTCCAAACTATCTTTCTAACATTGAAAGTATCAATCTCTAGTTATATTATCTTCAATTGCAAAGCATGGAATTGATAAAATGCTTCAATCATTTGTAAATGACATTAAGTTACTTGAGACAGTAAGTTGTTAAAATTACACTTACATAACATCATTTATATTTCAGGAAGATGGGATATAATTCACAATTATGTTGACTGTAAGTTTGTTTATTTATGTAAAATATTAATCTTAAGTAATGGTAAAAATGACTGCTTTATGATTGAAAAGAAGTTATTTTCTCTTGACAAGGTTGATGAGAATACTTATTAACTGGGTTTTCAACAAGCCATCCTCAGTCTTAGGGATTGTATTAAATATGTATGACACAAAACTAAGACAACATGGTTAGGTTTGGTGTTGTATAGTTCATAATAGTTGTATTTTCATTTTGTTGATATGTTACTGTGGGCTTTAAATAGAAAACTTAACATGTTTCTTGTCTAATGTGTATTGATTGTAGATGTACTCGGTGTGACTGTGTATACCATTTTATTCATCAAGTTGAGTTTTTGTTGTTATTTATGTTCCCTAGCTATGCAAATGTGGACATTGGCCTGGTTTCTTCTTTTACCTGAAATCACAGACAAAGTGAGGTTCCACAAAATTAATTTTATGTGTTATTCAACACATGTTATTCAAGTCATTGTATCTCTTAACATCCATCAGCTGAAAATGCATCACTTCAAGACTATAAATTCAATGTTCAAGCATTTGCACAATGTATTGGGAAAGTTTACTAACATTCGTTATTCTTTAGCTCTCTAGCATCAACTTCATCAATGTTACTTGTCTCTGATTTCTCAGTAGGATTCATGCAAGGTTGCCCCTGGTAATGAATATTAATTTAACATAAACTAGCTATAAAGTATACATATATTCTAGGATGTACCACAGCCACCTCTGCTATTCAATTTTTGGTGTGATGATGAACCAACACTTCCATCTGATATTTACAGGTATTTTCCATAATAACTATTATGATTGTGACTTTAAGTTGCCTAATCTAATGGACTTAATTCATCGATATCCATTTATTCAGCAATTTATATATATATATATATATATACATATATATACATTCTTATGTCTATAATTTATTTCATTTCTTCTTCACAGTACAAACTTTGTTTAAAGTGGATGGTAATTTGTTCAAAACTCATGTACTGTCATAATTGGTAAAGATGAGCAGCCAATATTTGTACAAGTTACTAACGTCATTCTATGTATAAATTCTCAGATCATATTTCAAGACAACATTCATTAAACTAAAGATTATTAACATAACTTACATATATATACATTTATATGAGATACCATTTCAGATGAATACCTTATATAATAAAATATTTATTTTTAGTCTATATCTTGTCGGTTATCTCAAATTAGTTGATTTTCATCTTTGTAGTTTTTACTTATCTTATTTGAGGTATATGTTGTCAGATATTTGATATGTGGTATAATGTAGGCTAGATAGCCCAATAATGTTTATTAAAATTTAAATAAAAAAATGAAAGAGATGAGAGTCTTTCTGAGATGAAGAGTAAATCATCTTTTACATCTGCAGAGATCAGTCCAAGTAAAAGCTGGAATGAGATCCATCAGAGACCGTCAATCTAGAACACAACTCCAGTTCATGTAGAAAGTGAACTTTTGGAAGGAGAAATAACAGAAGAGATTTTAAATCGGTGGTAATTACAAAAGCAGTATAAAAGCAAAATAAGAAAAAATAAAGATGACTAAACTGTAAAATGTCATGGTAAGTTGTTCATGATCCAATAAGAAACAAGATATCCTACAATGAAAGATCCAATAAACTGTACATTAAGTTGAGAACATAAAGATAAAAAAGACAGGTTTAACAAAGAATTTTAAAAATGGATGTAGGGAGATAAGTCACCTTTAGTCAAAGACATCAGTCCTATTAGTCCAAGAAAATGACACTCTGAAGAGAAGAGAGATGAGGTTTAAAAAAGAGCAGTGACTACAAAACAAACATAAAAATAAAAAAAATAGAAATGAAAAATAATATGGTTATTTGCTGACGAAAAGATAAGATTGAACAAGGAAGGTTCAATGAAGTGTTTATTAAGTGGAGGTCATAAAGAGAGGATGTAAAAATTAATTAAAAGACAGTGCTAGCTGGACATTAGCACCAATTAACACATATAGATTATAATTACACTTACTTAACAAAATAGAATCACAGTAAATATCTTAAACATATAAATAAATAAGGTGGACCTTCACTCTCCCTCTTCCTTAAGAAAAGCTATCTTCTGTTGGAGTTTTCTGATATAAATATCTTGAAAATTCATCTGTGTTACCATTCTAGAGTTCTGGACAATGCATGATTTTGTAACGATATTATTGCAAGATAAGACTCCATCTTGTAACAATTGTAAGTCTAATGTTTGTCTTCTTATAATGATCCAACCACTTTAGTGCATGATGATCAATCTGAACTGTAAGCATATTCCCAATAAAGTGGACCTTGAATGGTTCAAATTCTCAATTTGATTGCCTGACACACCTTTTCAATTGGTGAGTAATTTTCTTCCCTTAAGCTTGGTAGCAATTTACAAATGAAGTAAGCAACTGATGATCCAATCCTTGCTCATCATTATGACTGAGAATTGCACAGACTCCAGAATGAGAGGCATCTGTTTGAAAAATATAATCCTCCTCAAAATTAAAACTCCTTAAACAGGTTCACTGCAAATAATAATTTCAATTTACAGAATGCTTCTTCACTATTTTGAGTCCCAATTCACAATGTTTGGAGCTTGCTTTCTTGTTAAGTCTGGGAGAGGGACAGTTCTGATAGAATACTGGGGAATTAATTTTTGATAGTATCCTGATATTTCAAGGAAACTTCTTACATCATTCTTTGTTTAAGAGAGGCTAATTACTTCCAATTTATTGGGATCCATACCAACTTCTCCATTGCCAACGACATGACCTAAATACACAGAGGAAGCAGCATACACACATTTACTTGGTTTGTATATTAGTTCAGCATTCCTTAGACATTCCAGTGTTTGAGGTGATTGGTCCAGTTTTTGCTATATATTACAACATTGTCGATGTATGCCACAGCACAATCATTCAGACCTTGAAGTACCTTGTGCATCATTCGTTAAGAAGTAACATAGTAGCTAAACAGAGATCAAAAGGCATGACCTAAAATTCATACAATCCATATTGAGTTATCAATGTTGTGTTTTATGTCTGTCCACTTCATTGACAGGAACTTGCAAATAATCCCTTGATAAGTCCAAATGGAGATGTTTTTTTCCTGGCTTAATTGATCAATCAAATCATTTATTCGTGGCATAGGGTAAGCATCAGCTCAGGTACAGCTGTTAAGTTTATGATAATCCAGACATATATGCAAATTCCCATCTATCTTTGTTATTAGGACCATGGTGATACTCCTCACTTGCTGGTTCAGTCATTCCACTATAGCTAGATAACATTAGGTCTAATTCATTTTTAAATGTTCCTTATGGGCATGAGGAATTTTGTGTGGAGCTTTGTGAATTGGCGATGAGTTGTCTGTGTTGATATGATGAACAGTGATATCTGTTTGTCCTGGTATATCATCTAAAACTTCAGAAAAATCATCAAGCACTACATCTAATTCCCATCTCTGTACACTAGTGAGATTTTCATCTATTTTGAGGAATTGAATCCGATGTAATTGCATCTGTCCACACCATAACATCCTCTCCACTATCTTCAAACTCTTCACTATAACACTTATAAGTCATAGGTATGTTCCATTTCTGGAGCATATTAATGTGGAATTTCTCTTTTGTTTCCTCTTATCATACAAGTCCACTGTGTAGATCACATCGTCAATTTTTTTTAGAATTGGGTAAAGGACCTAGCCACTTTGCCAGCAATTTATTACTCTACAATGGCAACAACACCTTGACTTGTTCCCAGACTTCTAAATTCCTAAGCCTGGTTTCGTGATCATACCAATCTTTTATCTACGTTGACTATCCACAGCATTAATATAAACAATATCCACCATCTGATGTAACAGTTCTTGAATTGTCATTAATATATGATATCACACTTATGTCACATTTGTTGTTCCTCTTTGATAATACTTTATCAATCTTAACATACACTCATGACCTGGTCAAGTTACTATTCTGATATACAATTAGCAACCCCCTCACGCCACCTAATGTAATGGATCAGGTAAGATTGTTCAAAGACAATCTTCAAAAAAAGGAACACCACCAACCACATATCTTATACACTTTATAATACAGACTTAAATAAGTAAGAAATAACAAAAGGTTAGCTAAAAACAAGTAACAATGGTAAAACAAAATGAAGACAAATTTTTGAAACACACAAAGAAAACCAACTCAATGAGCTGGATATTAGCACCAATTAATATCAATAGGATATAGTTAGACTTAATTAACAAAATCTAAATACACTAAATATCTTAAACATATAATTAAATAATATGGACCTTCACAATAAGATTTGAAGAAATTTTACATTAAGTTCTCACTTACACTTCAGAATTGATCCATCAATTGATCCAGCATGTATCTGTCCATCCATTCTATTCATTGATTCATCCATTGATCCACCTATTCACATATGTGTCTATTAATACAGTCTAAACACTTTCATTCATATTATCAATAATTATGTTATGTATTATCTTGTTGACTGTCAATAAGAAAGGGATCATTTTGAATACAATAAAAGAAAGTACACTCTTTAGTTATACCATCAAAACAGTCTTGTTCTATCTGCCAATCTAATTTATGTGTTAATTAATTTTTGTTAATAATATTTCTCTTACTTCCTTTTCTTTGGATATGGCAAAACTCATTTGCAATAGCTAGTCATGTGATATTAGAGACTCCGTGTTGTTGGATTATATTGTATTGTGGAGGTTGAATCATATTTTGTGTACGTTCCTTTATACAACATGACAAATAGTGCTTCCTTATAGTAAAAAGATGTGAGAATGGCGACAGGATTACGAAAGAAAAAAACAGTTGAAAGGTATTTTATCAATCCTGGTATATTGTGATAGAAACAGGCTGTGGCTAGTCACTGCTTCTACAGGCTATTCTTCTATTTTATTATATGTAAATAGACTGTGCTCACCTTAGTGTGTTGTCACTGTTTGAGTCTCTCTCTTGTTATTTTCGGGTGTTTGTTTTTAGTTGATGAACTAGATGAATATCTTAGAAAATCATTATAGTACACAGCAGAGAGGATAACTTATAAATTGTCCATTTTCAATATAGTTTAGAATATTAATACATATGGCTTGTCTGTAAGCTGTAATGCATTGGATTAAAATGGTTTCTTAATATCTCTTATAGCATTGTATTTTCTTGTACAATGGAAAGCCAAAGATGTCTTTGATGTAATCCCCAACAAGTACATTATACTACCTGATGGAATTGACGTATAAGATGGTGGGTGGGTGAAGTAAGAAGTAGTTATCATGCACAATATCATTGTGAACCTAAAAATTTTAGTTATTTGCAGAAGTGATTCTAATCTTTAATCAATTTATTTATAAATTTTAACTCACTGATGATTGCTTATTTTAGGTACTTACTTAGACATTAAAACTTGTGGAGCAAAAAAGAGTCTTTATTGGATTGCAATATCTCAGTTTCACAAACAGTATTCTGAGCAACAAAGTATACAAGATAATAGCTTTATCAAATATATATTAAGTAATAAATAATATTAGTTTTAGTCATAGTTACTGACAAGTTATTTGCAGCCTCTTTTTGTAGAGATTTCAGTCCTAAACCTAAAGGTTATAAATTGTACATTGACATTTTATTAATATTTTAGGTAAATCTAAAGAAGTGGGAAAATTAAGCACCTGCTAGTTTAGATTTGATGTAAACCACAATAAAAGCTGTTTCACATTTGCTGGACAAGTAGTATTGATGTCAAAAAGTTTTTATATTTAGACTTTATACTTATAAATTGCCTAATTTTTCAAGTCATATTATTCTGGTTCTTCAAGAAAGACCATCCCACATGAGACCCCATTTCAAAGGAACATGATGATTTGAGTAAGTTTTTAATTCTTATTTTTGGATGCATGTACTAGCAGGTGATATCCTACAAAGAAGATCCCAAAAATGTATGATGACCTCATTGTTACTTTGTGTAATCTTTTCAATTCTTTCAGTTCAGTGTTATGATGTTTGATAGACTCTAATACTAACTTAGACATGATTTGATATCCTAATGCAAAGGTAATACACATATAGTAATTAAACATGATATAATATAGGTAGGTATGTGTTCTACATAGAAGGCTAAGTATTTGAAAACAAAAAACATAACCTTGATTCTGACTTAACTTCAGAAGCTAAGGTTAGTTTTAAGTAATAAAATTATATTTGTGTTGAGTGTTTCATTAAAAACCAATGGGTGGAATAAGAAATTTGACACTTTACATAGGTCAACCACCTGGACTTGTATAGGCATGCTAAAATAGTCTAGTTTAAATTTTAGTATTACAATTGTCTTAATTGCAGTCTTAATTTTTTGTGTTAGACATTTAAAGTGATACACATTGAAATCAGTTCTTGGATGAGTTATTTATTTCTTGTGGAATTAATGTTTTGACTCAACCCTTATGTTAGCAGTGCATTATGCTAGTCAATGCTAACAATGAGAATTGTGGTATCATAATAAGTTAAAAGAAATGCTAGACAACTACTCAACATTTAAATATCTGAAGAGATTCTTTCAATTTTTGAATACAGTCAGAAGATGTGTGTGTGTCTTAGTTTTATTCACCATCTCCCGACACACCTTCATTACTGTAAATGTTGTCACCACATTGCCATTTAGTAATTCTGGTCCTCAAGAATATTGATTTTTTATAATATTTTCAATCTGTGTGATATTTCATCTGAATAATGATTTGACAAGTTTAATATCACCACTTTTACCACTGATCCTCATCAAGAAAAGTTCCGAAGAAAGTATGTTATGTTTCTTACCATACTCTTAATAATGTTATGTAATCACAGTTAAGTGAATGTTGAGAGATCTAAAAATTAATAATGTTATTGATGTCTTTAGCCAACTAGCTAGTAAGTTGAAGGAAAATGTTCCAACTGGTGCCTCTCAATTAGCTCTAAACTAATGGATATTTTCTCTAAGGAGGAGCTATCCAATAGTAATTGTGTGGAAGACGAGGAAGAGAGTCCTTCAACAATATATTAATAGATGGTATTTGATGTAAGTCACTATGCTGTTTATTATAATTTATTATGATTATTTTTTCTTGTTTTACAAATATCCGATGGCAGCCAAAGAACTTGAACAGAGAAGATGGAAAACTGTCTTAACAAAAACATAAATAGTATATGTTGAAACATCAGATCAATTAAAAAAATCAATTAAACTAACAATAAAAAATCATCAATTAAAAAGTCATAATCAGGACACAAGTTGTGTCTAGATCTTGTTAAGGTTATGTATATCACTTTGTCTATAAGTGTAGATAATGACAAGGATGTGCTATTATATAGTGCACACAATTAAATTTATTACATTCTTGTTCGATTTTGTGATCTAATTCTAGATATCGAGTTCCATGACACGTTTAATTGCATTTTAACAGAAAGCTTTTTGCTCGATGACTGTAATTAGATAAAGAAGGAGTACTGATGGAAGTAGACATGCTTGTAGTAGTCAGTACTGCAAACATTTCTTTCACCAGTAAGCCTTCTTTTATGTATAATACAGTCAAACAACTTGAAATGTGTTATGGTAATATAAAGTCTGCTGACTACAATATAGCATATAACCATACGACAACACTTAAAATTGGTATAAATAATAGAACATCTGAAGTGTCTTGGCTTTATTGACCTGTTTTACTATGATCGCTATGCGGTAACGCCCATCAAAAAATTAATTCATCGTGAAATTATCTACATCGATATAGTGATAATCTTTTACTGTTCTGTTTTTGTTGTACTTTTTATTGGACGACCATAACGTTTGCCGTCTGTGTATTTGCTCACATGAGCTGTTATCATAAAACATGGTAAGTACATTAAGAATACTCCCTAATATTCAATAATATTACTGCATGCTATTGTTCACTATTCATATTAATAACTGTCTACAACTTAAATATTGTTCTATACAATTACATGTTTTTCTTAGTGCTGTGTCCAAGCCCTCACTAACTAGTTGACATGAGATGGACTATTTCTGTAACCATTGTTACATAATCCATTAAAATGACTCATGTACATATTCTTCTGTCTACCTAAGATCTTTTCTATATGTCTGTATAACCTTGTTGTTAAATGGAATGTTTGACATGCTCAATAAGGTTGATATGGTAAAACTAGGCCTTTCTTATATATGGATATTTTATATGGAGGATTGTAATGGAGGATTGTAAAAAGAACTCCTAGAAGATTTTAATCAACACTTCTTTTGTTTCTGTGGAAAGTATATAATTACGCTCTTAATACTTTGGTTCATTCTCTATACCAATAATTTTATGTAAGGGTAATGTACATTGCAAGATTACAATCTGTAATGTCTATAGATTGTCTTAAGTAAATAAAGTCAAAACACTCAAACCATGGTCTATGTTAAATTTAAAAATCATTAATATACATAATCAATGAAATTTGATGTTTATCAAATATAATGCACCCCTTTTTGGTAACTGTTCACCTACTCCCATTTTGTCTATTCCCAAAAGGATAGTTCTGCCTACAAAATGATGAAAAGAAATGGATCGTCTAATAAAAAATAGTTATGAAGTGTTAAAATAAACAATTACATAATATAAATTATGTACTACTATACATGTATAAAACTATACAGGATGGTATGAGTGAAGGCATGTCATATCATAATTGAGTAAATAGTTGTTTCATATCCAGAAAGACAAATAATTTATGTACTACTCATGAATTCATGTTACTGCTAGTAATTCATATATACCATGTTTATTGTATATTTTCTCATTATGCATGGGATCTTACATAGACAAACATTCTCTTAATTTGAGAGCATGGGTACCAGTGGTGGATCTAAGGGTGATCCAAGTAAGACTGGTCACCCAATACTGAATCCTTATTTGTTGGGAGTACTAGATATTTTGATTAACAGCTAGTGAAATGTGCATGCATTGTCTTAAGATAAAAATTTAACCAAACAAGTTGCAGGTGTAGGTTGGAACCCAGCTTAGCAGCATATTTTATCCAAACCAGAACAATATGTGCATATGATTACTTTGAAATATCATGCTTAATGCATGTGTACATGTACTACAACTTCTTATTTTGCCAAATGACCTGCTAAATCTACCCCTGCTTAAGAATATATTACATTAAATATTAGTACATTTATCAATTACTTCACCACAATTTTGGAGTGCTAAACCACTAAGTTGTAGTTTGAATAGTAGTCTGTAATATTAAATTATATGTACTAATTACTAATGAATTGGTGTTCTTGTGTTAATTAATGTATATTCAAAATTTTCATGAGTATTTATTTCTTTTTACTTCAGTTATTGTTGTTTTAGGACACAGTCTACTGTTTTTTCATATTCCATACTGTATAAGTTATCAAGCAGTTATGGAACACCATTTATATGGATTACCTGTAAAATTATTGTTATAGGTTTTTAAATATTTAACGTTTATGTTAGCCCTAAATATAATCAGAGATTGTCACTGTATCAATCGTATTATTCTTAAGATTGTATGCACAAAGTTTTCATTACTAAATGATTAAGTAATTTTTACACTTTAATATCATTAAAGTTAGATGACAAACAGTAGCTGATAATATTTTAAAATATATATTTAAGGTCAGGGAATTATATCAGTAGTTTTTTCTTCTTACCTCAGAATGACAGTTTAATTAAATCTGCTAGAAAAAGAGATTTGTCTGGAGTAAAAGATGCTCTCTTAATAGGAGCCAATCCAAATACTAAATTTTTGGTATGTCTTCATTATTTATTGTATAAGAGAATATAAATAAAGCAGCTAGTCTGAAATTTCTTATAATGACGAATGGCATGATTTTGAACCTGCCTTGGTTACTATAGAAATCTCATTTGTATTATAAATTACTAAGCACTTGTGAAATGTATCCAAATTATTCTTAAGGTAATAATAATTATCCAGTATTACCTAAGCAATGTATTCTTGCAGGCTTGCTATTTTTATTGGGTTCATGTATGTTTATACTATTGTGTTAGTGGTCTAATTTGACAGTTAATGATTTGTTTGTTATTACAATAGAATGGATGGGCAGGTCTTCATTTTGCAAGTAGTAGAGGCCATACTGATGTTGTTGAAATATTACTCAACCATAATGCTGATATTGATGTTGTTACTAAGGTAATTTATATCATGGTTTACCTAATCTTTAACCTGTGGTGAACAGATAGTAAGTGATATCATGAGAATGAGTGAGCTCTACTCTAGCCTTTGATCTGAGGTGTAGAGATAATAACCAGATTTTACCATGCTAAACAAATCAGGTTGCTTCATTACAATTCAATAAATAAATTGTACACCTCCCAGGAGGTATATATGTTGTTATACACTTTTTCTGAAGTTATGCTTTCCAAGGTTATAACAAGTAATTTGATTAAAACTTCTAAAAAATTAATTTTCTATAAATCAGTACATTAATCGTCCCTTAAGATTTTAGTATGAACTTAATGAATGGTAATGACAAATTATAGTGATAGTCATGTATTTATATTGATGGCATTAGAATAATAGTTGTTGAGAATAGTGTGTTTAAATAAGAGTAATTGTAGAGAGTAGTCCCAGAGAGGTGTATAAGTGATTATAGACTTTTTCTGAGTCTATACTTTCAAGCTTATAACAAGCAATTTGACTAAGACTTCTAAATTATTTTAAATTTTGTATAAACCAGTATAGTTATTCTCCCAAACAGTATTAAAGTAGGTTTATAATAATTAATTCAACAGTTTATGTAACTAAATAATGTTGGATATGGAAGATAATACTTCTCCATGCATTATAGAAGCAATGACTTAAGATTTAAGTAGAAAAGTGATAAATGCTAATAATGAATTACAGTGATAGTCTTGTATTTGTATTGATGACATTAGAGTAATAGTTGTTGAGAGTATTTTTTATCATAAGAGTAGTTGATGTGACTGATACTTTTTTAACTAGATATAATGTTGTCTATGTTTGTAATGAACTAGTGTATCACATATTCTATTTGCAATAGTATTAATAGAGAAACTTTACAATTGTTGTGATGTATACTCTTGGTTGACAATGGATGTGTTTATTGTAATAATTATATTTAGGGGGGATTGACTCCAGTTATGTTAGCTGCAGATAATGGTCACAAAGATGTGATTTTGATTTTAATACAGAGAGGAGCCAATCTAGACCTTGTTGATGCAGTAAGTATTCATGTGCATATGTTATATTATAAAGCCTGAGCATCATCATTTAGACCATATCCTGGTTGTCATTAAAATATCCGTTTTACTCTAAATTACTAAGAAGTTATGAAATTTATCCAATTGTTAATGTAATAATAATTATCCAGGATTGTCTAAGCTGTTAAAGTCTTTTTAGTAATGACAAATCAGAGAGAAAAGAAAACAATTTACAAAAATCAGTCAGACTATAACAACTGAAAGAGTCAGATCTATACAGAAATCAGAAGTTTCTGGAAGAGTCTAAACAACAATTAACACCTCTAAATAAACATAATGTAATAGGTTAATTAGTGTCTAATGTAAACAGTCAAAAGTGTCATCCTTCAATACTCCTCACTTGTAGACTGTTTAGTTCTTCAGGGACACTATCCCAGCCATCTCTCTCAACTTCTCAAACTTGATCCTTCCAAGTCCTTTCATCAATATGTCTGCGATCATTTCACTCGTTTGACAATATTTTACTTCAATGTTGTTATTGTTCACCTGCTCTCGTATGAAGTGATACTTGATGTTGATATGCTTTGCTCGTCCATGAAATTGAGCATTCCTTGCAATTGCAATAGCAGACTGGTTATCCTCATAAATCACTACAGACTCACTTATTCCATATAGATCTTGATTAAGCTGCTTCAACCAAACTGCTTCCTGTGCAGATCCAGATAAAGCTACATATTCTGCTTCCGCTGTGGACAAAGCAACATATGATTGCTTTTTACTCTGCCATGTGATATCCGTACCACCAATCTGGAACAAATTACAAATAACCAGTCATAGACTTACAGTCAAAGGTGTCACCACCCCAATCAGCATCAGAGTATCTAATGATTGCTTTGGATCCATTTGTTTTGAACAGCAATCCATAATATGTGGTTCCTCTTAGGTATCTAAAAATACGCTTGACTACGGTCAGATGTTGAGAGGTTGGTTTTGAACAAAAACATGCACCCAGACTAACTGCAAAAGTAATGTCTGGACATGTCTTGAGTGCCATCGTACACTGCACCTTCCATGTTGCATAGTTTGGTCCTTTTAACAGAACAATCTAGAATTACTTCAATTCTGCTATTCTAACACGTAACAGGGCAGCCTGGGCTCATAACCTGTTAAAGTCTTTTTAGTAATGACAAATCAGAGAGAAAAGAAAACAATTTACAAAATCAGTCAGACTATAACAACTAAAAGAGTCAGAGCTATGGAGTAACCAGAAATTTCTGGAAGAGTCTAAACAACAATTAACACTCTAAATAAACATAATGATATAGGTTAATTAGTGTCTAATGTAAACAGTCAAAAGTGTCATGCTTCAATATAAACAATGGGTTCTTAGAGATTCCATATTATTAGTTGGTCATGCAGTCTATGTTTTTACTATTAAATTTAATAGTTAATGATTTGTTTATTATTACAATAGAGTGGATGGACGGCTCTTCATTTTGCAAGTAAAAGAGGCCATACTGATGTTGTTGAAATATTACTCAACCATAATGCTGATATTAACTTTGTCACTAAGGTACCTCTTATCATGATAATGAGTATGTGTTACTCTAAGATTTAATCTGAGGTGTCGAGATAGTAACTAGACTTTACCACGCTAAGCTTTAATTGGGAAATGTGATTGATCCATTACATGTCAATAAATAAATTGTACACCTCCCAGAGATGTGTATGTTATTACTGACTTTTTTCTGAGTCTATGCTGTCTACTATAACATATTTATAGTATGTGTTTACTATTACATATTTAGAATGGATCAACTCCAGTTATGTTAGCTGCACGCAATGGACACAAAGATGTGATTTTGACTTTAATACAGAGAGGAGCCAATCTAGACCTTGTTAATGCAGTAAGTGTTAATGTACATATTTTATATTATATAGCCCATGCATTATCATTTCCAGCCTAATTTGGCATACTATAAAAATGTTTTTATTTAAATTACTAAGAACTTAAGAAGAAATTTATCCAAGTAATTGTTAAATATAATAATGATGATTTATTATTACCTGAGCAATGTATGTTTGGAGGCTTCATATTTTTTGGAGTCAATGTATGTTTTTACTATTGGTTTACTGTGTTAGTTTTCAAATTTAACAGTTAATGATTTGTTTGTAATACAATAGGTTGGATTGAGAGCTCTTCATTGTGCAAGTTTTGAAGGCCATACTAATGTTGTTGAAGTTTTACTGAACCATAATGCTGATATTGATGCTGTTGATAAGGTAATTTATATCATGAGAATGATTTTGGTTTACTCTAACCTTCAATATCTTGTGAAGAGATAGTAACTAGATTTTACCATGCTATGCTTTAATTGCCAAATAAAATTGATCTATTAGTATTTAATTAATATATTGTACACCTCCAGGAGAGGTGTATAAGTGATTATAGACTTTTTCTGAGTCTATGCTTTTGAAGGTTATAACAAGCAATTTGACTAAAACTTATAAAATATGTTTAAATTTTCTGAAAATCAGTATTTTTATTGTCCCAAAACGTTTAAAATGTAGGTTTGTAATAACTAAATCAACAGTTTATGTAACTAAAGGAGGATATTAGATGTGGAAGATAACGCTTCTTAACACATTAAAGAAACAATGACTTGAGATTTAAATATAAAATTAATGAATACACATATTGAATTACAGTGGTAGTCTTGTTTTATATTTAATGACATTAGAGTAATAGTTTTTGAGAGTAGTTTGTTTGAAATATCAGTAATTAATGAGACACATATATTTAACTAGATATAATGTTGTTTAGGTTTTCAATGTATTATTGTATCAATTTTATTTGCAATAGTATTTATTAATGGAGAAAATTTACAATTTTCATGATATATACTCTTGATTGATATGAACATGTTTATTATAATATATTTAGGATGGATTAACTCCAATTATGTTAGCTGCACGAAATGGACACAAAGATGTTATTTTGACTTTAATACAGAGAGTAACCAATTTATACCTTGTTGATGCAGTAAGTGTTCATGTACATATTTTATATTATATAGCCCATGCATCATCAGTTTGAGCCTACCCTGAAATACTATAAAAATCTTTTTAATTTAAATTACTAAGAACTTAAGAAGAAATTTATCCAATTAATGATTAAATATAATAATGATGATTTATTATTACCTAAGCAATGTATGTTTTGAGGCTTCATATTTTTATTGAGTCAATGTATGTTTTTACTATCAGTTTAATATGTTAGTGGTCAAATTTAACAGTTAATGATTTGTTTGTTATTACAATAGGATGAATGGACAGCTCTCCATCATGCAAGTAGTAAAGGCCATACTGATGTTGTTGAAGTATTACTCAACCATAATGCTGGTATTGATGCTGTTGCTAAGGTAATTTATATCATGAGAATGATTGTGGTTTACTCTAACCTTCAACATCTTGTGAACAGATACTAACTAGATTTTACCATGCTATGCCTTAATTGCCAAATGAAATTGATCTATTAGAATTCAATTAATATATTGTACACCTCTAGGAGATGTATATAAGTGATTATAAACTTTATCTGAGTCTATGATTTTGAAGGTTATAACAAGCAATTTGACTAACTCTTATAAATTATATTTAAAATAATTGTAAATCAGTATATATATATTGTCCAAAACTTTTAAAATGTAGTTTTGTAATAGCTAAATCAACAGTTTATATAACTTAAGGATGTTAGATATGGAAGATAACAGTTCTGAATGCAATAAAGAAACAATGACTTTAGATTAAAGTATAAAATTATAGAATGTTGATGTTGAATTACAATGGTAGTCTTATTTTATATTATATAGCCCATGCATCATCATTTTGAGCCTACCCTGAAATACTTTTAAAATCTTTTCACAAAATTACTAAGAACTTAAGAAGAATTTTATTCAAGTAATTGTTAAATATAATAATGATGATTTATTATTACCTGAGCAATGTATGTTTGGAGGCTTCATATTTCTATTGATTCAGTGTATGTTTTTACTATTGATTTACTATGTTAATGGTCAAATTTAACAGTTAATGATTTGTTTGTTATTACAATAGGATGGATGGAGAGCTCTTCATTATGCAAGTAGTGAAGGCCATACTGATGTTGTTGAAGTATTACTCAACCATAATGCTGATATTGATGCTGTTAATAAAGTAATTTATATCATGAGAATGATTGTGGTTTACTCTAACCTTCAACATCTTGTGAACAGATAGTAACTAGATTTTACCATGCTATGCCTTAATTGCTAAATGAAATTGATCTATTAGAATTCAATTAATATATTGTACACCTCCAGGAGAGGTGTATAAGTGATTATAGAGTTTTTCTAAATTTATTCTTTTGAAAGTTATAACAAGCAATTTGACTAAAATATGTAAATTATATTTAAATTTTCTGAAAATCAGTATTTTTATTGTCACAAAACGTTTAAAATGAAGGTTTGTAATAACTAATTCAAGAGTTTATGTAACTTAAGAATGTTTGATATGGTAAGATAATTCTTCTGAATGCGTTAAAGAAGAATGACTTGAGATTAAAGTATAAAATTAATGAATGTTGATGATGAATTACAGTGGTAGTCTTGTATTCGTATTGATGACATTAGAGTAATAGTTGTTGAGAGTAGTTTGTTTGAAATATTAGTAATTAATGAGACTGATATATTTAACTAGATATAATGTTGTTTAGGTTTTTAATATACTAGTGTATCAATTTCATTTGCAATAGTATTTATAGAGAAAATTTACAATTGTTATGATAAATACTCTTGATTGACATGATCATGTTTATTATAATATATTTAGAATGGATTAACTCCAGTTATGTTAGCTGCACGTAATGGACACAAACATGTCATTTTGACTTTAATACACAGAGGAGCCAATCTAGACCTTGTAAATGCAGTAAGTGTTCATGTATATATGTTATATCATAAAGCCTGAGCATCATCATTTTGAGCCTATCCTAGTTGTTATCAAAATCTTCTTTATAGTCTAAATCACTAAGAAGTTATGAAATTTATCCAATTGTTAATGTGGTAATAATAATTATCTAGTATTGTCTAAGCAATAGATTTTTAGAGGCTTCATATTTTTATATGATAGTGTATGTTCTTACTATTGGTTTACTATTTTAGTGGTCAATCTTAACAGTTAATGATTTTTTTGTTATTACAATAGGATGGATGGACAGCTCTTCATTGTGCAAGTAGTGAAGGCCATACTGATGTTCTTGAAGTATTACTCAACCATAATGCTGATACTGATGCTGTTGATAAGGTAATTTATATCATGAGAATGATTGTGGTTTACTCTAACCTTCAACATCTTGTGAACAGATAGTAACTAGATTTTACCATGCTATGTTTTAATTGCCAAATTAGATTGATCTATTAGAATTCAATTAATATATTGTACACCTCCAGGAGAGATGTATAAGTGATTATAGAGTTTTTCTGAGGTTATAGATTTCAAGTTTATCACAAGCTATTTGACTAAATCTTATAAATTATATTTAAATTTCGTGTAAATCAGTATATTTATTGTCCCAAATGTAGGTTTGTAATAACTAAGTAACTAAGTAATTTGGTGCTTTCGGCAATTTGGACATTCACAGTTTTTTGTCCAGCAAGCTTCATCAACTACCCAGTTGCTTTTCTTAATATTCTTGTTGATCGTTCCAACTTCACACTGCAAATACTTCTTGGCACAATTGTAACTGCAGCTCCAGTGTCAATTTCCATTGGCACTTCCATCTTTTTTATTTTTACATTGATAATTGCTTTTTGTTGTGAACTCTTTTCTTGCAGTCCTTTTAACAACCTCTCACTGTCACTCTCTTCAGAGTCTTCTCATATCTCCTTTATTTTTGATCTTGGCTGCTCTTGTTTTATCTTAGTTCTACATGTGTGAAAACATTTGACCATCTTAAATTTGCATTCTGCTGGGTGATGTCCACCCTTTGCATTCTGCTGGGTGATGTCCACCCTTTTTACAATGGTAACATCATTCTACTGGTTTGTCTTGGTGCTCTACTTATTTTCTTTCCTCCAATTTGGTGTGCTTCTCCCTTGATATTGTGCATCCTTGAAGTGTCCTTTTCTGTTGCTTCCATTGCAGTTGCTACTTCACAGGCCTTAGCTAACATCAAATCTTTTTCTTGCAGCAATTTTATTGTGATTCCTTCATTTAATAGCCTGCATACAAACTTGTCTCTGAGAACTTCTTCAAAAAATTCGCCATATTTGGATTCTAGCTAAACGATGTAGTGCTGCCATATAAGTAATAACTGATTCCCCTGCTTTCTGTTGTCTTTGGTGCAGTCCATACCTCTATGCTATTATGATTGTTTTTGGTTCTAAATGTTACTCTAATGTTATTACTATTTCTTCAAAAGATTTCATGTTTGGTTTGTCATGTGTGTACAAATCTTTCAGTAAGTTGTACATTTGGCTACCTATAGTGCTGAGCAGAATAGCCACTTTCTTTCTCTCTCCTGTGACACCATTAGCTAGTAAATATTTCAGTTTACTATGTTAGTGGTCAAATTTAACAGTTAATGATTTGTTTGTTATTACAATAGGATGGATGGACAGCTCTTCATCATGCAAGTAGTAAAGGCCATACTGATGTTGTTGAAGTATTACTTGTAGTATTTGACGAAGTGTCTTTGAATCACTATCACACACTTATATGTCTCTGTATATATCTCTCTCTAAAATCACAAAATCAGCTACTTAAATAGTACAACATACATTCCTAAGATATAACACATTAGTCCATTCACATTTACACAACTAAGTTAACATATTTACACAATGCTTTATAGTTATGCCACATTTCCCTTTCCTTGGTGGTCAATGATAACTGACTACATTGCCGAATCTTTCTGGAGGACGAATGACTGTCCCAGTTCTTGACCTTGTCATGATCGGCCTTGGTGATGGTTCTTCTACAATGTCACCGTCTCCAGAGGTTGGTGCTTGATCAGTGTTGTCATCATGAATTCCCAATGTATGACCATTGAGGTTTTAACTGATCTATTGTCTGAGGGAGGTTTGCTCTGAGTTTTCGACCCATACATAATTCAGCAGGACTTAATCCACACCATGACATAGGAGTGCTTCTATAGACTAGTAGTGACATAAATGGGTCATCGGTCTTGTGTAATATATTCTTCAATGTCTGGACTGTTCTTTCCGCTTGTCCATTGCTTTGTGGAAAGATGGGACTACTGGTGATGTGGTCAAATCCATACAGCTTTGCAAACTTGGGAAATTCCATGGAGCTATATTGAGGTCCATTGTCACTTCTCACACGCTCTGGTATGCCATGACGAGCAAATACCTTTTTGAGGGCTAAAATTATCCCATGAGATGTAGTTGATGTTAGGCTGGCGATTTCTGGGTATCTGGAAAAGTAATCAACTACTACCAAATAAATGGTGTTCTTAAAAGTGAATAAGTCAGTCCCAACTTCCTGCCATGGGTATTCTGGTAGTTTGGTAGAGATTAGTTGGGTCTTTTGGTCAATGACAGCATCAGTTCTTGCAGCTAACTTGAGTGCCATGATTGTTGGTAACCCCAATAAATTGGTCTTGAGCCCCCGAATGACAAAAATGAGTTGCTCACATTGTTTCTCTCCATATTTAATTTTTCCCATAAATTGACCAATGGTTTTTAATGTGTGATGTGACGGTCCATACAAGATCTTAGATGTTGGTTGTAGGTTCACCTTTCCTAGGTAATTTATATCATGAGAATCATTTTAGTTTACTCTAACCATAACAAATCCATAAATAAATTGTACTCCTCCCAGAGAAGTGTATAAATTATTATGGACTAATATTAGTCAAACTTAAAGCTGATATTAACATTGTTACTAAGGTAACACTTTGTCGGGAGAATTAGTGTGCTTCACTCTAACCTATAATATGAGGTGTACAAATAGTAACTAAAATCTAATATGCTAAGCTTTAATTGACAAATGAGATTGATCAATTACATGTCAATAAATAAATTGTACTCCTTCCAGAGAGGTGTATAAGTTATTATAGACTTTTACTGAGGTTATAGGTTTCAAGGTTATAACAAGCATTGTGACTAAAAGTGCTAAATTAATTTAAATTTCGTGTAAATCTATATATTTATTGTCCCAAAAAGTTTAAAATGTAGGTTTATAATAACTAAAGTCCATTTGTAATAACTAATTCAACAGTTTATGTAACTGAAGGATGTTGGATATGGAAGATAACGGTTCTGAATGCATTAAACAAGCAATGACTTGAGATTTAAGTGTAAATTAAAATGAATACAGATGATGGATTACAGTGGTATTTTTGTATTCCTATTGATGACATTAGAGTAATTGTTGTTGAGACTAGTTTCTTTGAAATATTAGTAATTAATAAGACTGATATATTTAACTAAATATAATGTTGTCTAGGTTTGTAATATACTAGAGTATCAATTTCATTTGCAATAGTATTAACAGAGAAAATTTGCAATCGTTATGATATATATTCTTGATTAGCATGAACGTGTTTATTATAATATATTTAGGATGGATCAACTCCGGTTATGTTAGCTGCAAGTAATGGTCATAAAAATGTGATTTTGACTTTAATACAGAGAGGAGCCAATCTAGACCTTGTTAATGCAGTAAGTATTCGTGTACATATGTTATATTATAAAGCCCAAAAATCATCATTTTGAGCTTACACTAGAATACAATAAAAATCTTTTTTTTACTCTAAATTACTAATAACATAAGAAAAATTTATTCAAGTAATTGTTAAATGTAATAATTATTATCCATTATTGCCAGAGCAATGTATTTTTGGAGGCTTCATATTTTTATAGATCAATGTATGTTTTTACTATTGGTGTACTGTGTTAGTGGTCAAATTTAATAGTTATTAATTTGCTTGTTATTACAATAGAATGGGTGGACGGTTCTTCATTGTTCATGCAGTAGAGGCCATACTGATGCTGTTAAAATGTTACTCAACCATAACGTTGATATTGATGTTGTTGCTAAGGTAATTTATATCATGAGAAAAAATGGTAGTTTACTCTAACCTTTAACCTGTGATGAACACATAGATAATAGATTACAGTGGTAGTATTGTTTTTGTATTTATGATGATAGAGTGTACTTAACTCTAACCTTTAATCTGAGGTGTAGAGATAGTAAGTAGATTTTATCATGCTAAACCATAATTATATTTAAATTTTCTGTTAATCAGTTGTCTCAAAAAGTTTAAAATGTAAATTAGTAATAACTAATTCAACAGTTTATGTAACTAAAGGATATTGGATAAGGAAGACATTGCTTTTGAATGCATTGAACAAGCAATGACTTGAGATTTAAGTATAAACTTAATAAATACAGAAGATGGATTAAATTGCTAGTCTTGTAATTGTATTGATGACATTAGAGTAATTGTTGTTGAGACTAGTTTCTTTGAAATATTAGTAATTAATGAGACTGATGTTTTCAACTAGATATAATGTTGTCTAAGGTTGTAATGTACTAGTGTATCAATTTCATTTGCAATAGTATTAATGGAGAAAATTTACAATCGTTATGATATATACTCTTGATTGGCATGAACATGTTTATTATAATATATTTAGGATGGATCAACTCCAGTTATGTTAGCTGCAGGTAATGGCCACAAAGATGTGATTTTGACTTTAATACAGAGAGGAGTAAATCTAGACCTTGTTGATACAGTAAGTTTTCATGTACATATGTTATATTATAAAGCCTGTGCATCATCATTTTGAGCTTACACTGGAATACAATAATTTTAAGAAGACATTTATCCGAGTAATTGTTAAATGTAATAATAATTATCCATTATTGACAGAGCATTTTTGGAGCCTTCATATTTTTATTGAGTCAATGTAATGTACTAATTTGTACCCTGGATACTATAAAAAATCTTATTTTTACTTTAAATTACTAAGAAGTTATAAAATTTATCCAATTGTTGATGTAGTAACGAAAGGCACTGAAGTGCTGACCCTTCCTGCAGTTTTAAGTTATTTATAATTGCTATGCCAGCTATGATGTATTTAGGTTAGGTAGCATTGCAAGAAATTTTTTTATAAAATTCCAGAAGGTGTGGTCACAACTCAACTTAGGCATGCACAGCCACGCCTTCCTAATCCAATCCATATCAGTCAACAAGAAAGGCTAATATAAATGAGTATGTCTTGCCATGTATGTGAAGCAAGTGATAGTATCAATCAATTGCCAAGCAAGGTAAGTGCTAGATTCGTGATGACAGTTTCTCTGAGCCTTTACATGACGCTTTAAAATGCATCGATATTTCATATACAAAATTTATTATAACTTGAAAATGAAATGTTCTTTGGAAATGTCCCGTAGTACAAATATTAATCGATATATTAACTATTAGTGGCAGTTTTTTCAGTACTTTGAGACATTTCTTAAATGCGGTACTTCGCTCCAAGTCCATGTACAATCTTGAAAACACTTTTCAGAACTTTTATGATTATGCTTCGACCAACGGCCTTCTGTCTTGCAGATGCATATTCCTCTAGGATTGTCTACAACATACTAAAAAATCTCTACATTAAGTTTTTTACTTTTCGAGAAATGGCACCTTGACCTCTGCAGCCTGAAAATTCTTTTGGGAGTTTTAAGCTTTCGTTTTCCATGACAATGTTCTTGATACTACTGTTGTAAAGTCTACATGTTTTTCTATTTGTTGCTAAACGTTGGTAGCTGCTAACGCTTTACTTGCCAAGTTATAGCAATTCAAAATAATTCCCGGTAACAGGCAGTGCAGACACACACACACAATGACAGACAACAGTAACCTCGCTTTGCACCGACACGCAGCGAGGTTAATAATTGTACAGTATTGTGTAAGCAATGGAGTCTTAGAGGTTTCATTTTTATGGATAGTGTATGTTTTATTATTGGTTTACTATATTAGTTGTCAAATGTAATAGTTAATAATTTGTTTGTTATTACAATAGAATGGACGGACGGCTCTTCATTATGCAAATAGTGATGGCCATACTGATGTTGTCGAAATTTTACTCACACATAATGCTAATATTGATGTTGTTGCTAAAGTAATTTATATCATGAGAATGATTGTGGTTTACTCTAACATTTAACCTGTGGTGAACAGATAGTAACTGGATTTTACCATGCTATGTCTTAATTGCCAAATGAGATTGATCTATTAGAATTCAATAAATATATTGTACACCTCCAGGAGAGATGTATAAGTGATCATAGACTTTTTCTGAGTGTATGATTTTGAATGTTATAACAAGCAATTTGACTAAAACTGTATATTATATTTAAATTTTCTGTAAATCAGTATTTTTATTGTCCCAAAACATTTAAAATGTAGGTTTGTAATAACTAAATAAACAGTTTATGTAACTTAAGAATGTTAGATATGGAAGATAATAGTTCTGAATGCATTAAAGAAACAATGACTTGAGATTAAAGTATGAAATTAATGAATGTTAATAATGAATTACAGTGGTAGTCTTGTTTTATATTAATGACATTATAGTAATAATTTTTGTGAGTAGTTTGTTTGAAATATTAGTAATTAATGAGATTGATGAATTTAACTAGATATAATGTTGTCTAGGTTTGTAATGTAGTAGTGTATCAATTTTATTTGCAATAGTATTAATGGAGAAAACATACAATCATTATGATATATACTCTTGATTGACATGAACATGTTTATTATAATATATTTAGAATGGATTAACTCCAGTTATGTTAGCTGCAAGTAATGGCCACAAAGATGTGATTTTGACTTTAATACAGAGAGGAGTAAATCTAGACCTTGTTGATGCAGTAACTGTTCATGTGCATATGTTATATTATAAAGCCTGAACATCATCATTTTGAGCCTACCCTGGTTGCTATTAAAATTTTCTTTTTACTCTAAATTACTAAGAATTTATGAAATTTACCCAATTCTTTAATGTAATAGTAATTATCATTATTGCATAAACAATAGATTCTTAGAGGTTTCATATTTTGATTGGATCAGTGTATGTTTTACTATTTGTTTATTTTGTTAGTGTCAAATTTAACAGTTAATGATTTGTTTGTTATTACAATAAAATGGATGGACGGCTCTTCATTGTGCAAGTAGTGAAGGCCATACTGGTGTTGTTGAAATATTACTTAACCATAATGCTGATATTAATGTTGTTACTAAGGTACTTTATATCATGAGAATGATTGTGGTCACTCCAGCCTTTAACCTGTTATGAACACATAGTAACTACACTTTATCATGCTATGCCTTAATTGCCAAATGAGATTGATCTATTAGAATTCAATAAATATATTGTACAAGCAATTTGACTAAAACTTATAAATTATATTTAAATTTTCTCTAAATCAGTTTACTGTGTTTGGATTTTTCATATTTTGATGGAGAGTGTGTGTTTTTACTTTTCGAGAAATGGCACCTTGACCTCTGCAGCCTTAAAATTCTTTTGGGAGTTTTAAGCTTTCGTTTTCCATGACAATGTTCTTGATACTACTGTTGTAAAGTCTACATGTTTTTCTATTTGTTGCTAAACGTTGGTAGCTGCTAACGCTTTACTTACCAAGTTATAGCAATTCAAATAATTCCCGGTAACAGGCAGTGCAGACACACACACACAATGACAGACAACAGTAACCTCGCTTTGCACCGACACGCAGCGAGGTTAATAATTGTCCAGTATTGTGTAAGCAATGGAGTCTTAGAGGTTTCATTTTTATGGATAGTGTATGTTTTATTATTGGTTTACTATATTAGTTGTCAAATGTAATAGTTAATAATTTGTTTGTTATTACAATAGAATGGACAGACGGCTCTTCATTATGCAAATAGTGATGGCCATACTGATGTTGTCGAAATTTTACTCATCCATAATGCTAATATTGATGTTGTTGCTAAATTAATTTATATCATGAGAATGATAGTGGTTTACTCTAACCTTTAACCTGTGGTGAACAGATAGTAACTAGATTTTACCATGCTATGTCTTAATTGCCAAATGAGATTGATCTATTAAAATTCAATAAATATATTGTACACCTCCAGAAGAGGTGTATAAGTGATTATAGACAATTTTCTGAGGTTAAAAGTTTAAAGGTTATAACAAGCAAATTGACTAAAATTTATAAATTATATTTTAATTTTCTGTAAATCAGTATATTTATTGTCACAAAAAGTTTAAAATGTAGCTGTGTAATAACTAATTCAACAGTTTATGTAACTTAACGATGTTGGATATGGAAGATAACACATCTGAATTCATTAAACAAGCAATGAATTGAGATTTAAGTATAAAATTAATGAATACAGATGATGAATTACAGTAGTAGTCTTGTATTTGTATTGATGACATTAGAGTAACAGTTGTTGAGAGTAGTTCGTTTGAAATATTAGTAATTAATGAGACTGATATATTTAACTAGATATAAAGTTGTCTAGGTTTGTAATGTATTAGTATATCCATTTCATTTGCAATAGTATTAATGGAGAAAATTTGCAATCATTATGATACATACTCTTGATTAACATACACATGTTTATTATAATATATTTAGGATGAATTAACTCCAGTTATGTTAGCTGCAGGTAATGGACACAAAGATGTGATTTTGACTTTAATACAGAGAGGAGCCAATCTAGACCTTGTTATATTTTAAAGCCTGAGCATCAACATTATGAGCTTACTCTGGAATACAATAAAAATCTTTTTTTTACTCTAAATTACTAATAACCTGAGAGGAAATGTATTCAAGTAATTGTTAAATGTAATAATAATTATCCATTATTGCCAGAGCAATGTATTTTTGGAGGCTTCATATTTTTATAGATCAATGTATGTTTTTACTATTGGTGTACTGTGTTAGTGGTCAAATTTAATAGTTATTAATTTGCTTGTTATTACAATAGAATGGATGGACGGTTCTTCATTGTACATGCAGTAGAGGCCATACTGATGCTGTTAAAATGTTGCTCAACCATAACGTTGATATTGATGTTGTTGCTAAGGTAATTTATATCATGAGAAAAAATGGTAGTTTACTCTAACCTTTAACCTGTGATGAACACATAGATAATAGATTACAGTGGTAGTATTGTTTTTGTATTTATGATGATAGAGTGTACTTAACTCTAACCTTTAATCTGAGGTGTAGAGATAGTAAGTAGATTTTATCATGCTAAGCCATAATTATATTTAAATTTTCTGTTAATCAGTTGTCTCAAAAAGTTTAAAATGTAAATTAGTAATAACTAATTCAACAGTTTATGTAACTAAAGGATATTGGATAAAGAAGACATTGCTTCTGAATGCATTGAACAAGCAATGACTTGAGATTTAAGTATAAACTTAATAAATACAGAAGATGGATTAAATTGCTAGTCTTGTAATTGTATTGATAGTTTCTTTGAAATATTAGTGATTAATGAGACTGATGTTTTCAACTAGATATAATGTTGTCTAAGTTTGTAAATTGTAATGTAGTAGTATATCAATTTTATTTGCAATAGTATTAATAGAGAAAACTTACAATCATTATGATTATACTCTTGATTGGCATGAACTTATTTATTATAATATATTTAGGATGGATCAACTCCAATTATTTTAGCTGCAGGTAATGGTCACAAAGATGTGATTTTGACTTTAATACAGAGAGGAGTAAATCTAGACCTTGTTGATACAGTAAGTTTTCATGTACATATGTTATATTGTAAAGCCTAAGCATCATTATTTTGAGCCAACCCTGGTTGCTATTAAAATCTCCTTTATAATCTAAATTACTAAGAAGTTATGAAATTTATTCAATTTTTAATGTGGTAATAATTGTCCAGTATTGTGTAAGTAATGGTTCTTAGAGGTCTCATATTTTTATTAACCTCGCTGTACGTGGGCGCATAGCGAGGGTACTGTAGTCTGTCAGTGTGTGCGTGTGTGTGTATGTCTGGACTGCCTGTTAACAGGGATTGTTTTTGAACTGTTATAACTTGGCAAACGAAGTATTAGCAGCTACCAACGTTGAGCAACGAACAGAAAAACATGTGGACTTTACAACAGTAGTGTCAAGAAGATCGTCAAGGAAAACAAAAGCAACTCGCTAAAGAATTTTCAGGCTGCAGAGGTCAATGTGCCATTTCTCAAAAAGCAAAAAACTTAATGTGGATATTTTTTAGTATGTTGTAGACGATCTTAGAGGAATACGCATCAGCAAGACAGAAGGCCGTAGGTTGAAGCAATAATCATAAAAGTTCTGAAAAGTGTTTTTAAGATTGTATATGGACTTGGAGTGAAGTAACACTTTCAGAAAACATCACAAAGCACTGAAAAAACTGCTACTAATAGTTAATATATCAATTTATATTTGTACTACGGGATGTTTCCAAAGAATGTATTATCTTCAAGTTACAATAAATTTTGTATATGAAATATTGATACATTTTAAAACGTCATGTAAAGGCTCAGAGAAACTTTATCACGAATCTAGCACTTAATTTTGCTTGGCAATTGAATGATACTATCACTTACTCAGTTACCACTTCACAGACAGGGCAAGACTTAATTTGTATTAGCCTTTCTTGTTGATTTATTTCTTTTTGATAGAAGAGAAATGCTGAGTCATCAAACAACACTTTGTAATATGCATCACGTGATCAAACAATAATTTGACCCACCTTGTCGAATCTTAAACAATTATACATGTACATGCACTCTGCAGTATAGTTCTACACTGGGTACCACAGCAAGGTTAAGCACTTTAGTGCATTTTTGGATTAGTGTATGTTTTTATTATTGGTTTACTATATCATTGGTCAAATGTAATAGTTAGTTATTTGTTTGGTATTACAATCTAATGGAGGGATGGCTTTTCATTCTGCAAGTATTGATGGCCATACATATGTTGTGGAAGTATTACTCAACCACATTGCTTGAATTAACGTTGTTACTAAGGTAACTCTTGTCACGTGAATGAGTGTGCTTAACTCTAACTTATAACCTGTGGTGAACAGATAGTAACTAGATTTTACCATGTTATGCCTTAATTGTCAAATGAGATTGATCTATTAGAATTCATTAAATATATTGCACACCTCCTGGAGAGGTGTATAAGTGATTATACACCTCACTTTTTCTGAGTCTATGCTTTTGAAGGTTATAACAAGCAATTTGACTAAAACTTATAAATTATATTTAAATTTTCTGTAAATCAGTATATATATATTGTCCCATTACATTTAAAATGTAGGTTTTGTAATAACTAAATCAACAGTTTATGTAACTTAAGGATATTGGATATGGAAGATAACAGTTCTGAATGCATTAAAGAAGCAATGACTGAGATTTAAGTATAAAATTAATGAATACAGATGATGAATTACAGTGGTAGTCTTGTATTTGTTTTGATGACATTAGAGTAATATTTGTTGAGAGTAGTTTAATATTAGTAATTAATAAGACTGATATATTTAACTAGATATTGTAGTATTTGACAAAGTACCTTTTAATAACTATCACACTTGTATATATATTTTAAATCACAAAATCAGCTACTTAAATAGTACAACATACATTCCTAAGATATAACACATTAGTCCATTCACATAGCATATTTACACAACTAAGTTAACATATTTACAACAATGCTTTATAGTTATGCCACATCTCCCTTTTCTTGGTGGTCAACAATAACTAACTACATTGCTGAATCTTTCCTGAGGACGAATGACTGTCCCAGTTCTTGACCTTGTCATGATAGGCCTTGGTGATGTTTCTTCTACAATGTCACCATCTCCAGAGGTTGGTGCTTGATCAGTGTTGTCATCATGAGTTACTGAGTTCCTTAGCTTCAGGCCGGGTGATGGGTTCAGGTGACGACGATTCCTTCGAAGCAAACCTGATGGTGTTTTGATGATATAAGAGCGTGGTGTACCGTGTTGCTTCATAACTTGTCCGGGTATAGTGGTTGTCCCAGTATTAACCCACACTGGTGTGTCATTTGGTATTGGTGGTAATGGTCTTGCTTTGTATCGGTGGTCGTATTCTTGTTGCTGTTTTTTCTTGAAAGCTTCATTTAATTGGGAGAAATTCCCAATGTATGACCATTGAGGTTTTAACTGATCTATTGTCTGAGGGAGGTTTGCTCTGAGTTTTCGACCCATACATAACTCAGCAGGACTTAATCCACACCATGACATAGGGGTGCTTCTATAGACTAGTAGTGACATAAATGGGTCATCTCTCTTGTGTAATATATTCTTCAATGTCTGGACTGTTCTTTCCGCTTGTCCATTGCTTTGTGGAAAGATGGGACTACTGGTGATGTGGTCAAATTCATATAGCTTTGCAAACTCGGCAAACTCCATGGAGCTATATTGAGGTCCATTGTCGCTTCTTACACACTCTGGTATGCCATGACGAGCATATACCTTTTTGAGGGATAAAATTATCCCATGAGATGTAGTTGATGTCAGGCTGGCGATTTCTGGGTATCTGGAAAAGTAATCAACTACTACCAAATAAATGCTGTTCTTAAAAGTGAATAAGTCAGTCCCAACTTCCTGCCATGGGAATTCTGGTAGTTTGGTAGGGATTAGCGGTTCATGCTTTAATGTGAATCGCTTTGTACATTCTCATCAACTTTTCACTAGCTCAACAATTTCTTTGGAAAGTCCTGGCCACCATACTGCCATCCTGGCTCTTGCTCGACATCTTTCAATTCCTTGATGTCCCTGGTGGATTTTGTCTAATGTTCTTTCCGTAGACTTTTTGCAACTACTATGCGAGCATTATACAGAAGTAACCCATCAGCAATTGTGAAGTGGGCTTGATGTTTCTGATATTGTTGCATTTCCATGTCCAATTGAGATTTTCGAGGCCACCCCTGCTGGCAATACTTGATAATAGTTTGGCAAATTTGATCAGCCCTTTGTGCCCTTCTGTAGTAGTGAAGTCGTTGCTTACTGGCAGGTAAATCGGAAATCACTACTTCCATCAATGACTTGGTTCTGTCTTGTGAATTCTTGTCTGTTTCTTCCCCTAGTGGTGCTCTTGAAAGGGTGTCTGCAGTGTATAAGAGTTTGCCTGGTACATGTTGAATTGCATAGTTGAAGCGAGTAAGTCGTAGTCTGAACGTAAGTATCCTGGGAGGAAGATTGTCTAATTGTTTCGTTACCAGTAATGAAATCAATGGTTTGTGATCAGTTTCAATCAGAAATTGCACACCTAACAAATATGTCGAAAACCTTTCACATGCCTACGTGATGGCTAATGCCTCCTTCTCCACTTGGGCATATCTCTTTTCAGTTTCAGATAGTGACCATGAGGCATAAGCAACTGGTCTCCATGATTGTTGATGTTTCTACAGTAGAACTGCTCCTACCCCATATGAGGAAGAATCTGCAGTGACTTTTGTTTCTGCTTCCTTGTTGTATGGTAATAGTGTTGTGAGCTTTGATAGTTCTTCTATAATTTGGGAAAATGCTACGTTCTGTGACGACTCCCATCTCCAGAGGTTTCTTTTTCCTAGAAGTTCTCTCAGTGGGTGGGTGAGTTCAGCTAATCAAGGTGTAAATTTTCCTAATTGATTTATCATGCCTAGGAATCTTCTCAACTCTGTGACGTTCTTTGGAGGCTTCATGTTGCTAATTGCATCAGTTTTCTGAGGGTCTGGGTGTACTCCGTGTTTGTCCACCAAATGACCTAGAATAGTCAAACTACTTTTACTAAACTCACATTTTTCAGGGTTGAGTGTGACTCCTGACTTCTTAATCCACTTGAGCACTGCATCAAGACGGATATCATGTTCCTCCTGTGTTTTGGCATACACCAAGATGTCATCAATAAGGCATAATGCTGTCTGGCAGACATGTTCAGACATAGCACTAGAGAAGGTATCCGTTTTCTTTACTGCCCTCCTGTGTTCAGTGATGCGTTGTGATAGATTTCTGCCAGTCTGTCCAATATAACTTGCTGTGCAATCTTGGCAGGAAATCTGGTAAACTATACCAGATTTCATTGTGGTAGGTATAGTGTCTTTAGGCCTAGATAGAATCTTTCTTAAGGTGTTTAGTGGTCTAAAGGAGATCTCAATGCCAAGAAGGCATAGAATTCTTTTTATAGATTCAGATTGACCTTGTACATAAGGAATAGCGATTCTGGCTGTTTTTTGGTCACTAGCGATAGATGGCTTTGGTTTGGATGTTAATTGCTTTTGGCATCTCTTGATGAAATTTGATGAGTATCCATTCTTTAATAAAGCCCGAAATATGATGGATTCCTCCTCTACTCATTGTACAAGAGAGGATGAGTGTGTATAGGCTCTGGAGAATAAGAAACGACCAACAGATAGTTTGTAGGAAGAAGGATGGTGAGACGAGAACTGGAGATACTAGTTAGTGTGGGTCTGTTTTCAATAAACTGTGGTGGATAATGACCCATCACTATCTCTTGTGATGAGGATGTCCAAGAAAGGCAAACAACCATTGTTTTCTCTCTCTACCATGAATTGAATTGATGGTTCAATAGAGTTCAGATGTTGATGGAAACTATCAACCAATGAAGGTAATAATGCGAACAGGTGTCATCTATAAATCTTTTCCAAAAGATAGGGGGCGTGAAAAGGTGTTTAAGGCTCTTTGTTCTATATTTTCCATCACCATGTCTGCTACGACCACAGAGACTGGGGAACCCATAGCTGTTCCAAAGATCTGTTGGTAATACTTTCCTCGGAATGAAAAATAGGTGGCTTTGAGGCAGAACTCAAGAAGTTGTATGATGTCATCGATGGATAGAGCAGTCCTATCCTCTAGGGTGTTGTCTTCTTGAAGTCGTCTCTTTGTGACATGAATTGCTAAATCAATTGGTACTTTTGTGAAGAGAGAGACTACATCAAATGACACAAGTATCTCTTTTTCTAAATGTTGTGTTTTAACAAATTTGGAAAAGTCACTGGAGTTTTTAATATAGGTGGGGGTGTTGCCAACTAATGGTGAGAGTAGACGGCACAAATGTTTGGATAGTTGGTAAGTTGGTGATGAATAAAAAGATACGATAGGTCTGAGGGGGACATCAAGTATGTGGATCTTCGGGAGCCCATACATCTGAGGAGTCATTCCATTAGAGCTGCGTAGGAGAGAATAAAGATTGGGAGACAGTTTTTCTTTCTTTTTCAGAGATAGTAAGATGGTATTCATCCTTGTCCGCAGAGTAGGGGTGGGGTCACCTTTTAGTTCTTAGTAAGTGTTTTGGTCTCCAATGATGTTTTGAATTTTGTTGTCATAATCCTTGGTGTCTAAGATGATAGTGGCACGACCTTTGTCAGCTGGTAAAATAACAATATTTTGGTCTTTACGCAGTTCTTTTAATGCTTATATTTCCAACGGAGAAAGGTTGTTATGTATTTGAACTGTTCTATTTAGAACTACCACGATTTTAGCTCTTATATTGTTAGCAGTGTCCTGGTCGATTTTTTGGTGGTTAAGAGCACTTTCAACTTCTGCAATAATAGTTGGAGGGTCAAATTTATTTGGTGCAGGTGCATAATTAATTCCTTTAGATAATAGGGACTTCTGAGGTGTATTAAATTTCTTTGAAGATAGGTTGATAACCCATCTGTTGGATCCAGGTAATTGATTGTGTCTTTGTTTTGTGAGGAGTGAGTCAAATTTCTTCTTTTGTCTCTCTTTGCATGTATTGGTGGTGTTTTGCTTTACTTTATCGCAATAATCTTTTAAGGAGGTCAGATGGGAGGGGATGAGAATGTTTGCAGTTTGCGTAGTTGGAAAAATTGGTCATGTTTCAGTTGATGTAGTCTGTAGCGGTCAAGTTTTATCCTAGCAGAAAGATATTTTAAACCTGTACTATGAGCAATTTTGTATCCATCAGCAGAGGGAACCGGAGGCTTCTGATAGAGATATCTTGGGATGATATGGTAGCGTGCACATCTCTGGTTGAAGGCTAAGTGTTGGCAGAGACAATTGATCTTCTTAGCTGTCTTGATGTATCGTCGAGCTGCTTTTAATGCTTCTACTTCATATAGTTTCTTTATAATGAGAAAGAGACCTGGGTGTTTGGGTAAGTTAGTGTTGCTAATATTCATTTTTTATTCACCAAACAAAAATGTATATCAAAATGCCGAACGTTTCAATAGTCAGAGCGACTATCTTCTTCAGTGGTTCAAATAATAAAAGTAAAAGTTAAAAGGTAAAAAAGCTCCTAAGCAAAAGGATAGAACACCTGACTAGCACTATTGCTTGAGTGTGAGTATAATTTCAATTGGAAAATAATATACTCTGGGAATCCTCTATCAACTATGATGTAAAAATACCTTTCATGGCAGTGTTTGTCTATCTAGAATGGCTACATGTACTGTTGATAGTAAGCTCTCACATGCTCTACTCTACCCTATGAAGCAACTAGGAAGACCAGATCTAATATCATTTGAAGCTATATATTAGAATTCCTCTAGGTCTACAATAAATAGACTATTTAAGAGACACAATTTGAAGTTTGCACTTAAGACATATATACAAAGAGAGACCATCATTTCTAGAAATAGAGACATCTAGTAGAGCAGTTATTTGTGAAGCCCTTTCATTTTTAAACCCAATTAAATTGAACAAGTGTATTGCTCTTTTTGCATTCACTAAATTTCTGCACAAACGGTAGACACGTAGATAAGAGTATGGGTGAGAGAATCAGATTTTAAAAAGTTGTAGTTGTTTCATAGTTTGAGTACTAGTTTTTAGAGTGGTTTTAATGCAAACTTATAAATACTGTCCATCTAATGTCAGATTTTGTATGTAGGTCCCAAATGATGACCAGTAAGATAAGCACAGAGGAAAAAGACAAGTGCAAAGTTTGATTAGAGATGATGAAGAGGAGATTTTATAGATATTGTGGGGTAGATACATGTATAACTGAGGATCCTGTGTGACTTGGAACATACAGAAATGTGATGTGAGGAGACCATGATTTTACAGAGTTGATAACACCAATTTAGCCTAAGAGTGAGTAGAGAAGAAAGAAAGGACTTACTTTTTGGAGGTCATCGTGTATTTAGTTTTTTCTATACATCAATGACATCACAAAACTGCCTCTTTCTCCCTTAATAAAATTAACTCTTTTTACGTGAAGAGATTTTGTGTCATTCTCATTCTCAAACAAGTGCAGATTTCACTATTATTCAATCTTACAAAAATGTTGGTAACAACTGCATTTCCTATCAATTCTTAATTTTTTTGGTCAGAAAAAATTGAAATGGGGCAAGGATTGAGCCCTGGAGAGTCCAAAGTTGGCCCCATTTACTACAAGTTCTTGATTATGATTGTATAAGTTGGATTGAAACCAACTGAAGAGAAAAGGAGGAAGATATGAAGGGAGGAGGTGCAAAGTCCAGCAGAGAGAATGGGAATGGAGTCAAATTTCATCTGAACCGTGGGAGGTGTCAGTAGGTAGTTGATGAATGAATTGTGTTAGTTCTTTGTGGGTACCAAATAATTCAGGGAAGATCACTGAAATGGGAGGAATTGATTTTAAGTGAGGTAAGAGTTGAAGAAGGTTGAAGCACTGAGGTACTAATTCATTATACGTTTGGCTTTGGCAGCAAAAGTGAAGGCAGGCATGTCATTGCGATGATGGGTGGGTACTGTGTTTTGGGAGTTTCTTGACAGAAGATGACAAGGAATTTTGGAAGAACTGATAAACCAACAAAATCTTATTTTTAGGAAGTGTAGGTGTGAAAGTGTATTTGATACCTGGGGGCAGAACACAGGGAAAGAAAAATAATAAAATAAGCCCTTACGATTAACAAATAAGTTGCTACATTTCTTGATCTTTGATAAAAGTGAATTGTTAAACCATGAAGGATGAGAAGAGGGATAACAAACTTTAGTCAGAATAGTTTCTGTTCATGACAATAATAAAATGTTTCTTAAAAACGCTTGCATTTTAATAAAAGTTAAGAAAAGATGTAAGTAAAATCATTTTGCTAAAAAAGAAATAAATGTAGGGATGATTAATATCAATACAATACAAACAATACACACAAGATAGTAGGAATGACAATTGCATAATATCTACATACTAGCACAGGTGCTACATCAATTTAGGATACTCACCAAGTTTCTAATTCACTTTAATAATATTAGTGATATATTTTTAGATTCTATGTTTGTGCTATTATGTAGGGATGATGCAATTGCCATTCCTACTATCTCCTATTTCTGACAAGCTTAGTCTATGACTTATTTTAGTAATAATCTACATTTACACAGGAAGGTAATACTGCATTGCATATTGCCTGCAAAGAAGGTCATATAAATGTTATACAATTCTTGCTATCGCAAGGAGCAGATATGACTATTAAAAATATTGATGGTAAGACTCCATTAGATGGATGTTGTGACACATGCAAGGATGAAATTGTTAGTCTTTTCTCCAAGTACAATCTAAAACGAGGTGAGTTAATAAGCAACAAGTATGTAGTATTTCTACTTGCTTGATTTGTTATTATTTAGTTTTGCAAGATGTGTCTAGATGGAATGTCGAATACATCAATGAAGAGCAGACTTTTGAGAAACCAGACTATGGAGTCAAGTTTGTCATTCCACCATCATCAGTAGAAGTAGGACAAGAGGTCATAACTGATGTCAAACTACTTACACCGGAGGAGTCAGAGATCATCCTCCCTCCTGATGTTGAGCTTGTTAGCTGTTTATATCAGATTGATACAAAGGGAAAATTCTCCAGATCTATTGAGCTTCATCTCCAACATAACGTTGAAATAAGGTCACAGGAAGAAAGTCAAAAGCTTGCTTTTATAACAGCTAAAGGACCATCTCCTTATAAATTTGAAATTGTGCCAATTGATATCAATCAAGAGTTCAAGCATAACAAAATTTCTGGTGTTCTAAAAGTTTCTGATTTTACTGTGTTCGGTGCTGTTAAGCAACAATTAGAAAGTTCTTTCTGCCAGCAACTGTCTTCTAGCTATGCTATGACAGTGTTCTTTAAGCACGTATTAAACTCCAGTTGGGCAATTCAGGCAGTTATCACAAAGAACCTTGGACCCTTTATTAAGGTGCAAATATACCAAAAATTGTACTGTTGTTACACAATCTAATCTTATAATATATATTGTGTACTGTTCTTTCTGTTCTAGAGAGTAAACACAAAGAAAGATTTTGAAAATTGGAGTCAGTTACAACAATTCTCTTTCCACTTTGATCCAAAGATCAATAAAGTGATATGTTTACTAGATGATGACTGCTATAACATCAAGCCACTGAAAAAGCCCCATGAAGTAAATTCATAACATTTTGTTGTATTGCTACAATTAATAATTTTTACAAGGTCAAAAAAGAAGATGTTGATAATAGTAGTCCTGACACTACTCTACTTAGCTTAAATTTTGAGGTTATACTTAAAGCTGAACAGAAGGAACTAACAGATTTAGAGCTCACATTTAAAGGAATGAGAGATGAAAAGAGTTTAATTATTACTAGTTATCAGTTACAATCAATGCAAACCAACTCAGGTATGATACATAAAAGTATATATTTGTAATGAATTTATTTTTCTATCATATAGATAAAATTATTGAGTCCACTGCTTCTTTTGTCTCTAAACACATAGAGACTTTGTCTAGAAAAAAAATTTCGGGTGATATTTTATGTTAGTTAACAATTTTGTTACATATTACAATAACAACTTTTCCTTCTTTATTAGGTAAAGAGCCTAAGAAAAAACACCTGCTACAACTTCTTCACCCAATAAAGTATCAGTGGAATATTATTGGTGAACAACTTGATGTGGATTATGGTGTTATAAAGTCTGCCCAATACAATGTGCAATATACTGATACCATTAAATTGTCTGAAGTCCTTCAAGTTTGGAGAGATATGAAAACTTGTGAAGTGTCCTGGGAAAAAATCATCTCTGTTGTAGATCATCCTCCAATTGAAAATAAGAGAGTAGCTGATGAGATATATGAATTTTTAGCGAGACCTGAGATCATGAATGAATATCTCCCTTTTGATCAACCTGGTAAAATTTGAATGATTATATGTGATAAAATCATTGTTGTGGAAGATCCTCACCTTACAGTAAACACTGACTAGAGCTACACAGATTGTATTATTGACAGCAGTGTCAGTGAAAGACAATAGTTATAGAATGCTAGAAATATAGGCAGAAAAGCAAGCTATTGAGAAGCTTTATTGGACATTGTAGCACTCATGTTAGGGTTAATTAAATTCATATGTTACTGTATGCATTGATAGTCAAAGTCTATATCACTTTCTGTTGTCATGAATAACAAGTCTATAATAATATGAAGATAAGGGATATAATTATATACAGATACCATGTTTTCAATAATAATTATAGGACTACCTGTTTTTGGCAGTAAAAGTTATGTTAAATCATATTAATTTATTGATTGTTTCTGTTTCACTCTAGAGAAAGTGATTAGTACTTTTAATTCTCCATCTCCAGTTCCATCAAAACAGTCATCCAATCCTATTGGAGTATGTTCATTTGTTACTATAATTTATTGCTATAATATTATGTAGTTTCATAAACTCTAATATTATTGTATAAATCGTCATACATAAATGCAAATATTGTTCTGACGTTTCAAGTACACACACAATAAATAATGTGTTCACTTCATATTCTTTTGATGTGCACATACACATGGTATATGTTTCTAGTTATAACTTCATTAAAATTAATGTTTAAATAAAGATCTATACTTTGAAAGGTGATTCAACATCAAAAATATGTTGTTGGTATCCTTGTTTTTATTTCCATCATCTAGATGATTGCCAATGATTGAATTTAATTAAAATGAAATAATAGGTTTATTATTTTTGGTTTAGTCTACTCCAATGAAATAATAATTATAATTTTAAGATTCTGCTCAATATATTTTTAAATTATACTTAAGTATGGGCTGATCATATGAAACCAATCAATGCTCAATACTGTAAAGCTACTATATTGTATATAATAATAATATTGAGAGTGTCAGTAATAATATGATAAATGCATCTCTTTTAGTTTGCTGCTGCTCATTATCTTTATGAACATACTAAACAATGGGAGGAGAAAGATAATGATATGATAGTAGCTACTAAACACATGGCCAGACTGATGATGGATATGTCAAAGTTTGTTCAGTAAGTGTTATAGAGTGAAATGTATACTTCAATTTATAACTTATTTAATGTTCATAAATGTCCATAGACTAAACATAACAAATACAAATGTTTTTACCTTTAGTTAGTAGTCTGTAATTTAGCATTGAAACCTAGAAACTATACCCTGAATAATGTACTGATGTATTATATTCAGTTTAACAATAATTGTAATAATCTTTCTTTTATAGAAGTGAAGATAGTGATGTCAATTCTACAGATTTTATCAAAACAGCTAATCTTATTGTCAAAGACAGTAAGGAGGTTGTTAAAATAGCTAAAAAAGTTTCTGAATACTGTATAGATCCACAACTGGAAAGTGTAAGTTACAGAGACTTTGACAACAAAAATATTCATACACAGACTACATTTAATGTATGTATGTGTAGTAGATAAGAATATAATTAACCCTCACTGCTCACTGCATGGGCAAGGGTTACAGTACTTGGTTTGGTTTATGTTTGTCTTTCTGTTAGCTGGAAATGCACTTTAACAGCTCAAACTCAATGACATTGTCTAGATTGAAAAATTTCAAATGACAAAAGTACTAGGAAATCATTCAAGATAAAAAGACTGTCAATGGAAAAATGCTTGAAAAGAAGGAAAGAACTTAAAAAGTTCAGACAAAATAGAATAAGTGTTGCTCCATTAAAACTACTATGGCTACAAAGTACAATTATTTACAATTTCATTTTGAAGTAGTGGCAATTGCTAACAGTTGTAGCAGTAAGTACATATATCTTGAAAGAGATCTAGATATGATAAGACTATCGATATAGTAAGTTTTACAAAACTTACGTTAACTCTAGAAAATACACAAGTTAACAAAGAAACAAAGCCCTACAAAACTTCTACTTGACTGTGATAGTTAGTGCCACACCCATTAAAATTAAACTAGTCTTGCCATGCCTATAGTTTTAAGTAAAGTATTTGTAGTAAAGTATAAAATAAAGAAGTATACATACAATATAATGTATATTATTGTAAGTAATTAACAAGTTCTCATACAGTGGCAACATGGCAACTGCAAAGCAAATTTTGGCTGGCGAGGGTTCATTATACGTTATAACTTTTTGCATGAATTAATAGAATTTATTACTTTTATTCACACTTTAATTTGGTCATTAGCAAGCTTTTTTCACATTTAATGAAGTGTTGTATATTCTTCACAGACTCTGTCACGAGGTCTTCATGATATTGAAAGCTTTGCTGAAGCATTTGAAATGAATGTATGTGTGCTTGCAAAACCAGAAGATAGTAAGTTGTGAACTGAGGGATGTTAATAGTCAACTATTGCTATAACTCACTAACAGCAGTATGAGTAACTTATTTAACCTAGACAATATTCACCTTAACTAATGGTAAAGTTGTAAGAGTAACAATAAAGGTGACTAATAGTAACATGATAGTTTGTAAGGTTTGAAAAAGGTACAGTTGATCTAAAACTTAAGTACATAAATGCAAATAGTCATCTTTGTTATACAACTTATCCTACAATTGTTAAAGTAAACTATATGATTCATTTATGTTGAGTTATTTGGTACATTGAGTGTTAAGAAAAGAGTAACTACATTCCACACAGTGGGTGGATACTCCCTTGATTAAAAGATAGTTAATAGTATTGTTATATAATTTTTATATAATATACCGGGTGTCTTTTATCTTCAAGTTATATTGTGTGCATACAATATACAAATATATGTACTTAATTATATGTACTGTTATATATATACTTTGTCTACCTTGCTTGTGCTTCCTTGACTTTACAGGTCCTGAAGCAAAAAAAGAATTGGCTAGAAAGGTGACAGAATATGGTGAGAATCTGATGACTGCTGTCAGTGAAGTACTTAATGCCACAGAGAGTGCTTTTTTAAAAGTACCTGCAAAAGATTGTGTACACTTGACTACTCTAAACTGGGATAAAAATTAATACTAACTTGGCAAACATACTTAATTGCTGCATCTTATAGACATACCGTTTATTTTTTTAAATAGTAATGTATTATTTTAGATATATAGGTATACGGTATACTATTTTGTAACTGCTGATTTCATTTTTCTCTAAATATATAATTTGACTTTGGTATGTGACCATATAACTTTGTTATATTGCTTGCTACATGAGATAAAATGATATCGTTGGGTTCCTATTATTCCTGCGGTTCTTTTACATGTTTGTCACATTTAAGTATTGTTTATATGTAAAGTGCATATCAACTAGATTAGCACAGTTAGTTAACCTCGCTGCGCGTGGGCACATAACGAGGGTATAAGTCTGTCAGTGTGTGTGTGTGTGTATCTGTTACCACACAAATGGCTTTGAACTGCTTTAACTCAGCAAACACGGCACTGGTAGCCACTAAACTATAGTGCTCGGTAGCAAAACTTCTGTACTTCTTAACAATACTGCTAAAAGGAACGTCAAACGAACCAAAAGCTTTAAAAGTCTGTAAACTTTAATTTAAAAAAGCACAGCTTTTAATGAAGACTAGAGAATTCAACAAAAAGCTGCTGCGTACAGCTTATGACATTTTCCAATTATTTAAAGTGAGAATTTTTGCAAGAGTACTTGTTTGGAAGTTATGACAGTTTTATTAACTTTGGCAGTTATCTTTGTCGATACATTGAGCTCGAAGTAAAATACTACCACCATACCTGTCAATGGAGAATCACCAACTTTTACTAAGAAGTTGGAATGTATTGGACCTTTTGTCAATTAGTGTGCAAAGTAACCAGTAAATGGTAAAGCTTCTTTTTCCCTTTGATTGAAGAGAAATGCTGAGTCATCAATAATCATCTTGCGGTATAGACTACACTGCGCACCACAGTGAGAAAAGCACTTTAGTGCATTTTTATTAAACATGGTGTTATGGTTCTATCTGTGTTGAAAGTATGTCTAAGAAAGACTGCTTTTAAGTATATCACACTGTCTTAGGATAATTTGAGAGTCCTAATCAATGTTTAATCTGCATGACTGATTCATAACCATAGTATGTGATGTGAAGTGATATGATTGTGAAGCTTTATAGGAATTGAAAATATTATATACCATGCCATTTCTTGGTACAGTGATTTTATAGGTAGCAGTTAAAAAGGATCTTGAGCAACCCCATTTTAACATATTCTATCTTCTTATTATATATTGTTACCTTGTATATTAACTACTGGACTACTTTTTCCAAATGAAATATAATAGTACAAAGAATATTAAAATTTTTATACACTATTTTTATTTCAATAAATTATAAACCAGAACAGAACTGTACCATGTACATGACAAGTATAATAAACAAGTATAGCAATTATAATAATAACAAGAGTTACACAAATAATCATTATTCATAGAACCAAATACTACTTATGAGATATATATTTTTTTTGTGACAACACCAAATTAGGACAATCTTCAGTAAATGAGAGCTGACCTACTGAACATACTCTAAAGGAGATAAAGTACTAAGTATATGTACTATTATTGATGTACACCATATCTTCTGTATAAATACATAACAAAGAAAATTATATGCAATCTATTAAAAGATTATTTTGATAACAAACTACAACTGATTACATTGCCATTGTGACAATGATACAAACATGTAGCTGCTATCAGTAATTTTATAGGTCCTTCTTTTTATAATTTCATTAATTGAAAGTTTTCTAAAATTTAGATAAAATTAATTAATAATAATAATTATTAATCAATAACATTAGTTATATCTCTGATAATAGAACTCCTTTGAAAAAACGACTGTCAATTGTTAAAACAATGTGAGCTACCTCTGACTTACAAACGCAATCAATATTTACAATTTTGCATAAAGCATTTTAATAGCTTGTATTAGTAATATCTACATTATATGCCGATTATTATGATATCAAGGACAGTACAGTTAATATCATATGAGTTAAATTCAATTACTGTAACAGTACATAATAATTACCTGTAAATTTTTTTATCTAGATTGTGTTCTATTTTACATGTATGTACACCATTAGTTGTACTATGAATAAACATGATTAAGAAACTCTTCGACAGCTCTGATTTCCACACAAAAAGTGAGAGAGACAAACACAGAGACAAAGAGAGAGGTAGACATCACACACATACACACACTTCTTACCCTTACAATATCAAATATCAATTAACAAGGTACAATTAAGTGTATTTACAGTAGCTACTTCAATTATGAACCACTTGCTAATGACCCAACACAAAGATTTCTATTAATACATTTTAAATATGAAATTAATAGCTGATGCTATTGAATCCGATATTATATGATATATATATGGTCATATGTCAAAACAGACATTTATAAAATCATACATTATGACATTATAGTGCATTGAGAAATAAACTAAAGGTCTCTCTGGAGCTGGTTTAGATATAACTGTCTTTGTATAATTACCAGTTACTCCTTTGTGTTAAATATTTTTGATATTGTAACATATAACAATGTCAACAAACCTCACTAAGATAAAAGAATTAATGAGACAATTAATAGTTCTTTTTTAATATTTATTGAGGATATGATGATTATAATTTTTACATGTTTATTTCATTGCTATGCTATCATTAACTACTTGTCCTACCAGTCATGATCCTAATTCAGTTGGTATGTTGATACTAATTAGCTACATTTTCCAAGCATTTGAACCTATAATACAACAAAAGACAATGTAACTTGTGTCATATACAATGTAGACTTCTGTAGTATGTGTGTAAATATTAGCATTTGTATGTTATTAGTATATCACTAATGCTATATTCATATCATAATGCTAGCTATAGTTTAATATCTATAGAAGAGGAGAAGTAATTGCATGATATGAGCATTGAATCCAGACTTGTCAAAAATATTTTACAGAGAGGTTTATTATTTTATGTTGGCAAAGTACATTGTCTTCATAAAGGTGAAAAACTATGATCACTGAAATGAGCCAGCTTACTTGAATTTATACATAGACCTTGACATATATAATACAAATAAATATTAGAATAAAATTATAATTTAAAAAAATTGTAATTGTTCTGGAAGATACCAACTTCACAATGAAACATTGATTAGAGATACAAGATTAGCAGCAGTATCCATTGAAAAATAATAGCTATAGAATAATAGAAATATACCAGTAAATAAAAAACCCAAATGTGATCTATGACACCAACAATTGCAGTGCTTGCAGATAGTGTTAATGATTGATATTGAGTTAGTAGATAGCAACTTTCAGTTGTCACATACAACAATAGAATAAAGCAGTGTGAATGAAGAATGTATTTTATTTACTTTAAAATGTTAGATCTCAATCTTTCCCAGGAGAACAATGATTTGATATAGAATATGCTAGCAACTACATCAAATCAATTAAAATAAACACTATGTTGAATGGTCTATTAATAACTAATCAACAACATGATGATGCTTTTTTATGCCCTAAAAACTCATTGCTTTTATGCGTGCATGAAGTTTTATATATGTGAAATAATCCTGATTTACAATATTTTCTGAAAGCCTAGCACTATACTTAGATACTTTGCTATGACATTCAATTTGTAATTCTTTCTTCTTAGACTTCTCCAATACGTTGAAGAAGGAACCTAATAAATATGAGCTACTTGAGTTATTATGTGATATTGCTGAAAAGTGGCATTTGATCAGTGAATGACTTAAGGTGCATCAAGATCTTTTTTTGCTTACAATTTAGTAAATTGGATGACTTTCACAAGCTCAATGAAGTGATTGAGTCCTGGAAACTTTTTTATATGTATAGGCTTTGTAAACATTTCCTGATCAATTAGAGTATTGTAGTATAGAATTAATAACATATATACATACTGATGTATTTCAGGACTTTTCAACAACAAGAATAAAGCTGATGACATACATTATTATTAGTGTTGTAAAAGTATTGAATTTGTATTTAGTTACTGTTATTGTTATTGTACAAAATTTGTTTGAATTTTAGTTTTTGTTATTGATTGTTCACAAAATTGATGTGAGTATTTGCTTTAGTTATTGTTAATGAATCAAATTTTTGTTATTGTTATTGATGAAAGTCTATTTTAAAGGATAACATTTAAGTGCCAAATGTACAATGTCAAATGCTTAAGTAAAATTACATTGGGACCTTTTTGACTTTACCAAAGCTGACTCTTTTTCCTTTATAATGTTCTTCCCCTTTTGAACAAAACAAATAAATCCTCATATAAACAGCCAAGTCAGGTGATGACTCGTGGTATTGTAAAAGTTCTTTGACCATTCAATAGGTCTATGCACCTTGTTTACACATCAACGTGTTAATAATTATTTCTTATTTTACTAGTATAGAGCTGCAATTTTTGTTTTAGTTATTGTTTGTTAATGATTTCTAACTAATTTTAGTTATAGCTTTGTTATTGTTAACAATAATGATTTCCCTTTTACAAAAATGGTTTTAGTTTTAGTTATTGTTAAACAATTACAACACTAATTATTATCTCATTTTAAGTAAGTGTACGTTATTAAGTTTATACCTAAGTTGATAAGCAACATGTTTATAAATCTTATGTATATATATATAAAACTAATTTTGAGAATAATTGACACATTTCTTTATAATTATTATAGAGTATTAATCTACCACTGAAAGGGTAGTATATAGCATTGTTTTTGTATGATGTTGACATCATATCACATTGAGAAATCAATTCAATGACTCTATGTTACTGATGTTTAAAATGATTTTGTGCTATTGTGGTGTCATCATTAGTTATGTATCAGTGTTAAAATATTCTTTTTAACTGTCTTTTCATCCCATAGCTAAACTACTTTCATCTCCTCATCTTACTAGACCAGTTGGTATGTCAACAACTACTTATATACATTTCCCATACCACATTAACCTGTAATAGATTAATAAAACAGGTGTTTTAATAATAGTTTCCATGAAAGACATGATTATTGTTTGATCCACTATGTTACTGTAGTACTATTATTTGATAAGTACATTAAGCAGTGTCAGTATTACAGTAGTGACTAAGTCATACCTGGCAAAGCTATACTGTTAGAAATTATAATAAACAAGATTATTACTGAAAATTTATCTTATAATTGTTTCGAAGACACCAACTTCACAGTGAAACACTGACAAGAGCTTCAAACATTGTATATTAGCAGCTATGTCTATGGAATACTATAGTAATAAAATGCTAAGAGACATAATCAGAGAAGCAAGCTAGGAATAATCTTTGTACCTAATCAGTCTCATTGATTATTGTAGTGCTCGTGGTTAGGGTTAATAAAATGTATTGGTTCCTACAGGCACAAGAGCTAACTGATGTGGTTTAATACCATTTGTCTCTTTGATTACTGCAACAACAGTACTATAAATGATGACAACAAACATAAGTCATATCTATATATAATGTACTGTACAAAATGTTTATAGAAGTGCCTTACATGCATTTGTACAATGAACAAATGACTAACATTATGGTTATGTCGATACAATACGAAGTTTCTTCTAAGAAAGTCTTTGAAATTTCATGATAAATTGAACGAACTTTGATTTTTCTGATTATATTATTATGTACTACTTGTCTAAATTTTCTAGCAACAGTTAGCTTGTTTATTAATTTTAGCTAGCAATGTTATGGTTTTCTAAAAGTTAAGACCGTTTAATACTAAAATCTCAGTTTAACTATTTACTTGCTTTTCCTAATTAATTTAAATGTATTTTTTCAAACAATGAAAATGGTCTCTTTTCTACTATCTACTTTTCATTGCAAACACACTTCCTATAACTGTCTTTTTGCACATTGTAATAAATTGTATTATCATGTACTCTGGACTATTGTATTTATTGTGTACTTTGGACTTGTACTTGTAAGTATTCATTGGATATTTAAGGGATTGTATTGTTGTTCTGAGCTCAGTTTTTGTAATAGTATTGAGTTGTTTAATTGGAGTTCGATAAGAGACGTAACAATTGGTGACGAGAGTGAGATGGCAGGTGTTTTGGGAAGATTACACGAATTTGATGCTACGCTGGAGCCGTGGGAGCAGTATGTAGAAAGACTTGGTCATTTTTTGGATGCCAACGGAATCACCAATATAGACAAAAAGCGCTCTGTGCTCTTATCAGCAATTGGACCAGCACCGTACAAGCTCCTGACGAGTTTATTAAGCCCCCAGAAACCTGGAGAGAAGAGTTATGAAGAGCTAGTGACGCTCTTAACCGATCACTATAATCCGGCACCGTCGGAGATCGTGGAACGATACAAATTCCACACGAGAATCAGGCATGAAGGGGAAACTGTGAGCACATTCGTGGCTGAGCTACGCTCCTTAGCTCAGTATTGTAAATTTGGTGCATCATTGAATGACTTATTGAGAGATCAAATAGTATGTGGAATCAACGATGAAAACATTCAACGACGACTATTGGCAGAGAAAACGCTCACTGTGGATTCGGCATTGGATATCGCGGTTGGAATGGAGAGTGCAAGAAAGAATGTGACAGAGTTACAGACTCCTGCATGAAAACCGACAGATGTATACAAAGTTACTACCACGAACTGTTACCGTTGTGGAAATAACGGCCATGTTCCGGATCGTTGCAGATTTCGACACGTGAAATGCCTGACTTGTGGTAAGACTGGCCACATTCAGAGGGTGTGTAGAAGTGGCCCCCAAAGGTCTGATAGACTTCCTGTTGAAACAGAGAAATCCACTTCAAAGAGTAGAAGAAACCACAGGCCACGACCAATCAGACAGTTGACCCAAGAACAGGAGGGACTTCACTTGGAAGAATTCATAAAACATCTAGGCACAAGTGAGGATGCAATCAAACTGGAGGTATCCATTGAGGGGAAGCTAGTGAACATGGAGCTGGATACTGGAGCGTCAGTATCATTGATCTCAGAGGCCACATGGTCTACGTTATATTCCAAGAAGAAATTGGAAAACACAGCGACAATTCTCAGGACTTATACAGGAGAGAAGATACAACCATTGGGTAGCTGTAGCGTGGAAGTGAAATATAACAACAAGGTTGCTACTTTACCATTATTAGTCATCAAGGGGAACGGCCCAAACTTGCTTGGTCGTAACTGGCTTCCATATATTTGGATTGATTGCAAGAGTATTCACGTAGTTAGTAATGACAAGTTGCAGAATATTTTAACGAAACATCAGAATGTTTTTGGGGAAGGTCTGGGACACCTAAGAGGATACCATGCAAAAATCCATGTTGAGCAAGAGGCTGTACCAAAATTTATGAAAGCTCGTCCAGTTGCATATGCTATGAAAGAAAAGATTGAAAAAGAACTGGACAGATTGACATCGTTGGGTATTTTAGAACCAATACAGTTTTCAGAATGGGCATCACCCATTGTACCAGTTTTGAAGTCAGAATCTGTGGCGACTTTAAGGTCACATTGAACTCAGTGTCGAAGCTAGACCGTCATCCAATTCCTAGAATCGAGGATCTCTTTGCCACACTTGGTGGAGGCAAGCTGTTTTCTAAGTTGGACATGAGCCAAGCGTATCAACAGGTGGAACTTGATGATGTCTCCAAGCAGTATACAGTGATTAACACACACAAGGGGTTATTCCAATATAGGAGACTGCCGTTTGGTATTGCATCAGCCCCTGCTATTTTTCAAAGAGTTATAGAAAGTCTACTTCAGAATATTCCGGGAGTAATTGTATATATAGATGATGTTCTTATTACAGGAAAGAATGATGAGGAGCATTTGAAATCACTAGAGATGGTATTGAAGCGAATTGAGGATGCAGGAATGTTGCTGAAAAAAGAAAAATGTGTATTCATGGCGAAGTCTGTGTCATATCTCGGACATATCATTGACTCCCAGGGATTACACCCAACACAAGATAAAGTTGACGCAATTCAGGAAGCTCCTTCTCCCAAAAATCTTACCCAGTTAAAAGCTTATCTGGGTCTTTTGACTTATTATGGTAGATTCCTACCTAATATTTCAAAACATCTCTTTTCTCTCTATAGGTTGCTCCGGAAGAATACTCGATGGATATGGTCAAAAGAAGAAGAGTTAGCATTTCAAGAATCAAAGAAACTCCTTACATCATCAAATTTACTAGTCCATTTCGATCCCTCTCTTCCATTAATTTTGTCATGTGACGCCTCTATGTACGGGATCGGTGCTGTGCTTGCTCATCGTATGTCGGATGGTTCGGAGAAACCAATAGGTTATGTTTCACGGACCTTAACACAAGCGGAAAAACACTATTCACAACTCGAAAAAGAGGGTCTGGCCTGCATTTTTGCTGTAAAAAAGTTTCATTCGTATCTATTTGGACACAAGTTCTTAATGTATACTGATAATTTGTCATTGAAGTCCTTGTTTAATGAAAAGCAGCCAGTTCCACTACAAGCAGCTGGTCGAATACAACGATGGGCATTGGCCCTGGCTAACTATGAATATACGATGGCCTTTCGGCCTACTCATAAGCATAGCAATGCAGACGCACTGAGTCGACTCCCTACTGAGAGTGTAGAGATAGAAGAACCAATACCAACTGAATTGGTGAACTTAATGGAAGCTATGGACAAAATGCCAATCAAGGCTGAAACTATAAAAGTATAGACACAGAAAGACCCTTTACTAGCCAGAGTATACAAGTATGTTCAGTTTGGGTGGCCAGAACATTGTTTAGCAGACTTGAAATCATTCAATAAGCATAAATTGGAGTTGTCGACACTAAATGGATGCATTATATATGGTTCAAGAGTTCTGATTCCATCACAAGGCAGACAGCAGATATTAGCAGAGTTACACCAGGGACACCCAGGAGTGAATCGAATGAAGGGTTTGGCAAGAATGTATTTTTGGTGGCCTGGGTTGACAAAGGATATTGAGAAGTTGGTCAAAGGATGTGCAAAGTGCCAGGAAAATCAATCAAACCCTGCAGTGGCACCATTAGAACCTTGGACATGGCCAACTAGACCTTGGGCCAGAGTGCATGTGGATTATGCTGGTCCCTTCATGAATTCTATGTTTTTTATAGTGACGGATGCACATTCCAAATGGGTAGAGATCAAGAAAACATCATCTACAACCTCTACAGCAACTATTCAAATGTTACGGACAATATTTGCTCGTTATGGGTTGCCTAGGACTCTAGTATCAGATAATGGGACATGCTTTACAAGTCAGGAATTTGAAGATTTTTTGAAAGTTAATGGTATTCAACACATCAAGACAGCTCCCTATCATCCACAGTCAAATGGATTGGCTGAGCGAATGGTACAAACATTCAAGAAAGGAATGAAGAAGATATCAAGTGGTACAGTGGACACAAAATTAGCTCAATTTTTGTTTTCTTATCGAATAACTCCACACAGTACTACAGGTCAATCTCCGGCAGAGCTAATGTTTGGACGACAATTGAGAACTAGATTTGATTTATTACATCCTAATGTACAGGAGAAAGTTGTCAAGAAACAAGACAAACAAAAAGAGTATTTTGATAGATCTGCTAAAGAGCGAAAATTCTCAAGAGGAGATGATGTGTACATTCGAAATTTCTCACAGGGTACTAAAGTTAAATGGATACCTGGAGTCATAGTCGAACAGATTGGCAGAGTTGTTTTCAGAGTTCGATTGCAAAACTCAACCACCATCGTTAAACGACATAAAAATCAAATTCGAGCTCGTATGTCTGATAATATTCCAGAATTAGAAGTGACTCTTCAGACCAGTACACCAGTTGAGTCTTCGGATTCAAGACAAGAGTTGGAACCTTGTGTAAGTACAAGCCCCCGTTATCCCTCTAGAGTGAGGAGACCCCCTCAACGTTTTGCTCACGAATTGTTTGATTGAGGAGGGGAGAAACTGTAATAAATTGTATTATCATGTACTCTGGACTATTGTATTTATTGTGTACTTTGGACTTGTACTTGTAAGTATTCATTGGATATTTAAGGGATTGTATTGTTGTTCTGAGCTCAGTTTTTATAATAGTATTGAGTTGTTTAATTGGAGTTCGATAAGAGACGTAACACACATACTTTGAGTTAATTTTTCATTCTGATCTATGTGCAATTTGTGACGAAAGTACATTGAATTGTATGGGATTAGGTTAGTCCTGTCTACTGTATTCTGCCTTTGTTGTTCATAACTTTCTGGTGCCACTCTTTGAAGTGACTGACAACTTTTCTGCACTAACAAACATCCCCTTAGAATGCAAATAACATTTCAACATTTTTCTGCCACATGTCTCATCAACCTATAATTTATGGTTGTATATTTAATTTACTCATATAGAGATTTGTATTGAGAAGAGATTATGTCACAGATACTGTTATTTTATCAAACCTCTTGGACTGCCTCAAAAATAGTGTCGTCAACCTCATCTTCAGTAATTTTTTTCCAATTTATGCTTTTTGCAGTAACCACGAACAGTTCTCACAGAAAAGCCTTTGTCAACATTTGGGGACATAGACTTAAGCATTTCATTAATAGAATCATAAGAATGACCAGCTTTTCTCCATTTCCTAACCATGCTTTCATCCACCTCCTCCATTTTTATTTAAAAATTGAAAATAAAGTTTCTAGTGATAAAGGTACAAGTTTTTCAATTAAGATAATAGCATCATATAAATCAATTTAGCACATTCTTGCAAAACTATAATTGGTGAAATTGTTAACTTGTTAAATTGCAAAAATCTGCAAATCTGCAAATCTGCAAATCTATGAAGTTGTTAATTCTGTGTATCTGTAAATTTGTAAAATTTTGCAATTCTGCACACCACACAGTTTATAAATCCAATTTCTGAAAACTTGTAAATCTCCAAATTAGCAAATTTGCAATTCTGCAAATCTGCAAATCTGCAATTCTGCAAATCAGCAAATTGTAAATCTGTAAATATGCAATTCTTTAAATCTGTCTGTAAAAATGCCCTAAAATACAGAAATGCAGATTGGCCACTTTTTTACATCAGTTGTCAGTATATATCAGTTGTGGATTCAGGAGAAAGCTGAAAATGCCACTAGAAGAAATTTGATAACTGCACTAATAGCAATAGAACAGAAAAATACTGCAAGAATTTATAAAGATTATTTAAAAACAAAGTGAGAATTGTTTAAACTGTTAAATTAGTTGAATAATAACTTTAGTTGTTTAAATATATTATACAATATAACCTAATTTCATAGCTATAGATTTGTCATAAAAGAGGTAGAGCAAGTTTTCTTTTATGTATAACTTTGCTACAATAGACTTGTCTTTAAATGATAGCAATAAATTGTATATACAATGTGAAATAAGGCTTTATTATTATACATTATATATTATCTATACACATGTACATTTTTTTCTTTCTATATAGAGATAAAGAGGCTTAAGATGTGTGGATATATTAAACACTAAACTGTTTATTTCCTATCAAAAAGTTTAGGGAAGTGGTCTCATATCGTCTCTCCCCACCAGCTATTAGTATGATGCTAACTTAGCAATGGCTATATATCTTATATGTAGTTACATTAGATATGTTAAAGTGAAGTATGTGACTTTAATGTACCTTGTTTCACTGAATTTGTGTCATTTTAAATATGAATTAATCCCCAAATTATTTGGAAATTTTTTTGGATTACTCCAGTGGTGACTTAGATCTAGTCAATCACTATTGTGACTTTATCAAAAGGGATCCATTTTAAATGGTCATCTCAAGCCATCCATACATTCAACTATTCATTTATCTATCTATCTATTAGTTATCATACATAACACTCTGTGATTGATGCATAGATAGATAGTCAACTAATGGACAGATGATATCAATATTACAGATGATATCAATATTAAATGTAGTATCTATTGTCAAAATTAATCCATCTACTATCCATACATACATTAGTTTGTAATAAATACTAACCAATAATATTGCAGTACTTAAATACATTAAACACCCTGCCTTGTTATCTTAGTTCTCTCTTTCTCTCTATGTAGCAAATAGAGGAATCAACAGAGGTCATACAAAAACAACCTACAAACAATCATAATAAAGAAACTAAAAATTATCCAAGTCACAACTCTACTATACCTATCAGAGTAAAAGCTTGTAAATAATCAAGATGTTCAGTACCATATAGTTCTGTCAGAGGCAGAAACAATCATAAATATCAACCAGTGATTATTGATGACATGTACACTAGTAGTCAAAATTGTAGTGAATCCCCAGGATATATGAGTCAGTATCCTTTATACAACTTCTTACTTCACCAAGAGAGTTTTAATAGTTTAAACGGTCAAGATCAAATTAGAAACTATAAGAGTACCTATCTTCTTTCTACTGCCAATGATCTTAATAATGTGTCCTCAACAATAATCTCAAAAGTACCAATCCAATGAATACTTAACACAACCTGCTAATAAACCTAGGATTCTTAATCATATTAGGTACTGACAAAAGTATCTGGAGTCATATGGTGTGGTTGCTAAAGAAAATGGATATGTCCACTCCAAACTAGTGGGTCAGTCTCATCCAATGTTTTCGATGATGTCATTGATAACAGAGAGGAGAGATACACCACCAATTTCAAAGTATTCACCTTATAAAGAATCCTTATCCACTAGTAGTAATGGCTTTAGAGTGTCATCATTAATAATGAGGAAAGAAGCCCTTACTGCAAAGTTAATCACTCCTATAATTAGCCATATACCCAGTGTTGAAATAAGGCAGAAAATAGACATGTTAACACAAGTCATCTCTCAAAGTTCTCATGATTCTAAAATTGACGTGATCGGTTTTCCTGATCCAATTGAAATATTAAAAGCTCACAAATTATCAACAGAGTTGACATAATAAATGGAATTAGTGGCCTTTCAGCTAACGATTTCTCACCTATCATTAAAAACACCTATTCATATGGTCCACCAACTAGACTTGTTAAATTGTCAAACCGATTCTAAAAACTAGCTTAGTCCACTTCGCCATTGTCAGGCTCCTAGTTCATTATGTTTTAATAGTACACACATAATAGTTAATACTTGTATCAATCTCTGAATATCAGTTCTTATATTAGGATTATACCCAGTATCTTGACTAATACTGGAGTAAATTGCAAGTGGTTGAGTTTTAAGATCTCACTATGTTTGTTAGGGGCTATAAATTGTTGTAATAAATGTGCTCCAAAAGGAGAAGATTCTAGAAACTATTGAAATGTAATGTACTATTGCTAGATTAGTTCTTAAAGTAGTGTATATGAGGTACTCCACTGCTATCCTTGCAAGGACAAGTGAAGATAAAAGAGAAATGATGATGAATAACACATCTTAACTCCCAACCTACAGGCATAGCATTAAATAAAATTATTTATACGTGTCTTAAAATAAGGCAAGACGATCTGTTAAAAATTGTAAATTGATCATTGTTGATAAATAAGTAGTGTATTTTCATAGTCTACCTCAAATTTAAAATACATAGTAACACCTGACAGTACTTTATAGACAAAATAATTTCATGTTAAGAACTAAGAATAAACAGAACATTCTAAAATATAACAGATATTTTAAAATGAGATAATTTTACACTCTCTTAACACACATTGTGATACTAATAATGTATTTACTACCTCAATATATATATAATATATGCAAATGTGACCTGATGTTATAATTTTATTGGCTATATTGAGCAGAAAAGGAAAGCAGTTAATAATTGCTTTAATTATTTTCATTTAGTTCTCATAGCATTTCATGTTCACTTACAGTGTCCAATAAACTGTTTCCAGTTAAAGGTAAATGGTTTATTCACAATTTGTCCTCTCTTGTCCCCAATAGAGTTTCATTTATAATAGGCATATCCCCTTTTTTATAGTTAAGATCCATTAATTAATTTTAAAGGTGGCAGATGACCAGTTGTCAGAGCAAGATAAAGCAACACAAAGAAGAAAGAAGTCAGGTTAAGAATAAACAATGAACTTACTATTACCAGAACTTAAGTCTGTTTTTAATAACTTGATAATTCTCTAACTTCTTACAATACTCTGTATGATGTCTTCATAAGTATAGTGTCCATATTGTAGTATTTTTAGCAAGTGATGCAACTGATGTAGCTTGAGTGCTATTGTTTCATGGATTTACTGTCATGCAAAAATTGGACTAGAGAAAAAAATGAATCCTTGGCCTAATTTTGCTCATGCTAAAACTGGACATTATGGTAGCTCAACCATCTAAAGTGATATTGTTAATTAAGTGGGACTTATTTCTTAGGAGGTGATATCAGCTTTATTTGCAGTATACTGGCACATATTGAGGCAAAGGAAATCATCAAGAGTAAAAGGTTTAAAAGTATATTTATGTTCCTTGAGGTATGAAGTACTCTCTTCAAGTAAGTTATAGCTCTTCTTGACCTCGGGTAATAGAGATTATTTTATCTCCATTCTCAGAGGACTCAAAATGAAGATTAAAAATATTTGTAGTAAAGCTGAAAAGCTATGAGAAAAATAAAATGTGAAAAATTAAGTAAAATAGAAGTAAGTCCTGAAAACAAAACTGCTTTATTTTATCACTCATTTTGTTAGAGAAAGAAATTTTGTTAATAAAGATGATGACAATCAAGAGAAATTTAAACAAATGAATGACAAAGAACAAACAGCTAAATACTTATTAATACTGTGTTTAACAATTTCACAATTGTTTGACTTCTTTCAACACTCTTCAAGTTGACTTGATATGTACAGTTCCGTATTGTAATATTTTTAGCAAGTGACATACGTATTATCTTCATATCATTATAATTTAGTGAAATATTGTACAGATGTTGTCTTGTCAATGACTTAGTTGTTTTTATTGCATCTGCCATTGTACCTAGTACTAACTGAAATGATCTGACGGTTACCTTCAATCCTCAACGTAGTTAGTCTTTGGTTTTTTAGTAAGTCCTTCTCAGATATATCAGTGATGTTACAGTTGGAGAGCCATAGTTCTTTTAATGTTGTATTACTAACATACCAAACATGTACACTCATCTGCGATAACAGTAACAATATAAAACCGTAACTCCTCAAGCATTGTATTATGAAGGATACTATCATTGACTTCTTTGATACTACCAGTAAGTAAGGAGGAGTACAACCATAGTCTTTTAAAGTTTTGTTATGTTAACTGTAGTCTTGGTTAAAGTGATACAAGTGTAATATTACTTGTCTCATACCTTGACTCTTTGATGTTTGTCATAAATTATGTCATAGCTGATTGTTAGCTTGATTAATCCCATCTCTTTCAATATGCCAAGATTTTTCACTGGAGTCATTAGTAAAACATTGAGCAAAAGCATGGAGCATAGCAAGTAACAATGATGGAGGTGCCTTCATTTATAACTTGAACTTCAATACAATTGACTAAATCTTCAAATGCTTTTGATAGCAAGTCTCTAATATCATTAAAAGTATGTTCATCTATCTTCCATTCCAAAACAAATTCAAGTCTCACAGGTAAAGTGATGAGATGATGAGATTCTTTTGAAGCATTCTTTGCAGCATATACTCAGATTAACATAGTTGTAAAATGCATCAACTGTTGTCTTGAACTCAGTGATGTGTATCTTAGCATCTGTGATATTGTATTGTTTAATTATAGCCTCTAAGCAACAAATGTTAATAATTGTACATTGTCTTCAACAACCTCTATTACATCATCATATGATTCAGCTGATAATAATTGTAGTATTAGCTCTAGGAAACATCTTCAAAGATATGTTTTGAGTTTCTTTATGAAGAAATACCAGCTTCAATAAGAGGAGCTAGAGTGTGAATTAGATTTCCAAAGGTCTCTCGTATTTGATCAAAGTCATATTGATATGTCTACAGAAGATTGATTTGATGAGGAAAGGTTTAACCTACATTATTAAAAAGTGTTTTTGTTAAATTTACTAACTATAATATACTTACAATACTCTTTAAGTATATCTTTAGTAATAGGACTGTTTGTCCAGATTTCAGTAAGATGGTAGTGAATACCTTTAACTTGTTGGGATCCTCATACACTGTAGTACACAGTGCTCTCAATGGACCATCACCTAGTACATCTTCTAATCTATTTATTTCATCTAATATCTAACAATTTTAACAGGAAGAGTAAGTGGTGAGAGCCTATCATATTGTTGCTGTAGCATCTGACAAACTGGAGTAGACAAGACTTCTAATATAAAGAGAAAGAACTTTGAACACATTTCAGATAAAGAAATGACATGATTATTATAAAATCATAATAATTTACTCACTAAAATCCTTTATTTTTTCACCTGTAAAATTTTGTCCAGTCTTTTCAAAGCACTAGCAAGTGAACCCAAGGTTAGTCTTCCATTGTTAGGAACAATGTCAGCCTTACTTAACCACAAAGTTAAATACTCTTGAAGACAGCTCTGTGAACTATCTCTATACTTGGTTTTAATGCTTAATAGTGTAGGTTGTAGTAGAGGAAAATCTCAGTTATTACTTGCATTATCACATTATGTGTTAATATTATTAAGATATGCTTTTATTAACATAATTGACTTAGACAAATGAGATATAACATTGCACCCATTTAATTAAAACTGAAATAATTATCTCATTCTTTTGTATGTATCACTTGATTCTTTCCCCATTATTTATCCAGAATTGGCTTCTCTGTCCACACTTTGTCAAGCTATTATTAATACCTTAAGATAATACTATAGGAAAGAGGTGGACATACAATGGTAATTACACGTTGACATCATCTGGAATTATTAACTATTATGTAAGGATTAATAATTATTATATGTGTGTGTGTGTGTGTGTGTGTGGATGATTTGCCCCTAAATTTCACCTCTAATTGTATACCTTGGGTGCTATGAATGTGTTAGTTTGATACTAGAAATTATCTTACACAGTTACACATTATGATACTTCTCAGTTTTCATTGGACAATTAGCCTAGTTTACCACTAGACTCTAGGTAACCCATCAGATTGTCTAAAGAGAATAGGCTAACTCACTAATCAAGCTCCTATATAAAGAGGCACTTCCCTCATACAGTTATAGTTGATGCATGCAAGTACTGAAAGATCATATAGGTAATTAATCTGGGTGGAATAATACCCCTATTATTTATATGAAAGTCAGGATGCTTGGATATGTTTACAAGAGTACAAGTACAGGAAGTATTTACTGATATAATAAATATTTCATAGTCTGTATATACTAGTCTCTATGGATATCACATTAGATCTCTCCATACCATGTCAAAAGACAATTGTTATAATAGTTTCATCACTACAGACTACATGTTGTGAAACAACTCAGGTAAAGGGAAAAAGACAAAAAAGATCTCAGAACGTGAACAATCCAATGCCTAGTAAGACCAAAGAAGACCTTTTATAATGTATATGTTCATGTATAATAGCTTGAACATTTTTATGTACACTCAAGATGGTTTATAGCTTTTTAATGTAGTAAAAACTCTCTATCTGTCACTATTATAATACCTTATTAATTAAGGGTATCCTCTATCAGAGGCTCATTAATACCAGTACAATCTATAAATATATTAGTAAGGAGCTCTCAAATTATGAATTATAACCTTAGTTATTGTCACTAATATATTATATCTTTTTTACAGATATAAAGAGGAATATGGTGTACTTATATCAGAAACTAATATAATTAAAAGCTTCTATAAAAACTTGGAGAGGGCTTTAAGATTTGGTAATCCAATGTTAGTTCAAGTAAGTACTTTGCACATGTGATAGTTACGTGATATATGTATGATGTCACTATACATAGTGGACCTCTTTTAATGTATACTCTGAATTAAGGAGACTCTTTTATGTCTAATTTCATACCAAAATTGGTATATTACACAACCTTTATATTGATGACACCTCTATATTAAGGACAATATCACATAGTGTCTACTATAAAGTGGTTTCACTATATTATATTATTTTACAATATTGAATTACTATAGTTTATAGCATTATCAATATCTTATAGCTAGCAATTGATAGTATTAGAATACATTAGGTGATGTTACTTTAACTGGTCCAGACCGATACCATTCATTACTTTGTCTGATCCAGTTCCTATTTCAAATGATGCTTTGTTAGTGAAGTATTTATACTTTTTACCAACTTTTGTTAATAGATAATATTGACATTGATATAATCAAGGATAACATTATTGACAGGGATGATCTTGTCAATGTTTTAAATGGCATTAAATATGATGAACAAATATGGTGTGAGTATTTTAGGAACATCTTCGCAAAGGCCAACTTGATGTTAACCATAATTTTACTTATCTTATTTACTTGACTTTCTGATTGATAAGATAATAGGGAAAATGCTAATGATTACATTTACACTTGGGACTCTGTTATAAATACAATAAAAGCAAAACCAGTTTTCTGCTGAGATGAGAGATTATTTGAGCAATCATGGTGTACACAACAAGTAATGGATCAAGTGAATAAACCATTTTCAGATAATCTCAATCACATCTATCTTGATAAATCTTTACATACTCACAGTTTATACATTAAAGAATAAAATGTAGTAGTATTATTTTAGAAGATATGACATTGTTCACTTAGAATCAACTTGGATTTTTAATATTCCCCATTGTGAAATTGATAGTTTATAAATATGGCTTAGTATTATAACACATGTCATATATCATATAATAAAAGGTAAAGAAATGAGATTGGAAAGAAATGTTAATGTCAAAAATGACTATCTCTAATTATTTTAGACCTCATGTAAATTGTATACATACAAATATATACATGTTTATGTATATACGTACAATGTAAACAGGTATGTTTGTTTTATTGTTTTATTCTCTTGTTGTATGCTAAAATAAAGTGACCAATCAAATTAACTGCATCTTTCAACAACCGACATAATATATAGCAAATATTGATTTTCATTAAAATCAATTTTATTAAGGCTTATCATGAGTGCTACAACAATGTGTATGACTGATCATGCTCACTAGCTTACTTTTCTGCCTATTCTTAGCATTCTATAGTTTCCACAAACATTACTGCTAATAAAATAATCCTTTCAAGTGTATTCAATGTTTCACTGTGAAAGTTAGTATCATCCAAAACAATTATAGGATGATTTATTAAATTTTAGTTTGTTTACAATGTTTAGGAAATTGAAGATAGTCTGTGTTTGTAATAGCCACATACAGCTATGTATAAATGTAAACACACCCTCAAACATTTTATATCTCTTCCTTTGTGCTATTGTCAATGTACATGTACACAAAGAGTTATGTCCTTGTACTTCTTATGTTGGAATATGAAATAACTATAATGTTGATAATATTAAAGAATTCAAATGGAAATATAAAATACATATATTGTTTAGATGTGTATGTAATTACCAAATTTACAGGGCTATATGTCTTAATCTTGCTTTTTTAAAACAAATTTTGAAATTAATTTTTAAATTATTAATTTATAAGTAGCCTACATTTTACCAAGTCACTGATGTTATCTGTAGTTCTCTACAATGGATGAATACATCAGTGAAATGGTGTATTACTATAGAGTGATGTATACATATATGTATGAAAAAGAGTTATTATTGTAACATAATGAATATATACTGTAATTTGATCTTTTATACCTCCAAAACTTCTAAAAATATTGTAGCTATTTCTTTTCTGCTTACACTCAGCAAAGCTCCACACTTGGCTTATCTCAAGGATCATAATCTGTGATGTCGTAACCAAAGGGTATTTTTAGTAACATGATACTATTAACAGTACCTCTGGTTTTCTGCACTCTCATATGCTGAGCTTTCTTACAAAGTCCAGTGACTATCCACCTTCAATTTTTTTCAAGTGGACCAGATTTTTCCTACAAACTTTGGCATCATAAGATGTTTCTACTGCTACATCTATACTAGGATAATCCTGACCCCAAGGATAAAATGGAAGAGAACTAGATGTCTCCTTAGAAAGAGGTAAAAGGTTATATATTTATTATCACATAATATTGTATTTGATGTAGTTGTTGTTCTATTATCTGATTGTAAGTAATAATTTAAAATGAATATAATTCCATGTTTAGCAATTTGTTCCATGTTTAACTAATATTGTTATTTCTTCTTTATCCAGTTTCCTTTTTCCAACTTCTGAGTCTGTTTATTTTTAATTTAGTGGGTGTGGTAATAGGCAAGGCATATGGCTTGTCATCATTGTCATCACTCATGTGACATTACTAAAAATTTGATTAATCGGTAAAGTTTTGCATTAACTCACAAATGAGAAATCTTATATTGGGTAGTGATGGCAATTCCAGATTTGCTTCTCTGAGGAGCCCTACTCCTTAATTGGTTTGATAATAATGTGTATACAATAGTTACATATCATACAAAATAAATAAAAACTATCACATTTCAGTTACTACTATTGATGACCTTATTACTAAGTTCAGAATCTATACAATATCTAAAGACATGAGAGGTTTTTTATTGGCTATTTATCTAAGTGACATGTTATAAGCACTATATCATAAGCACATAGATTTAACTATACAGGTAAATTAATTGTTGCTATTCCTAGATTAAAGTTGTTCCAAATTGTTGTCTTTAATGAAACAAAAACATGTTTACAGGAAATAATGTTCCTACATTGTTGATAATAGTTAATGCCTAATATGATTCTTATACATTACTTACTACATGTATGTCTAAAAGTATTGCTTATTTTCTATGCTTAATTGGGTTGCTTGTTGAAATACTATTTTAATAGTATTGTCTAGTACATTATATACAAACATAGGTCAAAAGACTTTGATTCAGTTGTCATCAGATTAGACAAACTGATAAACTATGAATACTACTTTGCATCTGGTAAGTTGTGTGGACCAGAATCTCCTAACATTGCTTTGGACTAGTACCTGTTATGTAAAGTGTACATGCAACCTTCTTCTTTTGTATGTGACTTTTAAGAAGGTACATCTCAGTCAACTAAATAAATTGTAATTTCAGTACACATTGTAGAGCAGCACCTTAACCTCTTCTAACTCTTTAGTCTGCAAAATTATCAAGATCCATTTTTTTGAGTACCATAATAAGACTAATTTTATAATATTAATCTAGCTACAACTGTAGCGGTATTCTATAAGGACAATTAACATTCACTAACTCATGGTAAGTCTTGACTTCATAAATTGAAACAAACACAACTATCCTCACAAATAGTCCAACCAGTTTTATAAATATTTTGACTATTAGCAAAGAATTTTTTTACAAACAATGCAAGCATGTACACTAATCAGCCGTAAAGTAGTCAACAAGCATAAATGTATATAAAGGTAGTTACCGAATATAAATTTTGATTATATCCACTGGAACATCTTCATTACTTGGGTTTTCACTACCACATACCCTAACTTCAATATCTTGATTGGTAGTTTCGTTAAGTGTTTTAATAAACCACGGCATCTTAGGATTGATACAACATGGTCCTTCTAATCCTCCACATTGATGACCATCCCATAATAGATCATTAGAGTATAAGCCTGGATGTTGTGGATGTTGATCTTGTCCTACAGGTTGTCCAGACTCACAATAATAATCACTATTTATCCATTCTGGTACATATGTATTATTACTATCATTATTACATGGACAGACATAGGGAGATATTTTGTCATTTCCAACTGCCTCAAGCACACCACAAGCATAAGTCCAGATATGTTTACGAGGATTGCTGCCATAAGTAATAGTAACACCATCAACATATGTGTTACAGTTTTCGATGTTGGGAATGGCATTAGAACTATACAAAGGTGGAAATCCATCTGGTGTTTTAAATTGATACCCACTTATTTGGCCACAGACTTCACTGTAATGAATGCCATGAGCAGAGTAAATTATAGATGAAGACATAGGCCGACCACAAACTCCATGATCTATGTTGTTAAATTGTTTCAGTGTTAGTCCAGAAGGACAAGTAGCACCAGGTTCACTCATGTTGAGGTAGCCCACTTTCATCCAGCCTTCCTTACCATCACAGTTACTGCCTTCCATATCACAATAGACTGATATAAGAGAACCATTAGGAGATAGTATTGTATAATAACCTGATCTGGCTGAAACATTTTGTTTGAAAAATTCTAAACAATTTAGAGTAAACCTTTCACAAGAGGAAGGAAGGTGGTTTGGACAGAGAATAAATTTTACAGCATTGTTCTCTCTTGTTTTGAACTTCTTTCCCCTGTTATTAGGAATACAACAGTACTGTTCATAGAGTGAGGGAGGAGGTGGACTTAGTAGACTAGCACAGTCAGCCATTCTAGATGACCCTTTGCAAGTACTGACAGCAACTTGTAGCCAAAACAAGAGGATCATAATATTTACCATTGAGTGTACACACAGTTCACAACTGATAGTTCTCAATTCATAAATTTGCCAGGTCTTTAATTGGTTTGTTCTAACTTTGGTTATAAGCACATAAATGGATTGTTGTCATTACTAAATTACTGTTGTTTCAAACTGTTGTCTTTAATAAATTAAAGCTAAAAACATGTTTGCAGAAATAATATTGTTTACATTGTTAATAATAGTAAATACCTAATAAATGATTATTATAAATACATACTATTTTAAATGTACAGCCCATTAAAGCAAACCCATAATCCTTGGAAAATGAGCATTGCATATAATATAGATAATTATCTATCCAAAATAGATTATAGCGTGTAATGCATTATAATTATATTAGTATTTACTGTTGTTGACTTTGTAAACACCATTATTTCCAGCAAACATATTTGTAAAGACAGCAATTTGAACCATCATTAATCTAGTAATGAGAACAGTACATTTAGGTAATGTAAATATGTACATTAATCAACGTCGTATTAAGAGCTTATGACGTATATGATTATATTATGAACATACAATAAACCGTACAATAAACGATTAATATAATATAACCAACTTTGCATAATTACAAGAAGAGTTACGTAACTAAATAGGCGCAGCTCCATGACTACTACAGATGTTTTGTCAGTCCTGAGAGTATGGCCTGACTGCATATATGATAATCACTGTTGTGTTACCTCTCTGGTGAGAGAAGTCAAAACAAAATTTTTGACTCCCTCTGGACAGGTTATATTAAATTGATATTAAACACAGTTGTGATTAGACATTACAAGGTTTAATTGACATGCATACTGTTAACATTGATAGTAAATGATTTATTCCAGTTATTAGTTGATGTAGCTAACAAACTACCATGATGAACACACTTAGAGTAAAATTTAAATGGAATCAGACTTTTTAAATAATATTATTATACAATTGAGAAATTAATTTTTAGGTGAGGTCAATTGCTTATTGTCAAACTTCCATAAGATTGTCTATACAATAAAATTGAAAGATTAATTGAGAGGTGGTGTCAGTTTATTATAACCATATACTAGGAACTATTAGTATTTTTTTATTATTTATTCTCTGACATACCCTGCATAATTTAAGATAATGTTAACATTTTCACTGACAATAGATTATATAGTATATTTCATAATAAGAGTATATACTTTATCTTAATTAAAAACATCAAGTGATCAGTCAGTCTCTATATCTATACTATAATACATACAATATTGCTTGCTATATTAAATGCAGTGACATCTAAAATCTTGTCTATTTATTCCTGTCATTTAATCTGAACCTATCCCATTATCAACTTGTATATTATTATAAGTTCAGAATCATTCATATCAGTAACTATCTTACATCAGAAGAGGAATCAGGTGCAGTAGTTTCTATTATTATGCATGTCTCACCATCCTATTAATAGACCGCATGCACCCATAGAAAGCCGTCTGTACTATTGAAAACTGCTGAGCTCAGTTGTTTAATGGTCAAAATAACTATCGACTTTCAGTTATAGCTACCTACTCTCCAGTACATTCTCTGTCACACTTTTATACAGTGAAGATGCAAATATTGTTCAATAGGAGAGTAACGTTCCACGGGAGAATGACAACTGTCCTGGGGAGGAGGATTATCAAGAGGGTTAGGCAGTTAGCCATGTTTCCATGACTAGCTTCATATTTTGTTTTATTCATAAAACAGGTACTACACAGGCCCATCAAAGCTGGGTCAGAAAAAAAATTCACGACATTTATAGCATTTTGGGGGCTCTTGCCTAGATCTCAAGTCACTGTATCCTGCTGACATGTCCCGATAAACAGGTTCTTGATCAGCAGGAGTGTGAAATGGGCTAAAGCCTCCTTCTGGAGATTCAAAAATATTGGGAAGTCTTTCCTCAAAACATTTCAAGCAGCAATACTTAGTCTCAGCAATCAGCATTGCCATAAAATTCACAACCTGCCGTACGACAAGGTCGGGTTTCCAATTTTGAAGGATGTAGAGTTGTATGTGATCACTGAGAACTAGGTGGTCTCTCATGGAGCTGTCCAGACAAACAAGAACTTTGCTTTTGTTGATAACATTCTCGATACATTCCAAGATACTCTGGGAACCCAAGTCAGTTACAAAACTGGAGAGGAAGAAGACTCCTTTATACTGGTTACGACATGAGCGAGAATCTCCACTTGCCAAGCTAGAACCACCACTTGAATGAGATTGGTGGTACTGATAAGCATCTAGACCTTTATCAATAAATTGTGATAACAAGGTTTGAAATACTTTGGTTTCTCAGTTAAGAACAATTTGGTACAACATGCATTCCGACGATGATAGTAAGAATTTTGAGGAGGTGGTATTTCAGAAATATCAAGATAATTGCTTTTGACGTGGGTGTGGTTTTCTCCATACACACTGTGACAGAAAACCTTACACTTAGTGACTACAATACTGAAGTCACTGTCTGTGATAATTGTTGGTAGGAAGATGATAGAGATGATCCTGATGTATCTCGGATTAGCTGTTCCAATTGTGGTGTCTGGATACACTCATCATGTGTTCATTGTAACTCTTCTAGTACATTTGATGATTTATGGTGCAAAACATGTTTTTAAAATTAATTAATTGAAATGAAACACACCTTTTCCGGTATTGTTAAATTATTATTGAACATCACGTGGAATGCTTTATTTGTTCGAATGGATAACATCCGTCGTTAAGGGCTAGTCTAAACAATAAAGGCTGCACTCACAAAAGAGGCTGTACTCACTCGTTCCATAAAAGGTCCAGTTTTTAAATTGCTGCAGTTCATTCGTGCTAGCTGTGCTTGGCGGTAATAAAAAGGTATAAACCTATTGATATTTTATCTTGTGTATGTTGTGTATTGTGGCTGCATGTGTCACGCCCTCAATTGTTAATTATTGTTGATTGAACAAAAAGACAAACACTTAGTCCTTTATGTTAAACCCATTCTGAGGAAACAAGGGTCTGTTAGTACAAAATAAAAGAATATTGTACAGACAAGGATTGCTTAATCCCAATCAGATTTGAAATAATGTCCTACCTTCAATACATGAAGTTATTAGACAATATAGCCTTTAAGATGTCATATTTTAATAAAGAATTGTCTTTTTATTATAAAAAAACAATTGTTTACAAATCTTTTGTCCTAAGATATTATTATTACAAACTAGATTATGTTATTAGTAATAACATAATCTAGTTTGTAATAATAATATATTTGTGTTTGCTTAATCGAATGGCTTCAACTACATAAACATTTAACCAAATCCTTCAAAGAATATGTATATGATTATATTAGACTACACAAAACTAGATAGTTCAAATACCACTGCCTTTTATATGTTGTAACAAGAAGGTTGGGTATAAATAGTATACATATGTCACATTGAATTGCAATATATGCTTCTGCTTCACTGAGTATTTAAGAGGTGTGCCCTGGGTACAAGATGATGGGTATATCCAAAAGGAAAATGGTGTTGTAGTACTAAAGTAGGAGCGGTGTGTTTTTCAGCACAACCAAACCTTTTTAACAAACATAGTTCTCATTTAATACCATATGTTTATTACTAGTTAGCAAAAAACAGAATGACATGTGGTTCTTATCAAACAAAGTTGAAGGTTAGTATATCACACAAAAATATTCAAAAAAATTAAAAAGGTGTTCAGGTTAAAAAACAGAGAGTATAACGAGATCCCTCCAAAAGATTTTAAGGGTCTCATGGGTAGATATTCCAACATGAAACTAGAATATGTCAAATAGAAAGAAATGTAAAGATAAACAAACAATCCAAAACATGACATAGTATTTATGTATTAGAAAATGTAAATGATGTCCTTTTACATGTAAAAGGTACTGATCTAAGACATGAAACTACTATCCTAGTACTACTAAGTGCTGTGGTCAAGTTACACGTGAAACAGAAATAGTTAATAAAGTTGCTCTTGGCATGGCGTTATTATACCCAACCTCCTTGTTTAAATTAAGCTGTACACCTACATGTACCTAATGTACATTACTTATAGTCCAGTAAAGTGGACCCTCATAGCCTAATCTTCTATTACTATATAAAAGAAAAAATTATTCATTATTTTTTAGAACTACATTATGATAAGTCTAGCGATGCCTTCTAAGGGAGGATGACATTTCACATAATTTAATCAACAATGAATAAGATTCGTTATGGCTGAATTTACGTAATATTATAATTGGTTGTTGTATGTACTGCTCTATACACAGGTGGTGTTTGTTTGGTTCGTAGGATCCTTCCTTTCTAAAATCAAAGTTATTCTACTTTTAACATTTTTATCATGATATCTATGTGTGTGGTAATCTAGTTAAACTGTTAGATGCCATTACTAAGCACTATATTGATAACTATTAATTTCCATGTCCTTAGAGCTTTGAGTATAATAGTAGCTATAGAGCTATACTTCTTATGAATAGTTCGGACAGAGATTTTCACAGCATTCTAAAATCTCTTCCCTCAAAAAATCCTGCATGTGGACCTGATTTATGTCTATGATAATGTAGTTACCACTCCTAACTGCCTAAACTTTTACCTGAACACTAAAAATTGAAGGATCCCTGACCACTAGACCAACTTATCTGTATATGTTTGTTAATAACTGAATTTAAAGTTAATATGGAAGTTATAATAGCAAGACTATAATTATTGTATACAAAAGAGCAAGATTATTCATGTAATAATTATAGTAATTATAATATTAATGAGGTTAGTTACTATAATAGCTAAATGTAAATAATCTGTAAGAACATATGATCATCAAATGTAACCATAAATATGAAGATGGTACCTAAAGCTCAAAGACATTTCAAATAAGCCCTCATTTATAAATGGTTGCTATGTGGCCATCTTGAACAGAAAGGTACAAAAATTCAGTATGTGAGAAGCTCAATGAGTAGCCTTTAAGATTATCAAATTTTATATACTTACTGCTAATTTTGATGCATTTACTTGTTTGAAATTAGTTTCCATGTTAGGTACCATTTTTATATCCATAGTCACAAATATTTTATTTAGTTATGTTATGTATACATTTACAACTAGTTAATGATAAATTTTGTATCTTTTAGATCGTTGAATTTGTACTTAAGATACGTGAGGCCTGCCCTGACACTTGCTAACAAATCAGGTGACTCCTGACACTGTGAAGTAGCACTGAGATAGTATATTTACATCAAGATGGCAACAGGTAAATCATCATTATAAGTGTAGATAGTAACTAAGATAACTGTCCATGTATTACTATATAATTGGTCCTACCATAATATATTTAATGACCTTTTTATTTATTAATTGTTTGACACAGAAGTTATAATATATATTGTATTTATAGACCAATCACAGATCATTGTATTATAAGTGGTAAATTTTTCATATCAGTGTCAGTGAAGTCATTGAATGATAAACAGTAATTGTTATTAACAGTAGAAGAATAGTAGTACATGTAGATGTCATAATCAATTATCTAAGTAGGATTAGAATTTTATATTCCATTTTTATTATGTGTACATCAATTAGAGTATCAGTAAATTAATATTGTTAAGATAAGTTTCATTTGTTAACACTACATACATTTAAAATGATAATTTTTATCTAATGAGGTAACAGTCTATTATAATAATTGTTTTGTTCTTATCTCAGATATTATCAGTATCTTAAAGGAAACTCCTAAAGAATATGAACTATCCTATCTATTAGCTGATACTAACGACAAGTGGTATGACATTGGTCTGTCTTTACTAGTGCCTTCTAATGAATTAGAATTAATAAAGCGCAGTGGGGACAGTGACCGAACCAAACTCTCTAAAGTCATTTCTTTTTGGATTACTAGTAAACCATCTCCCATTACCTGGGAGAGAGTGATAACTGGTCTTGAAAGTCCTTTTGTTAACAACAAGGAAAAAGCAGATCTGATTCGTCATTATGTTAGTACAGGTAAGAATAACAAGTGATTTAATAATGTTAAGTAATTAGGTTATTGATCAGATTGGTCAGACTATTCCTATAAAGTGCGTTTAATTCAGTTATTACAATTATGTAATTAGATATGAGAAACCACAACCTTATCTGGAACATGTTATTCATATTGGGTACATTGGAAGATTAGAAGACATTAAAATACAATAGCTATTGACAGTCATATCTAGAAACTAAGCATCAAATAGTTTTCCTAAGTTTCATATTACCAAATGAAAAACATTTTAATTCATTCTTCTTGGCACACACATGACCCATAATCTGTGTAGTGAAATCTAATTCTTGAGCTGACATTTAATCAATTGTGACCTTTTCTAGACACTGCTTGTGTATTTGCAAAGAGGAGAGTCTAGCTCGATAGACTATAACCATCCTTTTCTCATTAAATTCCTAGTTATGAGGCTAAATTTTAGAACTCTGCTTTGTCTCTGCTATTAATTACGGTTTATCCTCTCTATGTAGTTAATGTTTACTGAAAATATTAAAAAATGGATGTTTTTATTATTAAAATGCCAAACTATGATATATTAACTCTCCTTACTATGAAAAGGTGATTATCATCACATTTTGCTTTTTAATTTGCAGTAACCAAAATACTTTAAATATTATATTCATGTAGCAATATATCATCCTTTCTATATAATTATGACAAAACTTTCAAAATTTGCTCATACATATACCTTAACAAAATTATGCACTTTTTTGTCAGATAAACTATTACGAAGCATTCGTTTATTGGAGTCACTAAATGTTCATAATACAATGACTTAAAAAGAAATAATAATCAATAAATAAATGAAAAATAAATGAAAAATGTTTAATAATCAATAAATAAATGTAAATTATGAAGCTATGTTGATACAGAAATACAGATCTACTCCTACACTGTCTGTTAATTGTAAGATCATGTCAGTTATAATCTCATCTTTATGATTTATGCAGTTTTGTCTACTTTTTTGCCTACTACATGATTGTCTACTTAGCAGATCAAAATGCAGAAATGTCTGCCACTTAAGTACATACCTAAAGCACCAACTTAAGCAGGATTGGTTCAGAATATAATTTTATATTAATCAATAAACTCAGATCAAAGATTATGAGTAGAACTTTTGGAAGCTCATTTTTATTAAGCATGCTGTTATGATAGAGTTTATTATTATAATGTGAAATGGCAGAGCATTAGATATCAATGTTGTACATATTCAAGTATGATAAAATGTTTCATATTGTATTCACATTGCTCTGAAATAAGACAACCAAAAATTATGAATGATTTTTGAATATATTGAATGACAAATCTAGCTGAGAAAACTATAACTCTTATTTTTAAGCCCAATATCAAGAACATGATCATCTCAAATCATTCATACAAAAATAGCAGCACTCTTTTTTGTACCAGCAAGATTTATTTGTCTCACTTGGCAGTATATAAAAGCATAAACATCAGAGTATTCTTGTACTTTGAGAGATACTTGTTAGTAGAGAATTTCACTAGAAATGAATGGATTGTTTACAACCCACAAATGGTTCAAGAACAAACAACAGTACCAAGGGATGGCATAGTCATCTTAAGTGTGTTTTAAAAATGTATGTCCTAACATTTAGAATGTGTTGAGGTATTCCAAATGAACAAGTGGGAACTGAAATCTCATTTATTCACTAGCACATCCACCTTGTTGCACAAAAAGGTTAATTATTCAAGACTATAAAATTAATGAATTAAAAAAAGGTTTACCATTAATATTGTGAACATGTCAATTCATACTGATTTATGATTTGAACTTTAAATATAATTATAATACTTATTAATGTACTATTGTTATAGAAGATTACTATTAATAGATTAATTTCATTGTAAAATTTGTTTGGAAAGCATCAATTATAAAAAAATAATAGTAGGTAAAAACATGCATATTAGGCTTTTCACAGGCAAACTGGAGTAGGCAAGCTGGGCCATTAACATCTTTACTTGTCCCACAATATTAATATTAGTGTATGTCAATAGTACACACACAGTTTTCCTGCTTTAAATGTTACTTGATAACCACATAGTCTATTTATAGACCTATCACAAACAATTATACTGTTAATACCAAATTTGTTAGTCAGTATCAGTGAAGTGACTGAATTGCAAACAGTAAAAGTTATAAACAATACAAGAATAGTAGAACGTGTGCATACAACATTCTGCATTAAATTACATGTACATTTTATTGATAACTGAAATTTCATTTGTCTCACTTAATCAATACCGTATACATTTTATATGATAATTTTTAGACATTAATTAATTTATAATATCACAGTTTGTTATAATAATTATTTTGTTGTTATCTTAGATATTATCAGTGTATTAAAGGAAACACCTACAGAGTTTCTACTACGCCCTCTATTAATTAGTATTAGACACAAATGGTATGATATTGGATTATCATTACAAGTACCTCGCAATGTTTTGGATGATTTAAAACACCGTCAGGAGCATGATGTTGGAAGACTCTTTGAAGTTGTTAACTCCTGGAAACGTATTCAACCATCTACTGTTACCTGGAACCAGTGCAAAAAAGTGGCCAATCTGCATTTCTGTATTTTAGGGCATTTTTAAAGACAGATTTACAGAATGGTAGATTCAGAATTGCAGATTTACAGATTCTCTAAATTGCAGATTTGCAGATTTGCAGAATCACAGATTTGCAGATTTACAGATTCTCTAAATTGCAGATTTGCAGATTTGCAGAATTACAGATTTGCAGATTTACAGCTTTGCAGAATCACAGATTTGTAGAATTGCAGAATTGCAGATTTACAGATTTACAGATTTACAGATTTGCAGAATCAGAGATTTGCAGAATTGCAGATTTACAGATTTACAGATTTGCAGAATCAGAGATTCGCAGAATTGCAGTTTTACAGATTTACAGATTTGCAGAATCACAGATTTGTAGAATTGCAGATTTGCAGAAATGCAGATTTGCAGATTTAAAGATTTGCAAAATCAGGAATTTGTAGAATTGCAGATTTGCAGAATTGCAGAATTGTAAACTTACAGATTTGTAGAATTGCTGGATTGCAGATTTTCAGGTTTACAACTTCACAATTTAAAAATTAATATATTAATATACAAAATACAATATGAATTACAATATCTCCGTTAAATTCAGTGATATACGGTACAAAGTACACGTGCTGAAATATTTTTGTTAAAACAGAGCTCAAGAGTGGACATGTCAGGATTGTCAGCTTTCTACTTAACTAATCAAGGCCGCAAAATGAAGTTGAAGAAAGATCAACTTTCAACTAAATGGATTGGTAAAATTTTTTCGCTTTTTCCCGATTCTATTTTGCTTATATCTGAGGATGGAGATGTAGAAACCCCAGACGACTCAGGATTCTTCACGTCATTAATAGAATATTTCAATTACGAAGTACAGGGGCAAAGTATTTTAACTTCACCATCTTCCACTGATGTTACAACTTCAGCATTGCCTTATCAAAAACCCACAAAAGGAATCTCTAAGAAAATTCCTTACCTTACATCTGTGAAAATTGGACAGCCATCAAAACCACCAGGTGTTGTTGCCCAGTCAAAAGATGAATGGACAAGAAACATTGAAATACATCGATTTAGTGATGGAGAATTAAGAAAATTCTCAAACTTTCCTATTATTTTGACACCACAAACAGCTAGTATTACTCATATCTCATCACTTCTCTCTCATGAAGCTTTTCAAGGGAAGATTGTTGTGCTTCTAGACAATGACAATTTGCAAATACCTGATACATCAGCTTCTAGAGGTAAGTTCATATGTGTTTAATAATATATTTACAATTGATACAGTAATATGTGTCTATTTAAACTAATGTAAACTATTGCAACCTCTAGTTACATTCCATATATAATTAACTTTGTTTAAATTTTTTATTTTATTTTAGGATCTAAGTTTTGGAGAAGTAACAAAAAGGTTAAGGCAGTTTCAGAAGAGGATTACAGCCTTTACACAAGTCTTGATGACTTTGAACCTGTCAAATCTCGTAGAGTAATGGCTGAAAGTGCATTCAACCAAAACAGTAGCTGTGATGATGAAGACCATTATTCATCTTCCAAAGGTAAAATGCCAAATCGTAGCAAGAAACTTAAAATTGATCGTCTTGATAAACTAGAAGAACGTGTAAAGGTCATTGAAGAGTCTGTTTTGAAGCTGAATTCTAAAAGTCTTGTTGAGTTGCAAAAACAGCTCAGTGAAAAGACAAGACTACTCTCTGAGACCAATCAAAAATTACTTGAAATCCAGGAAAACTTCACATGTATCATTTGCAAGTCTATTCTCAAGAAGGATTCCATTACTCTTCCTTGTTGTGGCCAAATAGGATGTTGCCAAGAATGTCTTCGTACATGGATGAATGAGAATCCATCATGTCCTCTTTGTAGATCTCCAATTGACATAAGTTCATGTTCAAAGATTCCTCCTTCATTGAGTCCGGTTCTGGAGATTTTTCATAAGCTTAACTCTTCTGAACACGATGTCATTGAGGTGTAAAATACTGCTTCAGTTGCAATTGCTCTTATTGAAATGTTTGAGTTGTGTTTATAATCATTCCACGTTAAATATTAATTGATTTGTATGATATATATTGAAATGTTTGAGTTGTGTTTATAATCATTCCACGTTAAATATTAATTGATTTGTATGATATATATTGAAATGTTTGAGTTGTGTTTATAAATCATTCTACATTAAATATTAATTGAATTGTATGATATATCTTGAAATCTTTGAGTTGTGTTTATAAATCATTCTACATCAAATATTAATTGAATTGTATGATGTATCTTGAAATGTTTGAGTTGTGTTTATAAATCATTCTACATCAAATATTAATTGAATTGTATGATGTATCTTGAAATGTTTGAGTTGTGTTTATAAATCATTCTACATCAAATATTAATTGAATTGTATGATGTACCTTTTCTTTTATTCATATCTTATTTAAATAAACTGACTTAGTCTCTTAGTTAATGAGTCAAAAACTGTTATTGCTAGGCACAGATGATCTCCTTCTCCTGATACTACATCATTGAAAATAGCATCATATGTTCCAACTGTGTTTGCAAAATGTTGATCTCTTAGAGTGACAAGGTCAAGCCTTTCTTTCAAAGGGTCATCCCCAAATGAGCTGAAATGAACTAGAGGTCCCCCCTGATTTTGTTCATAATCTTGCACTGCTATATCAGTGGTTGGTATATCAGCATTTGTGACAGAGACTGTACCACTAAAGTGACTCAATTCAATTGGTATTCCTTTGCCTATTTTAAGGTAGGCTAATATAAAGTTATATGATTTATTAAAATAATTACCTGCAATGAAATGTGAATTCCATGCTGAAACAAACCTATTCATTCCCACTGCAGCAGACTTGATAACAACAAAGGAGACACAAAACTTTGTAATTGGACAAGACATATTAATGGTGTTGCTCTCTTGTAAAGCATATAAAATTCTTTTTAGAGGATAATTGACACGGGCATTCACTTGGGGCCACACACGTTCAACAGTCAAATTCTACATTATACCATATACAATATAATAATTGCATGCACTAATTTTTATTTTCGTAAATACCTGAGTAGATGGTGATTGAACATAAGGTGATATTTCTCTGGACCCAAAAAGTTGTCTTAGCTTATTTTGAACATGGAGTGATAAAAGAAACTCACTCCCATGATCTACTCTTATTTGTTGCCACAACCCAAAAGATAATACAGCTTTTCTACATTAATTGTACAAAGATTTAACAATCCATTTATCACCATTAATTATTTACCTGTAGATGTACTCATAGACCAACCTGTTGTTTTTGATAGGAACAGTAACATGACTGACAATCATCCCAGAATACCCATCGACTGCAATAAAATGTGTAACCCCAAACATAAAAAACTTTTCATTCTGATCTATGTGCAATTTGTGACCAAAGTGCATTGAATTATATGGGATTGGGTTAGTCCTGTCTACTGTATTCTGCCTTCGTTGTTCATAACTTTCTGGTGCCACTCTTTGAAGTGATTGAGCAACTTTTTCTTCACTAACAAACATCCCCTTAGAATGTAAATAACCTTTCATCATTTTTCTGCCATAGGTCTCACCAACCTATAATTTATGGTTGTATATTTAATTCACTCATATATATAGAGATTAGTATTAAGAAGAGATTATGTCGTAGATAATATTATTTTATCAAACCTCTTGGACTGCCTCAAAAACAGTGTCATCAACCTCATCTTCAGTCATTTTTTCTAGTTTATGCTTTTTGCAGTAACGGCGAACTGTTCTCACAGAAAAGCCTTTGTCAACATTTGGAAACATAGACTTAAGCATTTCATTAATAGAATCATAAGAATGACCATCCTTTCTCCATTTTCTAACTATACTTTCATCCACCTCCTCCATTTTTATTAAAAACTTGAAAATAAAATTTGCAGTGATAAAAGTACAAATTATTCAATTAAGAAAATTACATTATATAAATCAATTGAACACATTCTTGCAAAATTACAATTAGTGAAATTGTTAATCTGTCAATATGCAAGTCTGCAAATCTATCAATTTGTTAATTCTGTATGTATATCTGTAAATCTGTATATTTAAAAATTCTACCATTCTACAAACCAAACAGTCTATATATCTGAATTTCTGAAAATTTGTAAATCTGCAAATCTGCAATTCTGCAATCTTTCAATCTCTAAATCTCTAAATCTGTAAATCTGCAAATTTGCAATTCGTCAAATCTGCAATTCTGCAAATCTGTAAATCTGCAAATCTGTAAATCTGCAATTCTGCAAATCTGCAATTCTGCAAATCTGCAAATCTGCAATTCTGCAAATCTGCAAATCTGTAAATCTGCAATTCTGCAAATCTGCAATTCTGCAAATCTGCAAATCTGCAATTCTGCAAATCTGCAAATCTGTAAATCTGCAATTCTGCAAATCTGCAATTCTGCAAATCTGCAATTCTGCAAATCTGCAAATCTGTAAATCTGCAAATCTATAAATCTGCAAATCTACAAATCTGCAATTCAGCAAATCAGCAAATTGTAAATCTGTAAATCTGAAATTCTGTCTGTAAAAATACCCTAAAATACAGAAATGCAGATTGGCCACTTTTTTACACCGGTTACCTGGGAGACAGTGATTTCTGACATTGAGAGTCCTAAAATTAACGAAAAGGAGATAGCTGATATGATACGTCAACATCTTAAATTAAGTAAGTTATTTTTATTAATTAATTAGATTGTTTTATTAATACTGTTACTGTTGACAAAATTTTATCATTCTATTGTCAAAGACTTTGATATAATTTTGTTGAATACTTCAATACATCACAACATACATGTAATGTGTACTACTGGTATTTAGAATGAACTTTATTGTGTTCTTGACATACTGTTTATGAATTAGTACATGGGTATATTGTATTAGTTAAAGTATATAACTTTAGTTTATGACACATATATAGTATACAAGAGGGATGGAATTTCAACACTTATACAATGAAAGGCACTAAAGTGCCGAACCTCGCTGCAGTTTCTAAGTTATTTGTAAATGCTATGCCAGCTTAGGCCCAGCTATGATGTTACTAGGTAGCATTACAAAAAAATTATTAATAATCAAATTATTGATGGATCACGTGATGTACATTACAAACTGTTGTTTGATGACTCAGCATTTCTCTACAATCAAAGGGGAAAAAAGCTTTGTCGTTTACTGGGTACCTTGCACTCTGATTGACAAGTCTGTGAAGCTGATAATGAGTAAGTAATAGTATCATTCAATTTCCAAGCAAGATTAAGTGCTAGGTTCGTGATGAACGTTTCTCTGAGCCTTTACATGACGCTTTAAAAAGTTTCAATACTTCATATACAAAAATTATTGTAACTTGAAAATGAAGCATTCTTTGGAAACGTCCCATAGTACAAATATAAATCAATATATTATCTATTAGTAGCAGTTTTTCCAGTGCTTTGAGATGTTTGCTGAATGCGTTACTTTGCTCCAAGTCCACAAAACACTTTTCAGAACTTTTCTAATGATTGCTTCGACCAACGGCCTTTTGTTTTGCTGATCCATATTCATCTATAATTCTCTACAGCATACTAAAAAATCTCCACATTAAGTTTTTTACTTTTCGAGAAACGGCACCTTGACTCTGCAGCCTGAAAATTCTTTTGCGAGTTTTAAGCTTTTGTTTTCCTTGACGATGTTCTTGATACTACTGTTGTAAAGTCCACATGTTTTTCTATTCATTGCTAAACTTTGGTAGCTGCTAAGGCTTCGCTTGCCAAGTTATAGTAGTTCAAAGGTAACAGGCAGTGCAGACACACACACTAACACACACACACACACACTGACAGACTACAGTACCCTCGCTTTGCGCCCACGCACAGCGAGGTTAAATATGCATTCTTATATTAATATTTTGGTCTTAGTAATTCCTTCCTCATGTATGTTATGTTACTGATACACTAGAGGTATGTAATTTATATTAAACATATGGTTCCAAATAAGTTAGGTTTGAGTACCACATGGAAAGATCTGATAGACAGTCAATTACAGGTTATTAATTTGCACAATTTTACAATATCACTGCTAATAACTGTATTAACCTCTACTTAGTACATTTAAATATTATGTCTTTATTAATGAACTCATCAATGTCATTGATATTATTTCTTATCTATTTGTTGATATAGTTGCAGCTAATATAATTCCTACCATAATATCAGGTATGATATTAATAAAATCATCATTATTATTGAGATTATTTATTATTTATTTGTTCATATAATTGTAGCTATAGTAATTTCAACTGGCCAAATGTTACCTGGAATACCAGAATCAGATACTTTTATTTCCACCACATATTTTATTTGCTAACAGTAGATTATGTTAACTGTATAGTGGACATTTGAAAAGACATTTGCTTATAGTTTCACAATTGTAGCTTTGTTTCTAAGAATATTTATGTTTTTATAATTATTATGATAGTAAACAATGTCAGTAATAAATAACAAAGGTTTACTATAAGTCTTAATCATCTTTATAATTATTATCTACCTTTTCATTTAATAGCTACAACATCCTCAACTGGTAGCGTTGTTAGTCAAGATGCTAAATCAGTTGGTATGTTAATTCTAATTAATAACATTTCTGCAAGCCTTTTAATCTATGTTACATTAAGAAAGACAGTGTAACTTATGTCATATAAAATTTTAAAATTATGAAGTATGTATGCATAAATGTTTAACATGCCTAATGATAAAAGTCTGTCAAGTTCTTCTATTTTTACTTTCATCGAATAGGGTAGTGAGTATGATTAGTGTGGCCCACTCAGAAAATTGTACTGGTTTTAATATGCCTAATGATAAGAGTCTGTCAAGTTCTTCTTCTATTTTTTACTTTCATCGAATATGGGACTAGGTCCACTTTATAAAACTTTGGAGTAGCATCTGCCTCAACATAAATCTTTGCCTTGAAATCTTTCACTTTTCTTAATCCCTCTTGAATATTTTTCATAACGAGCCAACGTTGTGTGCAATTTGTCCTCCTTTACTTGGTGCATACCCTGCCAATCAATCCAAAAATATTTGAGCCAATTTCGTCCAAATAATTCTGGTCCTTCACCTTGCAGGACTAATATATGTATGGTAGCAGATTGATATTTGTACTGAACATCAACATCAGCACAGCCAATTGTTTGAAGTTGCTCCTCTGAAAATTTCTTAAGTACTGTGTTAGTCCTTTTCAACTCTTGTCCAGTGAACAATTTAGTCCAGGTTGATGATGAGAGAATGGAGACAGAAGGTCATGTGTCTAATTCCATAAACACAGGTTTCCCTTAAATGTAAACAGTAATTGGATAGCATTATTGTCCTCACCTAAATGGTTTAACAAGAGTTCAACAGGCTCCTCCTCTTTCTCAGAGAGTTGCTTAATGGGCTGAGGCTTGTGGCCTTTAGCTTTTCTTGGAATGGTCTTATCAGGTTTTTGGGCAGTTCAGCAAACTCTTTGGATGTGGCCACTTTACCACAGCTAAGGCACTTAGCCTGCTTGAACCTGCATTTGTCCGGTTGATGTTCTTCTCTCCCACATCGATAGCACGCATGATTTGCAATTTGATGTTTTGCTTGTGGCGTTGCAGTACCCTGCAATTCTGATACATTTCTTGGCAGTCTCTATACACACTGCTAGCTCCAAGGCTTTTTCAAAGGTAAGTGCTTTTTCTGAGAGGAGTCTTTGAACATGATCATCATTAATTCCACATACAATACAATCCCTAAGTAGGTCAGTTGATGAAGCTCCAAAATTACAATACATAGCGAGTGCTCTCAACTCTACTACAAACTGAGTCATTGATTCCCATGGTTGCCGTATTCAAGTGTGAAACTTATTTATATCTCTGAATGATATCCAACAGTGTAGGGTTATGATGCTCTTTGAGAACTTTACTAGTTCCTTGTAATCCTTGTCTCCCAGTTTGTCCGGTGCGATTAGACTAGCAAGCAGCTTGTAGGTGGTTGGCCCTATGACTGATAAGAACACAGACATTTTTGGTAGCATCTTGAATGCCATTTGCATCTAAGAAGTGACCAAGTCTCTCTGCATACTGCTCCCGGCTCTTGAGCTTCTGATCAAATTCCCCTACTGATCCATTTTGTGCTTGCATGTTATCCGACCCTCATTGCCAATGTAATATATTATTCTATAATCTTTAAAAGAAAAGAGAGAACTAAACAACTTTAATCGACAAGATACAAACTATAACTAAACAGAACAGAACAGAACTGAACTGACTACAAACAGGAAATGCATCTGCTTTTATAATATCGAAGCCATACAACGGAAACTAGTTATGACAAGTTATTACACTAACAATTTGTTTGTTATTAGGTATCAACTACTATGCTTGGCTATCTATTGTCACTTAAATTAATGTGTTCTACAAATAGCAAATCTATAAAACCCCTCTCAATATCTAACTGATTTGCTATGTTTAAGACATAACAACACATTGCAATGTTTCTGTACAATTGAGAACTTTTAACTCATGAAGATACAGCTCAAATAAGATTTAAAAAATAATTGATTTAAAAAATAATTTAATGTTATATTGAAGGAAACTGGTTTGTGCCAGACAAAGATTTTATGGTTAAATCAAACTTTCAATGCATATGTGTTTTAGGGCCCTATGTGTTAGGAGGTGCTATGACATACCTTAATTTATTGTCAAATTCTAAAAAAGTGTCTTCAGAAGCAAGAAGAGCTGAGAACTGCTTATATAAATTTAGTGATTATTGAGTTTATTTAACAAGGGTGTTGGTCCCTAATGGTTTACTTCAATATTTCCCATTCTTAATTTACTTTTTTAGGGTTTTGTTAGTTGTTGTAATACATGTGATATGTGATATAGTAAAGTAACATGATTGGAAACATACTTGTCTGAATTTTGCCAAATGTGATCAGTTAGTAGTCACAGCTGCAGGCCAGATGGTCTATATTTGTTTTTAGTCATGTGCCTTACAATATAAATTCTTTGTGGCATTAATTGGCTAAACATTGATAAGAACAGATAATGTTTTGACACATACTTTAGTAGACAGAGAGCGGGTGCAACTGGTATGTTTTTAATGTAATTTAAGGAGTTTCCTTAGTATATTGTTTTGAGATCTAGCAAAATATCCTATCTATGCTGTTTTGCTAGTAGACAGAGAGTGGCTGCAACTGTTTTTAAAGTACTTTAAGGAGCTTTATTTGCATATTGTTTTGAGATCTAGCAGCAAGGACTAAACTTACACACTAAGAATCAGAACATAATAGCTTTGCAGATACATGTAAGTATTGCTTTAACTGTTAGTATAAAAAACTATAGATATTGTATCACAAACATTAGAAATGAAACAAGATTATAATTGACAACAGTCATCCTAAAATTGTTTACAATTAAACACTGACTAAACAAACAAAGATAATAATATGATAACAATGTTTGTGAAACCCTATAACTAAAGAATGCTACAAATATAGGCAGAAAAGCAACCCAGTGAGAAACTTAAAGCATGACCCTTTACATCCATCATCATAGTGCTTGTAGTTAGTGTTGATCACTTGAAAGTCATATACCACAATATATTATTAAAACTATGGATATGAACATGCCCATGTATGTATTGTTATCCATGGATAGTTATGTTTTGTCGTAAATATACATGTTAATCATGCATCCTGAGAGAGGAACACAAAGGAAATTATAAATAATTAAACATACCTATCCATTGTATAAGAACTAGGCTTGTATCATTGAATCCATATGTGACATATGCTGTGGAGTCAAATTTACTACTATTGGATGACAAGAGTCATCATGGATTTGTCTTACAAAGTCAAGTTGTCTCTTTAAAAAGAACAAATTTAATAGTTGATGACAAATATAAACTACAATGAGTCTATATTCTTTAGTTGCAATGAAGGATGATTCCAATTGAGACAATGGATGGGGCTTACATGTCTAGCCTTAACCCAAATATAAAAAATGATGCAGACTAGTCATCTAAGTAGTTAGAGGTGCTAAATGATCACAAGGAGAAATAATCAATTATGAGCATTGACTAATGAGTCAAAGTTTTCCATCCCAGCCATATCAGTAGCAGTATAGACAAGAGACTTCATAATATTGCCTATTTTTATACTGTATGTTATTGACTTTATATTTTTTCTATGCTGTTTTGCTAGTTCCTGGGAAATGTCAGTATTACACCAATTGCAGTCCAGGCAATTATGCTTATATCATATTTTGAAATTTTCATGTGTGGCTTCATAATGATATGAATAGAGCAAACTCGTGGTCCAAAATGATTATAGGATTGGGCACGCTGTATGTGCTAGATAGTAAAATGTCACAGAGTTTATATACTGAAGTATGTATATACATGAATTGACATCATACTAACAGTTAATGCTAGCGAATTTTTTTGCAAAAGATCACCATTGTTTATGTATTGAATCACCAGCACTTAACACAGAAGCTTACAGACGCTTTTATTTAGTTTGTTTAGAGTCAATTTGCTATAACACTTTATGCACTTGACAAAGTTATGTAGTAGTCATCTTCACCCTGAGCTATATTTGAAATACTGACTAGATTTAAAGACTGGTATCTCAATAAGCACTACTTATCCTTTGTTTGCTTCATAGGTGACTACTAATGAGATCTTAGTTTATTTATAGATTGTTTGGTTTGGACTATGATCTATTGATAATTGATATTATACAATATAGCAGTTGTGTAAATAGGCAAGACTGATTGTCTTCTAACATTGTTTACTAAGTGATAGTTAATATAATTTTGTGTATACATTAGATATCTTTATCCTCTTAATTTGGTATATTATTAAGAGTGGAAAGAAAGATGCAGCATAGTGAGCATCTAGAGCCAGAAAAGTTGCAACTAGCAAAGGAACAACCAACTCAGCTAAAAGAAGGTATAGACAGTATTATTGTAACTAATATAATTACGTTGTGAACATTAAACTATCACTCTCACTATATGGTATAATTATACTTACGCAGATCTATTTAAAGGAATGATGATAATTGGAAAGAGCTATTCCAAGTTTAGTGCTACTAAAGATCAACAGTTGTCAATTGAAAAATGTGGATTAAACATTTTAATACCCACAGAAGTTATCATACTGATAGAAGCTTCTTATGAAATTACTGCAAATGGATTGTGGGGTGGCAAATTTGAATTTCCTGAAAATACCACACTCATTAGTGGAGTGTGTTATATATCAGTATCTAGTTCATCTCAGCTCAATAAACCAGTTACCATTCAACTAGAACATTGTGCTAACATTACTGATGAGAAACAGGCAGACTATCTCAGTTTTGTTGTTGCTAAGTCTGGCCCACCCTTCAAGTTTAAATACCTACCTGGAGGTTCATTTCCTCCTGGTTCACAATATGGCACTATACATCTCAAAGAATTTTCATATCTAGCTATAGTAATTTGTGCTATAATTGGTGGTGCCACATTTGGTCTTGGAGGAGTAGCTGTAGGAGGTGCAGTTGGCAGTGCTATTGGATATCATTATGCAGCTAGTAAGTATATTCTTATCATTTATCCATGTATGGAGTAAAATGTACTGGTGAGTCAGCAATTGTTTGCTGTGTATTGTAAATCCTAACTTTGAATAAAGTCCAAAATATATTTTCTACAGATACTGAACTTCCTAACTGCAACTATCAAGCTTATATCTTCTACAAAGTTATAAATATGCAAACATGGATGATGCGATTCACAGTTGTTCAAGATAGTACATATTCTAAGGTAATAAAGTCAAATGATTATATAATCATCAGTATTTCTTATTTAGGTAATTCTAAAACTGATATCAAAGTTTGGTAGTGAAGAATTCAACTTTCCATTTAATTTTTCTACTAAGTCACTTCCATCAAATGAACAGGAGGAACAAACCAGAAGATATATCGAAACAGAAAAGACGTTAAAGTTATTAGGATTCCCTGATGAAGCAGTTAATGGGTGGGAAATAACACCACTACTTAACCCACCAGTAGTAAGTAATGTTGTCTGTGTGTGTGTGTGTGTACATGTGTGTGGATGTAAAAACACATGTCAACTTCATGTAACTTATCTATTTTTGTATTTCAATTACTCTCATGTAGATTAATAGAAAACATGCTGATAACTTTAGTCAGTCATGGAGTCTTGATCCACCTAGTATTCCTATACAAGTATCAGCTAATCCTAGAATGAGTGACTTTATAAATGATATCAAGCATCCTATAACAATTGAAGGTATTGAAGTTGCTGATGGTCAAAGATCACCTGATGATAGACCTAAAATTACAATTACTAGATCACTGACCAGTGATTCACAAAGTGAGTATTTCTTCTATAGTTATGTGTAGTATCCTTACTGTGACCTTAATATGGGCATTCTCAACAATGTTATTAATAGATATTATTTAAAACCCTTGATTACCAAATGCCAAAACACATATTTATAAAGTCAAACATTTTGACATTATAGTGCATTGACGAATAAAGTCAAGGCCTCTCTGTAGCTACTAAGATAGAAAAATTGATGAGCACATTAATTGTTTTTAATAGTATTTAAGATTTTTTTCCTATCTTTTGAAGATATTATAATTAGGTTTATTTTACGATTTCATTTTATAGCTACACTATCATCAACTACTTGTATTGCTAGTCATGATCCTAATCCAGCTAGTATGTTAATACTAATTAGTGACATTTTTCTTAGCATTTTAACCTATGATACATTTACAAAAGACAATGTAACTTGTGTCATATAAAATGTGGAATTCTGTAGTATAAATGTAGATGTTTGATATCAATAACATCATATGTCAGACATGACATGGTAATGATGTCAAGTTTGACATAAGCTATTTTGAAAAAGTTGTCACTTCACTTATATTGATTGCCTTCTAATAAAATAATAAAGGACTGACACTGCTTAGTTATTAGCACAAACGATGTGACTACCAATACTATATACATATGTATATGTATGTTAGTATGTTTTAACTAATATAATTAATCAGCTGTAAAAGTTAAGACCACCTGGTATTCATATATTATTAGTATATCACTAATGTTATATTTATATCAAGGCTGCACATATTCAAGTAAGATAAATGTGTCCTAATGTATTAGTATTTTCCTAAACAAGACAACTGAAACATACGAATGGTTCTTTAATCTACTGAAAACAAACCTCACAGACAAGAATTACAACTGCATAATTGGAGACTTTGAACTAGCATTTCAACAGGCTCATTCACTTTGCATTTCCTTTTGTCTAGTGTTATAGCAAATATTTTTAAATAGTTTTCTATTTGTTGACATTGTAAAATATATGGATAATACTTAAGTTTATATGTAAAATTTGTAATGTGATAGCATATCCACAAACATTGACCATGTCTTTCGACTGTCTTGTTGTCTATGTTAGTACCAATAATATTATTATATTTGTTAGTGTTTAACAAAAAAAACTCTTTTTATTAAATTGTATACTTTTCTAATTCACATCAGGTATTATAGTTGAAGGAAGTGTACTTGTAACAACTTTACCAGATCAGCTCTTGAATCAACAACCTTCAATTCTAGAATTAACTACATATGCTAGAACTGCAAAGTGGAATGAGTTAGGTGTCCAACTACAACTAGACAGTGTGGATCTAGCTGGATGTCATGACTATACCAGTATATATCAATTATGGATTATGCAGAAAGCAAGAGAAGCAACAAGGAGGAGTTTATTAGTTGCTTTAAACGCTATTAGGCAGAATGATGTAGGAAGGACTTATGAAGATTATCTCAAAACAATGGTTTGTTTACACTATATATACATCAATATATACATGTATGTGTAGATAATTAATAGATTGAAACACTTAGCTTAGAAATAGTTCCATACTTTTAATTGGTGAGATTTTGTATTATTGGATTCCTCTCATTCTTATGGTTGAAAAAATATTTGGATATATAAATAGGTTGATGGACAAATAAATAGATAGATATTATGGACAAATGTGAATAAAATGGATGGATAATTAATGACTATATAGGTACAATACCTTATAGCTCAATCTGTTATTACAGAGACCATCAGAATGATATAATACCTCAAGTCATAGAGAAAGAGAAAATCAAACAAGATGAAACTTCCTCTTATCATTAAGAAACCAGTGTGTTGTCTATTATAACATGTTTTATTTACTACATTGTATGTGTAATACATTTATTAATTATTTTTATCTTTTGTTATGAAAAATCCTAAACTTAAGCATTAATAAGCTCTTGCTTTGTCAGATGATCATTTACTTTTTTTCAAAAATAATTGATAACTATTCATGCACAACTATTTTTGGTTTATTTTTGCTTTATATCACACATCAATGTTGACAGAACTCATTGAAATAGTAAAAATAAAAGGGCATATTATAATGAAATCAGAATATTAGGTGTGTCCAATATGCAATGATTTATCGTTAGAGTTAATTATTTATGAATGGTATTAATTAATTTTATAGAGCAATCATGATTTTTAACTACAACAATTACATTTATTAGCATCATTCATGGTTTAGTACTGCTTATAACAAGTATAAACAATAGCATAATTATAACAGCTTATAAATGACATTATGCATGTCATTATAACAATTATTTTAATGTTTTATGTACACCTATACTAGTAGTTTAACAGTTGTATACTATCTAAAAACTATCCTATAACTTGGATGTTGTTATAAGACAATGCAATACCATTCATTATATCAACATCTATTAATTTTATATGAATAATAATTTTTTTGATAATAATTTTATATAATTACGAAGATAGCAAATTTATAGCAATATTTTAATATATATCAACTGAACAGTTGAGAATAATAATAAAACAAATTTATGAGTTACAATGTCATGAGTAATGGAATTACTTAGTCCTCATTACTATTGGCCAATTCATTTTCAGAGTTATTTTCAAAGTCGCTATTTCCATCGATTGTACAGGCATCATTAGCACTACTTGTACAGACATCATTAGGGCTAATCTATATATATACTTCATCCATGTTGGGATGTACTCAGGAATTCGGCTATTGACCACATTGCTGTAAACTCTCTTCTTAGCCAAGCTCTTGCTGTTTTTCTTAGCAATTTGTTGGTCTAACATTTCAATGAATTTGTTCAAGCTTTGAGAGTGCCATGATATTATGTGACAAAAAAATTAGTATTAACAACATCTCTTTCCTCTTCTGACATCATATCAGGTGTTAGATTTTGTTATAACTTTCTTTCTCCTGGACTCTTTATTGCTTTCCCTCGCCCTTGAAATAGCTACACTGTAAAAACTAAGTAGTAATGGTCACTACCTGGTGGTGAACATCACCACAAAGTTCTGTCACTACATAGTAGTGAAGCAGTGTAGTGAAAATTTCACTACCCATGTAGAAACAGCCAAAATATGGTTGATGATACATGGTCATATTTATATACATGTTGACAAGATCTCATACGAGCTTTTGCCTGCGCTTCATTAGATCTCCCTTTTACTGCTTCTTTAAGTGATTTCCAATATGTCCTAGCACCATCTTAAAAAGAGGGAAAAAACAAAATCTGTCTATGTCATCAATACTTTGTGTACCTGGAGTTTGTCTCTATGTATTTCTCTGTTACAACTTCCTGAATAATACAGTTCATGACTTGTCTGTTATGCTCACGGTCAATGCTGTCTTTGAGATAATCATAATTTACAATTTTTAACTTTTATAACTTTCATCTGGTCACAATTCGTTTCCAAAAAAATACCTGTAATTCAGAAGGTCTTCTGTGTTTACATCCTGTCTCACATTTTTAAATGATGAAGGACTACTTATTTGTTAAGAAATTTGTACATGTTATTTTAAATTATTATTTGTTTAAATTTGTTTATCCAATATCCCTCATCAGATTGTTCCAAACCTTTCTATACTTGAATAGAAAACTAGAGTTTCAAATAGACGTTTTGAGCAAATGCAAATAAAATATTGCTAACTACCAATTCTATATTTGGCTATGTCACCAGTCTTATGCAGCAAGACACTGGGCAGGTTGCTTTACATTACTCTAAAATGACCATATCAGTGATTAGGTACAAAACGTTAGCAGGTGTGGTTAATTGATAAGTATCCTACATGCCTTTCCTAGGATGGTATCGTCTGGGTTTGCCAACTCAAATTTTAACGAAATAATACAGGTTTGCCTACGGATACCATAATTCAAATTAATAGAAACTTTTGAATGATAGAATTAATTCCAGGAGTTTGGACTTCTTTCTTTCCTTTTCTTCAATCAATTGAGTGAACGTAGTGGATGTTGACTAATATCAATGTTTGTTTTGGTGAAGATGATGAATGTGTAGATGGATGGATGGTTGAATGATTAATTAGATGAATGGTTGGAATAAATGAATGAATGGATATATACCAAATATATATATAATCCCTTTTTAGCTGTTAATCTCTGTGGATAGTAACTGAGAAATCCTAGTATAAATACTTAGCTCATATAGCTCCTCACTGTTTCTGTATCAGCTTCCAAATGCCAACTGGAAACCTCTCATGCAAACTATTCTATGGTACTTGAATTAACTACCCATACTGATCCATTGGAAGTCACTGCTGCTCTTAGTGGCAATTCAAAACCTTCCATTGTGTAATTGAATTTCCCTCATGGATCATAACAGAATTTCCTCTATAATTAGTCACTAGTTAATTACCAGCTGAGCCAATAGCTATACCATATGGGTAACATTGAGATGAGAAAGATCATATTGATAATTGATTTACATTTTGGAGTGAAGATTGTGACATCATTAGGGAATTGACAAGTCACATGAAGATAGCCAGAGTAGTCAACTGAAAGGCCATGAGCCACGAGTTATTATTATTGTCAATATGCAAAAGAAAGTGTCATCACAATGAAAACCTGGATATAAATATTTAGCAGTATCAGCCACATATATCCTACCATCAAGCCCAACATATAAATGCAATAGATTCCAGAATTACACTTTTTCAGAGTCAGTAAGTTTACATTTTTTTCCAAACTGTTGGGGTGTCAAATAGATAATTAAGTACCATCACCACCATCTAAAATTACATGCATACAATTATTATAATTATGTACTTTAATATTAAGTACATCGAATGATTATACATACTATAATAGTTAGCATTACCACTTAGTAATGGTTTATACATTCCTTTGACATTAACACTTCATGGTATATTAACTCGCCACATAGCAGCGATCTTATGTTTCCTACAAACTTCAATAAAGCATGTAGCTTGTAAGAGGGAATATAAATCATATTTGATAGGTATATTACAATTACATAGAATGAATATATGTCACAGTTATAACATTTCAACCAAGAAAGTTGAGGAAAATACCAGAGTTTCAATAGACAACAAAAGAATATTTTTTCCTCATATTAGCAAGCTTTGTCACAGCTTTAGAATTCAATATGGAATGTAGTTAAAAAGCAAAGTGAATGGCAAATGAAACCTAATGATGTAATTTTTATTGGTTAATAAAATGATGTTCAAAATGTTGATAAGACTATTGATAATGATAAACAATAAGTACAGAATCCTCACCTTACATATAAACGGTGCATATTTATAGTTAATTATAAATTTATATTTTTAGATCTGTAAATCAGCCCTTTATAAACATCAGGCTTGGCCTGACTCATTTTAACAAGTCAAGTCAAGTCACTGCTAATTACACTGTGAAGTAGTTTGAAGAGAGTACATTTGGATCATTGAAATTCAACTTGTTGATTATGGCAAATTGCCCATAAAACATTTATTGTAGTTTGCTCTCTTGATTAGACATATTGTTTCATCAATTGATTGTGATTAACAACTCTATTAGCCTGCATTAACTTTTTAGTAATTTGATTGGCTAATTGTTTGTCAAAAGCAAGCTTTTTTGACATATGAATCCCTGACTACTTTGATAGTGCCTTCAGCAATGCTGGTTGCTATGCGAATATATTCTAGAGATTTGTCACCCAGCATTGAAATAGGGCAAACAACACCAACAGCTGTTATGAAAACAAGTTGATTCCCTTTTCCTTTTTTTCAACATTTTCAATGAACTAACATTAATAGTACCAGGCAAAATTATCATTGAGTTAACATTATAATTAGTTTATATAAACAATAGAATCCAATGATTATTACAATGTAATACTGTTTAGTGACATAGTATATAAGTAACATAACAACTACTAACATTGTGTAAACTATTAGAATAATAAATATCTGTCTTAACACAAAAAATACATTATATTATGTGTCATGATGATGTCCTGTAAGTTCAAAATCAAATATTAAACACTCTCTTCTATGAACAGTACGAGCTGGAGAATATTGTTCTGCCTCATCTTCAGATGTATCAGATGATCTCTCTTGTAATAATGACTCTTCTTCATCAACTTGAGTCAAATACCTTTGCCTGAAAGCATATAGCTTTCCTCCACATTTTAACTTAATGTACATGTAGATATGACCTAGTACTATACCAAAAAATACATGTAGTGACATACTAATAGATACTACATCAACATAGTAGATAAAGATAGGTTGATTAGAGACTGTGTTTAACAGACTCATTAAGCCTAAATTAAAAAGGAAAAACATTTCCAGGACTGTATTAACTTTAATCCTATAAATACCTCTACTAACAACTTGTAATAGAACAATTACAATTATTGTGATGATGTAGTTGTTAGCTTGTGGGATAGTTCCTGTAGTAACAGCAAATAAACCAGTGACAAACATATGTATGATAAGAAGTCCTGTCCAAAATCGATACTTGTCTTTAAAGGGACCATAATAAGCATCAATAAATGGTTTTAGTACAATAAATAGATCTAAAGAACTCCTACAGTACCTACCAGTGTAATGTTGTAACCATTGACCTAATAACGTCCCTCCTGTATAAATGATCCAATGAAGAAAAAGACTAGTGATACTACAAACAGTAGTATGTGTTTATCATGAAGATATTTGATATCCATCAACACTTCATACATTCAATACAGTATGTTCACATTGGACTCTGCTTAACATAAAAGCATTTTTGATAGTAATTAAAAGTTTAGAATGAGCCATAAAAATTAGTGTTGACAGAACAGGTACAACATTATTGCTACACAAACAAGACAATTTTCCAGAGTATCTACAACAAATTATTAAACCAGTAATCAGTGATAGTGATAATACAAACTGTAGCCATGTTTTCCAATAATCATCTAGTCCATAAAAAACATGTCTCAATACCAAAATCAAGATTAAGCCAAGCAATAAATTGATTTAACACTGGTATTTGTGTATTAGAGAATAAAATTGATTTGTTCAATTTGATCATATTAGCATAGAAAAGTAAACCATTAATACTTCCTACAGACACAGTTAGGTTCAATGTTAACAATAACACACACAAGCATAACCCAGCAAATACAAACGCTGCTATTAGTGCTATATAAGAATTTGTACAGACTCCACATTTCTTAGATCCTAACATTAGACTGAGTTCTGATTGACACTGTCCACAGAGAAATCCTGACCTGTTGTCCATACATTGAAGATAAAATTGCTGACATTGAGTGAAATGGGTGAACTATTAGAATAATCAAATGGACAGTTAGTATGTGCAATAATGCAATTATACTTTTTATTGTATGATAACCAGTTGTTTCCAGATCTTTAAATAGGATATGGCATCCAAGATACAGTACATTGTAGTTTAATAACATTGATGATGTCATCACATACACACATTCCTAATGAATTGTCTAATACAAGAGCAAGAGGACAAGGTGGTAATGTAATGTTGATAGTCAGTGTTGATCCATTCAACTGAATCATCCCACTAGTTCCAATTGTGATTTTCCCATTAGTGGCAGTTGTAATGGATTTTACTTCTTGATGTGTAAAGTTCTTACAATGAATATCAGTTATTTGGTCAGCTTTATCTAGTTTTTAACATTAACTCCTGTACCTTTTGTTACTATTGATCCAGGATGATACACCTCCTTATGAAGAACTCTTTGAGTACAGTCTATATGAGAGTTATAAATACAAATACAAGTAGCTAATGGAGCTAATGATATTGATGACTGTGTTTTTGGAAAATAATGAGTTGAGAACACTGAATGATTACTGCAATATACAATATCATTGAAATGTGGCAAGTAACTCCAGAAGTAATAATATCCACCATAGATATCATTTCCAGCTATTGTAGCATAGTTGGCTAAAAAAGTTATATCAAACGTATCTAAAGAGCGGTACAATTTATTTAGGTCAGTTGATACTAAATTTGCAGTAGAATAAATGGCACCACCATATTGTGTAGCAGTGTTATTAATGAAGTGGACAGGAACTGAAGAAGACAATACAACATTATCATCAGCATATACACCACCACCATCGCCAGGTGATCTGTTATTAGATATGATACTAGATATATATAAATGAAGTCAACTCGACATCCTATTAGCAAAAGACCTGTCATGTTGTTATTAGTTATATAAACATTTGAGAGTGTCACTATTTGCAGCATGTCATCAGTACAAATCAATTGTACGGCTTCCATATATTGAAATAGTTGTGGAGGATTATTATTAACTGTTTTTACAACATTAACGTCTGTTGATTTTACATTAGCATTAGTCTTATATATACAGAGCCACTCCAGTGTTACTATCAAATATAGTATTGTGTATATGTAGACTTCTGTCATAAGAAAACCCATCACCAAACATTTATATGTATGCTCCTACAATTTGTGTATCAGCCCTAAAGTTACTTAAGAATCTTGTATTATTGATCAAAGTCCTAAACGATCTATGTCCCGATAAAAAAAGCCATAAACCAATTTTATTGTTTCCTATGAAGGCAGTATCTTGCAAAATAATGGTATTGTTAAATTCAGTTGTTAAATGAAGTATAGCTCCTCCAGTGAAATACGTCCTTGTTGCTTTGTTATATAAACATTTGACTCCACTAATAATGACTTCTGAGTGAACTGATATTATAATAGTATAAATACCTCCATTGTTATTGCTAAATATAGTGTTTTGGACAACAATAGTATAATTTCTACTATTATTGCTGTACACATAAGCTCCATAGCCAACATTTGAATAAACAATACAAGTATTTATTGCAATTGTTATATTACTACCTTGAAAATTATTGCCATTTTGTATAAATAGCCCATTATTCTGTCCATATGTGAAGTTACTGTAACTGATATAGACAGATTTAACTAAATCCAATAAGGCATTGATTCCATTATAACTGAGTGAACAACTGTCAATAATAACAGTAGTAGTGTTGGTAATCAAAAAACCATATTCAATATTATTGTGTACAAACAAGTTATTTAATTGAGCATCTGAAACTAAATCAATGACAATACCTCTACTGCAGTGAGTGATGGTTAGGCCATTAATATAGATGACAATTGTAGCATACACATTAATAGCAATTGATGTGTTATAAATACATTTAATAATAACTCTTGATTGTATAACTGACTGATAAAAACTTTGTACCCACTGACCTTGTCCTAGTAATGTCACATTGTTAAGATCTTTTATATGAAGTACTTCATTTTCCTTTAAAAGGTGTTCACCATTTATAAACAATAGAGTTACATTGGAAGGTAAGGTAATGGTGTTGATATAGTAAGAGAGAGTATGACACTCTTGATCAGTAGCACAGCTCTGGTTACCAATTGTTGGTATCACATAATAGACAGTACAGGTTACATGACAGTATAGTAATGACAAGACCAATGCAATCTAAATAGTAAATATGCTATTAACTGATTAGTATATGTAGTTACAATAACAGATTATATAATAAGCTTAAACCTTACAAGTTAATACTCATAATTAATGAGAATTCCAATTTGTGGTTATGACAGACAAAAATACTATTACTTTATCTCATGAGTCAGCATAATTTTTGAATTAACTGATCATTCTATATTCATTTTGTTAGACATATACGTACATATTATGCATTGGGTCAATTATTGTCATTACAATAGGATCAAAGTAGGGTAAATCTAAAAGTACTGAATACCGGCATCCAACTTAACTCTCCTTCTTTCTTAAAGCTGATTCAGATCTACATAACTTCAGTTCATTTACATCATGTCTGTGTTGGTAATTACTCCTAAAAATCCAATTTTCTCTTTCAAAATTAGAATAATTATTCTTTCTGAACATGCCAGTATAAACTCACAATAACATTTAAGCAACCAAGATTAGCTGTATGGCTCAGAAATCCACAAACCTTTCTGCTGGCAGGAATGTCACATGTAACACAAATTAATGCAAACCACTAAGTTAATGACCTACCATTTCAAAGATATATCAAAACACCCTGCCATAAGGTTAACAGTTCATCAACTAAGGGTTTCAAAAAGTGATTAACTGTTTTCTTTGGCTCATTAGGACCAGGAATTAATCTTACTAAGATTACATTTTCTCTTTTAAATCACATTTTTCTTGGCAAATTAACTAGAACTAAATAAATTACACCAACTGAGTATTGTCTGTGCTTAAAAGGCTGAAACCAGTCTATGTTTAACATTTTAGATGAAATTGTTTTCTTTTGTTAAGAAGGCACTACCATCATCAGTTTTAATATGGTGCCATATCTTTTCATCATGCACATCTCTCATAGCTCCATCAGTTGACAACATCATGTGGTTATTCTGACAAAGTTCGTATAGGTCTTTATGTGCAAACAATCCTTTAAGGCTTTCAACTAAACTTTTATAGGCCAAATTTAGATATGGATAATATTTATGCTTACCATCACTTGTGATGACAGTTCATAATAATGGATTTCTGCAAAGTGTACTTAACACATTAGTGTTTTTACATGTCTTAATGACAGTTTGGCCTCCTCGTTTCTCAAGACATTCATTAGGCTTATAAAAAAATGGCACTTTCTACACACAACATACTTTACAAAGGAAGACTGGTTTATCTTTTTTTCAATCAAATGATTCTTTTGATACAATGTTTTAGGAAAAACATCTGCAATTTGATGTTTTTGATACAATGCTTTAGAAAAAACATCTACAATTTGATGTAATCGATGACAGTAAAGTCCACCAAAATGAAATAGCACAGAAACAAAACTCAAAATCCAACCAACAGCTTTAGAAGGTAATGAATACACACTCTCAAGGGCTGCAATAAAGCCAATGGTCCACCAAATCAAAGATTCATCTTCTTCATCAAGATGCAATGCATTGTCTTCACTGTTGTTTAACCTTTCAATACATTCAGGAAAATCACGCTCTAACTCATTGAAAGATTCAACCCATACCTCAGTATCTGTGATAAATAAGGAAACAACCAAGTTTAAAACTTGCAATAGGCAATTACTGTGTATGTAACATACCATTAACATCATAGATTTCAAGCTCATCGTTTGTTACCACATTTTCTGTTTCCAAACTATCAACAACTTCCATTAAGTCATCTGAGATTGTCGAAGGATCCAGACTAGAACGTTCTTTCTCATGGCAAAGATCAGTCTCTTTAACGGAATCATCACTAGACGAGTCAGACTAACTGATAGAAGAGCTACCATCCTCATTGTGCTTCTGAAATTGTGATACATTGCACCAGATCCCTAAGCGACAGTATAATCATCGATGCTGCTTGTAAATTTTCAATGAGAGTCTTTTAAAACTGTTGGTATATGAGTGTAATTAGGCAGTTTTGTGTCATGTGTTGATTACTGTATATGTGTTGAGAGGTTTAATTAATGTATCTCATCCTAGCTCTTCCTTCTTGTCCTTCCCTTAGCCATCTGTTTGTTTATTGTGTTTTTTTGTTATGATTTTTTGGGCCTTTGTCCTTATGACTTGAGGCTCTGCTCTTTTCAGTTGTGTATTTAAGTAGGACCTTATCTGATTTGCGTACCCCTTTTTGATTCTTAAAAAGTAGTTGATTTCCTGTGAGTCTATTGTGATAACTCAGTGACTGATTTACAAACGCGCCTGCGAACAGGTTATGAGCCCAGACTCCAAGTAAATCTGTCAAAAAGGAGAACTTATTTCTGCCAGAAGTGCCGGAAGAACTGTGTTGTAATGAAACAAATCAAACCTTTCTGGATTCACTGTGGTTGTGAAGAATAGCTGGAACTCTGGATGAAAAGTGGTCAATTGACAAGCTGGACAGTTCAAACTAAATTACGTGGAAGTTCCAGATGCATCACTTGTTGCTGGCAAAAGGACTCTGGGGATTCATAGATGGTACAGAGGTACTTGCAGAAGATGCAAACGCTCAGGCACAGGTGGAATTTCGAAGGAGATCACAGAAAACATTTTCTACAATCATTATAGACATTAGTACTCCACAGCTGTACTTAGTGACTTCATGTAAGCAACCAAAGGAAGCCTGGGATTCTCTATGCAACCATTTTGAGCAAGATACTCTAGCTAACAAACTCTTCCTGAAGAAGCAGTACTTTCAAATTGAAATGAAAGAAGGATCATCAATGGAAGCACACTTGAAACACATGAAGGAAATCACTGATAGGTTAGCAGCAATTGGAGCTCCTATTTCAGAGAAGGACCAGGTGGTCACATTGCTGGAAGGTCTACCTCAGAGCTATTCTACCCTGGTGACAGCTCTGAAGGCTTGCGTTGATGATGTGAGATTAAATTTTGTCCAACAAGTCCTAATTCATGAGGAACAGAAGATAAACGGACACTCAAGTAGATCTAGTACGTTGTCTGGTGTCGATCATGGCATGGCCTCAGCGCTAGTGGGAGCTCATCAGAAGAGAACAAAGCAAGCAAGTAGGCTCAAGTGTTTTGATTGTGGTGAGGAAGGTCACTTTCGTTGTAACTTTCCAAGAAAGAAGGAACAAGGATGACCAAGACCTATGCATAGAGCCAAACCTGCATAAGAAAAACACTCAGACGTGGATTCAGCCAGTCCAAGAGCATTTGCAGTGTCACTTGGTTCAGAGGACTCCTCTCAAAAAGACAAATGGCTGGTAGACTCTGGAGCATCAAGTAATATGACGCGGGATAAAGAACTGTAGAGAAGGTCGGGTTGGGTGATGGTCGTGTGGTCAATGCTGTTGGCATTGGAAAATTTAGGGTTAACATGCTATTCAAAATGAGTAAGCCAAAAGAGTTCGTCATTCATGAAGTACTGTACGTTCCAAAGCTGACCTGTAATTTGTTTACTGTGAGAGCAGTAGCTGCAAGAGGGAAACATTGTAAAATTTGGTCAATTCAGATGCTGGATTAGAGACAAGAAAGGAAAGCTATGTGGTATGGGTTCGTTAACAGGAAAGATGTATCATTTGGACTGTGAACCTGCCATCTCTCAAGAACAAGCCTCAGTTGCAATAGCATCAAAAGAAATAAATGGGATGGATCTGTGGCATCAAAGGCTAGGGCATGTGAATGGACAGCGACTCCAAGACATTGTTCAGAAGAAATTGGGAACTCCAATGAGATTCTCAAAAGCATCGAAGCTGTTGTTTTGTGAAGGATGTGTGAAAGAAAAGATGAATCGAGCCATGTTCAAGCCAGTGGGAGAAATACATTCGACCCGAAAGCTTCAATTGGTACACAGTGATGTTTGTGGACCAATGCCCAGAGAATCAATTGGTGGACGACGATATTTTGTAACCTTCATCGATGATTATTCACGTTGCTGTGCTGTTTACTTCATTAAACACAAGTCAGAAGTGTTCAAAAAATTCAAAGAGTTCGAGGCACTCACTACAAATGAATGTTGCCAAAGAATTGGAGCCATATGAACAGACAGTTATGGAGAGTATTTGTCGGGAGAATTCAAGACTTATCTAAAGTCAAAGAGGATATGTCATGATCTGACTGTACCTCACACACCGGAACAAAATGGAGTAGCTGAATGAATGAACAGAACACTAATGGAATCAGCTCAATCTGTGATAGCTCATGTTGGATTATCCGACAAGTATTGGGCTCGAGCAGTTGCTATAGCAGCGTATATTCAAAATAGAACACCAACAACAGCTGTTAAGAACAATACAACACTACATGAGCAATGGTATGAAAGGAAACCAAATATTGGTCACCTGAAAGTGTTGGGTATATTGCCTATGCTCATATTCCAGATAATAAGCGACAGAAGTTAGACAAGAAATCAGAGAAGCTTCGTTTCATTGGGTACTGTAAGGAGTGAAAAGGGTACAGGCTGTTGGATGAAATAACTTCACAAGTGGTCATAAGACGTGATGTGTTATATTCAATGAAGCAGACTTTGGACTCAGAGAAGTAACCAAGTCAAAGTACACAGTAGAAGTGAATACTGACTCGAATGAAGAGAAAGCACAACAACAGAATGAAGATCAGTGTCGTACAGAACGCCAGAAGAGACCACCTGTGAGATATGGTCAAGATGAGTATGCAGATGTGGCATCAGTGGATGATGAAGTTCATCATGTTGCCTATCATGTGTGTCAAATCAATGAAGCTAGAACCATAGAAGAAGCTCTTACTGGTGATTGTGCCAAAGAATGGAAAGCAGCTGCTGATGAGGAGTACAAATCACTTATGGAAAATGAAACATGGGACCTTGTAGAACTACCAAGTGGTCGCAAACCTATTGGATGCAGGTGGGTATTTAAGGTCAAACATGGAAGTGATGGTAAAATGGAACGGTTCAAAGGTCGTCTGGTTGCTAAGGGTTGTGCTCAGAAGTATAGGATTGACTATGAGGAAACATTCTCACCTGTGGTGTGATTCTCATCAATCAGAGCACTAGTAGCTTTTGTAGTTGAAAACGATATGTTCATTCATCAAATGGATGTGGTGACAGCATTTCTCAATAGGAGTCTAGAAGAGGAGATATACATGAAGCAACCAGCAGGTTATGTCCAACCTGGAAAAAGGCACCTGGTATGCAGCTGAAAAATTCGCTGTATGGTCTCAAGCAATTACCACGATGCTGGAACACAGCATTTAGGCAGTACATGGAGTCCATTGGATTCAAACAGAGTACTGCTGACCTGTGTGTCTACATCCAAATAGATGACACAATTACTATTGTTGCAGTGTATGTGGACGATCTCATTGTAATCACAAAAACTCCAGAGGAAATGACGAGAATAAAAGAAACCCTGGCAACACAATTCAAGATGAAGGACATGGGACCTCTCCATTACTGTCTTGGAATTAGTATTGAGCAAGACAATGATCAGACGTGCATCTGGGTACACCAGAAACAGTACATTTTAAAGAAGCTTGAGAAGTATGGATTTGCTGACTCTAAAGTTGTTTCAACTCCAGCTGATGTCAATAATGAGCTGAAAAAAGATGATGGTGTTAGCAAAGCAGTTGATCCAAACAAGTATCAATCAATGGTTGGAAGTTTGTTTTATGCTGCCACGGCAACTCGACCTGACATTGCTCATGCAATAGGAGTGGTGTTGAAATTCAACTCCAAACCAACAGAGGCATACCTAACAGCTGTAAAAAGGATTTTGAGGTATCTCAAAGGTACAGTTAGTCTAGCAATAAAATATGGAAAAACAAATGATGGACAGCTGATTGGATACTCAGATGCAGATTGGGCTGGAGACTTAGATGATTGTCATTCAACTACTGGAAATTTGTTCATAATGGCCGGAGGATCAATTGACTGGTTAAGCAAGAAGCAAGAAGTTGTTGCACTCTCAACATCTGAAGCTGAATATGTGGCACTTAGTGCAGCTACTCAAGAAGCAACTTGGTTGATAAGGTTATTGTCATATTTGAATGTGAGCACTACTACACCAACAGTGCTGATGGAAGACAATCAAGGGGCCATTGCCATTGCAAGAAATCCCATTATACATGCAAGGACAAAGCACATTGATATTTGTTACCACTACGTTCGTGAGGCTTTACAGAAGAGAATAATTGAGCTGAGATACTGTCCAACAAGTGACATGATTGCTGACATACTGACCAAGCCACAGAATAAAGGAAGGTTCGAAACTCTACGATTGAGTATGGGACTAATGGAACACAAACTGCCAAATTAGGTGGGACTGTTGGTATATGAGTGTAATTAGGCGGTTGTGTGTCATGTGTTGATTACTGTATATGTGTTGAGAGGTTTTATTAATGTATCTCATCCTAGCTCTTCCTTCTTGTCCTTCTCTTAGCCATCTGTTTGTTTATTGTGTTTTTTTTGTTATGATTTTTTGGCCCTTTGTCCTTATGACTTGAGGCTCTGTTCTTTTCAGTTGTGTATTTAAGTAGGACTTTATCTGATTTGTGTACCCCCCTTTTTTGATTCTTAAAAAGTAGTTGATTTCCTGTGAGTCTATTGTGATATCTCAGTGACTGATTTACAAACGCGCCTGCGAACAAAAACAATGTCTGTAAAGCTTGAAATTTGTAGCCTTAGACTGTCTTAATCTCTGAGACATTTTAGAACAAAGTAACAAGACACCTCTGTTTCAGTGTTGCAATGATCACGTGATAACATAGTCGAAAGTCGTGTTATCTGTATGCATTTTTATTTATTTTGCTCTCTCTGGTTCTAGAAGTTAAATGGCCTATTCTTTCCATCAGCATCAAACCAGTCCTAGCTATTTCGATCAACTCAATGATAATGACTATGATGAGTATCCTGAGAGAATGTCATCGAGCTCTTCCAACTGTCACAGTTCTGAATATGGTGACTCAAGTCCTGTCGTAATTCCTCCAACACCTCCAAGAATAGCAGTGAACAGTCGATTGAACCTACTCTTTCGTTTAGAAGATGTCATTGGTCCATCTCAGTTACCTTCCTTGATAAATGCTAGCACTTCTTTAGAAACAAAAGACAACAGTGTTAAAGCTAGTGCCAAAGTTACTACTAGTCAAAACCAAACTGACAATACCATATTTGGTAAAGCTTCAACTGAAATAACTCCCTACCATGCTAAAGCTAAGTCAACAACAAGAATTTCTTTGAAATGTAATCAAAAAAATCTCCTGTTGTCATTGATAATGAACAGACAGGTAAATGGTAGAATTGTACACTTTTTATGTTAGATTTTTGTAGCAATGGACAAAATTTTGCACGAGATTAAAAAATCAGAAGAAAGGTTACAGACACACATTGAGGACGTAGAAGGTAGACTTGGACAATGTCATGGTTCTACTACTAGAAAGAAAAAGGTTTCACCTCCTCCTGAAATAAGAGTAAGTACGGAAGCCGAAGGCAGACATCTAATTTTACTTCGTCATTTCATATTCTACTTCGCAGTTTTCAAATTTTATTTCGTACTCTCTACTTAAAAATGGAAATTTCGAAAAAAATTTACGCACAAAGCCTAATTTCAGATTATTAGACTAATACGGTATAGCCAGTTTCCTATAGCAGCTATCCAGCCGTTTTCCATCTTCCATTGGAAGCATGTGCTATCAGTGGCTAAGGATCTGTTGTTGAGGACTCGAGAAAAATGGCTGTAGTACCATTGTCTCCAGGTTTTTTTCCAAGGAGCTTTTCATGCAAAGACTTAATTGTATATTATTCCGTGATGGGACTTTCTACTGGAATCATACAAAGGCTTCTCCAAAGACATGGGCACTTAATTAGTAAAAGGCACCTTCGTCGCTTAAGACATAAGTTTGGAGTCGGTGCATTGGCAGAGGAGGCGGATATTCCGTCTATTTGTTCTGCTATTACGGTATAATTTAGTCTGTCGTTGCTGCTTATTTCTCTATCTTAGCGAAAGTGTAGCAACGCCAGACTAGGGAAATGTTTTAAGATGATTAACATGTGGTAACTTATATTAATTTCTAGTGGGAAATATTCTACTATAGGAAGAGCTAGAGGGCTCAGGCTCACTTTTAGGATACAGAAGTATGTTGAATAGACTCAAAATAACATGTCAAATGAGTGTTAGACGGTTTGTTGATGTTAATTTCTGAGTCTCTTTTTCATAACATTATTAGTGATACTGGGATGATGCTTTTGCCAATTTTAGATCCACAGGGATCTCTTAATCGAGCACATTGCAGATTGAATCATAGAGTTTATAGGAGCAGGGTAATTCATATAATTGATTGTTGTTCGTTGATGCTTTGAATAATAATAATTATTATTATTACTTTAAGGGTCCCAATTTTATCTGGCATTGTGATGGATATGACAGCTAAAACCATTTGGAATCACCATTCATGGTTGTATTGACGGGTAATTTGTTATCCTAAATCTTCATTACATATAACCTTAATTAATTTATAGATACTCTAGAAGAATCATATGGATGGCTTGCGGGTCTTCTAATAATGATCCACAAATCATTGCACAACACTATTTTGATGCTATTGAATGTTTAAATGGTAAAGCTTGTTTTGTAAATTGCTCTTAAATTTATTGAAATTTTACAGGTCTTCCTTGCATTTTGCGCACTGATTGTGGAACAGAAAATAGCATTATATCTTTTCTTCATCCATCTTTACGTAGCAATCACACTGAAGAATTTGCTAGTGAAAAAAGCTTTAGGTATGGAAGGTCAAGTTCTAATCAGGTTTGTATTTCTTTTCTTATTAATGTTATAGTGCTATTTTAATGTATTATAGAGAATAGAAGCATGGTGGTCATATTTACGTACTCGATTGACTGACTAGTGGATCACATTCTTTAAAGTAAATGTAACATAATACTCACTATAATGCAATAATTTCAACAGGATTTAATTTCATCTGGTTGTATTGATAACTGCTTAGATCAGCACATGTAAGTTTTTAACAAATTGTGTTCTCGTACACCAAAATAAGGAAACCCTACATTAATGATTTAACAATACACATTTCATCCTAGTAGAAGAGCTGAAGCCCCGGGAGGTATTCCAGAGATATTATTTTCTTTACCAGAGCATTCAGGTAAGTATGGTTTCATGATTATATGTCTGTGTTTACATTTAAACTTAGGTACTATTGATTATAAGTGTAACCTTGACAAGGACCTCTTTGAGTATGCTAAATCTACATATGGCCGCCTATTAAGATATGCAGTACAGAATTTGAAGAGTATGCATATTGTCTTATGGAGGAGGATTCACTTCAGCAACCTAGAAAAGTCTGGATGCAATGGACCTTTTAAGTTTATTGGTGTTGACATGGAGAACTATTACACTGCAATAATATAATTCATAATACAACTAATGTATAAATTCATAACTCAATACAAAGTTGATTTTAAAGTAACAAAACATTATTCAGTTTTCATAAAGGCCAAGTCTGGCTTGAAATCAACATTCCAAGCAGCTCCAAAGAGATTATCACACAATGGAGAGTCTGTAATTGAATTGGCACACCATACAATACCACCGTCTGGCAAGTGACACATTGTATCAGGAACTGGGACTAGGAATGATCTGCCACATGAATTACATTAAGTTTCCTGAGGTACTGTTTTTCCTATACACTGATATAATGAATATATATAGTTAACAGTAAAGAATCTTACTTTCATATAATTTAAGTAATAAAGGAGAAGTCTCCTCACTGTAACTAGTACCTTTATCTGCTACCTCATCTGTTGGAACAAGTTCATCCTAAACGTACACATAATAATTAATAAAAACATATCAATGATCCTTAACTTCAATGACTTCAGATTTATCCTCTAGTTCTACATATTCTTTGCTATTTAGTACCTAAAATTACCTTGAGATTGACACAATTATTATAAGTAATTTGCCTCACTTTCTTGTACACAATGTAGAGTCTAAATTTGCTGGAACAAATCCATGTGATTTCATAAAATCTGATAAGGTCCAATTCTCCTTATCCTCAATATCGTGAAGAATCCCAGCTGTACCAGATAAGTAATAGTCTTTTATGTCTAAAGAACAGTCCTTGAAAAATATTTCTTGCCTTTTTTTTATTATTTCATTGTATGTAGCACTTTTTGGTAGGTCAACAACACGTGGAGGAGCAATGTTATGTTTTCACACACCTCTTTCCAACTCACAGTCATAACTCATTCCTCCAAAGTGTATCTAAAATAGATAGTCAATAAAATAGACAACACTATTAAGTGATATATACATACACCTAACATGCCTCTTTTAGAATTACTAGGTGTGTCACCACCACTCCTTTTTCTATTGTTCATTAATCTCTTGTACTGTGAAAAAGCTCCTCTTTTGTTTTAGGCATATTTACTACATGAGAGATTTACATCAATTGTAACTATCACAAACACTTACCTTTTCCTCCTGACTCTGCATTTGGTGGAGTCAGTTCATTAACTTTGTTTTTGAATAATCTCAGAAGGCACGCTTGACCGACTGTTAACTAACCCTGAAGTAATTTTAAATTCTTCATCATTCAAAGAAGACAAATTATTCTTTGATAGGATGTCTTGGACTATCAAAGTACTTATAGTAGAGTCAGTGATACCACTCTCTTTTAGGTTAGCTCTTAATTTTTCATTCATTTTATAACAGCGTGGAGGCACGTGCATATTACCCTGGAACTTTGCAATAATAATAATCATATCCCTCCTGCACAAAATTAAAACAAAAGAAAAAAATTTCGAAATTTCCATTTTTAAATAGAGAGTACGAAATAAAAATCGAAAAATGCGAAGTAGAATACGAAATGACGAAGTAGAATTGGATGTCCGCCTTCGACTTCCGAAAGTAAGTTATTTTGATGTCTAAGGCAAAGTGAGAAATTTAACAGTTTTTATAATACAACCACATACTATTTACACAATTTGTGGTCTATGGTATTCTCAATTTCTCTTTAGGCTTTTTAGTTGACTTAAGTATCATGTTATGTTATTCAGAAAGAATACTATATACTAGCCTTATGTTTTAGGGTTGGAAATGTTTTTGATATGGGGCTAATAACTGTAAAATAAATATATCACAGTTCTATATTATGTGTACAGTCAATTGAGTGTGTGTTTCTGAACAAACAGTACACTATAAATTGTGTCAAGAGTCTCAAGACCTTTTCCTTTGCCCCATCACAAGGTTGAAAGGTCAAAAGTTTGCTCACTAGTCTAACCTATGAATAATTTTTCCATTAATAGACAAATATAGTAATATTATTGTGACAATATTGTATGTATAACACTGTTAGTACATATGACCCACCCACACCTCATGTTATAATAACTTTTATTATCTAGGATTGTGTACGCAAAACATATTTAGCTTTATACGAAGAAGATGAGAACCTTGAATGGAACTTGACGTATGAATAACATTACTTCCATTTGTAACACACTCTTCTGTGTACTGTTGTAGTAAGAAGATAAGTGACAAAAAAAATCAAATGATATTAAAGAAATTAGTAACAGAAGTGAAATCTAACTTTCCTGATGTAGCCACTGTGGTTATTAATGGTAAGTAATATTATCAACTTTAAAAATATATTGGCATATCTGTTGCAATTATGAATGCTATGTATAATATAATGTGTGTATTACTAAGTATTTTATTAAATGTGGTTTTACCATATTCCTCACCATTATGATCCTTTTATAGATGCTACTAAAACTTATTTTTCATGTTGTCAGATTAAGGCAAAGCTCATAAATTCAGGAAAGTATTCTAATAAGTGTGAAAAACAGAGAAGAAGAAAGAGGATAACTAGAGTAAGTAGTTCGTACCATTTAATTAACACTATTGAAATTTCCATTATAGGAAATGACAATGATAATGTTAGTGTAAATACTTATGGATTTTTTTTCAAACACTGTTTTTAAATAGAAGCTATAATGAAGACTTACTGAATATGATTGAACAACTGGCCTATCTGATGCTACTAAAGCAAAGTGGAGAGTTTGTTTCACTGGTGATATGATGAGCTCAGAAGAAAGTGATGAAAATGAAGATTACCAGTTTATTATCCGTACTGTTCCCTGGAGAGGAAAAAATCTAACAAAATTATTGTATGCTTTGGACAAAAAATCTTCAAAAACTTGTTCAGTAAGAAGTAAGTATATGACTATTAAAAGGAAGGAAGGGCTTCCTTCTGAAAACAGCTGGTTATCACAAACATGCTTTTCAGCGATGATTGCAATGACAGTGGTTATTCAATAATTTATTTTATGAGTCATTTATCCAATCATTTAAAATGTTATGTTATGTGATATATCATGTCCATATAATGTTGGGTCATTAAGAGTGTTCTGATTATGTCATTTATTGTTTAAGTTGTTTATGGCCAATGACATTATATTTGTGATTTACATAACATTTCCATTTTTGAGGACATCATAATGGAAATGTATTCCATTTTGTAGTGATTACTTGATTTTTTTTGATTTGTTGTATCTGTAAATAATTATTAATTCAATGAAAACATTAAAGTTTCTTTAGTAAATACAAAAAATTAGTGTTTTCAAGTGTTTCTATATACTGGGGAAACTTGCTCTTCACATGTGTTTCTTATCAAAAGAAATCTTTATGTTTACTTAGTTTGGAAACACCAGAAACATTACAGGATACTCGACATTTTCAAAATGTTTCCAAATGTTTCATGCTGCAGAAACATATTAATTTTTCCAGTGTTAGTCTCCTGAAAGTAATTTATCTTTAGCAAGAAGTAAAAAGGTACACATATGATATCCAAAGATTAATAGTTATACATAAATTTTCATAAACGTTTATTCAACATATATAAAAGTATATCTATTTCTCCTTCCAACTCAGTACAGAATCTGTTGCTATACTTAACGATGAGTCCCAAAATGAAAAGCCAGGATTAAGACTAAAACGACCGTTACAAGATGTTAGTTTATATTAATGAATACATTTTGATAAATAAAATATCTTTTTACAGATACCTGATCCCTTTCTAATTTCATTTACCATGAAATCACTGAAACTAACCTTTCTAAAGATCACTTGACTGATGATGATAGAAAATATATGGTGAGAGTACTGTCAACAACGCTCTGCTGGTGTGTAGAAAAACCATCAGTGTGCCATTATAAACTTGTTGCCACTTCCCTCATAAACAACCACAAATTTCTGAAAGAACCTTTGAGTCACATATAACTGTATCAACAATTTTTTGATATGTATAGTACTCCTTCTTTCTCTATTCTTCACCTAACTATATTAGGAGTCGTGGACCCAGTTTATTTACACCTGATGTCAAAATACAAATTGTGGGCAAACATCAACTACCTCAGTGCCACCTATTCCGAAGAAACTCAAAAGTGATAATAATGAAAAAATGCTTATGCTTCCATTGTTGGAGAGGAGGAAGATAAAGTATCACAGAAAGAAACAAAATGTTGTTGCAACAATAACTTGTAATGCATCCAAAGGTTGACTTAGCACCATTGATTCACTGTTGTTTTCACAGATGACAGTGGATTTTGAATGAAACCAGGCCAGTAAAGGAAATAATTTCAGAGTATCCCCACTTTTCTAAACCTGTTTATGTGAGTAACATATCATAATGAGAAAAGGACCTGGGTGTATATATACAGTGGAACCTCCCTATTCTGGACACCATTGGGACCCATACTACCTGTCCTGATTATAGACGTGTCCACATTTCAGAGGTCAACCTTTTAATGATTCATTTATACTATATATAGGATTTTTTCAAAAAAAATTGTAAGATAAGACATAACCTTGATAAGTAAACTGAAAAAAAAGTCAGTCTAGTATTAATAAGTATAATTATAAGTACAGAGTTAATGAAAATATTCATTTATATGTGATTGTTTAGCAGACATCAATTCCTTCATTTGTAATAGCACTATACCTTGTCAATTACTGCACCAACCTAATTTGCAACAAACTCATAGCCAGAAAAGTCTAGGAAATATTGGGTTTGTTCAAGTAGGTCAATTGCTTCAGTCAACGTCTTAATTTTAGGGTACGGATTTCAGAGGTTCATTTTACAATGATTCGACGGGAAAAGCATTCGGGACCAACGAAGCTGTCCGCATTATCGTGGGTGTACGCATTTCAGAGGTGTCCGGAGTGGGAGGTTCCACTGTATACTAAATCTTGCATTCCTGCATGCTTTGCTTGGGTGGGCTGCTGCTACACGTGCGGTGCTTTTGATGTGTTTAAAGCTGGCATGTGCTCATGGGTGGGGCTGCTTCACATGCATATTAGATCGTAGGAGGTAAGTACCAGGAAGGGGGCCCTTCTCTTGGTTCATCGATGGACGTGTGTTGTTGATGTGCCATGATTCAAGAATGACTCTTTGCCAGAGGAAAGGGTGGTGAGCTAGGATAGAAGGGTTATCCCAGTTGATGGAATGACCTGTCTGGCAGACATGTACAGACATAGCATTAGAGAAGGTGTCCATTTTCATTACTGCCCTCCTGTGTTCAGTAATGCGTTGTGATAGATTTCTGCCAGTCTGTCCAATATAACTTGCTGCGCAATCTCGGCAGGAAATCTGGTAAACTACACCAGACTTCATTGTGGTGGGTATAATGTCTTTAGGCCTGGATAGAACTTTCTTAAGGTGTTTTGTGGTCTAAAGAGGGGAAAGAATCCTTTTTATAAATTCAGATTGACTTTGTTCATAAGGAATAGCGATTCTGGTTGTTTTCACACTTGTACTACTTGTATTAGTTTTTATGATTAGACTATAAACTCATCACTAGGAGAACAACACCGTTAGACTGATGAGTAGTGAATTCTATCTCGTGTATGATCTTGGGGTTATCTACAGGAATATAAGTAAGTACATCATTGAGATAACACCTCATGCAGTAGATTCTAAACAAGATGGTGTCAAATTAAACTTTAAAAGGCTATGTTTTAAGTAAGAAATATAATAATTTAAACCAGTTGCAATCTGTACTTCAATCTAAAATTTTTCAGCCACAGCAAAAAATAATTGTCATTGCAAACTGTATGCACAGGTACTCATTAAAAGTAAATATCAAGTAATTTTTAATATGGTTGTGATAACATTAAAGTAGTACCAAATGTTTGAAATATACAAGTAAATATTGACAATTCACATTGTAAAATTGATTGGTGGTTTTAACCAAAATATGGTTGTATGGATGCATGTAGAAAACTCTGATATAAACTGAAAGTAAACATAACACTTTTTAACATCATAGTGGCTATTGTAAGTTTCTCCTGAAGTTGTTTCTGATGTTACATATACTTAATTATTATAACAGTACAGCTATATATAACAAGAATATGGTACACAACAATTACATGTCAATACCTACTATGTGTAAATGTCACTGTGTCTTTAGATGGAAATAGAAAGATCATCACAACTTAATAAGCTAAAACAACAACAATATACTAGACTGCTTTGGAGAGCAACATATCTTTTATATATACATCTTTGATGTACATAAAGCACTTTTAGTCATTGCCATGCCCCAAAGTAGCAGAAATTGATGGAAGTTAGTGTAAAAAGATTTTACACCTAGAGTTACTCATGGGATGATTTTACACCAACGAAACCTGGAGTATATCATGGGACAATGTTAAACCAATACAACTTTGATTTTACTCTAGGGCCAAGTTTATACTATAGTTTTTAAATTTAAAATCCTTCAATAAATTCATCTTTTTTCTATTATTATGCAGTAATTTCAATTGGCTAATTAAGAGGTTCACTCATTTAACTTCCTTCCACAGTCATTTCCTTTTCTATTATATCACACAATTTTACACTAATTGCCACCCTAACTGGAAGTGGTGTATAATTACCCCATATAAAGTGAAAACTACATATTCAACTGAATGAAGATTTAAATAACAACCTCTGAACTCACTTAAAATTTTCCTATTATAAAATAATGAACCAGAGTACTGAGGTAGAAATTTAAAAGAGGTTATGATCATGATTGAGTAAGTGAATGAATTCAGTTCAGAACAGTGTTTTAATACTATAATAAATGGAATATTAATAAAATCAGCAATTAATCATCAGTCAATAATAATTTTCATATCTTCGTCATCATATGATGCCTCTTCTGTAACTCCGTCATATAAGAAGTACACAAAGTACTTGCCAGTTATCACATTATATGAGGATGTAATTCCTTCATACCATTGTTCCTGTTCTTTTCATCAACAAATTTCATTTTTGCACGTTTTCCAATAATTTCTGGATGAGCATTTGGAATACATTAAACAATACTATCACTTACACATACGCATTTCGGCAGTTTGCTGAAGATTTACTGATACCAGATTTTCTAAGAGTACCACATTTACTTTGATTTAACCTTAGTATGGTGGTTTCTCTTTTTTGGATGTTTATGCCACTGTTCGTTACATGTTTTACACCGTGATGACTTGCATACATCACAAAAGACAAAAGCATACTCTCCACAAGATACACATTCATTGGTAAACTCATCATCTACAGACTCTGTTGAAAACAAATTTAATTATGATAACCATCATTTCAATTGAAAATTAGTTTTAAGTAAACAATTAGTGTACATAAACGTACTGTCTCCACTACCACCATCACCTCCACCTCCTACACCTTTAACAAGTAGACTAACGCATTCTCCATCCTTCAGACCATAATCTCGTAATGGAATATGTGGTTGTATCAAAGATCCTCGATAAAATATCATCTGAATAAGTTTTGAAATGCCAGTAACTTTCTTTATCTTGAGGTATAATGATCTACCAAGGACACACTGGTTAAGTGATATAAGTATGGGTTTATTGGAAGAAAGCTGAACATCTATTTTCACTGATGAACTACTTTCTCTCATTTTCAAAACCTGATTTGAATTTAAATGAAACTGATGAGTTGGAAGATAAAAAATCAGAACCAGTAACACAATACATCCAGGCAGAGGAATGTGACAAATGAAAGGGCAACTTGGTGCAAAAAAAAGGTTTGTTCTTCCATTAGAGCCATAGCTCTGAATATTGTTTGCTTTTAAAAAAGCAGGTCAGATATCATTGTTGCATTTTCTTAACAGATAAATGATAAGTACTTTGAGAAACTCCATCACTATAGTTTTACTGCCTGACAACACACATGTCAGGCCAGTTTCGCCCTAATGGAGCTGCGATTGATGGATGCATGCATGTTTCAGCCACACCTAACAATAACCACACCTGCACCCCACCACACATCTAAGATCAGATGATCCTTCCCATATGTAAAAGTCTTCTTGAATTGATTGTCAGATTATTTAGATGGGAAAGTTTTTAATGAGTTCAAAGTCAATCTTAAAATCTTCTTTCAGTTGAAGTAATTTTACACCATTTCCAGTTGAGTGTGGAAACTAGTGTAAAATTGTTCCATATAATAGAAAAGAAAATTACTGTGGAAGGAAGTTAAACGAGTAAACTCCTTAATTAGCCAATTGTTGTAAAATTATCCCATAATAATACAGAGGAAGCTGGATTTACTCAGGGATTTTAAATTAAAAACAATAGTATAAACTTGGCCATAGACTAAAATCAAGGTTGTAGTCGTTTAAAATTGTCCCAAGAAATTCTCCAAGTTGTGTCGGTGTGAAATCATCCCATGAGTAACTGTAGGTGTAAAATCCTTTTTTATGCTAAAATCTGTAGGACCAAGATTTACCGATTACCAGATTTCGTAAGAGTAACGTAAATGCCATTCCACACTTTCTGTAGCAGTTGCTGTCAGGGCCATAATTAGAACATTTAGAATGTCTGACTTTAATCTCCGTAGCTTGCTAAATGCGTTTCGGAAGTCATTCCATTCAATGTACATATGTGTCTCATCAATTGCCATGAGTGAAACTTTTATCAGCATGTGCAAGGGAATGTAACTTCATCTGATTACTGGGCTTGGTTATTATCTCTGGAGTGACAAATATCAACTGTTCTTTACTATCTGGGTTCAAAGCATGCACTTCAGCCAGTTTATCAAGCTGAGCAGATCCCAAAAATACAAATGGTACTTGAATATCATTGAGTTTATGCACCTGATCTTGCATTAAGCTTATGGTTGGAGTCACAATGATAGCCTTCTTGTTTAGATAAACAGGTGGAAAAAAAACATAAACTTTTACCACTACTTTTTGGTTGAACAACTAATGTATCCTTTCCTTCAATTGTATTAAAGATATCATCATACTCGCCATACTCATCCTCCATGTTATAATCACATAGAGTGGGTGTACATGTTTTGTCAGGCTAAGATGGCTGTTTTTGTAGTATTTACTAATAGGTAAAGTCACAGTCATATTTCAAATCATTCAGTGTATTAGCTAATGTACTAAATATTTCACAGAAAAAAATCATTAAGGTTTGATAGAGGTAACACTATATTATACTAAAGTACTCAATTTTACATGTAATTTATTTGCTGACTTATAATATTGTTCTAAATTTTCATTTAATGCTATTATTATATTGATCTACAGGCATTTATTGTCATGCAGTAACTAGAGTAAACAAACAAGCACTTGAGCTGTGTAAATTGAAGTAAGACAGGACCAGTACCCAGACAATTACAGCAACCACATTTACTTTGACTTTACCTTAGTATTCTTGTTTTGTCTTTTTGGGTGTTTATGTCACCGTTCATTACATGCTTAACACCTTGATGACTTGCATACATCACAAAAGACATTAGCATACTCTCCACAAGATACACATTCATTGGTAAGCTCATCATCTACAGACTCTGTTGAAAACAATTTAATTATATTTGATTATGTAACCATCATTTCAATTGAAAATTAGTTTTAAGTAAACAATTAGTGTACATAAACGTACTGTCTCCACTACCACCATCACCTCCACCTCCTACACCTTTAACAAGTAGACTAATGCATTCTCCATCCTTCAGCCCATAATCTCGTAATGGAACATGTGGTTGTATCAAATATCCTCGATAAAATAACATCTGAATAAGTTTTGAAATGCCAGTAACTTTCTCTATCTTGTGCTGTAATGATCTGCAAGGATACAGCGGTTAACTGACATAAGTATGGCTTTTCCGGAAGGAAGATTAACATATATTTTCATTGATGAACCACTATTTGATTTGGGTTTAAATGAAACTAATGAGTTGGAAGATGAAAAGTCAGAACAAGTAACACAATCCATCCAGGTAAAGTTATGTGGCAAATAAAAGGGCAACTTGGTGCAAAAACAAGGTTTGCTCTTCCATCACAGCCGGAGCTCTGAATATTTTTGTTTCTAAAAAAGCAGGTCGAATATCACTGTCACATTTTATTAATAGACAAATGATTAGGACTTTGAGAAACTTCATCACTATAGCTTAGCTGCCTGACAACACACGTGTCAGTCCAGCTCCACCCTAATAGAGCTGAGATTGATGGTTGCATGCGTGTCTCAGTCACACCTAACATTTAACTACACCTCCACTCCACCACACTGCAAGATTAGAAGATCCCTATGTAAAAGTCTTTTTGGGTTGATTGTCTGATTATTATCATGGGAAGGTTTTAAGTAAGTTCAAAGATCAATGTTAAAATCTTCCTTCAGTTGACTTTATAGCTTTTACTATATATGGGGTAATTTTACACCATTTCCAGGTGAGGATGGCAACTAATGTAAAATTGTGCCATATAATAGAAAAGGAAATTACTGTGGAAGAAAGTTTAACGAGTAAACTCCTTAATTAGCCAATTGGTGTAAAATTACCCCATTATAATACAAAGAAAGATGGATTTACTCAAGGATTATAAATTTAACTTGGTTACTCCAGGTTGCGTTGGTGTAAAATCGTCCCATGAGTAACTATAGGCGTAAAATCCTTTTTTACACTAAAATCTGCAGGACTGTCAACTGCCTTCTATTGATACAAGAACTATTGGTCTTGCACTATTAGAGAAATCACTTTTATGACTTTTTGTTCCGTTATTTTATTAAAGTGAATGGAGAAGAAAAAAATTGGAAAATATTGGCTTTCTGACATAGCTACAAAAAGAGAGGCTGTACTCACTCATTCCATAAAAAGTCCAGTTTTAAAATAGCTGCAGTTGATTCATTGTGCTAGCTGAGCTGGGAAGTAATAAAAAGGTATAAACCTATTGATATTTTACCTTGTGTATGTTGTGTATTGTGACAGCATGTGTCACGCCCTCAAGTGTAAATTATTGTTGATTGAACACAAAAACGAACACGTAGTCCTTTACATCACACCATTCTGAGGGGAAAAGGTTCTGTTTGTACAAAATTAAAATAAAATTATACAGACAGGATTTTTAGTCCCAATGAGATTTGAAACATAATGTCCTACCCTCAACACATGATATATATATATATATATATACGTGTCTAAAAATATAGTTTGGATGATTTAAAAGTGTTCCTTTGTGCCTTTTAATAACTAGTTATGTTAAGACAAAAGAAATAAAAATTAGTGTTATTTTTTCAATAAGAAAACAATCCTTTATTAAAATATGACAAATTAGTGATATATTATCTAATAACATAATCTAGTTTGTAATAATATATCTGTGTATGCTTAATTGAATGACTTCAACAACATAAACATTTAGCTAAATCCTTTTAAGAATGTGTGTATGATATACAAGATTACACAAAACTACCCAGTCCAAATAACACTATCCTTTATGTGTTGCAACAAGAAGGTTAGGTATAAACAATATACATGTGTTGCATTGAAAATTTGAAATGTGTGCCCTGGGTTCAAGATGGTGAATATTTTCAATATAAAAGTGACCTCACAGTACTAGTGATAATACTAGTAGTATTTTTCAGCACAAAAAACCTTTTTAACAAACATAGTTCTCATTTAATACCATAGGTTTATTACTAATTAGCAAAAGCATGAGAACATGTGGTTTTTAATAAACAAAGTTAAAGGTTAGTGTATCACACAAAAATATTCAAAAAAACGTTAAAGATATTTAGGTTAAAGTATAGTATTAGGAGACCTCCATCATCTTTTTGAAAAGATTTTATGGATCTCATGAATAAATATCCCAACATAAAACTTGAATATGTAAGTTCAAAGATAGAATTATGTGAAGAACCCACCAAAAAGAATAAAAAATGTAAACACAAACAAACAATCCAAAACATGAAAGAGTATGTTTGTATTAGCAGATGTGAATGACGTTCATATGTCATCCTTTTATACATAATAGGTACTGATCCAAAAACTTGGAACTACAGTTCTAGCACTAACAAGTACTGTGGTGAAATTGCTCACACACGTGAAGCAGAAGTAGTTATTAAGTTGCCCTGGGCAGGGCCTTTTATACCCAATCTCCTTGTTTATTTTAAGCTACACACCTTTACGTACCTAATGTACACTACTTATAGTCCAGTAAAGTGGACCCTAATAGCCCAATCTTCTATTACTATATAAAAGATAAATAATATATATTATTTTTTAGAACTGCAATATGATAGGTCTAGTGATACCTTCCAAGGGAGGATGTTATTTCACATTATTTAATCAACAATGAATATGATTCATTATGGCTAAGTTTACATGTGATTGGTTGTACATGTATTGTTCTATACATAGGTGGTGTTTGCTTCATAGGATCCTTCCTTTCTACATTCAGGATTATTCTACTTTTAGCATTTTTATCCTGATATCTGTATGTGTGTAGTCTAGTTAGACTGTTAGATGCCATTACTACTGGACAAATATTAATTTCCATGTCCTTAGAGCTTTGAGTATAAAAGTAGCTATAGAGCTATACTTCTAATGAATATTTAGGACAGCGTTATTCACAGCATTTTAAATGTCTTCCCTTCAATAATCCTGCGTGTGGACCTGATTTATATCTATGATAATATAGTTACAACTCCTAACTGTATAGCCTTTTACCTGGACACTACAAATTGAAGGTTCTCTGACCACTAGACCACCTTGTATGTATATGTCTTATAATAACTGGATTTTGAAGTTAATATGGAAGTTGTAAAAGCAAGACTATTGTATACAAAAGAACAAGATTATTCATGTAATAATTATAGTAATAGATATTTCTGTTACTAAGTACTAATATTAATGAGGTTAGTTATAATAGTAACTAAATATAATTATAAATAGTCTATAAGAATTGTTATCTAATTTGCAATAAGTGACCACTTCAGCCAAAATATTTGTGCAAAGGGACCGATGTTAAACATCTCAAAAAAGAGTTTTGTATACATGCAAGTGCTATATATATATATATATATATATATATATTATATAACTATTCATGGTAACTGTATGTATTATTGATACATTTTAAAGCGTCATGTAAAATGGCTCAGAGAAACTTTTATCATGAATCTAGCACTTAATCTTGCTTGGCAACTGAATGATACTATTACTTACTCAGTTGCAGATCCACAAACATGTCAATTAGAGTGCAAAGTACCCAGTAAATGATAAAGCTTTTCTCCCTTTGATTGAAGAGAAATCCTGAGTCATTAAACAACAGTTTGTAATGTGCATCACGTGATCCATCAATAATTTGACCACACCTTGTCAAATCTTAAATGTACATGTACATGCACTCTGTAGTATAGATTTACACTGGGCACCGCAGCGAGGTTAAGCACTTTAGTGCATATTTATATTAGTATGTATGTATGTATGCTAAAGCTCAGAGACTCTTGAACCAGTAAAGAAAAAAGGATAAATCCAACTAACAATTGGATATTGCACCATTTATGATTAACATCAAAGAGAAAAGGTAAGAGATGAATAGTATTGTATTAGACAACACTTAGTACATGTGTTGTTTATTGATATACAGGAGGTTAAAGCTATCTATCATAGAGAGAACAAGAAGTTGAGAAGACAATTGGAGTTACAACAATAAATGTAGTGAACAATCAACACTAAAGTCTATCTACTTCTCTATTTGTGCTTGCATATATATATATGAAATATAGATCCATCAACATTTGAGTTGAAAGATCAGTTAGATCAGTTAAAATGTTCAGTTGCATAGGCGGAGGAAACTCAAAAAAGTTGTAGGGGCTGAACATATTTGTACACAGTTTCACATGCAAAAGCATACATTTTAAAAATGAGAATTAAAATGCACCAAAATATTTTCTTTGTTCATCATTTTTTTGAATAAACTCCTTGGCAAGTTGTTGCAGGTCTACTAGTAATAAATGTTAGAATGCAAAATGAGTTACTCTATGTAAAAGTTGGGGGGGGGGGGGGGGGGGGGGCTCTGCCCCCCTTTATAAAAGTTGGGGGGGCATCAGACCCCTTCGCCCCCATCCTCAGCCGCCTATGAGTTGACAATGATGATGATAACTCTACTCCAAGTAACTAAGTGTAACATAATAACATTTGACAAGTTATATATATCACACACACACACAAACATACACACACATATATACTTTTTATGATCGTCAACCACACATGCAAATTATATTACTATTTATAATTCTCAAAACACAAAAATGAATATATGAAAATATGAATTCGTAAAATTGTAAATCGTTTACTGGGTATTTTACTGGGTATTGTCATACATGTTATGTACATGTATATGTTTAATATAATTATTTTATATAGAGTCTTCAGTATTACATGATATATTAAAGGATTCTGATTTCAAAGAGACAGAGACAGAATCTGACAAAAGGATTAAGATTCAGAAGATGATGTATTAGCTAAAAAAATAAAAAAAATAAAAATACATATAAATGTCAAAAAGCAATGTAATCAGCCCACCCCCTTTCTCTTGATCTGACTTATGAGAGTACAATGTGATAATGATACTAAGTTAAACGAGAATAACTAAACAAAAGCAATTGTGCTTTAGCAGGACAGACTGAACTTAGCCACATCCACCAAACATTTATGTAGCAACAGAGTATTACTAAGTACAATATTCATAATCACTATGACAACTTGGTAGTGTCCCACATTCCAATGGGGCAGTAAGCCAATGCAAGTTTGCATCTAAATCCTCCTCCAATCATCAGCATAGTAACCATGCTTGGTAAACAGTAATGACTTCCTTTCTTTTCAGCATGTTGTCTGTATGTTTTAGTGTGTTATAGTATATATTATTATATAAATTATACTATATATTAATTTTGTTTTATAACAGGAGATGCTGGAAGAGTTGAGTTAAGTAGATATCACAATATCTTTAGACTCACTTGACCAAGTTTCATACAAAGTGAATATGTTATGAGTAAATTAATGAACGAACAACAAACAGGAAACAATTGTGGATTAGTCTGTCCTCATCATCTCCAGAAAGTACTGCAGTTACTCGCAAGCTAAAGTAGGTCTGGTCACACAAGTAGACTTTTGTGTCCCCAGTAAGGAATGTGGCGTGGGTGTTGGTATGCAATTAGAGGTAGTGTGAAATATGAATATTATCAAATTAAAGTGTTAAAGTGCTGTTATATGTCTACTGCAAACGTTGTCTCTAAAATCGATTAAGTTGCCAAAGAATTTGGATTTACTCTCAAAGAGAAACAAAAAAAGGAATTAGTGCATTTGTTTCTGGGAATGATGTTATCTGTTGTCTTCCAACTAGATATCAGAAGTCACTATGCTATTCCATTCTACCAAAGGTTTATGATCATATCCGTAATGTTAAAGTGTTATCAGTTGCACTATGTGTATATATCACCACTAGTTGCATTAATGTTGGATCAGAAAAATAAATTTACTGAGATTGGGATATCTGCTGAGTTTATATCTGAAACTCATTGTGATATTGAAAGAGCTCAAGGCATAAAGGAAGGTACCAGCCAGTTAATTTTTATGAGCTCAGAGTTATTACTACATGTCATAGCTTTGACTGCAGCTGCTTCAAAGAGTACATATGATAAAGTCTATTGAATGCTAGGAATGTGTAAGCCAGTACTTGTATATATCTCTCCAATTAAGAAAAATGTTTTATATACTGTTTAAAAAATTGCAATGTAAGTATTTGTGGAAGAATTGTCAAGTTGTCTAGTTGAGCATCATAAAAACTTTCCAAAAATGATTATATTTTGCTGCCGCTTCAAAGAAGGTTCTGAACGTTATTCCATGTTTAAGCATCACCTAGGAGACAACTTCAGTCACCCTATTGAAGCACCTTCAATTCTTTCTAAATATTGAATTGTTAATATGTATACAAGTTCTACTCAAGAGGAAGTCAAAGATAACATTGTTATTCTATTCATTCTAGTCATTCTATTTATCTACTGGTCATCTCAGAATCGTCATTGCTACAATTGCTTTTAGTATGGGTCTAGACATACCTGATATTCGACATATAATACATTGGCGACCGTCAGATGATTTGAAAGCTATATATATTCAAGAGACTGGAAGGGCTGGATGAGATTATAATAAATTTTGTATATGAAATATTGATAAATGTGACCACACCTTCTAGAATATTAATAATTTTTTTTTGTAATGCTACCTAGTAACATCATAGCTGGGCCTAAGCTGGCATAGCATTTATAAATAACTTAGAAACTGCAGCGAGGTTCGGCACTCTAGTTCCTTTCATTAGGATAGTATTCCCAAGCTATAATAATCGGAAGTGATGATAGGTGTGGCCAGCAACAAAAAAGATATAAACAGCAATGTAATGATCACCTTGACTAGATTAAATCTAAAGAAACTCTTAAAATTATAAAAATGGTCACTTACATTTTCCTGTTTGTTTAAACGTCTTTATTATTAAAGTTTTGTACTACATTTCAAGGTAGATTAATGACATAATCAACAGAGGCATGACTGAGCCATTCCCCCTCATTAGTGTAGCCATAGAGATAGATGACTTGAGAAAGTATCCACCAACTAAAACCATATGGATCACGAGGTCAAAGGTCATAATGAGAAAGGAAGGAGACAAAGAGAAGAGTTCAGAACAACTAAAAATAAATTCACATAAATATGAACATCTTTAATAAGTTACCATCTATACCTGAACAGACTAGAATGACATTGATTATCTACCACTGAAAGTAACCACCAATTTTTAATACCTTTATTAGTAATGTAACTAAAGAAAATTACTTATACGGGTACAACAAATAGAGTATGATTGACACAAAAATATTGTCCATATTGTAAGAAGGACTGCAATATAAAGACATACAAAGAACACAAGAGACTTTTCTTTCATCCTGCCTCGAGATCATGGCATGTTGAGGTGGGCCAAAAACCAGATGAAAGATTGTCTTCTTTTAGTGATGAGAGCCATGAAAACAAACCAGAGTTGCTCAGTGAAAGTGATAGCGACCTGAACATCCCACATATAGAAATCGATCATTTTACAAATGTTGAGTCAAATTGTTATAGCTCAGTCTAGTCTATGAAACAGACATTGTGTCATCAACTCAAGTCCTAATATTTAAACGATTTGACTATAATTGTATTCATTAACTTATCTTTTATTGTTAGAAATTGTGGAATACTGGTTAGAGAGTAAATGAAATTGATGAACGCTCAGATATACAGCATTGATATATTACATTGCGGTGGTTGCGCAAAGTTGCGCAGGCTGATGCAATTTGTGAGTGGGCGGTAGCACAATTTTGCGCAGCAACCATTACCAAGGTATCTGGACTTTTTTCGAAAGTAACAACGTGAAGGTAATTGCAATTACTCGTTTTTAAAGCTAAACACACAGCTAAGTCATCATGGCATAGAGAAGCCGAAGCTTCATACAGTTATCTTCTTACCCAGACATCTTTTTACAGTGCATTGATGGTACTGAAATAGTCTCATCCCCGAACCTGCTTGCAAGCTAAAGTACCTTAGCTTGCAAGTAGGTCTGGGGACGAGACTAGTGCTGAAAGTGACGATTCATACAGCGATTTTGATGGCTACATTGGTGCAGAAGAAGCACTGGCAAATCTTTTGCAAAGAGGTTTAATTGATGACAAGCTAACAAGACAGACTTCTGAAAGCTCTGCACTACAAAGTAACTTTTCAGCTACACCAACAGGTTCCTACAGATTTTAGTGTAAAAAAGGATTTTACGCCTAGAGTTACTCATGGGACGATTTTACACCAATGCAGCCTTGAGTAGATCATGGGACAATTTTAAACCAATACAACCTTGATTTTACTCTAGGGCCAAGTTTATACCATTGTTTTTAGTTTAAAATCCCTCAGTATAGTATTCTATCTTTGTATTATTATGAGGTAATTTTACACCAATTGGCTAATTAAGGGGTTTACTCATTTAACTTCCTTCCACAGTAATTCAATGACTAAAAAAATGCGTCATCATGTAAGCCACGCCCGTTACAGGAAGTAAATTGCAAGCCTTGCAAATGCTTCAAGTTTGAAGGTCTATATCTTTTTTACCATAGCAGTAACAGCACTAAGATTTTGGTGGGATAAAAACTTGCAAATAGCTAGATATTAGTGCATTTTTCAGCGAAAATAATTTTTTTATTAGGTACTTTTAATAAGGATTGATGCTATATACTGCCATATTGTATGAAGTAAACTTAGCGACAAAAGTACATGTATATTTATAAATATGTATTAGTATATGTATGAGGGATGGTACATAGTCTTGTTGCCATGGCAACTTATCTGACAGTGATTATCAGAGAGGAGATCCAATCTGATGTAAACAAAAATAGCTAACCTATTAAATGGGACACTAAATCATTGAGATAAAAATCTATCAGTAAAAGAAAAATAATAATTAACTTGTTTTTGCTATTTCACTTTATATCAAATATTGAATACCAGTATAACTTGTGATTACCAGTTTTCCAATTCCTTCTTGAATGATTGTCATAGAAACACTATCTCATCACTTGATATTATTATCTCACTACATACATGTAATGTTAAGTGGATACATATATACATGTATGTGCTTAGATATAGTCTGCATATTAGACTTTATTAATCCTATTATTGGATTAGAAAAGTCCACTTCCTTATAGTGATATAACAACAACATTGTAAAGAGACCTAATTATAAAAGTAATTATAATTAATTGATGGGTGGAGCAATTAATGAGTACCTTTCCAAATTAATGGAAGATATTTCTCTTTACTAAATGTTAAACCATGATAACTTAACAAAGAGCATAAGTTTGTCCCTAGGAGCAAGATATATCAGTCATGAAGGTCAACATAAGAAATAATAATATAAAATGTGTAACATCATGTTCTATTAATCCTATGACTTCTTGTCGAGAGAATATGAAATAAAAGTTTCAATAAAAGAAGGTAGAGTTATGATATCATAATGACATAATTTACTTATGTTGATTTTAATTGGCACCATGTATCATTGTTATTTTTTAATAAATTTATAAACAGTTTAAGAAAGAAAATTCGTAACTAGTACCATCTATAACAATACTGTGTATATGACAACATAATGATGTCATATGATGCCATTATGTTTATTTTAACATCATATATTTTCTAACAATATTAAACCTTGGTGATAAGATCTGAGTAGTTATGCTAATGAATTATTAAAGTTAACTAATTAAACTTACACATTAAAAGTCAATATATTTACCTCTAGACATGATATGTGAAACCATTTGTTCTATAACAATAACAATTCCATTACACCATTATAATGACTTCATATGACACCATCATAATTCACAAAATTTTTAACCTCGCTGTGCGTGGGCACATAGCGAGGGTACTGTAGTCTGTCAGTGTGTGTGTGTGTGTGTGTGTGTGTGTGTGCGTGTGTTTGCATTGCCTGTTACTGGGGATTGTTTTTGAACTGCTATAACTTGGCAAGCGAAGTGTTAGCAGCTACCAACTTTGGGCTAAGAGTAGAAAAACGTGTGGACTTTACAACAGTAGTATCAAGAACATCATCGAGGAAAACGAAAGCTTAAAACTCGAAAAAGAATTTTCAGGCTGCAGAGGTCAAGGTGCCTTTTCTCAAAAAGAAAAAAAATTAATGTGGAGATGTTTTAGCATGTTGTAGACAATCTTAGAGGAATACGCATCAGGAAGACAGAAGGCTGTTGGTCAAAGCAATCGTCATAAAAGTTCTGAAGTGTTTTCAAGATTGTACATATGGACTTGGAGCGAAGTAATGCATTTAGTAAACTTCTCAAAGCATTGAAAAAACTGCTACTAATAGATAATATATTGATTTATAATATATTTGTACTAATTTCCTTTTCTATTATATGGCACAATTTTGCACTAGTTGCCACCCTCAACTTGAAATGGTGTAAAATTACCCCATATAAATTAAAAGCTATAAATTCAACTGAAGGAAGATTTTAACATTGACCTTTGAACTCACTTAAAACCTTCCCATGATAATAATCTGACAATTAACTCAAGAAGACTTTTACATAAGGATCTTGTAATCTTGCATGTGTGGTGGGGTGGAGGTGTGGTTAAATGTTAGGTGTGGCTGAGACATTCATGCAACCATTAATCGCAGCTCTATTAGGGTGGAGCTGGACTGACACGTGTGTTGTCAGGCGGTAAAGCTATAGTGATGAAGTTTCTCAAAGTCCTAGTCATTTGTCTGTTAATAAAATGTGACAGTGATATTCGACCTGCTTTTTTAGAAACAAACAATATTCAGAGCTATGGCTGTGATGGAAGAGCAAACCTTCTTTTTGCACCAAGTTGCCCTTTTATTTGCCGCATTGCTCTACCAGGATGGATTGTGTTACTGGTTCTGACTCATCATTTTCATTTAAACTCAAATCAAAGGCAGGCTTTGAAGAGGAGAGAATGTAGTGGTTCATCAATGAAAAAATGATGTTCAGCTTCCTTCCGGAAAAGTCATACTTATATCAGTTAACCAGTGTGTCCTGGCAGATCATTATACCTCAAGATAGAGAAAGTTAGTGCCATTTCAAAACTTATTCAGATGTTATTTTATCGAGGATCTTTGATACAACCACATTACGAGATTATGGGCTGAAGGATGGAGAATGCGTTAGTCTACTTGTTAAAGGTGTAGGAGGTGGAGGTGATGGTGGTAGTGGAGACAGTACGTTTATGTACACTAATTGTTTACTTAAAACTAATTTTCAATTGAAATGATGGTTATCATAATTAAATTGTTTTTAACAGAGTCTGTAGACGATGAGTTTACCAATGAATGTGTATCCTGTGGAGAGTATGCTAATGTCTTTTGTAATGTATGGAAGTCATCAAGGTGTTAAGCACGTAAAGAACAGTGGCATAAACATCCAAAAAGAAGAAACCACAATACTAAGGTAAAGTCAAAGTAAATGCGGTTGCTGTAATTGTCTGGGTACTGGTGCTGTCTTACCTCAATTTACACAGCTCAAGTGCTCGTTTGTTTACTCTGGTTACTGCATAACAATAAATACATGTTGATCAATATAATAATAGCATTAAAAGAAAAATTAGATCAATATTATATCAGCAAATAAATTACTTGTAAAATTGAGTACTTTAGTATAGTGTTACCTCTATGAATATGTTTCTTATACTTGCACCAAACCTTAATGAAATTTTTCTGTGAAATATTTAGTACATTAGCTAATACACTGAATGATCTGAAATATGACTGTGACTTTACCTATTTAGGAAATACCACAAAAACAGCCATCTGAGTCTGACAAATCATGTACATCCACTCTATGTGATTATAACATGGAGGATGAGTATGACGAGTATGATGATATCTTTAATTCATCATCGGCTGAAGAATCATTTCATCATGCTACACTCATTGCAACTTTGGCTGAGAGATTCTATCTTACCTCCTATAAACCTTTTCAAAAAAATATCATAACTGCTGCAATCGAATGAAAGGATACATTAGTTGTTCAACCAACAGATAGTGGTAAAATTTTATGTTTTCTTTTTCCACCTGCTTATCTAAACAAGAAGGCCATCATATCTAATATTTTATCTGTAGTTAGGAAGCTTCTATCAGAGCCTGAAAATTGGTTTAACTTGAAAAAAAGCAGTTATCAGTTTCCTGGTATCCTCCCTTTTGCTTCATCACAACAATTATGGTATATTGAAAATGTATTAAACCTTCAGCAGTCATGTGATGACCCTGATTTCATATGGAAGGATATTCAACTCTCAAAAGGGCAGACGGAACAAAGATCGTCTAATTAATGTTAAAATAAATGAAGAGAACAAAGAGGTGTTTTTTTATCTGCACCTTGTTTAGGTGTTAAATATTGTCCTAAAGAGGAATGTACCCATGTTGTTGCTATTAGAGATAGAAGGAATTGTCCAAAGCATAACATTCCGCTAATACGATCAAATGATTGTCCTGTTCAATTTGTATAGATTCATCCAAAGGATAAGGACGATGGAAGACGTTGAATTGGAGGGTTAGTTCGTTGTCAAAAATCGTCATCTGAAAATTTCCATAACCATAAAATAAATGCTCCAAGCAAATTGCACAATGCGTTAAAGAAAAAATTAGTAATGCCATATCTGTAAACCCATCATGGACTTCCCTCTGACATAGCATGTGGAAAAAGACTAGGCTTTATACCCTCAGCCATCGATAGTGCTAGCTGTCATACAGGCAAAGTGACACAACAGATACAGAAGACAAAACAAATGAGAGGTCCTTTGGATAAGAACTGGTCACCAATGCTTTTTGAGGAGATAGCTGATGTAATTGATAAGGAGTACAATGAAATAGGTGATTCTAATGATGAAGAATTAACAATGTACAAAAAGCACGGTAAACCCTATCTTGTGTCAACAGGAATGGAAAATGGAATAAAATATATTCTCATTATGTCACCGTTTATGTCACAGATAGCCAGTCAAGAAGATTTCATTCAATTCTAAAGAAAAGTTCTAAAGATTATCCTTATATTTTTAATGCAGTGGCTTTTGATAATTCCTCGATGGAATGGATTGTTGTAGCTTGCATTCGACTAGATGCTCAAAACAGTGCAGGATATGCTTTGTGTTTTGAGAAACTATTTGAAAAATGTAAAAGCAGTAGAACTGATTTCGAGTTAGGAATAACACTGCAAAAAATTGTTATTGACTTGTTTGATGCAGAAATCAAAGGACTAAGATCAGCTGTGGGAAAGGAGATGGCTGATAAACTTCTTAAAGGATGCAAAGTGCATTGGCAACGTTCATGCCAGCATATTGCTGAAACGGTATCATTATCACAACAGAGAGAAAAAGAGAAAGGATTGTTTTTAAAAAATTGTTCCAAAATTCAAGTACTTGAGAGTTCTACCAGCATAATTGCTTGTTTTGAAACACTTTGCAATGTTCAAAAAGTAGTACAATGTCTTGAAGTATTACCTGGACTTTGTGATTTTGAGGATGCCAAATTTATTGATGAAAATTGCAATTGGTCAGCTGCAAAAAACTGGGCTCAATGGTGGGCTAGATGTGATCACCTCAATATGCTTAGTAAATCTTTTTCAGTAATGACGATTGACCAATGGCAAGCATGCCCTAGTAGTACCAATGCTGTGGAAAGAAGGAACAACAACTGTAAAAGTGATTCACTGCAATGTCTCAAACTATCGATGATGAAAGTATATAAAATAGATAAACTTGCTTGCTTAAAGCATATAGCTGCTAAAAAGGGAGTCACCTTATCATATAGATCTAAAACAGAGGAAGCAAGAACAGCTGCTACAAATAAACAATCACAACAATTGACGAAATCCATACCAGATAAAACTTGTCAGCATGGACCTCCAGATTGCGTTGACAACTTTTTGTCAGAATCTTCCTCTAGAAAACAAGTTATTGACAGTTCTGAACGTTCATCAAGCAGCAAACTACTGAAATGCATATGTGTAAGTGACAGTATTGTTGAATGTATTCCAAATGCTCATCCAGAAATTATTGGAAAAAGGGCAAAAATGAAATTTTTTGATCAAAAAGGACAGGAACAATGGTATGAAGGAATTATATCCTCATATAATGTGATAACTGGCAAGTACTCTGTGTACTTCCCGTATGACAGACTTACAGATATGGAAATTATTGACTGATGATTAATTAGAGATCTTATTAATATTCAATTCATTATAGTGTTAAAACAGTGTTATGAACTGAATTCATTCATTTACTCAATCATATATATACACCATCAACTTTCCATCACAGTACTCTTGTTCAGTATTTTATAATGTGAAAATTTTAAGTGAGTTCATAAGTCAACGTTAAAATCTTCTTTTAGTTAAAATGCGAAGTTTTCACTTTATATGGGGTAATTTACACCATTTCCAGTTGAGGGTTGCAACTAGTGTAAAATTGTGCCATATAATAGGAAAGGAAATTACTGTGGAAGGAAGTTAAATGAGTAAACCCCTTAATTAGCCATATGGTGTAAAATTACCCCATAATAATACAAAGATAGAATACTATACTGAGGGATTTTAAACTAAAAACAATAGTATAAACTTGGCCCTAACGTAAAATCAAGGTTGTATTGGTTTAAAATTGTCCCATGATATACTCCAGGTTGTGTTGGTGTAAAATCGTCCCATGAGTAACTCTAGGTGTAAAATCCTTTTTTACACTAACTTCTGCAAGACCCACCAACAGGAAGCAACTCCACCCTAACTTGTAATTTTCATTGCTATGGCAATATAGTAGTCCAGCTACTTATTTCCACTAATAATTTTCCAGGAAATTCAAACTAGGTGTCACAGTAAAGTTTAAAAGTGTTGTTATGTTTTGTGTAATTTTCTTGCAAAATTAGCCGCCCACGCGCCTAATTGCCTGATAATACAAGGAAATTCAAACTATGTGTCACACTAAAGTTTAAAGCGTTATGTTTTGTGTAATTTTCTTGCAAAATTAGCTGCCCACGCGCTTAATTGCCTAATAATTTGTCCCACCCGTGAAAGGGTGTAAAAACGTGTAACACAAATAACTGGGGAAGCTAATAATGTAATAGAATTTAAAATTTCAGATTGATTACCCAAAGAGGTTTAATGTCAAGGAATATAGAGATGCTACAACAATAGGAACTCAACTCTCATGTCCTTAAAAATTTGGATGTATTCATTGCTATGGTCACCATTATTTAGGACACTAAGCTATAGTATTAGCAAACTCTATTAAAACATTATTGTGACAGCCATATTTATATTATAACTATTAATATTTATAAAACATACAATTCGAAATTTGCCTTTCGGGTCAAATAATCACTTCCTTGAACAACTCCCGTTCTATTTTTACTTATGTCCTTTTATGGATATTTATATTTTTAGATTTGCATTACTGTTATATATAAACGACGTCGTAAACGCGTCTTCTGTTAAATATTGCAAGAAATGGCGGAGAGAAGTGAACCTAGAGGTAATCCAGTTCATTTATTGCTGTTGGGAAGACCTGGTGCTGGGAAGACTACACTGAGAAATACAATACTCTACGGATGTTCAGTAGGTCATCCTGGACCTAATGCTGGTACTATCGAGTTCGACAACTCTCCTGATGCAGTAAATACGATCAACGGAGTGCCGTATATTGTTCATGACACACCTGGCTTAGATTTTAACAGTGATGCAAGCTTTATCAAGAATGAGTTTGACGGGAATCTTTTAAATGAACATTGTATCGTTGTTTTGTGTATTAAATGGAATGATCGTTTATTAGATGCTGATAAGAAAGTTTTTGAAATAGTCGACTCGTTTTCAAATGATATATGGAATAAAGTAATTATTGCTCTCACTCACTCAGATGTTTTGCCACACAATTGTACGGAAAAAAATAAAATTGAGAAATTGAATGCAGAATGGCATGAAGCCACTAAGGTAAACATTAGAAAGTTCGGTGTACCTGATGACACTTTAGAGCAATTGAATATATGCAACACAAGCATAATAGGCAAGAATTGCTTTTTTCAACATTGGCTTCGAACATTTATTATGAAGCTTGCTGGTACACTTTCAGTTAATGTATGCCGACACATTGTATCATCTTGCATTGTACCATCTGAATTTGTCAGTGCTGTTAGTGCTGTTAGTGCTGTTAGTGGTGCTTCCATTGGAGCATTTGGTGGTATTCTTACTTTTATTGGATGTGTTCTTGGTGGGGTAGTTCTTGGTGTAATATTTGTAGCTGCTTACATAAAATTGAACCAGTGTTAGGGGAAAAATTATACTGAGAAATGTCAACATTCCATTGCCTCGTTCTACCATTAAACACATTATTTTGTTCAACATTATAATGTTATATATTTTGTACTAGTCGTATACATATCTTTTTTAAACGTTGTACAATAAATGATTTAAAACTAAAAAATTAAATTCATGATGAAAGAAGTTTACACAAAGCACGAAAAAAATTATTGTATTATCAAAAAAGCTGAAATTTGTAGTACACAAAACATCTGCTGCATTTCTTTTTTGTATAGCAACTGCAGTTTCCTGCCATAAGTAAGCACAGGCTTTAAGCTCATTGTTCACTAGTCTAATCTGTCTGGCGAGGTCTGTGAGAATGATTATTTCAAACAATGGTTATGATATATATATATAATATATATATACATATAATATATATAAAGATTCATACAATTAATAACTACATAATCAGTCTATATTTCATTGTACATCAATAATAAAAACCATGATATTACCCTTTTGTGTGTAAAAAATGATATATGCAACCTGCATAACTTGATATATTGGTAAAATCATCCAAGTATTTTTAATTGTGAGAAATGGACGAAGAAAGGAAAAAGACTTCAAATGCAGCTAGAGTTTTTTTATTGTTGTATCATTTAAAAATGACTAGCTAAATTTACATAGATGTATTGTAATTTGTATTGTATGTATTGTTATTTGGTTACAAGTACGAATATTAATATCATTTTTCACAACAAGAACAATTGGAACAGCTCAATCTGAAAATGATACTGGTGTAATAATACCAAGATTTTCTAATCATTCTACTCTTTCTCAACTTTCTCTTTAAGTAAATATGGTAACAGTTGAGGTTTCAAAAAAAGAGGTTGAGCTGCATGATTTACAGTTAATTGAGCATGAAACCCTTTTAGTGTTCCAATATGATTGTCAAAGAGATTTTGATATTTTTGTAATAAGTTATCTAAAGCAGGTGACATAGTGAGAGTGTGAACAGTAGACCAATTTAGTTTAATTTTCCCAATAAACTTTGACCCTGTTGTTTCACAACAACTAATAAAAGGATGAGGGCTTATGACTCATATTAAACTTGGACATCTATATATCCTAATATGCCCAACGTTTCTCATGTATAGGTTGGAAGGGAAATGTCTGTAGTTTTCAAGTGGTTATTAACACTAAAAGTAGATTTATTAGTACCTTCACTATTTAGAGACAAGGAATCCCCTGTGTCTAGTTCCATGGGAAGGACCACCTTGTTTACATGGACTGTCAAAACAATTGGGTTGGCCTTGTCTTTAACTGAGAAAACATCATACACATTACTACATTGTTCCTGTTGAGACGCTGAGATGGTGGGGTTTCGTTAGAAAGGGGTGAGTCTTGTAATACGGAATGTGTGGTTTGGCCTTTTGAGGTCTTCTTTGATACTGTACCTTCTTTGTTGTACTCCGACAAACCTTTGCAATGCCACAATTACGATATTCCGCCCGTCTAAAACGACAAGTACTTGCGAGATGAATGTTACCACATAGATAACATGATAACGATTTAGATTTTTGTACTTGGAGACGTTGCACCATTGCAGTAGAGATTTGCCAGATTTGGAAATTCTTGTCTTAAATTTAAAACGTTGGACAATGACAGAGGGAGCAAAAGTAAAGTGATTGCTCAAGGTTTGAACTAGTTCGTCGTACGTTTTGTCGGCAGATCTAGCTGGCTGTAGGAGACTTTTGAGGAGCTGGTATGTGGATTGTGCCATGTGTCGCCATTAGATACGTTTACCCACGTCGCCAAAAAAATGTAATAAATAAGTGATTTCTCTGAACTCAGTTGCTGAACAAAAACAAACGATAATTTAAAAAATATGAACTTTACACGGCCAAGCCTATAACCATGAATCATGAATGACATCATATGTGAATCAATGTAGACTTTTTTAACGTTTGACGTCAAATCTGTGCTAGGGTTACCAAAATTGACAACTGAAAATATTAATAATTGTCTCCTACACGGAAATTATTATAGCAACAATGTAATAAGTAAACATAATAGGAACAAACAAAATTATAAATAAAACTAATTTGTTACTGTATTACAAAGTATTGGACAAATCGTGTTCAAATGTAGTCTCGTCTAGACCTACTCGCAAGCTAAAGTAGGTCTGGTCACACAGGTTGATTTTAGTGTCCTCAGTAAGGAATGTGCCGCGGATGTTGGTATGCAATCAGAGGTAGTGTGTGATATGAAATCATGAAATTGAAGTATGTGTGAAAGTGAATGCATGGCTACTCTTCATGAAATCTGCTACTCCTGCTGCTCTGACCTAAGCAGTAAACACAAAGATTATGTTATTATAACAAACAAGAACGATGAATAGTCTTGTCTATACTCCATAGTCGTAGATGTGCTAAGGAATGAGAAACTTGAAATGGAACCAGAGAAGATTCACCAAAAAATAAACAAAATCTTGCTGGAGAATAGATATTCAAATGCATGAAGACAATTGAGCCATTGAAGGATTGGATAAAACTTCTGTTCCTGAATGAGGTTAGTATTGATTATGATAATTATTTTTAACAGCCTTAAACAAACATGGTATATATTAATCATCACCTGGTCAACTTTTGAATAAGACAAAGATAGATTCATTTAATGGACAATCATTTGAAAAACTCTCTTCCATAATGTTAATTTCTCATTTACTTATTAATAATATCTGTTGTTAGATAAATAAAGTCAATAATTAAAAGTTAGATTACTGTACATGTAAAAGGAAAAATAATAGCATTTATTAAGCATCCACTATCATATTACATGGATGCAGTAATAAAAACAAGGATGGTGTGTCCTTATTTAAATTCTCTAAAAGAAAGGAATTAAGAGAACAATGGATTAAGCAAGTTAAGAGGACTAGAGCTACTCCTGATGGCAATGAAGAACTTATTAGAGCGAAATGGTTATTGTTATAATGTTGTATCTAATGGGCTAGTTATACTATCATTTAGTTATTACTAGTTATTATTTAGTGTTATTAGTGTTACATCATGCTATGTAATATGAGTCATTATTGCGTATGTGTTATAATTTATTATTACGTAATCATTTGTGTATATAAGTGCATGCTTTTAACTTTGAATAGAGATAGAGATTTTAACCTTTCCAAAGTTGTAACTCTGTTCTTTCTCGCTCTCCTCGTGGCTTTTCCTTGCCTTCCCGCTCTCTCCGACTCGGTCACTACATTGGCGACGAGGGTATCTGGACTTTATTGTTACTAGCGTGCTTACTACAACTTCAGTGCGATGGCATCAGCAGCACATGGTCAGATGACCTCCTTCGATTCCTCTAAAGAGACATGGTCGTCCTACTCCGAAAGGCTCGACTTTTACTTTACTGCAAATAAGATTACCGACGCTAAGGTCAAGAGAGCTGTTTTCGTTACCGTTATTGGCGCTCGCACTTATGGACTACTGAAGAGTTTGCTACAACCGAAGTCTCCAACAGATGACGATATTACCTTACAGAGAATGAAAGATGTCTTGGCAGCGCACTTCAACCCTAAACCTTCTCCTATCACACAGCGATACAAGTTTCACACTAGAGAAAGACATGAGGGCGAGTCAGTGGCAACCTATGTTGCAGAATTGCGAGCACTGGGAGAGCATTGTGATTTTGGGGACACACTGGATAAGATGATACGTGATAGACTGGTATGTGGCATAAATAACCCCCGTATTCAACGAAGACTACTTCAAGAAGCCGACCTATCGTATGAGGTAGCATTTCAGAAAGCACAAGCAATGGAAGTAGCAGCACTTGACGTCTCCAAGATGTCACCTCAGAAACCTTCACAACCTTCAAACCCAGTACACAATTTTCGAAACAAACCCGAACCACACAGACAGAGAAAGATAGAATGTTATCGATGTGAAGCAGAACACTACGCTAACAAATGCAAGTTTATAAATGTGGATTGTCGTGCATGTGGGAAAAAGGGCCATTTGGCAAGAGTCTGTCGTAGCAAGAGAGATAAACCAGCAGATAGTGGCAAGAAAGATAACCCTTCAGACAGCAGAACACCTTCAAAGGATAGGCCAGATCAACCTAGGCAAGGCCATAAGGGATATAAAAACAAACATCACCCAACACACATCTTAGACAGTCAACCTCAGCCTCCATCTCCTGTAGACTCTGATGAAGACTACGCCTTGTTTACATTGCCTTCTAACACCAAACCCATTGTGGTGTCTCTTAAAGTAAACAATACTGACCTTTTAATGGAACTGGACACTGGTGCCTCCTTCTCTATTATTAATGAAACCACATACTCCTCCTCCACTAATGCATTCCCTCCTCTTTCTCCTTCTACAGTGATACTTACTACTTACACTGGAGAAAAGATTACTCCATTAGGCATGGTAGATGTGGAAGTCTCCTACCAAGGACAGAATGTTACACTACCACTGTTAATTGTTCCAGGAAATGGGCCTAACCTTATGGGCAGGAACTGGCTTGAACATATTAAATTAAACTGGTCTGAATTGCATAATGTTAATTGTCCTTTATTTTCTTTAGGTAACGTACTCAAGACTCATGACGCAGTTTTTCGATCCGAACTCGGTAAATTACAAGGGATCTCCGCTAAACTTCACATAGCACCCGATGCTCGTCCACGTTTCTTCCGTCCACGACCTGTCGCACTCTCACTCAAAGAGAAAGTACTTAACGAAATTAGTCGTTTAGAAAATTTGGGAGTTATTACCCCTGTAAAGTATTCGGACTGGGCCACTCCGATCGTTCCAATTGTTAAAGAAGATGGTTCTATTCGTCTATGTGGCGATTATAAAGTTACAATTAATCCGGTTCTTCTCACTGATACATATCCTCTGCCAAGAGTAGATGATCTTTTCGCTGCACTTTCTGGTGGCAAGATTTTCTCCAAACTAGACTTAAAACATGCATATCTTCAAGTACCCTTGGACGACTCCTCAAAGAAAAATACTACTATTAATACACCGAAAGGTCTCTATCAGTACGAAAGATTACCATTTGGAGTGTCCTCTGCACCTTCCCTATTTCAGAGAATTATGGAAAATCTACTAAGCGATTTAAAACACGTATGCGTTTACATTGATGATATACTCATAACAGGAGTTGACGAATCTGATCATTTACGTAATTTACAAACCGTTTTACAGAAATTACAAGAAGCCGGTTTAACACTAAAGAAATCTAAATGCAAATTTGCCGTTTCATCCGTCGAATATCTGGGACACGTGATTGACTCAGAAGGACTTCACCCAGCAGAATCAAAGGTTAGAGCAATACGAGACGCACCAACACCCACTAATGTAACTGAATTAAAGTCTTTCTTAGGATTGTTAAACTATTATCACAAATTTTTACCAGATTTAGCAACACAGCTAGCACCACTCCACAACTTGCTATGTCAAAACGCTAAGTGGAGCTGGACCAGTATCCATGATGAAGCCTTTACTCAGGCTAAGTCATTACTGCATTCATCTTCATTGTTAGTTCATTATGATGAGAACAAACCTCTCATTATCGCTTGCGACGCTTCTCCATATGGTGTAGGAGCAGTACTCAGTCATCGTATGGCTGATGGATCTGAATTACCGGTTGCTTATGCATCAAGATCGTTATCACCAGCAGAAAAAAAATATTCACAGCTTGAAAAAGAAGCTTTAGCAGTCATTTTTTCAGTAAGGAAATTTCACGATTATGTATATGGTAGAAAATTCATACTTTACTCTGATCACAAGCCTTTACAATATCTATTAAGTGAGTCTAAACAGACACCAACTCATGCTTCATCACGTATTCAGAGATGGGCTCTGATATTATCTGCATACAAGTATACCATACAATACAAACCAGGAAAGAACCTCTCTCATGCCGACGCACTTAGCCGTCTCCCACTTCCTGATTGTCCTACAACAGTACCAATGCCTCAAGACGTAGTGTCTACGTTAAATCACATTTCAGAATCAATTATTTCAATTGCAAAAATTCAACAATGGACAGACAAAGATCCAGTATTATCTCGTTTACGTGCACTTGTACTCTCAGGAGGGCAACTTCCTACAGATGTACCAGAAATGAAACAGTATAGTCACATTTTTACAGAACTCAGTGTAGCTGATGGTTGTTTACTCAGGGGATCACGAGTTATTATTCCTTTACCTGGTCGATCTACAATACTTTCCCAACTCCATGAAACCCACTCCGGGATCAGTAGGATGAAAAGTCTTGCTCGTTGTTATGTATGGTGGCCGGGACTCGATAAGGATATAGAACAGACAGTAAAGAAATGTCAAGTATGTCAAGAGAATGGTAATTTTCCTCCTCAAACCCCTGTTCACCCGTGGGAATGTCCTAAAACCCCATGGACACGAATTCATATAGATCATGCAGGTCCATTTTTAGACCACCACTTTCTACTTATAGTCGATGCTTATTCACGATGGCTCGAAGTTCATTGCGTTCCGTCTACTTCCTCCTCAGCAACTATTAAAGCACTACGTCGAGTGTTCTCTATACATGGTCTTCCACAACAACTGGTGTCAGACAATGGACCAGGGTTTACAAGTAATGAATTTAAACAATTTATGGATCAAAATGGTATTCGTCATTCACTAACTTCTCCTTACCATCCTAGGTCCAATGGACTAGTTGAGAGAGCAGTACAGACATTCAAACAAGCCATGAAAAAAATGGATGGTCCTATACATGTTAAGCTAAGTCGTTTCCTTTTCTCATACCGTATTACACCACAAACTACTACTGGTCGCTCACCAGCCGAACTCTTAATGGGTCGACGCTTACGTTCAAGATTTGATTTATCTCATCCTGACTCATGTACACCTTTGCCAAAGGAACCGGTACAACCAACTCGTTCTTTCAAACCAGGGGATCTTTTATTCGCTCGAAATTATTCAGGCACTCCTCTCTGGATACCAGTAACTGTGTGTAAGGTTGCTGGACCACTCACATATCACGTTGTAACAGCTGAAGGTAGTGTTTTCAAACGTCACGCAGATCAGTTAAAACGACGATATACTACTGAAGAAACTCCTCAACAAAATACTACTCCTGAAGCTGATGAGAGTGATGATTTCTCTCTACCTACTCCACTGGTTCCGATTCCTCCGATAGCTCCGCCTACAAGAGGCTTACCAACTCCAACAGCTCCGCCGATACGTCGTTCTAATCGACGCAGACTGCCAAGGGATCATGGACCGTATGTTTTTGAAACTTAAAGGGGGAAGGGTGTTATAATGTTGTATCTAATGGGCTAGTTATACTATCATTTAGTTATTACTAGTTATTATTTAGTGTTATTAGTGTTACATCATGCTATGTAATATGAGTCATTATTGCGTATGTGTTATAATTTATTATTACGTAATCATTTGTGTATATAAGTGCATGCTTTTAACTTTGAATAGAGATAGAGATTTTAACTTTTCCAAAGTTGTAACTCTGTTCCTTCTCGCTCTCCTCGTGGCTTTTCCTTGCCTTCCCGCTCTCTCCGACTCGGTCACTACAGTTATCCCTTGCTAATCTTGTACAAAACAAGCACACTGGCCATGACCCCTTATTTCCTAAATTCAAGCACAAGTGCTTATATAATAGAAAGTGGCTAAAGCCTCATGAGTCGGATTAGTTAATTCCTATAATACCTAAGCCATTATATTTATTTTAGATACTAAGGCTAGTGAGAAGCTCAATACTATTATAACTAATACTAACTAACTAGTGTAAAGATGTTGGGAAACTGTCACCCAAGCATCAGACTTCAAATGTCGAAGCATTTCATAGTCTGATCATTCAATTTGCTTCTAAGTCCAGAGCATTTTCATATAAAGGAATGTTGTCCAGATAAAATAGTGGATGAAAACGTATACTCACTTCTTCAACCTTGCTTATATTTAGATTGAACTTAGCTATACTCCACTATAATGAGGATAATGATCAAATACAAGCAACTACTAAAATAGGAGAGAAACGTTTCAAATTTTCCTTTCCTAAATATAAGAAAGGTGATTATATAATCAGAAAAGTAAAAAAAAAGACGCAACATATAGCAAGTGGTTCTAATGACTCATTTACAACTCATTTGTGATTGTAGATTAAGTCCAAGAATTGATGATAGAGACAGCAAGACTGTGTATATAAAGTCAGTAACACCACGCCTTGTACACTTGTACCTTTCTTATGCAGTACCTACAGTCATCCAAATAAAACAGACACAATAGCTGAGAATACTAGTTGATTTGCATCATTGTAATCCAAGTAATAATATCACAAATATGTTGATGAAAATAAATTATAAATCTGGGTATTTGAATTCCAAAAAGTCTCAAAGCAATCCTCAGTGAAATGACAGCTGCAGATAACTGAGTCTGAGTAGTCACTTGTCCAATCTGCTCTAGTCCTCTTAACTTGCTTAATCCATTGTTCTCTTATTTCCTTTTTTTTAGGGAATTTGAACAAGGATACACCATCCTTGTTTTCATTACTCCATCCAGCTACAATACATCTTTCCCCAAGTTGCTAATATCAAGCGTGCATATGCGAGTTCATTCAAGGACTAAAAACGCGTCATGATATAAGCCACGCCCGTCAGAGGAAGTAAATTGCAAGCCTTGCAAATGGTTCAAGTTTGAATGTCTATATCTTTTTTACCATAGCAGTAACAGCACTAAGATTTTTGGTGGGAAAAAATTGCAAATATCTAGATATTAGTGCATTTTTCAGCGAAAATAATTTTCTTTTTAGGTACCCTTTAAAAGAATTCAAGATAGTATTCCTAGCACATTACTAACTGAGACAACTGGTGTAATGAATATTGCATAATGTGAATGGTTATTACATGTTTAACTGGTTATCAAAACAGTTCAATATCTTATAGTTAGGTTAACACCACAACACAATGATTTCGAAAGCATTTGAACCAATCTACATCAGTTAATGTAATTTCTGTCTATAGTCTATATGCTGTTTATTTTTTTTACTCTTACTAGTTTAGTAACAGTTTTCTTACTAAAGTTTTAAGTTGTAATATTCTTCGCAATACTTTATTATCTTTGCAAGATATACAAATTAAAATATTTCACTATTAGTTACTGTGTCTTCTTTCCGGACCATCTAAACATCTCTTACCTTTAACACTGTCAGTGCACACATAAACATTATAATTATCTCAATAAATGTTCTTTTACAAATCACTTCAACAGTTGAGCAGTGTTCAGGTACTAATAACAGTGGGTGAAGATATTGACGTATTTTATTTATTTTAATGATGTTCAGACCCTCTTGCTCTATTAGTTATCACACTCTATTGTTTATTACAACAATTACTCAATGGATAAACATTTTTAATAAAATGGATGCATGAATAAATAAATGGACATAATAATTATTATAATAATAGCATGTGCTCAAGATAGAATGCATCCAATATAGTAGGATAACAATGAGAGCAGATAGATCTATATAATACGCAGTAATTAAGTTATTATGAAGGGATAAGAGATCTTTTTACATCCTTTAAGTGGTGATAATGAATAGCATGTTTTAAGGTCACTAAGCAGACTGTTCAAAAAAGAACAAAAGGAGGGCAGCAGAGGCTCAAAAAAGGGTGTTAGTGGTGACAGTGCCCAGTGGATCACACAGGAGGTTGAAGTGATAAATTGTCATACTAAAAAAGAGACCATTCTAAATTTGAAGAGGAATGTAATTTTGGAAGTAGCTGTGTAAGTCAAGTACTAGTTTTTAGACCATTTTTTATGCAAATGTCTGGATACTTTTGGTTCATCTAATGTCAGATTTGGTATGTATGTCTCAAATGATGAGCAGAAGGGTAAGCACAGAGGAACAAGAGAAGTGTAGAGTTTGATTAGAGTTGAGGAAGAGGAGAATTAATAGACATTGTGGGGTAGATACATGTATAACTTAGGAACCTATGTCATTTGGAACATACAGAGATGTAATGTGAGGAGACCATGATTTTCCAGTTTTGATAACACCAATGTATTTATATGAGTAAACATGCTTAAATGTAGTTGCGTTTTGCCTGAGAGTGAGTAGAGAAGATAGAAAGGACTTATTTTTTGGAGGCCATCATGTATTTAGTTCTTTCTATCTATCAATGACATCACAAACTCCCTCTCTCTCCCTTAAATGAAATTAACTCTTTATGTGAGGAAGTTTTTTTCGTCATTCTCTTTCTCAACAAGTGTAGATTTCACTATCATTCAAGCTTACATGAACCTTTCTAACAACTGGATCTTGTCACAATTTCTAATTTTTTTTGTCAGAACAAATAGAAATGGGGCAAGAATTGAGCCCTGGGGAAGTGCAGAGATGGCCTCATTTATAACAAATTCTTGAATATGATTGTATAGTAGAGTGAAACCAATTGAAGAGGAAAGTAGGATGATGAAGGGAGAAGATGCAGTCCACCAGAGAGAATGGAAATGGAGACAAATTTCATCTGGACCATGGGAGGTGTTAGTAGTTAGTTGATGAATGAGTTGTGTTAGTTTCTTTGGAGTACCAAATAATTCAGGGAAGACTATCGAAATGATAGAAATTGATTTTAAGTGATGTAAGAGTTGAAGAAGGTTTGAAGCACTGAGGTACTAATTCATTATAAGTTTGGCTTTGACAGCAGAAGTGAAGACAGATATGTCATTGTGATGATGGGTGGTTACTGTGTTTTAGGAGTTTCTTGACAGAAGACCACAGGGAATTTGGAGAAGAAGTGATAAACCAACAAAATCCTATTTTTAGGAAGTGTAGATATGAAAGTGTATTATTATGATGATGCATGGAGGCAGAACACAAGCAAAGAGATCTAATAAATAAACCCTTATGAATAAGTTGCTACATTTCTATATTTTTAGATAAAAGTTAATAAGTATGTGAAGAGGAATAACAAATTTTAGTCAGAATAGTTTTGTTCATGACCATAAGAAAATTTTCCTTAAAAACTCTTGCATTTTAATGAAAGTTAAGCAAAGAAGTAAATAAATACATTTTGCAAAAAAGAAGTAAATTTAAGGATGGCTAATATCAATACAATACAAACAATGCACACAAGATAGTAGGAATGACAACTGTAACGTATCTACATAATAGCACAGGTCCTACATCAAGTTAGGATACTCATCAACTTTCTAATTCACTTTAATAATATCACTGATATATTTTTACATTCTATGCATGTTTGTGCTATTATGAAGGGATAATGCAATTGCCATCCCTACTATCTTGTAATTCCGACAAGCTTAGTTTATGACTCCTTTTAGTGATAATCTACTTTTACATAGGATGGTAAAACTTCATTACATATTGCCTGCAAAGAAGGTCATATAAATGTTATACAATTCTTGCTATCTCAAAGAGCAGATATGACTATAAAAATATTTTGGGTAAGACTCCATTAAATGGATGTTGTGACACATGCAAGGATGAAATTGTTAGTTGTTTCTCCAAGTACATTCTAAAACGAGGTGAGTTAATAAGCAACAAATATGTAGTATTTCTACTTGCTTGATTTGTTATTATTGAGTTTATCAAGATGTGTCTATATGGAATGTTGAATACATCAATGAAGAGCAGACTTTTGAGAAACCAGACTATGGAGTCAAGTTTGTCATTCCACCATCATCAGTGGAAATAGGACAAGGGGTCACAACTGACGTCAAACTAGTTACACCAAAGGAGTCAGAGATCATCCTCCCTCCTGATGTTGAGCTTGTTAGCTGTTTATACCAGATTGAAACGGTATAATATTTGGTATTCTCTTTTTGTCATTCTGTTATAATCCTATTCAATCTAACTATCCTAGCCCAGTTACCACAATTGGCGACGAGAGTGACCAAAATGTCTATTGTAGGAAAAATTCAGGAGTTCAGGCCAGAGACTGAGCGATTCTCTTCTTATCGAGAGACTAAAATTATATTTCGATGCGAACAGCGTCACTGAAGAGAAGAAAGTGCCTGTTTTTCTTACTGTCATAGGAGCAAAGAATTATGCTCTCCTTAGCGACTTTTATTCGCCTGGCAAACCTCGAGACCAGAGTCTAGACGACTTGATTAAGACAATGGAAGATCATTTTGAGCCCGTTCCCATCATTAGAGCTGAATGCTTTCAGTTTTACAAGCGTGATCAAAAGTCTGGGGAAACCATTGCTGATTTTGTGGTCGAGTTGAGACGCCTTGCTACCAACTGTAAATTTGGAGCTCACTTGGACGATGCTCTACGTGACCGCTTCGTTTGTGGTCTTAATAATGAAGCGATACAAAAAAGGCTATTACTTGAGAAGGACCTCACCATGTCCAAGGCTGTCGACGTGTCCCTGAGCCTGCAAAGTGCAGATAAAATGGCCCAGGCCATGCATCCTGGCAAATTGTCTGATGGTAGAGTTGGAGTACTGAAGGCCTCCTCACAACAGTTGTGTTACCGTTGCTGCAAAAAAGGCATGCTCCCAGTCATTGTAAATTTAAACATGCTACTTGTCATTCATGTAACAAACTAGGTCACATTGCTCCTGCTTGCACGAGACAGAAGGAAGGATCTCGAGGGAGACCTTCGGGACACAGTGGTGTGAAACATAAGAGAGATACAAAATGGCTACAAGCTAAAGAAATGGATGACTCTGAATTATTATTATGTAATGTCTCTAGTTAATCCAGTCCTCCAGTTCTTATTGATCTACAATTAAATGGGAAAAATGTAGTCATGGAACTGGATACTAGGGCTGCTATGTCATTAATCTCTCAGTCTACATATGACAAGTTATTTTCAAATGTCAAGCTACGCCCTTCAGACATTATACTACGAACATACACATCTCAAGCGATTATCGTCTTAGGACAATTAGATGCTGATGTCATCTATGAAGATCAGAAGCGTAAGCTCAGTCTACTTGTGATAAAAGGGTCTGGACCCAGTCTGATTGGACGGAATTGGATGTTGCTTCTTCACCTTAATTGGAGTTCTATTAAACTTACTCGCACTTCAAATAATCAAATGGAGCTAGATTTATTAATTAGTAAGTATCCTTCAGTTTTTGATGACGAGTTAGGTAGTATGAAGACTTTCTCTGCTAAATTGGATTTCAAACCTGGCTCAAAGCCCAAGTTTTTTAGGTCAAGGCCCGTGCCTTTTGCCCTGAGGGAAAATATTGAACAAGAGTTACAGCGATTGGAAGATGCCAGCATCATAACAAGGTTAGCTATAGTAGTTGGGCAGCACCAATTGTTGCTGTTCAAAAAAAAGATGGCAAACTGAGAATTTGTGGTGACTACAAAGTGACTATAAAGCCCTCTCTTGAGATTGATAAGCATCCCTTACCTAAGCCAGATGATCTGTTTGCTACACTCTCTGGTGGTAAAATATTCTCTAAAATTGATTTATCACAAGCATATCAACAGATGACACTACACTTGCTAGAAACTAGTGCAAATACTTAGCCCAGTGCTGTGGTTGGTGATACAACCTCTGAGGTGAATGATGACGATGCAATTGAAATAATACCACCTGCTAAAGATTCTGTTACATCAACTAATACTGATGTTACTGCTCTACCTCCCAATTCAGAAACCAATTCAACTTCTACAGTATCTGATACTCCTCAATCATTTTCGTTTAACTCACGTTATCCTACACGTATTCGAAAACCTCCTGACAGGTACTTCTGAACTCTCTTAATTTAAGTGGGGAAGAATGTAGTGTATTGAATTATGCATTATTGCGTTATTGTATATAATTATGTTGTGAGCATGCTCAGTTGGTTTTTTGTTAGCCTCATGTTCACTTTTTGGTGTATGATATTTGGTATTCTCTTTTTGTCATTGTTATAATCCTATTTAATCTAACTATCCTAGTCCAGTTACCACAATTAACTGTTTATATCAGATTGAAACAAAGGGAAAATTCTCCAAATCTATTGAGCTTCATCTCCAACATAACGTTGAAGTAAGGTTACAAGAAGAAATCAAAAGCTTGCTTTTATAACAGCTAAAGGACCATCTCCTTATAAGTTTGAACTTGTGCCAATTGATAAGAATCAAGAGTTCAAGCGTAATGAAATTTCTAGTGTTATAAAAGTTTCTGATTTTATTGTATTTGGTGCTGTTAAGCAAAAATTAGAAACTTCTCTCTGTCAACAATTGTTTTCTAGTTATGCTATGACAGTGTTCCTTAAGCACAAATTAAAGTCCAGTTGGGCAATTCAAGCAGTGATCACAAAGAATCTTGGACCCTTTATTAAGGTGCAATTATGCAAAATTTGAAAATGCTAACAAAAATTTTACTGTTGTTATGCAATTCTCATCTTATAATATATATTATGAACTGTTCTTTATGTTTTAGAGAGTGAACACAGAGAAAGGTCTTGAAAACTGGAATCAGTTACATCAATTCCCGGTCCACTTTGATCCTAAGATCAATAAAGTGACAACTTTACTAGATGATGACTGCTATAACATCAAGCCACTGAAAAGGCCCCATGAAGTAAATTCATAACATTTTGTTGTATTGCTACAATCAATAATTTTAACAAGGTCAGGAAAGAAGATGTTGATAATAGTAGTCCTGACACTACTCTACGTATACTTAGCTTAAATTTTGAGGTCACACTTAAAGCTGAGCAGAAGGAGCTAACAGATTTAGAGCTCACATTTAAAGGAATGAGAGATGAAAAGAGTTTAATTATTACTTTTTATCAGTTACAATCAATGCAAACCAACTCAGGTATGATACATAAAAGCACATATTTGTAATGAATTTATTTTTCTATCATATAGATAACATTATTGAGTCCACTGCTCCTTCTGTCTCTAAACACATAGAGACTTTGTCTAGAAAAAAAATTTCGGATGATATTTTATGTTAGTTAACAATTTTTTTAGATATTATAATAACAATTTTTTCTTCTTTATTAGGTGAAGAGCCTAACAAAAAACACCTGCTACAACTTCTTCATCCAATAAAGTATCAGTGGAATATTATTGGTGAACAACTTGATGTGGATTATGGTGTTATAAAGTCTGCCCAATACAATGTGCAATATACTGATACCATAAAGTTGTCTGAAGTCCTTCAAGTTTGGAGAGAGAGGAAAAGATAATGATATGATAGTAGCTATTAAACACATGGCCAGGCTAATGATGCATATGTCAAAGTTTGTCCAGTAAGTGTTGAAGAGTGAAGTGTATACTTCAATTTATAACTTATTTAATGCTCATAAATGTCCATAGACTAAACATAACAAATAAAAATACGATTACCTATAGTTAATAGTCAGTAATTAAACATTAAACTAGAAACTATACCCTGAGTAATGTACTGATGTATTACATTCAGTTGAACAATAATTATAATAATCTTTCTTTTATAGAAGTGAAGATAGTGATGTCAATTCTGAAGATTGATACAGCGAATCTTATTGTCAAAGACAATAAGGAGGTTGTTAAAATAGCTAAAAACATTGCTGAATGCTGTACAGATACACAACTGAAACGTGTAAGTGACAGACACTTTCACAACAAAAATATTCATACACAGAGATCTTTTATGAATGTATGTGTAGTAGATAATATTATAATTAACCCTCACTGCTCATTGCATGGGCAAGGGTTACAGTACTTGGTTTGCTTTATGTCTGTCTGTCTGTTTGTTAACCGCCAATGCACTTTAACTGCTCAAACTCAACGACATTGTCTAGACAGAAAAATTTCAAATGACAGAAGTACTATAGCAAAACATTCCAGATAAAAGACTGTCAATTAAAAAAGCTTGAAAAGTAGGAAAGGACTTCAAAAAGTACAGGCAAGATAGAGCAATTGTTGCTATATTTATTATACATTGCTAAGACTTCTTACATGAATTAATAGAATCTATTATTTTTATTCACACCTTAATTTGGTCATTAACAAGGTTTTTTTCACATTTAATGAAGTGTTGTATATTCTTTACAGACTCTGTCACCAGTTATTGATGATATTCAAAGCTTTGCTAAAGCATTCAAAATTAATGTTCATGTGCTTTCAAAACTAAAAGATAGTAAGTTGTGAACTGAGTGATATTAATTATCACCAGCAGAAATATGCATAACTTATTTAACCAATACAATATTTCCCCTTAGCTAATAGTAAACTTATGTGAATAACAAAAGTAACTAATAGTAACATAATAGTTTGTAAGGTTTGAAAGAATTACAGTTGATTTAAAACCGTAAGTACATAAATACAAATAGACGTTTTTGTTATCCAACATATCCTACAAGTGTGAAAGTAAACTATAATTATGATTCATTTATGTTGAGTTATTTGGTACATTGAGTCTTAAAAAAGAGTAACTACATTCCACACAATGGTTGCATACTTCCATGATTAAAAAACTACTTGATAGTATTGTTATATAATTTTAATATAGGATATATTTTATCCTCAAATTATATTGTGTGTATACAGTATATGCATATACATACTTAATTATTTGTAGAGTTATATATATACTTCGTTTACCTTGTTTGTGCTTCCTTGACTTTACAGATCCTGAAGCAAATAAAGAACCCACTAGAAAGGTGACAGAAAATGGTAAGAATCTGATGACTGCTGTCAGTGAAGTACTTAATACCACAGAGAGTGCTTCTTAAAAGTACCTGCAGAAGCTCATGTACACTTAACTACTCTAAGCTGGGTTAAAAATAATGCTGACTAGGCAAACATACTTAATTGCTGCATCTTTTAGCCGTACCTTTTAGGTTTTTTATGATTGTAATGTACTATTTTAGATATATAAGTATATGGTATACTATTTTGTAACTGCTGATTTCAAACTATTTTTTTTCAATAAATTATAAACTAGATCAGAACTGTACCATGTCTATGACAAGTATAAACAAATATACAATTATAATAATAACATGAATTACTCATGCAACCAAATATCAATTATAAGACATATACTTTTATTGTGTTCACAATTGATTTGACAACACCAAATTAGGACAATCTTCAGTAGATGGTAGCTGACCTACTGAAAATGCTCTATAGAAGACAAAGTATTATGTATATGTACTATAATAGATGTACACAATATCTTCTGTATAAATACATAAATAAAATTATATGCAATCTATTAAAAAAAGATTATTTTGATAACAAACTACAACTGATTACAATTATTTATCTGTTGTCATAGTGACAATGATACAAACATGCAGCTACTATCAGTAATTTTTATTGGTCCTTATAATTTCATTAATTCAAAGTCTTTCTAAAATAAAGGGAAAATTAATTAATAATAATAATTATTAATCAATAACATTAGTTATAACTCTAAAAATAAAACTGCATTTGAAAAAAAGACTGTCAATTACTAAGACAATGTGAGCTACATCTGACTTACAATATACAATCAATATTTACAATTTTGCATAAAGCATGTTAATAACTAGTATTAGTTATATCTACATTATATACCTATTATTATGATATCAAGTACAATACAGTTAATATGATACAATTTAAATTCAATTGCTGTAATAGTACATAATAATTACCTGTAAATTTTCTTCTTTATCTAGATTGTGTTCTATTTTACATGTATGTCCAACGTTAGTTGTATTATGAATAAACATGATTAAGAAACTCTTCAACAGCTCTAATTTCCACACAAAAAGTGAGAGAGACAAACACAGAGAGAAATAGAGAGATAGAGATCACACACACACACACACACGTCTTACCCTTGCAATATTAATTATCAAATTCTCCACCATGTGTTCAGGGCTTTGTTGCTCATACAATGAGAGGTGGTTTTGAACTAAAATAATATTATGTTAATTAATGAAGAGTTAATTAACTTATATATCAAAAGGTAGACTGTTATTAATGTGTGATATACTTCTTGATGATCCTGTCTACTATAACCTTATCATAAATATATACAATGACCATATTCCACAACAAGCTTAAACATGAATTATATTATTGAATCTTGTTTGAATAATATTATATATTACTTTGCTTTTGTATATTAACAACAATATAGCACCTTCATAATCCTGTAAGTAGATACTAAGAGCTTTTGGTGACTGTTCATCCATGTGTTGTAAATATAAACTGTATAATAAGTGCTAAAATTACAAGTACATGTACAAGGATACATTCTAATATTACAATAAATGTGTAGGCATATACATAATATTATACATATATGCAATTCAAAATTCCATCTATTCAGTCAGTGTGTTCAATATAATTTTCTGCGTTCAATTGCCAATTTTAAATTTATTATCCTTTCCACATAACTAGTAGAACTGTTTGCTTCAGTTAATAATTATATTGAGCTTACATATTACTTGAAACCCAAATCTGACACAGATTGACACGCTGAACCAAGGACCAACAGACTATTCCCTCTTCATATGGTAACAAAAAGACACTGGAGGAGGTATGGATGATCTCACACTTTCCACAACTGTTGCGTGATCCTATAACTTAGACCTTTCGGGAATTCCATTGATTTAAGTCCATTAACTCTAAAGTCTCAATAGCAACTAGTGTAAAAGAATGGCTTCGATGTAAACTGTTGCATTTTATTTGCTTCTTCTACCATGATAGTCACTTCTTCAGCAACACCGGAAGTGTATTCTAACACAATAAACCAAAGTGTCAGGGTAAGTACCATCCTACACCAGAAGCTTGGTATTTTTTTATGAAAACATGGTTACCACATCTGGTTTTTTTTTCATCTAAATGTTGAAGACCTGATGGTTCCAATCTGGATAGGACCTAAGCAGAAGAGATAGCACAATATAGAATGTAACTAATGGCTGCATGATAATGATGGCAACCTTCATTTTTCCTACAACTGAAACCATGAGTAGCAAGATAGCCCACTCCAGTCCCATGGTGTTACCAATGGAATGGTTTAAAGCATGTGTTATTTGTGAGAAATGTTTGAGGAATTTCCAATCTGAACCTATGCATAAGAGGGTCTGTGCAAGCTATAATTGAACAATTGAATACTTGGAATAGCTGTTAGTACTGATTACAATGAAAGTTTTCATTTAATCCTGTTGCTGTGTAGATTCATCACGGACGTCCAACATCTGTAGATACAGGTCACTGTAAGTTATTATATAGCTATAAGTTACCTATATATATTAAAACAAAAAATAGACACGACATTAGTTAAAACATCACACAACTGCTTGTGTATCAATGAATTTTTTCAGCTCCCTTGGCTTTCTGTGGAAGGTGAGATTTAAAGTTGTCTTATGTCTTATAGTATTGTTTGATATATAAACACATCAAAGGTTTTGCTTTACATATTAATTGATATAGAATAGAATACCAAGGAATTACCAAATGAACGTTGAACTTTCTGACATTTCCTTAATTGGAAAAGTTCTTATTGTTATATGAAAATCTAAAGGAAATACGTTGTTTAATTAATTTTAGTTGTAATGTGTCAATGATTTATGAATATTGAGTGTATACTGACTGTTGGGTGTTTTAGACATATCCCCAAAAGTTAATTTCAAATTGAGTCATTGGCTTCTGACAAAGTGGACACAGAACCAAGTTTTCTTGTTAATGTTTGGAGATTTGCTCTTTTTGATTAAGTCTTCTTAGTTTATTCATCATTAGCATTATGAACTTGCCCACTTTAGCAACTCTCCATGGAAGGGACTTGACATTAAGGAAATGAACTGTTTCTCCCTCAAGTGTCTCTCCACCACTTTCTTCACTAGACACAAATGAAGTAACAAGTACCTCTCTCCACTTAGCTTTCCTCTCTTCAGAAATAGCATTTGTCTTCTCCAAAAAAACTTATCTTGAATCTAGTTTCTATATTTTAATTGGATGGCAGTAAAATAACATGTCAAACATACTTCCTTAATTGTTTCATGTTCTTTGCTTTTGTACTTTATGTTCATATATTTCCTTTTCTTTTAGAGCAGCTTACTCCAACTTAGTCTGAAAAAACCTACACATGGTAACTATAAAAATAAAAGTATAATTACATAAAGTGGCATTATATTCCTTTTTAAAAAAGTATATCCCTGTACGTCTATATTATCCTATTGACATTAAAAAATAAAAGTTAAATTCAGTATAATATCAATAAGATATATAAGTGTTAAATCTACTCAAAAAGCAGCAATTCAATAACACACACAAAATTATTACAGTGTGGCTATGTGTCCAAAAGTAGGAGTAAGATTATATTAATCAACAATTAATTAGTAAATGGATTATGAATAATAATTATTATGTATAATATAATTCCCATAATCCAATGTGATACCGCTAAGAGTTGGAAAAAACCAATTCTATGACATAGTATATACTGTACATGCAAACTGCTAGTCTCCTGGTACCTAATAGTACTATATGCATGGTAACTGGCACTAACCACTGGTGATGTACATGCGAACTGCTTGGTTTTACTTGGTTCTTGAAAGAATAAGGCCACTTCTTGAACTTGTTTTTCATAGTGTAAGTTTAATATGTAGTGAGATATGCATGAACCACAAATTCAACCCTTTAGCAAAACCATTGGTCTGTTGAAACAAGGTCATCCACAAAAACAAAATAGTCAGTTCAATCTTCATTTTCAAAACTGGCAAAGCATGAGGTTGTTCTCCTTGGACTCCTTGTAGCAATTCTGAAGGATCCTCAGTCATCTGGGAAGAGCAAACAAGAAGTATTAACTAGTTGCATTAAAGTTCCAGTGAATGTCAAAAATAACTAATGGTTGCATTAAAATTGCTTTTATACCATTCAATGTCATAAAAGGTAGGTAGCACATGTATGCATTTTCATAAAAGCACATGTTATAACTTACCATACATTTTTCACATATATAAATTAATACATCTTCACTTCCATTTTGGTAAAAGTTTACATAAGGCACACAGAGCAACATTCTGTTTTTGGTCATCATCACCTAATACTTAAAAACACAAGACATTAATACCACTTCATTTCCTAATATTAATAAAAAATCACCTTTATATTTTGTTTGCTCCATTGAAAGAGTTTCAGATTGTTTTCCTGATAAACTAGTGTTACAATATTCTATAATGGCTGGACCCACTTATTAGTCTAACAGTCAATGGCAGCTTTAAAGAGGTCTGTCCCTTCAAGAATGAGATCAACCTCTTGCTCAAGCTGTCAGTAAATAAGGAAGAATATATAGATGAAATTGTAAGAACCCAATCAGTATCATTTTGCTAACACTTAAATATTTTTCTATAAACTAAACATCTTTTCTACTCAAGTTTCGCCGCCTACATGGCTCTGTCGTGTTCATCTGACTGGCACCATTGGTACACCTATACTGGCTCCTCTCCTACATTCTTGGAGTCTAATATATTTTGTGCATTAATATCATGTATGAATATCGTTACCTAGTCTATATATTTGAGTTCTTGTACTGACTATTCTAGTGTACTGACTTGTTTTTTGAAATAAAGTTCAAAGAGACTATATTACAGGTGGTCTTTCTGGTAGATCTCAAAAGAGTTTTGCAGCACTGTGTGCCGTCATTAGACTAACTGGTCTATTGATTAACAGTATTTGTCTCAGACTTACACGTAATATTCAATACCAGGTAGTGGTACTGCAATAGATTTCTTTAATAAACATCTTTCATAACATAATATTTTAACTACAGGTAAAGGATGTAGTTATTATCCAACCTGGTTGCTTAAAGTGGCCTTATGCATGGTAAGGAGGATCAGTTAGAAATAACATATACTTACTCTTTACCACATAGCTTTTATGTAGCTCATTATAAGTTTGTAATAGACTAGTTGCATTAATTTCATTAGAGTCAAGCAAAACATCTTCATGTCTCTTTGTGAATGTCTCTTGAGACAAAGACAACACAATCTCTTTAAGTGGATTTCCTTTTTCCAATTCCTTTTGTAACAATAATATACTTTGAGATACAGTAACACTATCACCAGCAGTGTCCCTGAGTGGAGGATAATCAGTTAAAAGTATAGTCTTTTTTTGAGCCTTCCATGTTTTGACTTTGGGGTTTGATCTCCTTCATTGTGACTATTGTGTGGCTTTTTATGTGGAGTACCTCTCACATTATGAGCTCGTTCAATAATTTTTTCCCCAAGAGCCCTGCAATCAAGTTAAAACTTATGATTCACAATTAAGAAACATAATTATATAAGCACTTCAATCAGTAAACAAAATCACATTGAAACCATAATACAGTAGAAACAATCTTTTAAGTAGTAATTACTTCACAGTTTACACATTATAATAACTTAACCTCTGTAAATATTTTTATGGTAGGGTCTAGTTTGTAATATATTGATTCTAATTATATTTAGAAAACTCACATATGCAGAAACTTTGTATCCAATATCTTTCAAAAAATCATATTTCTTGACTAGCGTTTTTGCAACTTCAGTACAAAATGCTTTCATAAAATTCTGGTATTTTAAATTTATACAACATTGTTGAGATAGAAGAAGCAACAGAAATGTTATCAGATTCTCTATAGGTTAGAGATGACATTGGTAGCAAATATGATATAGATTGAGGACTGTTTGTTGAAAATGGAGATTGCTCTGACATTTGAGGGGGTTCTGAAGTCTTTTAAAACATGTACGTATACATAAACATTACAATATCTCTTATATTTATAAACATACAATTGAATTATGTTTATTCAATGGTCGTCATAACTAAATGGCATAAACAACTAATAGCCAGCCTTAGCCTGTAATCTTTTTACACACCAAACTTGGACATGAGAGATTTCACTTCATCTTCAGTCCATTCTAAGAATGCTTCTCCATCAATATCATTACCTGTAACATCAATTTAGTATTCATATGTCAGTGTTTCTCAGTGCTTACCTTCCAATACATTACAGACGTCTGACGATATGCCATTGTCCTGAGAAAATATAGCAAGATTCACAGGGTCGATATCACGCTGAACTCAACCAATTCTCCTTCTGTTAGCAAACTCTATTGATCTGTTGAACGGCTTGATCAGTTAGGCTTAAAGAAATGAAGTTGGCACTAGTTTCATTAATTATAATAGAGAAAATTAATCAATAGTTACATAGAGGAATTAATGATGGGAAATGAAACATCTCCAATTGTTGAATGCCTTTATAATTATTGCTACTTCTCGTCGAGTTTGACTGACGTTTCATGTAAGACACCTACGCTTGGTACATTCCAAGGATTCATCTTTCTGGGTTGTATGTAATATTGAAGGATGCAGACACTGTTTACAACAGCCACATATACCTATAGCTAGTCACTCGTAGCCAAGGGGGAGGGGCTGGCTACGCGAGACTAACATATACCATCATCACAAGGTAGCACCTGAATTAGACAAACATATTGAAGAGTCAAATATGCAATCAAGTACTGCACTTCAACCTTCTGGTACAGCTAATGTGTATTTGATCGAGTCGGTGATGTAGCTCCTATTAGCTCATATGATACAACATTAACAGTTTACAGAACCACTCAAAATTATGATCACACTATTAAAGCTGGTAATCTCCTTCATCATCTTTGAGAAGGTTGTAACATCTCTCAAGCTGCCTTAATTGTAATAATTTGAAACTTGAAGTACGTCAAAAGTTGATTCAATCTAATATTGAAGTTATAAGTATTAATGGATTGGAAGATGTTTTAAATTAACAACCATCTCATCCATTTGATACTATTTATTTATTTGAGAAGTATTGTGCAGATCACGTAGGCTGTGTAGTAAGTGAACAAATATTGCATGAATAATATTTATTTGGTCATCAGAATTTATTGTTAGTAAATTGTAATTGTATATCTTACCTTGTGTTATTAGTTTTCTTATCGTATAGGAACCTCAAGAAATTTCAATTAAACAGACAAGTTGGATTAATCAGTTTGGGGGTTACAAAGAAAGAAAGATATTGAAAAAGGATTAATTTTATTATATTTCTTTGCTCTCTTGTAAATATCCTTAAGCTAGTGGATTTTCAAATTGAAGTCTTAAATCCTCACAACAACCATATTGATGAGCAATTAAATAACTTTTGCAATGGCACAATTTTCATTCACATCCATTGTTAACCTCGCTGTGCGTGGGCGCATAGCGAGGGTACTGTAGTCAGTTTGTGTGTGTGTGTGTTGTGTGTGTGTGTGTGTGTGTGTGTGTGTGTGTCTGTTACCAGAGTTGTTTTTTTGAACTGCTATAACTTGGCAACCGAAGCATTAGCAGCTACCAACGTTTAGCAACGAATAGAAAAACATGTGGACTTTACAACAGTAGTATCAAGAACATCGTAAAGGAAAACAGAAGCTTAAAACTCGCAAAAGAATTTTCAGGCTGCAGAGGTCAAGTGCCGTTTCTGGAAAAGTAAAAAACTTAACGTGGAGATTTTTTAGTATGTTGTAAACAATCTCAGAGGAATACGGATCAGCAAGACAGAAGGCCGTTGGTCGAAGTAATCGTTAGAAAAGTTCTGAAAAATGTTTTGTGGACTTGGAGGGAAGTAACGCATTCAGGAAACGTCTCCAAGCACTGAAAAGACTGCTACTAATAGATAATATATCGATTTGTATTTGTACTACGGGACGTTTCCAAAGAACGTTTCATCTTCAAGTTACAATAAATTTTGTATATGAAATATTGATACATTTTAAAGGGTCATGTAAAGACTCAGAGAAACTTTTCATCACGAAATTAGCACTTAATCTTGCTTGGGAATTGAATGATACTATCACTTACTCAGTTACTGCTTCACAAACATGGCAAAGCTAGAAATCAAGCAACAATTAATGAGCATATACAGAATGACAAAGCTTACCATTTTGTAACCACACCTTCTGGAATGTTAGAAAATTTTCTTGCAATAACAACATCATAGCTGGGCCTAAGCTGGCATAGAATTTATAAATAACTTAGAAACTACAGCGAGGTTCAGCACTTTAGTGCCTTTCATTTAATTTGGATCCACATTCTTTCCAAATAGTGACTTATTACAATGAAACAGAGTTAGCAAATCGTCTTGGTTCATGTGTCTGAAAGCACAAACTTGTGTGGAATTTTTATTTTCTAGGTAATATAAGACTACAATATCGTTTAACTCTAAAAACAATACAACTTCTTACTGTTGGAAAGTATGAGGACATTCAAAAACATGGAATTGATGAGTTTATGGCAACATTTGTTGATGACATAAAGATTTTGTACTGTAATGGAGTGAAGGTTTCAAATGTTATAGATGTTCTTTAGGAGCAAGAGTGAAAGTGATGTTCACATAAAAGAAACTTCTTATCTTTATATTAACGTTTCCTATATTTTATCCCACACAGGATAATGGATGCTACATTACATTTGAAAGAATTAGTATACTTACTATATTGTACTTGTTGATATACATAATATCACTAATGTAGGTTGAGCTCTCTCATTTTTTCCTACCTACAAAGAATATGAATATATTTGTGGTCACAACTAGTTGTTTATGTAGTCAATAATGTTAAGAAGCCAATTTATTTAAATAATTTAGAAATCAATAGTCAGTACACTAATATTATATATATCTAAACAACCAAGTTATGATTAGTGTCAAAGTTTAATATAAATTGATGTCAGTTAATAATATATATAGATATTCTTTGCCAAGAGGTCCACATGATGTACATGTATACATTGATAGATGAACAATGTAACTTACAGCTGTTTTAAATAATGTTCATAATTCTTTGCTATATCATATTGTCCAATAACTTAATGCATCTAATGAACACTTCCTTCTTGCTTCTCCTGCTTTCTCCATAATCTATAACTGATACACACTGGCACAGTCATGTCATCTAGCTAGACCCACATCGTTCAGTTGTAGTTTCACACGTAACTCATTCCACTTTATTTTCTGTGTGTAAAATTGAGATCATTTAACATAAGCTCAATGAATCTTATTAACATAATACTGACGATCTCCACCCAAAAGTATGTGAGTGTGTCACTCTTGACAGACTGCTCCTAGCGGAGGAACAATTACTTAATATTCACAATGGGTGTGATCTTCCATTAATTGTTATATGACATTTTTAATGAATAATAAACAGTAATAAACGTAATGCAAATTATACTGTGCTCAGTTAGGGTTACTGAAAGCTGTGATGGACTCAAGTCTTCCCTTAGGATTATATAACAAATCAAGGAAATACTTGCTTTGCAAATGCAACTCTTCAAGCAATCCTTCATATTCCTTTCCTATAAGAATATATAGATGAACATGAAGAATGCAGTAAGAATTGTTATTGTCAGTATCATAATGATATAAATGTACTCTTAGCTACATTATGCTGTATATGCTTGATAAAAACATTGGAGAATCTCTGCATCCAGGAGATCTACAATCAACAGAACAGTAATTGACAAAACTAATATGAAGCAAAATGCATATTTTATAGAATTTATTCCACACTGGTCTCCAGGTGATCAAAAGATGCCCATGAGTTTCTTACTAAGTTCTTCTTCAAATCAAAGAGATATATTTATAGTCAATATTAGTTCTTTTGATATATTAATTTAATCATAAGTGACACCAGTTTACACAAATTAACTGAAACTATAATAACTACTACTAGTAAGAACACATTCATACATAAAATGTATATTTAAGTCAATACAGTTGAATGTCCAAAATGTGGATTCAATTGTCCAGATCTTTGAAAGTAACCAATCAAATCTACAAGTAGCTGTACAGGTATGACATAAACAGTACTATTAATGTGTTGACAATTCATTGGACATATCATGCAGGGAGCTAACATAGGAAATGGAAACAAATATTCATTGCAAAAAGTGATGTTATCTGAAAATGAGGGGTATGATATCTGCGGTATTTTAATGCATTTTCAACTAGTCCAATATAATTAGTTTCATTGCCAACAATAGATGTGACAAACAAACTTAAACAAGAGTAAAACAAGATCTGCATTCATTGCCATTAATTTTAATACTTTAATTCCAAAGGTATACTCCTCTCATTGTCTGACAATAAATATATGAAAGAACAAATTACATATGTAGATTCTTTTAGAAGAATGGCCAAGCACAAAAATGTACATCACTTGTACCTTTCTGAAGAATTACATCTTTGTGATGCACAGGGCTTAAAGCAAAATTACAGGTTATAACATTTACAATTTAGGGAGCTACAGTTATGTTGACCTGGTGGCAATGATAGAGCACGTTGGACCATCTTTTACACAAGGTCATTATTTTTTCTACATTTAAAAACAACCAAATGTGGTACAGATGAGATAACACCTTGGTAGGCTATACAAGTGGATAATATTCGTAGACAACCTGATGATTTTACTTACAAGACATTAAAAATGTTTGAGTTGTGGTTAGACACTAACCCTAATGCTACCAGAAGACAAGTTATAGATACATTGAAGAAGGGAGTCATTGAAGAAAACACTATTGCTCATAAATATGAGCAATCATTGAAAAAGAAGTCTTCCAGTTCTTCTGATGGTAAGTGAATATCAGCAGTAATTTAATATTGATTTATTTATTATTAAAATGTATTAGACTTTGTGACGGATAATATACGTCGAGCTAGTGGATCAGGTTGAGCTAGCGGATCACTTAATCATAAACGAAGCAGACCAATCATAAGACAGTAAAGGAAATTCCAAAGCGGTCCAGTGATCCCGAGTGATCCTGGCCAGGACTATATAACGAACTAATACTTATAGAGGATATATAGTAGGAGAGTTGTTGTTGGTTCGTGTAACTGTATTATTATTATTATTAAAAGTATAACACTATTTTAGTCACTCTGTAACATTATTTGGTGACAGCGGTGGGATTCGACGAGAAACAGTAGACATTCGAGGACCCTACCGACTAAACAGGAAGCAAAACGTCACGATTACCAGATTTGCGGAAGTACCATAAAGAGCTCCGGACGGAGGTAAATAGAAGACGCAACCAAAAGACCACTAGGCTAACAGATAGTTCTGAAAAAACAAATATACAGAGTGAAGATGAAGCTGATATGGAGAAACTTGCAGCAGCGATGGCACAGCTAGCCAGTAGTCAACAACAGTTCCAACAACAATTGGTCAATAGTCAACAACAATTGCAGCAATTACAACAAGAAATGCAACGCCAGAATCAAGTACAAAAACAGGAGTTACAACAGCAAATAATGGATCAGCAACAAAAACAACAGAAAGAGTTTCAGAAAATCTTGAAGGAGATGAGCAAGCGACCTGCGGTTAGGAATGAAAGAGTAAACGTTACCGAGTATAAGCAAGGAGAAGATATTGCTTCTTTACTGGAAGCCTTCAAAGGGACGATGACACTAAATGAAGTAGAAGAAGAAGACTGGTTGAAGTATTTAGTCCGGAATCTGACTGGCAAAGCAAGGGATGTAAGCTGGTTTATGGAATTTGGTAAATGCACGTACTGAGACTTGAAAGAGAGACTCATGAAGCACTTTGAAGTCACTACCAAGGCACAAAAGCGGAAATTCAGAGAGAAGAAGTGGACGACTGAGTCAACCCTCGAGGCGTATGTACGGGAAGCGAACAGCTGATCTGAAGATGGCTAACTGAAGATATGTCTCCAGATGAGATACGTCAACAGCTGGTGATTGAACAATTGCTGAGTGGAATGCCGAAGGAGATGCGGACCTGGGTGGGAGAACGGCAGCCAGTCAAAACTGACCAGATAGTAGAGTTAATACAGCTGTACCTCACTTACCACCCACATGAACGAAAAACGAATTAAGGACGACCGTATCGAAAACCAGAGGTAAAAGCCGAGTATAAGAAACCTTCTCAGAGGAATGGAACTACTCCACCCAAAACTGCAATCAAGAGGGAGATCACTCCAAAATGGAAAAATACTTGCTGCAAGTGTGGCAAGAAGGGACACTATGCCTGAGAATGTAAACAAGAGGCTTTCGCTTGTGAGAAACGAGGTGAGAATCAGATTCAGCTGGGGCGAGTGGATGGTGGACCAAAAGTCAAAATGATAGTTGATAATGATGTTCTAGGACTACTGTTCGGAAGGATTTGGTGAGTCCAAGTAAAGTACAAGGGAACACCAGGGATTCACAGATCGCAAATGGCGAGTGGATCAACTGCAACATGGCCAGGCCAAAGTGGAGCTGGAGATAGAAGGAGAAAAGTACTCAACAGAGGTGGCCGTAGTGGAACGCCTAGCAGTACCTGTTCTCCTGGGCAGAAATCTACCGATTGACTGGATGATTGCCCAACATCTGTCTGATGAGGAACTCAGGGAGATACTTCAGAAAAGACAGGAGCAACAGTTTGTGGTGACTACGAGAGCACGAGCTCGAAGAGAGAGGGCCAGGATGGAGCAGAGGCTTCAAGAGGAAGCACTGGCTCAAGACCAATTAAGGACGATCACAGAGGAGCAAAGACCTCAGAAGGAGGCAGACATGCAAAACGTTGAAGCTGTTGAGCACAGGGAGCGAGAGGTGACTGTGGCTTAAAACAAGCAGCTGAATAACCAGGATGATCAGGAAGATCAGTCAGAAAGTCAGAGACGAGAACCGACGCTAAAAGAGGAGTTTGACTTCTCAGAGGACCTGTTCAGGAGGAGCAGGCAGACCAGGCAGGACCTGTCGAGGGGACAGAGGAGGAAGGCCAACAAATCATGAGTGATGTCTGACGAAGAGGACACGAGTACGCTGAGCAGGGCTTAACAAAAAGATCCAGAAGTCCAATGTTGGAGGAGTGAGGAGGACCCCTCCAGAGTCAAAGAAAAGCGGGGAGTGTTGCTTCGTGTATGGAGATCCAGGTACGAGGGAATGGAGTATGAGCAGATCCTGTTACCGGAAGAATACAGGACACAGGTGTTGAGGACAGCACATGCTTTACCATTAGCAGGACACTTGGGAAAACAGAAGACAGTCCAATGTATTCTGAGACAATTTTATTGGCCTAGTGTTTTCAAAGACGTGGAGAAGTATTGCTGACAATGCTCAGAGTGTCACCTGGTTGGGAGAAGAGTGACAGCCAGAGCACCGTTAGTACCACTTCATAGTGGGGCCATTACTTAAAACATAATTGTCTATGTAACAGACTGGGAAGACCACCTAATGAATCTGGAAGGAGTATTCGAAAGAATAAGTGGAGCAGGACTCACATCAAACTTAAGAAGTGTACTTTTGGAGCGCAACAATGCACCTACCTAGGACACAAGATTGGAAATGGAGGAGTACTACTGGAAAATGCTAAAGTACAAGCAATTAGAAAGATAGCCGAACCAAGGACCAAGAAAGAAGTGAGGAGTTTTCTAGGAATGGTAGGATACTACCAGAGGTTCATTCCTCACTTTGCTATGAAAGCAGAACCACTAACCGCCTTAATGAGGAAAGGACAACCGGACCAAGTGACTTGGACCAGTCTGGAAGCAGAAGCCTTTGAACTCCTAAAAAAGGACCTCATCGACGCAGTGATGTTGAAGAACCCGGATTTCAGTAAACCATTTCAACTACAAACCGATGCTTCAGACATGGGAGTAGGAGCAGTATTAAGTCAAGGAGGAGATCAAGATTAGCCTATTGCATACTTCAATAGAAAGATATTGGACCGCAAAAGGAACTACTCAACAATAGAAAAGGAATGCTTAGCCATAGTATTGGGAATTAAGGCCTTTGCTACATACCTCGTCGGAAAAACCTTTAAACTACAAACAGACCACCGTGCACTCACTTGGTTACGGACCTTCCAAGACAAAAACAAGTGTAAACTATCCAAAATCAGGGCCCATCTTTGGATCCTACCCAATGCTAGTTGTGGGATACCACGATGTTCACCAAACAAGTGCATAAATGGTTTAAAAATCTCCTACCTGAGAGGTATTGATGGAATTTCCTGATTCCTACAATGATGGCTAATGCTTGTGAATAGTTGTGAATAGTACCTCTCGGTTGTTGATAGCATCCTCTGGGTAAATGAGATTGGTTGTTCTTCTGCATTGTCTAGATGATGAGACAGGATGGCACCTATCCCATAATGGGAGGCGTCACAGGTAAGTATAAATTCCTTAGAACCGTCACAGTGTGCGAACAATCTGGGTGACTTCAATGAGTCTTTAGCTGACTCAAAACCTTATTACTGGGCTAACCTCCATATCGAAATTGAGTAGCAGCATAACAAAGAAAAGAGAGGCTTCAGGACTGTTGCTAGATTGGGTAGAAATTTCCCATGGTAATTAACTAATCCAATGAAAGCCTTTACTTCTGAAATATTCTAAGGAACTGGAGCTTCTGTAACAGCTCTGACATTCTCTTCTGTTGGTTCAAAGCCTCAATTACTAATTTTATGTTCTAGGTACTTGACCTCCAGTGTTAAAAACATACATTCTTCTTCTGCTTCATTCCAGCTGTCTGTAATCTCTTTAACACTTCTTTTACATTTGCAATATGCTCAGCCTCTGTTGTCCCAATCACAAACACATCAATATACACATTCATCAATATACACATACGTGTTTTAGACCTTGAAACAAATTCTCCATTATTCGTTGAAAAAATGGAGGGCGCTGAATTCACTCCAAAAGCCAGTCTTGTGTAAAGATATAATCCTTTAATCGTGTTGATCATCACGAACTGCTGGGACGTGGGCGGTAGAACGGATGTGTGGCTTGTGGGTCTACGTGTATCTTTGCAGCTACTCCTCTCAGTGTGCCCAATCCTTCTTCAAACATTTCACTGTACTTATCAATCACTACTGGAATACCTTCTCTTGCTTCCACTTGACCAATAACTTTCCAGTTCAGTTTCAGTTCTGACAACCAGTCTCATCCTAACAGGCACGACCTTGGACCTTTAACCACTAATATTGATAACTTTTTCTCATAATCTTCATACCTCGCAGTTACTATACACGAAGCCTAATACTCCTATCTAATGACCAGATTCTTCTGTTTACTTGTACGAGAGTTGAATTTGAATCTTTGGATGATCTCTGACCTTCTGGGCCTGTAGTGCTCTCGCACTAAGTTCACTACCATGACAAGCCATTGCTTCTCTACTGCTTGGAAGTTTGGGACTGACAGTTGGCTCTTTTTTTTCTCCTGACCTCAACCTCTGATGTCTCTGTGGTCAGCATGATCCCACCTTGTCACTAATTGTATTGTATGGGAGTTATGGTAATATTACAACATGAATAACTATGATAGGTCCTTCCTAACCAACGCTTATAAGAACAACTATACAGACAACTTAATGGTCCTGACAACTAAGGCTATAATGATATTCATAATACATAATACATACACTACAGTACACATACTGGAACAATTCTTTTTGGTGTAATTATGATAGTGTATTTCTTGGAGGAGTCATGTAGGGGTACATGTAGGGGTATTTGAAGGTAGACCTGACTAAGACCTAGTTTAGTGAAAATCATGCCTCCAGAAAGAGCAGTAAAAAGATTGTCCAGATGAGGGAATGGGTATGTATCAGGAATGAGAGCTGGATTTACAGTGACTTTATAATGTGTGCATAAGTGAATGGATCTATCTGCTTTCACAGCAGCTCTATGGGAACTGCCCAGGTGGTGTGTTTAACTGGAGTAATAACTTGTAAGTCCTGTAGGTGTTGTAGTTCCTTGACAACCTTTTCTTTCAGATAAGGACGAACCGGGCGGGCCTTTAAAAACAGGGGTGAGCTTCAGAATTAACTAGGATCTTTGCAGTAATGTCCTCAAAAACTTGCCAATGGTTGAAGTAAAAACTGCTAAATGTTGATCTAGAACCTATTCTAAAGTAGAAAAAGTGTTAAATAATTTAATATCTAACCAATTTATCTTGATTTCCTCCAGCCAGTTATGGTCTAGCAAAGTTGAACAATCTCCTGGAACAACCAGTAGCAGAATTGATGCACATTAAGACTGGTAGTAGACTTGGACATCAGTAAATCCTAGAGAAATTTTTTTTTCCCTATATGTAGTGAGAGTAGAGTTAGATGGAATAAAAAGGGCCTAAACTACTTGACAAATTTCAATAAGTTGTTTTACTTAATAAGTGAGATCAGGGAAGCCCCTCTATCTAATTCCATGGGGAATGTCAAGTCCCTGCAATTGAAGTGTGACCACAATAGGTCTGGTCCTCTAGGTAGTGTAAACATAGGGTAATGCTCTGAAGTAGAGGGAGTGGATCTGTCTGATGAGGGCTGGTCTTCAGTTAATTAAGCAAGGCTGCAATTGTTCTATACTTGCAGGGTGGGTCCTTAGAAGGTGGTTTGTGATTTATTCTTCCTCTTTCCTGCTGTAGCATCTGAATCGAGGCTGGAGCTCTCTTGCTGCTTCAGCAAACTCTAGCCAAGGTACCTTTCTTTTCACAAGCATAGCATTTTCTTCCTTTAAAATCTCTACTCATTAAATCCAATGTGTCACCAAAGTCACAATGTCCCCAGATAGCACATAATTCAACAGCATAAGTAGCAATTACCTGATTTTCTTATTCTTGTATTGAATTTTAAGCGTTGAACTATCGAAGATTGCTTAGGATTGAAATGTTTCTCAAAACATTCTTTTAGTTTAGTATAGCTCTTTTCTTTTTCTTTCGGGGTACTAGGTTGTACCAAACTTTTCAATAGTTGGAATGTAGAGAGACCGCAAACTATTATAAAGATTGCTCTTTTGGTTTCCACAGAGGTGAGAATATTTGCATCAAAGTAGAAATCTAATCGTTCGGCGTACGAAGTTCATTGTAACAACAACTGTAACAACAACCGTAACAAGTGCCAAAAATGATAAAAGCACGCATTTTTATATCGATACTAGTGACGTCATAACATACAACAATGAAATAATTAAGACAAGTAATGTCAAAATTTACCTTATATAGTATATCACAATTACTTGGACCATTAGGTTTATCTTATAGTGTGAACTCTTCTTTAGAATCGTCAATACAACTATTGCAGCTTCCAGAAAACAAGAAACATGTACCAACATTACCCAACGTGTATACGTCTATGGACAAACAGCAATTAATGACATGTATATATCCATCCACAGCAATTAAGGTGAAACAAAATACATAAAGCATTTGTAAGTTACTTACAGTAGAGAGTAGATAAAACTTGAAAATAACTTGAAAAAATCATTTAAAACTAAAATTAAAACTGAAAACGAAATAATTCTTTAAACACAACTGATAGTAAGAAAAAAAATCTTTGTAGATATTATTATATACTAAAGCTAACTAACACAAAAAAAGTTTATCATACTACAACACTATATAGGATCTTGACTAGAAAGATGAGGATGCGGCGACTTGCATAACTATAGGATAATATAAAGAAATATGGATATTATTATATTACCATAGTAAAGTATCAAATGTAACACAATATGAAACACAGTGTATCTACCTATGGTAATGACATCATACTGAAATAATCACACAAGGTATGTAAATACCTGCAATAACCAAAAATTCTTATTTCAACATCTCAATGTGCTATTATGTACACATGAATGATTAAAACTTACCACCTTATAATTAATTAATCGTCTCAACAATATTCAGTTCGTATGTTAAATTAAAAAAAACAAACTTCCATGTATATGTATATACATAGGTACATACAATTCATTATATAAAACTACATAAGTATAGACTGATAACTTACATTTACTGAAATAAAGATATTGACGTATCTCATCAGCTTTCCCCTTGTTGTTAACAATAGGACCCTCTATGGCAGCAATTACTGTTTCCCAAGTAAACAGATGTCGCTCAGCAATAGACTTCCATATAGTAAGCACTTCAAAGAGTTTGCCAGAATCACTATAACTACTATGTCTTAAATGATCCAAATGAGCCCGAGGAATAGTAAGAGCTATACCAATATGTTCCCATTGGTTATCAATGCCCCTTAATCGTTGGGATAGGTCACGTAAATTTGGAGGTCTTTTAAAAATATCTAAAATAATAAAATACATGTAATAATCATTGCTTTATCAGAAACTCATTAATGTACATTTTAACTATATGGTGGAATAAATACTTAGTATTAAAACAGAAATCATATTGCTTCCTATTACCAAAATATGCTCCACCTTATTAAATGTACCTATGTGAAATAAAGTAGTCATTGCACCATGTACATGGATAGATATCTTAGGAAGCAACCTATATAGTTGAGATAAAGTTATAAAGATATTACTAAATTATATTTTTGTTAGAAACACTCTAAGTTCTTTAATTAAAACTTTAGATTGGATTTATTTTTAAGGTTTTGTAACATATTGATTTACTGACAGGATGACTAATGAAAGAATTGACCACACCTTGAAAATAATTAAAATGGCAGTGTGAACTGTTTAGGGTAAAGCTTAGTCCCATTATTTTTATTGGTTGTATATGTGCATGTGTGATAATATTATCACATACCAATTGGTATTGGATCTTGAGTTGGGACTAAAATAGGGACATTAGTTGAAGGTACTGCAGCTATAAAATTAGAATAAGAAAATTAATTGGTGGCTAAATTGTTATGTTGAAACAAAAGATGTAAAATACAAAAAGAAGTTAATGCTATATAATCAATGACAATGCTACTGCGTGCTAAAATATTTAAATTAATACCAACTATTAATATATATATAATTTATATAATAAGAACATATACTTACATATACCAAGGTGTTCACGAATCTCATTAGCTTTTCTCTTATTGTTAACAATAGGTCCCTCAACAGCAGAAATCACTGTCTCCCAAGTAACAGGTGATGGTTGATCAAGTTTCCAGGATTCAAGAACGTCATTAAGTTTGTCATAGTTGTGCTTTTTAGTTAATTTTAGAGCAGACAAATGATTCAGAGATACATTAATGGCTTCACCAATCTCGTACCAATTTTCAGCAATATTAAATAACAACCGAAGTAGCTCATCTTTATTAGGTTCTTTCTTTATCAAAAAAGAGAAAGCTGAGAAAGAATATACTGGCCATAAAATTATAATGATTAGTAACTATGCAAGACAAACAAAAATATGAATAATTCAATAACAATTCATAATTAACAGTTCTATCAAAGGCAGTATTGACACAATTTACAGTATATTCACACAACATACATGTACTATAGACAATCTTTAAACTTGGCATAATTGCTCTTTAATTTATCCTTTCCTTTTAACAATAAACACTAATGCTAAAAAATTCTATAAATATTTAATAAATGGCTTCTTAAACAATTACTTTTAGATACAAAATTAAAGGTGAAAATCTTTCGCTTGTTAATAACTAAAGCATTATGACTTTACTTTCATGTTAGCAACATTTTCCAATGTGTGCATAGTAATTTAAGTTTGGTGTGGTTTAACTGACAAATGAATGGTTATTAATGTATATATATATATATATATATATATATATATATCATGTCGTTGTCAGCTGTACATATTTTGTTCTGTATAGTAAACATTGTTAACGGCAACTATTATATGAAAATGTCAAAAGATTGACATTCATTCTAACGACTGCTTTATGTTAAAATTAATCTACAAAACCTAAATAAATATACAGTACATGTACTATAAATAGATTGTATTCTTTATAAAATAATGCAACACTAGTAGCACTTCAATGATATTGATAAGAAAAATTTAAATTCAGCAACCAGAAATAAACTAGTTTAGTTAGGCATGGCATTTATATTTTCTAGACACAAGTGATTTATATATATGTCGTAAACTTAAGCAAAGACTGTAATAAACCAATATATCATGTAAATAATGACTTAAATTGATAAAAGAATGAAAGGCACTAAAGTGCCGAACCTTGTTGCAGTTTCTAAGTTATTTATAAATGGTATGCCAGCTTAGGCCCAGCTATGATGTTGCTAGGTAGCATTGCAATAAAATTTATTAACATTCTAGAAGGTGTGGTCACATTTATCAATATTTCATATACAAAATTTATTGTAACTTGAAGATGAAACGTTCTTTAGAAACAACCCGTAGTACAAACATAAATCAATATATTATCAATTAGTAGCAGTTTTTTCAGTGCTTTGAGACATTTCCTGAATGCGTGATTTTGCTCTAAGTCCATGTACAATCTTGAAAACACTTTTGAGAACTTTTATGACAATTGCTCCAACCAACAGCCTTCTGTCTTGCTGATGTGTATTCCTCTAAGATTGTCCACAACATACTAAAAATCTCCACATTAGGTTTTTTACTTTTCAAGAAATGGCACTTTGACCTCTGCACCCTGAAAATTCATTTGCAAGTTTAAGCTTTTGTTTTCCTTGATGATGTTCTTGATGCTAATGTTGTAATGTCCACGTTTTTCTATTTGTTGCTTAATGTTGATAGCTGCTAACGCTTCGCTTGCCAGTTATAGCAGTTCAAAAACAATCTCGAGTGCAGACACAGACACACACACATTGACAGACTACAGTACCCTCACTATGCGCCCACGCATTGTGAGGTTAATAATAATATAATCAAGGTAAAGTTATAGTACGTTTATTAACATTTAGAAGTAATTGTCATGTACCTGCCATTTCAAGCAACTCTATTAACACTATTTAATCAGTCACGTCTACTGTAGTCAGCAGTGATTAAATTCTAAAAAATAATAGATTAAAAATTTGTAATACTTCCATAAATAGTTATAAAAGTAATGAAGCATGATCAGTCACAACTCTAAGATTTTACCTTTACCATGCATAAGTACAAAAACAATGGTTTATTATGCATGATGAAATATAGTAAAAGTCCAGCGAAGAAAACTTGTGAATATTTTATTTTCTCATTTAAAACATTAATTCAAAAAATCCTACACATGATGTAAAGTATCTAACTTATTTCAGCAATTATTAGCATTTTTATATACAAACCTGTCCTTCATCTTCATTTTTTTTTTAAATCACTCTTATCATGATCATTAATGACTTTTTAATGTTTGTAGTACAATTCATTATTACAGTAGTTATTATCACGGTTTCTTTCAGGTTTTTGGCCAAGGAGGACATAATGAGTGGGGTAGTGAGAGTGGGAGGGGGGGGGGTGGTTAAGTGATATCTGTGTGCTTTACATGTGGTAAACTAGGGGGATGTGGGGCCATGAAATTGATGGAAAAATAAAAAGCTGTACAGATACTACAATTGTTTATATAATTGACCACAATACAGCAAAAGACATGTTAAGTTACAATATTAAATGAATTTTAATTAGATTAAATAATTAACAGCCATTAGATACAATGTCGTTTAGCTGAATGCCTACAGTATGTAAGAACCAATCACTCTATATATGTGAACAATTTTAATACTTCTCGGCAATCATGAAGTCATTAGGAAAGCTTGTGCTAGTGTGGGGAAAAGAATAGTAACAATTTATCAGCTTAGCTGGTTCCCAGCTCTCCAAAACAAAGAAATGAGTGGGACATACTACATACAATTGTAAGCATGGAAAAATAAAATGACTTTTATAATATTTTTTTAATTATTATTTTACAATCTGTAATAACTACAAAATATTTTTAGCTTCTGGACATCTCACCTGTTTCCAATACAGCGTAGATGAAATATGTAAAGGACAGTGTGTGTTTCGTTGGAGGAACATGTACGTACTTGTTTACAATAAGAACTTGGCCACAGGGACAATACCATATGGCAGTCTCAGATTTATAATTTGTGAATGTACATTAAAACTAGTAAAATACTAATTAATATAAGTTTATACCTTATAATTTCAAGGGATAACAACACGATAAATCTACTGTCTTCGCTGAGCAGTGAGAACAACTAGTTTTCTCTAATTGCGGTCTACACACCCTAAAACTAAAGTGAATCTCATTGGTCAGTTAGTTAATTAATTCGTTTAGTTAATTAATTATGTTAGTTAATAATCTGTTTTTTGGTCTAAATTATCCTAGGAGTTTAACTATTATTCCAACCACATGTCATCTACTGTCGACTACTAAATGTCAAACACTATCAACTAATGACAACTGTCACTATTGTCAAGTTATGTCACTGATTTTTTAACACAACTGAGGCACTTAACTGAAAGACAAATATAGTAACATTTCTGTCAATGACTCCATATACTAACAGTAGATATTATACTGATGAAGTCCGAAAAACACGATATAGTTCCATCAAAGTTTTAAAATTAAAAAGTATTTATGTTAAAGAAAGGTCTTTAGAGACTATCTTTCCTTCAGTATATTCCTAAGAAGCCAACTCGATGGGCTATGAAAGCTCTTGTCTTGGCAGACTCACATTGTGATTATACATACAACTGGAAGCTATATACAGGTTAGAATTAGTCATTTTATGTAACATGCATATAATGTAAATTACGTAGGTAGAGATGATTCATTGGATACTACTACCTATACAAATTTATATTTGAAGGTCTTAAATCAAAAGGACATTGTGTATACATGGACAACTACTACTCGAGTCCAATTCTCTTCCTTGACTTCATGAAAAGGGTTTCAGAGCATGTGGAACTGTATCAATAAACATTACAGTGATGCCTAAGGAATGACAGAAAAAACAAAACAAAACAAGTAAGAGTACAAAAGAGACAGTAATGATGTTACCACCACTAAAAAAGGAGAAATAAGAATCAAAAAATTGAAAGGAAATTTGAAGACACTACAATGGAAAGACAAGAGGATTGTTACAATAATCACTACTATACATGATGATATGAATATGCATAAAAATAGAAGAAAAAAGGCTAGCTAATGAAGGATGAGAAGAGGTGATGAAAACTGTGATTATTGAAGAATATAATAGACACATTAAGGTATTGATAAGGCAGATCAATAGTTGTCGTATTACAGCTTTTCTCATAGGACCACCAAATTGTGGAAAAGGGCTATATTTCATCTTATTGAGGTAGCTGTAGTTAACAGCTACATTTTATACAAACTATCAAATCAAACTGGCTGTCATAGAGCCCTAAAAGAGTATGTAGCAGAACTTGCAAGAGATTTAGTTGAGAGAGGAGGACACTTAGCTTGTCAAAGTCAACTAAGTGTAGCATCTCCAATTCAGCTTATTGATTGACACTTTCCATCCAAAATAGAAGACATATCAAATGGCAACGGAGATCAGCAGGACTGTTTTGTATGCAGCAAAAGAAAAACCTGTGGACAAAAGACAACAACACACAAATGTAAACAATGAGATGTACCATTATGCATCGTACCTTGCTCTGAAGTTTATCACACATACAAAGACCCAATACGACACTTATAATTTTAATATCATTACATTGACATTCCTAAATACATAATATAATACCTTATAACTATCAACAAATCATTATACATCATTTACCACATCACAATCTATTTAAAAAGAACTTATAACCTAATAATCCCAAATATTCAATTCATACATATTGATGGCCAAAGATGGTCATCCTACACAAGAATCATCATTCTCTTCATACTCTTCAGATCTATGGATGTACATAGGTGTACAATTAACAAATTTGACAGACATATAAGTTGTGGCCCAAATTTTTTTTATGGTATCACAATATTCATCATATTATACTTGTATTAAAGGAGATGGAACTTACTGTAGGGTAAGTATTGCTACAACTGCTCCATCCACAGCACCTGATACAAGTTAGCTAAAATGACTCAGCAAAACATGTGCAATTAACGCATGCGCATTAACAATAATAAAGAAGGAAATTCTTGATACTATGGTTGCAGAGGTGTTGAGATAGATCGGTTGGGCACAACTCTGGGATGGCTTTGTGTCATCACAGGAGAGGCAATCATCCATGTCATCTATGTAACCCTGCTCCACTTCCTGAGTTATCTGTGCTGGATCACATCCTGGTCTCACATGGGAAAGAACATCCAGATCCTGAGCTGGACTTCAAGAAATTGATGAACTTTTTAGAAAACTCATTTATATGTTTTGTCTAAGTTTTGTAACATAATTAATATTACATACTGATTTTATTCCAAATTATCCCCATTTTATAACTTAACTATGCTATACTAGTACTATATTATACTATATTATACTAATTATACTATATTGTACTATATTATAATAAGTTATTTAACTATTATTAAAATTATAAATATTATTAATCACTAATGTTTATTTTTATAACTATCAAATTATAAGTAAGTAATATTGATAACACATTTATTCTTTAATAATTTTTGCACAATGTAGTTATTTAGTAAGCCACATATCATTGCACAATTTTCAAAATTTTGACACAAATTATGCATTATTTAGTAATCATATATTATTTAGCAAATCATATATTCTTTAATAAATCATACATTATTTAATAAATTATACATTATTCAATATATCGCAAATTATTTAATAAACCATAATTAATTTAACAAATGACTTATTTAATATATCATGATAATTATCCAATTTTGACACAAACAGTAGCACCCTATAGTCAAAAGATGGTCATGTAATGAGTTAGGTTCACTTCATTGTTTTGTTACTATACTTGGCATGACTGCTCTTGACTTCCAGTATTGTACACAATATAAAAACTTTTTTGCTTCACATCTTTAAGACTTGTATCACAAATTCATATTTCTTCTTTTTGGTTCTTCAATTATTGCTTCCCTTCTGTGAATTGTCTTAGCTGCATTGAGCTTTGAAAGATACAATTTCTTATTTGTAGAAAAAAAATCATTTTCTTTTTGTAACTCTTTATTTAATAAGGATAGTTTTATGACCACTAGACAAAGTTTAAGTTCACATTTTTCATGGTACCTAACTCACAAGATGGCTTTCTAATAGGTTTCAGTGGGCTGATTTGCACAATACCTCCTCAATGAAGAGCAATGGTTAGAAGTTTATATTCTTCATTGAGAAATTCAGTAATAACAGGCTCTTTTTCTCTCCTTTAGGTAATATTTAAGCCTACTCATTTTTGAGTTCAGTCACTCAAAATTTTGTTAAATTGATTAAGGTGTTGGTGTTCCACTATCTGGCCAGCAACTTTTATACAACTGAGCTAGCTATTTACAAACAGTTTGGTATGTGCATGTACTAATTTTCTCCTTGAAGTCCTTGAATTGATTAGTAGCACAGTCAATCTCTGGAAGAAATGTCTAGTGACCCTTTATGGACTTCTAGTAGATGTTCTGTAGTGATACCAAGTTTACTGGAGTACTGAAGAGACATTGCTAAATAAATATATGACAGAAATTATTTTATATTATTTTGAGTATGAAAGATATATTATAATTTATTTTTTTAATATTGTTCGGTTACAGCATCAAATATTTGAAACAATGAATTACAAAGTTATCAAATCAATTAAGTTTGCCAATGGAAAATTGTTAGTAGAAACGTCAGAGGCAATCACTACACATAATAGTAACTCCATTGGGAAAAGCACTAAAATACAGAACCCTTGGTACAGTAATATTTGAAAAATACACTGACTGATGATTGTCATGCTGAGTATACAATTTACATATAATAAAGGATACAAAAATATTATAGTAAAAATGATATCATAATAAAAATCACCATATTTACTAACCTAGGAACTAGTCAACTGCTTTTTATGGACACATTAAATATTGCTCTTGCTCTACTAGAGAATTCACTTTTTGTATCGTTATTCAATTAAAGCGAATTGGAGGGAAAAATAGAAAATATTGGCTTTCTGACTTAGCTACAAAAGAAGAGGCTGTACTCATTTATTCCATAAAAGGTACAGTTTTTAAATAGATCTGATTCGTCATACTAGCTGTGCTGGAAAGTAATAAAAAAGGTATAAACCTATTGATATTTTACCTTGTGTATGTTGTGTCTTGTGACAGCATGTGTCACACCATCAAGTGTAAATTATTGTTGATTGAACACAAAGACAAAGATTTAGTCCTTTATGTCACACCTATTCTGAGGGAAAAAGGGTCTGTAGAAAATCAAAAAAAATGTACAGACAATGATTTCTTAGTCCCAATGAGATTTGAAAAATGTCCTACCCTCAATACATCATGCATGTCTAAAAATGGAGTTTGTATGATTTAAAAAGTGATTAGTGTTCCTTTGTGTCATTTAAAAACTAGTCCTGTGTAGTGTTATTAGGGTTCCTTTAGTAATTGATTGATAAAGATAATCAACAATAAAAGTTCATGAGGATATATACCGTAATACACTAAAGAATGATTCAATAATATGTATATAGCAAGAAATTATTAAACAATAAACTGATAAACTGTAACAAAGTTAATACCAGTACATTTCTCCTTTTAAATGTTACTAGGGTCGTAACGGTCTGCCTGGTAGGTAATTCGTGTACTTCTTCAGACTAACTCCGTAGCCATTCTTGGAGGTTCGGATTGCCTGTTGTTTCCATTGGTCTCTCCTTGATTTGTAGTTGACTCGGTTGGAGTTTCTACGTTGCATTGGGGAACAGAAGGCTGAGGTAAAGTAATCAAAGCTCTTCAATTTCGCCTGAATAAGCCTGAGGGCATTTCTACTTGATATGAGCGAGGTCCAACTTGATCTTCTATTGTTCCTCCTTCTTGTCTATCGGGTACCCACACCATGTCTCCTTGTGTTGAAACTGGAAGTTCTTGTACACGATGACGATGATCAAAGTTGTCTTTCTGTTTTTCTCTCAACTGTTTATCTTGGGCAACTAATGCCTTGTTGTCGGGGGTAAAAGATATTCCTGCCTTATGAGTGGTTGGCAAGGTAGAATGTAGTGTCCTTCCCATAAGTAATTGACATGGTGAGTAACCATTCTGCAGTGGAGTCACTCTATAGGCCAATAATGCAAGATATGGATCACATTTTTTTTCTTAAAATAGATTTGACAGTTCCAACAGCTCTCTCAGCTTCACCATTGCTCATTGGACGATATGGGCTACTAGTTATGTGAGTAAATTGATTTTTGCAAGCAAACTCAAAAAATATTTCCACTATAAACTGCGTCCATTGTCAGTAATTACCTCTTTGGGAATACCATGTCTAGCAAAGATGCTCTTGCAATGTAGTATCACCTCCTCTGCGGTGGGATGATTCACTTAGCAACTTTAATGTATAGTGAATAATAGTCAACAATTAGTAAGTAGGTGATCTTGTTAAACTCAAATAAATCCATTCCTAATTTCTGCCAAGGTAACTCAGGGAATGGGGATGAAATCATCGCTCTGCTCTCTGTTTACTGGCTTCACAACACATGTGGCAAATAGTGATTAGTTCTTGTAGCTGTTTGGGTAGTCCAGGCCACCAGACCGACTGTCAAGCTCTCTCACGACATTTATTGAGCTCCTGATGTCCTGTGTGAATCTGATTTAATAGTTGTTTCTGCAATGAGGTAGAAATGATGATTCTTGAGTTTTTCATTAGTAATCTATTAACAATAGAAATCTCTAAGGCAAGTGAGTGGTACAGCTTGATCTGTCCCGAAAGGCATGACTTATCTGGCCAACCTTGTATACAATACTGGGCTAACTTCACACAGACTGGATCCTGTTTCTGCTTCTGTTCGATCTTCTTTATCCTATGTTCTGAAGCTGGCAAACTCTCCATGACAAAATTGACGAAGGCTCTCATATCATTCTGAAACGGTAGATTTTGTTCATTCGGTACTCTTTCAGCTGCTCTAGAAAGTGTATCAGCTATTACCAATTCTTTACCTGGTACATGAATAATGGAAAAGTGGAATCTTAACAAACGTATTCTGAAATGCTGTATCATCACTGGCAATTCTTCCAAGTGTTTGGTAGTGAATAGGGTAGTGGTTTGTGGTCAGTGCGGATACAGAAATCAATACCAATGAGGAAGTCTGAGAAACACTCACATGCCCAAGTAAGGGCTAGAGCTTTATTCTCAATTTGTGCGTATCTTTCCTCTACTGGTGACAATGATCGGGAAATATATGCAACAGGTTTGATATCTCCTTTGGTCTGTTCTTGAAGTAGGACTGCTCCAAACCCATAGCTGGAGGCATCTGCTGACACGATAGTTCTTGCGTTCGGGTCATACAGAGCTAAAGCAGGAATAGTTGACAGTAGTTCTTTGACTGTATCAAATGCTTCCTGCTGTGGATAAGCCCAGGTCCATTGGCGATTTTTGTGTAGAAGCTCTCTGAGGGATTTAGTTTTGTCGGCCAAATTGAAGTTCTTCAGCTGATTCATCATTCCAAGAAATTGACGTACATCGGTAATGCTGTGAGGTGTTGGGACCTTCTTTATGGCTGACACTTTATCTAGATCTGGATGTACCCAGTACTGTCTATTGTTTGGCCCAAAAAGGAGATGTGGTCTTTCGAGAATTCACACTTCTCTTTGTTTAGTGTTAGACCCACCCTCTCTATTCTCATCAGTGCTTCAGCTAAGTTTTTATCATGCTTCTCCTGGTCTGTTCCGAATATTTGGACATTGTCCATCATGCTCACTGTACCTTTTGTACTGCTCAAAATTTTGATATGCGTCAGTGAAAATGTTCTGGAGCAGATGTTACCCCAAATGGTAGTCTGTGAAATTTGTATCTTCCGAATGGAATGATAAAGGTAGTGAGTTTAGCTGATTCGGGTGCCAACGGTATTTGCCAAAAACCAGAATTAGCTTGAGAAAATGTTTGCACCCAATAGCTGTGCTAGCACCTGTTCTACTTCTCTCTTGACGCTCTGATTAAGGTTGGTGAGATCAACACAACACGAACCGAGCCGTTCTTTCTCTGAAGTGGTACCACACCCACACACCACTCAGTTGTCTCTTTGATTTGGGAAATGACCCCTAGTCAAGCCATTCTGTCCAGTTCTTTTTTACTGGCTTCATGAGTGAGAGGGGTACTCATCCAGAAGTGGAGAGAGAGAAGGGTTTTTGCTCCTTTTTTAAGTCGTATCGTGTAGTCTACCTCCAGCTTCCTGAGACATGTAAATAAACGAGAAAATTTATGAACAGTTGACTGATCTAACTGCTTGACCAAACCAGTTCTGGCCAGAATGTGCAGCTTCTCTATGGCTGGTCTGCCAAGCAGAAATCTGTTAGATTCTTCACAACATAAATGTCCTCCTGTGCAATTTGGTCACCTTTCTGTAACATTCCCCTGAATCCCCAGCAGACTCGAGGCGACAGTTATTTGGACCCTTGAGCTCTTTATCCATTGACTGCAGTTCTGGACAACCAATCTGTTAGTATGTGCTTTCTGAGATAGCGGAAACCTCGGCACCAGTGTCTATATAAAACTCTGTATATTTACTCTTAGGTTTTAATGATACCATCCTAGGTTTGCTCACATAGTTAGTGACAGCTCCTAGGAATATACTGTTCTCCTCTTTTCTTGACTCTCTTCAAACAATAGAAACTTTCACAGATTTGCAAACTCTCTGGTAATGTCCTTTTTTCCCATACCTTTTGCAGACTGCTTCTTTTGCAGGACAGGATTTAACATTGTGACTGGGACTCCATGCACAACGAGTGCATTTAGATTGCAGAATGGGGGCATGTTTCCTACCTAGGTGTGGCATTTCTTTTATGACCATTGGAGTGTTTCCTTTTACTCTCCATGCTGTCTACCAGCAATTAATGTTTTTCTTTGTCTTCTTTCCACAATTGTGTTTGTTGCATATGAACTGACTTGGATTGATGTGTCATCATTACTGCAGCGTGTAGAGTCAAGCTCAGATCGAGTTGGAGCTTTTCTGACAATTTAGAATCATGCAATCCCACCACAAGTCTGTTTGTGTCTCAGCCTGGAATCCGGTTACCAAAACTCAGGGAGAGAAAGACAATTCTGTGACTCTAATAGACAATAGTTATGGTGCATCCCACCTCTGCCACCATGTAGTGTTATTACAGTTCCTTTAGTAATGGATTGACAAAAATAATCAACAATGAAAGTCATGTGGATTTATACCGTAATACAATAAAGAATGATCCAATAATACATCTATACATTGAAATTATACTTCGGAGAATGAGGTCTCACATCTCAACTTTCCAAAGGCATTTATTTTAACTCAAAACATCTACTTATCAGCACTTACAAAAATTAACATGTAAAATCCAAAAAATGTAACACAAAGTGTGAAATTCACACCAGAAATGTCAGACCAATGAGTTAGCAAACGTCCACACAGATATAATAGCCCGCCTAGACCTTGCTATATAAGGCACACACTTTCACTCCTAGTTTGGCTTTTATTTTAGCTGCAGTTTCAACAGTGTCAAGCACTTACTTCACAAGATCAGATGAGCAATGAGGAAAATTCTTAAGTGAATAGTCTCCAGTCGGAGATGAAGCAGATGTTCCAGGACATGATGTCGCAGTTGGGGACCTTATCGTTGGTGTTGGCAAAATCCAAGGACAAGCCACCCTCTGCCGCCAGCAAAGAAGCTAGACATAGTAAGGCAAACGACATCTCAGATGGAGAGGCAAGCGAACAATCAGAAGAGACAGACATGGGTAGGAAACCCATATTTGAGGTGTCTGAGCCAATGCAGGCTTTTTTACAGTTGGCCTTCTGTAGAGCTAGGCCCACTGACAACAAAACAAGAACATGGGTAGAACGTTTTAGTGTGCCAGAGAGAGATGAGACCCGATGCCCGAAGTTGGATAGCATCGTGAAGAATGAGCTGCAAAAGGATGTGGTAGAATTGGACAGAAAGTTATCCCATCTTCAAAACTTCGTGTTGGATGCTGCGGCACCTCTTGTGGCAGTGATGGAAGAGCTGACAGTATTCGAGAAGCCAGACCCGGAGGTAGTGTTATCGGCAATACAGCAGCTCTTGATGTTCCTAGGGAATGCATCGACCCACTTTAACCTGGAACAGAGGTCAAAGGCTCTCAGTTGGCTGAACCCAGACCTGAAGTTGCTAGTAGATGACGAGGACTTTTTCAGGTGGCACCTTACCTGTTTGGACCCGGTTTTGAAAGAAAGGCCAAGGAGAGGTTGGAGGCGGTGGAGTGTTTGTGGAAAGCATCCTCGACTCGGCGTTCGAATCTGTTTTTTTGAGGCAGCCGTTCCTACCAAGCCGGAAATGAGAGCAGCTTTCAAGACTGCCACCCTTTCTATGAGAGAAAAGGTCAGCAACAGTCCTTTTAAAATCAAAAGCTACCAAAAAGTTTCAGAGCAAAGTTCCCTCCAAGGAACACAATGTCCAAGAAGGACTGACCTGTGGGGTCCAAGAAGGACTGGCTGGGGGTGTCCAAGAAGAACAGAGTATAAGTACTGTAGTAGATGTACTGATAAAACCCCATATAAATCCATGTTTCCTTTCAAAGAAAAATTTAAAAAGTATTTTGTCAATAGTACAAATAAGCGATTGGGTTACACAGGAAATATATATGCCTCCCAAAGATGTGTTGGCCAATGCTCCCAAGGGAGGTCGGTTGGCAATAGCCAAGCAGAATTGGGAAATAGTGACTTCAGACTCTTGAGTTTTACAGACAGTACAGAGCTACAGCCTAGAGCTAGTTACAGCTTCCACCCAGTTAACTCCTCCAGGGCAGGTGCATTTGCCAGGAAGGCAAGAGACAATTATGAGGGAGGAGATAAAAAGTTTATTAGAAAAAGGGGCCATAGAGAGGGTGAGGGTACCACACCATCCTCAGTATATTTCATAGGTGTTTCTTATCCCAAAAAGGACGGATCAATGAGACCAGTGTCAATCTGAAAGGACTGAATCAGTTCCTACACTGGAAACATTTCAAAATGGAAAATGTTCAGATGATCAGAGATCTTATCCAAGAAGGACATTGGATGGTAAAAATGGATCTGAAGGATGCCTACTTTGCCCTGCCGATCAGGCAAGAGGATTGGAAGTGGTTGAGGTTCCAATGGGAAAAGGAGACTTACGAGTTCACATGTCTCCCATTTGGCCTATCAGCTGCTCCCAGAGTGTTCACCAAAATAGTCAAACCAGTTGTGGCCTAGATGAGACAGTTTGGGTGTCAGATGATAACATACATAGACGACAATTGGCTGCTAGCTCCATCAAAGGAGGAAGCCCAGGTGCTGGCCAGACTGATGATGGTCTTATTTGAGGCGCTGGGGTTCTCTGTGCATTACAAGAAGTCTGTGTTGGACACCCAGCAATCAATGGACTTTCTTGAGTCTGGATTGATTCCAGATCAATGACCATTGCACTCCTGGCGGAGAAGTTGGGCAGAATTCGCAATCAGGCAAGGAGCCTGCTGGCCCAGACATCCATAACGGGAAGGGAGCTAGCACAATTCATTGAAAGAGCCAACTCAGCAACACTAGCCATCCCACCAGCTCCTTTGTTCTATCAGGCTCTGCAGGGAGCGAAACATGCCACCCTTACACACAAACGCGGCCTAGACTCAGCCATTTCTATGACAAACCAAGAGAGGGAGGAGCTTTTGTGGTGGGTGGAGCAGGCAAAATTTTGGAACAGGTCCAGTCTGAAACCACCATTTCACTTCCTAAAGACTCAGACAGATGCTTCGAAACTGGGCTAGGGAGCAGTTTGTCACAGGGTTCGGACAGGTGGACCATGGATGTACAAGGAAAGTCAATTTCACATCAAATACTTGGAGTTGTTGGCTGCATTTCTGGCAATTCAGTCATTCGTGAAGAGTGAGAGACATCTGACAGTATATCTCTACATGGACAATGTCTCAGCACTGACCTACATCGACAAGAAAGGGGGTGTTCAGTCCTGACCACTCACAACCCTAGCAAAGTAATGTTGGGGGTGGTGCATGGAGAGAGCAATCATTCTTTCTGCCGAGCACCTTACAGGTTGTCTGAACATCATAGCGGACAAAGAGTCCAGGCATTTGACAAATTGCTGGGATTGGAAACTTCATCCAGGCTTATTTCAGAGGATAGTCGAAATATTTGGTCTGATAGAAGCGGATCTGTTTGCATCCAGGCTGACATACCAGGTTCCACGGTTCTTCAGCTGGAACCAGACCCCCAGGCAAAAGCAACAGGTGCTTTCCTACAAAGATGGAATCAGTTTTGGGGATATGGAAATCCACTATGGGGTTAATCGCTCGAGTACTATCAGAAGTTCGGTACCAGAGGGCCAATGTGGTTTTGATAGCTCCAGTATTGAAAACACAGTTATGGTATCCAACGTTGTGGGATATCCATACCGTCTACCAGTACACAGTGAGCTGGCGTGGCAAGTGCACCCAGTTCCTCTTCCCTTTCAGGGGGACACAATTCAGTTGGCCGCATGGCCTATATCAGGTAAGGCTACCGAAAGGAAGAACTTTCTGAGCAAGCTCCAAGTCTCGTCTTGGCATCATGGAGATCCAAGTCAAACTCAAACTACAACTCACTCTTTTACAAGTGGGATTGCTGGTGTCATTCAAGGGATAGAAATCACATTTCTAGTCCTATAGCAGATGTCTTGAATTTCGTAGCTCAGTTGTATGAGCAGGGTTGCCAGTATCATTCAATAAATTCTTAGCAGCAATATCTTCGGTTCATGAGAAAGTGGATGGCTATCAGATAGGGCAATACCCCATGGTATCTAGGATGCTACGTGGTGTATTTAATTCAAGACCACCTCAACCGTGTTATAAAAGTACCTGGAAGGTGTCTACTGTTCTGGATTGGATTAGTAGTGAGACAATGTCCAATAAATCATTATTGTTTTTATCAATGAAGTTGACCACCTTATTAGCCCTTTTCAGGCTTTGTTGGTCAGCAGACTTGGCAGGATTTCAATTATCATCTCTCAAATTCACGCCAGAGGGAGCTACCTTCATGGTGAGCCACCTGGCAAAGCAGAACAGACCCGGTCAGTCATTAATAGAGTTCTTTTTCCCTTCATTGCCTGATAATCCTATTCTTTGCCCTGTGAGTACTCTCCAGGAATATATACTTCGAACAAAGCAATTCATAGAGGGTAAGAATGATAATCACAAAGATAGGCTGTTTATCACTACCACGGGAGGACATAGCCCTGCTACGAGTGCTACTATTGCCAGATGGATTAAGTCAGCCTTGACAAAGGCAGGCGTTGACACCTCTATTTTTAAAGCTCATTCAGTGAGAGGAGCAATAACTACGGCAGCAGCACTGGCTGGTATATCAATAACAGAAATCCTGGAAGCAGGGGATTGGTCATCACAATCATTTTTTGAAAGGTTCTATTATAGACCTCACACATTGTCATTTGGTCAGGTGGTTTATCTATGGCTTCTAACCTGCAAAGTTGAGATGTGAGACCTCATTCTTTGAAGTATAATATGAGAATGGCTAAGCCTGTATAGGTGCAAGCTATTCATAATTATACGAGGAGGATGAGGTTGAACATATCAACTATCCCGCCCTCACCACCCGTAATAATATCTCTAATGCATACACACATATTTACTTTAGATCACTTGTTAAGTCGCAATAAAATAAAAGCTGAACTAGGAGTGAAAGTGTGTGCTTTATATAGCAAGGTCTAGGCGGGCTATTATATCTGTGTGAAACGTGTTTTGGACGTTTGCTAACTCGTTAGTCTGGTGTGAATTTCACACTTTTGTGTTACATTTTTCGAATTTTACATGTTAATTTTTGTAAGTGCTGGTAAGTAGCTGTTTTGAGTTAAAATAAATGCCTTTGCAAAGTTGAGATGTTCAACCTCATCCTCTCCTATAATTACGAATAGCTTGCACTTACAGGCTTAGCCATTCTCCAATTATTAATGATTCCTTCAAAATTATTTTTTACTATATTTTAATAAAAAGAATCAAGGGAACGAGCTGGCACCAGGTACCATTAGTTCAGCCATATGTGGTATACAATTTAATGTATGTCTATGATATATCTTAAGAGAGAAGAGAGGGACACTCAATATCGTTATAATAAGTCATCTGTCTATCAAACAATTGGTGTATCTATCCATTCATTTATCTATCCATCCATCCATCCATTCATTCATTAATAACATACTCATCACAATACAACAAAGATGCTGCTAGATATATAGTTACTGATCTATCAAGTCATCAAACAAATAACAGACTTATTGTTGCTTGAGTAATTTTTGCTATGATGATATATGTATGGTTGCTTATTTGTATGGACTATGTAGTTCATTAGATTTGATGATTCTATATATCCAATTGACTTCAATTTACTGATAATGTAAGGAAATTTACAGTGATTATTAATTAAAAACTTTTGTAGTAGACATAACACATCATTTTTTATGATTTTATAGTCACAGTAATTAGTAATAAATTGTTTTTGTTTTGTATATCTTTCATTCAATGATATACAAACCTAAATTATGGAGAGTTCATGATGGAATCAGTGTTAAGATTGTGCTGACACAATTATGGCTGGATTACCTGTACTAAATTTATGTGTTAGTTATACAAGATGTATACATATTATATGTACATGATATGTGAATGTATTGTCACAAACATATACAGATTGACAATCTATTAAGAGACAGAATATGTGTCTTGTTGTGTTCAATATCAGTTGAAGTTTCTTAGGATCTTATCATGTATGCTTATCATAGTATCCCTTATGAACTGAGCACGCACAGGTTAACAGTTCCTTTAATGGCGCCAATTTTGGAGAATTGAGCATGCTCAGTATAACAAAGCCGCTTTCGCTTGACTGCCACATTTCTTCAAGTTGACTATGACTGTTGTATGGTGCTTCTGTTGGGCTGACATCTTTTAAAAAAGAAAATAACTGCTGCTGCTGTCTGCAGTACATCGCCTCCAGTCAAGATACCTTCAGTTCTCTCTCATTTCTCATGTAGAAAAATGCCGTCAAGTTGAGGTAGAAGACAAAAAAATATACACTTTTCTTCAGCAAAAAAGAAAGTGAAACCATTCAGGTCAAAGTAAACGTACACAATATGTATATGTGGAAAGTCTAACTCTGACCTTTATAGCTCTCTGGACTCAGATAGTTGCTGTCATTTAACCTGTGTATAGTAGCCTACCTCTATAATATTTTAGCTAGGTCTAGTTCTAGCTCAGTTTAAGTCAGCCTTAGTTGGCTATTGTAGTGGCTAAGTGATAATGTATGTGCACAGAAAGATGTCATCAGTAGACTTGGGAACAATGTTTATTTACAAAAGTTTCTTAATGTCAATAAACTTGCCTAAACAGAACTGGAATGGCTTTTGCTAATCTCTCCCAAACTGCAAACTTTTTTCATGAATGGTACAGCTAAGTACTTTAAATGGCCCTGAAAGCTGAGTAGTTGTATCTCATGTTGAGTCCCACAATGGAAGCATGGAATATACTTAGATACTTGTATAGAATATGCAGTTTCAGTGTGGCTCACTACTAACAAGTCTTACTTTGTACTATTCCTCGCTCCTTTTAACAGTTGTAAGCAGTTCTTCTTGTATGTCTGTATTAGAGTGACTTCCATAATACTCAACCACTTAATATATATATATATATATACAGCTGCTTAGAGTAATGGTCAATATTCCAACAGTTGTGATATAGCAGGATAGCTTTCCTCTTGATTGTAGTTTATAACTTTTTTAGCTAATGAGGAGACATTTTGTTAACTATGATAACTAGTTGAACCTCCTTGTTGAGTACATGAACATCCAAGAATCTAATTTTAAAACATACTTGCAACCCTCTTGTAATGTTTATGTGTAATGTACAGTATCATAACTCTACAGGGTAGTAACAAGTCACGTACTTGAGTTGTAGTTTATGCTAGCTTTTGTTAGTAATTTTAAGTGACCTTTAATTTACACTATTAATTTCTCTCAATCCACAAAATTTATGGCATAGCTCTCATCATATAAGTGCCATTCAATATATAATGATGATTGATCAGAAATATGATCCATATCCTGTACTGTTTGTTTAGTCACTCTATATATATATAACATCTAGTTATATATGGTGTCATTAAATAGAAACTATATCACATATTCATTTTTGTAATATCTAATGGTCCATGTCCTGTTGTATTATCTCAGCAACCATTATCCTATAATGTTAATGTGGTATAAAACCTCTTCATTGATGTTACAACTCTAGTAATCAACATATGCAACCTATAATATATGTGTGATCAACATGTATACCCTATAACATATATGAGATCAACATGTACACGTCCCTATAACATAGTTGAGATCAACATGTACACCCTATAACATATATATGCTCAACATGACACAATGTAACACATTTGTGATCAACATATACCAGCCTCTAATACAATATTTCTGAGCCTTCACTTTTAGAAAGAATGAATGACCTATGGGTAGAGATCAGAGGCTTCTCCAATGCTAGTTTCTTTATGGAACTGTACGAACAACATACTAAAAAATCCCTTCAACCAACCAAACCATTAAGAAAGGTTCTAAATAAATGATTATAATAATAGATGTAATCAGAATGTATATATATATATATATATAAATGTCATTTACTGTATAATTGTAACCATTAGTTACAATTATATACAGTAAATGACATTTATATATACCATAACAGATAATTAGTCTAATTATCTGTTTTGGTGCAATACCAAGATGTTATTTTCTTCTTCAGTTGGGAAGAGGTAAACTTTCCTTCTCAAAATCTAAGAACCTTTTTTATGAGTTTCCTTTTATTGGATCTCTGCAAAAGGTGTTAATTACCCTAAGGGCTTGAGTACCATTACAGAACTCTGCACATTTGGATTTGTCACTTGCTTTACATTTCTGCCTTCGGCATCCAAATAATTGTTTGATAGGATCTTATAAATTGTTCTCACTTAGAAAGGCTTTAACGCCTGGCATTGTAAATATATGTCTTGTAAATTCACAAATGATTCAACTGCATGTGTACTGAATTGTTATAAATTACCAAAGGAAATAATAACATGCTAAACCAACACAGCAGATGACAAGTTGTACTTATGTCTACATAACTTAAAAGGCTATAGTTCCAAAAGTGCACCACTACCTTATGTTGTTTTAGTGTTTTCTATAAGAATAGTGCAACTTTACTAAGAAAAAACAGTCTAAACCAACGCTTCTTATTTGTTCTAAACAATTCATCCTAAATCTTTAGTAGTAACATTGTTGTAAGAAGAAAGAGCTACAACAGTATCTTTAGTGCTATTTTAATCGTAAAATAAGTATTTTAATAGTGAATGCCTTTATTATTGACTAGTTTTAATAATAGAACATAAAGAAAAATATATAGTCAATTTGTTGATAAATAAAAATCACCTTAATGTCTTTATAGAATAATAACGGCAAACGTGTGTCCAGTTTACTATGTCAGGTTATGGAATGCGTTTTCAAATGTTCATTCAGTTCTATAGGATCACATGATCCATTTCCAATATAACAAATAATGAAGACCACGTCTGTTGTGAATACTAAGTGACTTGTTCTTTTGGCTCAGTCGGCTGTCTTTCTACATTTGATAATGTAAGAATATCTTTTTGTCATTGACCTAGATAGATAGACAAACAGACAGAATGATAAATTATTAGTCAGACAGATAGACGAGTGAAGAGACAAAACAAACAGATCAATCCACTATTACTTCTTGTAGTTTAACTTGAGAATGATAAACAAACAATGGTCTCCAATATTGTTGAGAAGTTCTGTTATGAGATAATTTGAGGATATAATAATGATGTTAACATTGTATATTAAGTGATCATACTGATAATATACAGAGATTGTAGTTAGTGATATGTTACTAGTGTAGTAGTTAACCTGATCATTAGTAATTTCTTTTGCTAATACATTTGCAAGTTTGTCTTTCTTTAACCATCATCTCATTGGAGCAATGGACACTCCAGATAGGGTGTGTCCTTTGTCCTGCCATCACCTACAGTCATCTCTGCTGACTTGTATTAATACTATTATGATCAGTCGATTTTTCTTGTTTATAGATCTCCTATAGAGTACAAGTATCAGTCTGTTATAACAGTATGAACATGTATGTATGTGTATATTGCTAAATGTACATACTTAACCTTCATTATCTGGTTCCTGTTTCGATGGACTGGTTCTGATGTTATAACTTGACACTAAGTCTGAGCAATCTGAAGTACTAGACTGTGGCAGTATAGTGTCAAATCTATAATACATAATATCAATTAAGTATTAACTGTAATGACTAACTATGTTACTAATTGTATGAATTGATGGAAACAGATCATTGATAATACCAACTCTTTGTATTTTATATATCTTAGCAGACAATGTACATCTCAGAATAACTTTGTCTCTTTCTATAGTGGAAATGATGATATTGGGTGTAGCCAGCAACAATAAAAATATGAACAACAATTCAAACTAGACTCAATTTAAAAAGAAATTCTTAAAATTCTAAAAATGATAACTTACTTTTTCCATTGTTTGTTTAAATCTCTTTGTCATTGAGTCTTGTACTACCTTTCAGAGGATAGATTATTAACATAATCAACAGAGGCATCACAAGCCACTCCCCTTCATTAGCGTAACAGGTGACTTGAGCAAGTATCCACCAACTAAAGTCATATGGATCACTGAGGTCATTGATGAGAGAGGAATAAAGACAGGGCTACATTTAATACATGAAGTGTATTAATATTGGATATTGAGTCTGTTGTCTCGGCAACAAGCAATCACACCTCAAAATGCAGGAACAGGTTAAAAGACATGGGATGTTCCTTGTGGTATTGACCAAATATAAATTAATTACATGATAATTAAAGGATCAACGTTGCAATATACATTATCTCATTACTACCCAGCTGCTTCAATTAACAAGCACTTTAGAAGATCAGCACAAGCTGTATGAATAACTTTCTATAATTACCACCTAATAGGGGTATGGTTATGACATTATTACATCATCTAACCTGGTAGTCTCTATACTTGATAAAGTATACATTATACTATAGTAAACATATAGTGAATAATTCTGTCGAATGAAATCTCATAAATAAGGACATGATGTTTTCGTAAAAATTCTAGACATGTGACAGTCATGTTACCAAAGAGTGACATCACTGGATTGTGCATAATGTCTAGGAATAGGTCCTTATCATTTTCAGTAGTTCATGAAATCAAGTAAAGTGGCAAGAAAAAGGCTAAAACATAGCATATGTATCGGCTAGCTAGATTTTCTAATGATCTACTTGTAGTCTCATTTGACATGAATGTTGTATATGGGATTGTCTTATTATAAATTCCACACTAACTACTATGGAACTGATAGTTCATGTACTTTAATAATGATTTCTCAAAACGATACATATTGTTATATGTAGTTCACTTTATTAAGCAATTACTTTCAATTATGATGAAGTACATGATAATAGTTGTCAATTCCATTGCACTCAAAACAGCAATGTTATGTAGTCAATATTTTAATCTCATAGACACGTATGCAAACTAATTGGTTATGAAGTGATTCATAAAAAATATGTTTAATACATGACAAGAACCGTGTAAAACATTTAAGACTAACCCAATCCTTAATTTTAGTCATACTAGCAAGAAATGTATATAAGTTGTAAAATTATAAGATAAAATATTGGACACATAGCTTTATTCTCAATTAACTGTCCTGAAGTAAATCATTAGTAGGTAAGATAATGTTGTTATTAGTAACAAAACAACTTAACTAATGACACAATATTGATGAATGCCTTCCACATTAATTAATTGATACATTATATCATATAGTTGAGTTAGATTGCAAATAAGAAATCAAATTGATCACAATATATTATTGGATGTATAAATTGTTACTTTGACTTGTCTGTGCTCAACTAGTGTTACATAAAATGAACCTTTTGACATAAGCAATGGTCACTTTTATGCTATGACGATAGTATGATTTGGGTCAATGTTACTGTACACAGCTACTTAGCTTAATATTCAGCAATGTTTAAATATCATGATAACAGACACAAAAATTAATTGTTCTGTCTTCAAAAAAATGTTATTATATTTGTTAATAAGATGGCAATTACATCACTCGATTGTTCTCCTATAGCTAAATTGCTAACTTAATAGTACCAGAAGCTATGCATAAACTGTTGAAGACATTCCAACTATGAGATATCTATCAATATATAAATAGTTAGGTTTTGACTTTCATGGTATATGTGTATATAAGTATTTTATCATGTAATAATAATAATGGATTCAGCAAAATTAAATATCGAATAAATGAATATTGAAAGCAAATAAAAAATTAGGTCATTATTGAAAGTAACTTATAATAAAAAATGAATTCATTGCAGCTAATATTGATTAAATGTAAAATGTTGTACGATTAGTACAAACAGAACAATTGCGATTATTGTGTGAGTGTGTTAAGATGGTTCATTAATATCAAAATCAAAAATTAAGGGCTCACCTCTGATGACTGTAACTCCTCTTGATTAAGTACTTGGTATTTGTTAGAAAAATGAGGAAACTTACAGCCCCATCTCTTATCAATTAAGACATAGATATGAGTAAGGACTGTACCTACAAACACAACTAGTGACATTCTTACTGACACTATACAGACAGTTGAAGATATTGACGGCTGTAAATGATCAGATAAAGCATTAATAAGACTCAGTGACCCTAAATTAACTAAATGAATTTGGTTCAGAATTGTTAGTCTGTTTACTCTGTACATACCATTACCAACTATTACTAGAATTCGTACAATTATCACAATGATGTAATTGTTAACTTTGACTTTTTCACCTGTAGTAAAAGAGAAAACAGTGTCTGTGATTAAAATGACACGAGCTATTAGAAGAAGTCCTGGCCAGTATCAAAATTGATCTTTTAAAGGACCACCATAAGCATCAATAAATACTTTAAGTTTTACTACTGGATCTCTTGAACTCCTACAACACTTACTGCTGTAACGTTGTAGCCATTGACTGGAAAATATTAATCCTGTGTAAATTATTCCAACAAAGAGACACAATAGTGACACACAAACAAGTGGTAGGTGCTTGCCAGTAAGGTAGTCAATGTTACCATCAACACTCCAGACATCCATTCCTTCTTGTCACGTCTGATTTTAGTCGTCATCAAAATTTTAGCTATGTTATTAAATACCTTAGTGTAAGATATTAGTATAATTGTAGCTAAAGTAGGTACTGCATTATTTCCACATAGTGTAGATAGTCTTCCACAGTAGTGACAGCCAATAAAGAAACATGTTGTAATTCCAAGATGAAGATTCATCCAAGCTATATACTGTGTGAGTACAGGTATGCCACCTGTGGATAAAGCATGACTTCATGTAGTTTTACAATGTTAGCATAAAATAGTAGTCCACTAATAGTCCCTGACAACACTGTCACATTCAATTTTAAAAGTAAGACTGCCAATAAAATACCAGCTAAGACAAAGGGGACTAGCAAGAACAACTTGGTATTGTTACATTTTGCACATTCATTAGATCCAAATGTTAGACTAAGTCCTGATTGACAATGTCCACAGAGAAGTCCTGACCTGTAGTGTGTACACCAAATACAAAGGCTACTATTAGTGCTATATAAGAATTTGTACAGTTTCCACATTTGTTAGATCCTAACATTAGACTAAGTCCTGATTGACACAGTCCACAGAGAAATCCTGACCTGTTGTGCATACACTGAAGATCAGAATTGTTAAAAATGATAGAAACAAGAGAAGAATTATAATAATCAGTTGGACAGTTAGTATATGCAATAATGCAATCATACTTTTTATTGTATGATAACCAGCTATTTTCAAATCTTTTAATAGGGTATGGCATCCAAGATACATTACATTGTGGTTTAACAGCATTGATGATGTCATCACATACACACATTCCTAATGAATTGTCTAATACAAGACCAAGAGGGCAAGGTAGTAATGTAATGTTGATAGTCAGTATGATACATTCAACTGAAGTGGTCCACTAGTTTGAAATTGTAATTTTTCCTTCAGTAGTAGTAGTGGCTTTTACTTGATATGTAAAGTTCTTACAATGAATGTCAGTTATTTGGTCAGCTTCATCTAGTTTTTAACATTAACTCCTGTACACTTTGTTACTATTAATCCAGGATGTATACCTCCACACATCCCAACTGTCACAAGAGAGAGTGTTATAGTCTGTCCAGGATACACTTCCTTATGAAGAATTCTTTGAGTACAGTTTATATAAGAGTTATTAATACAAACACAAGCACCTAATGGAGCTGATGATATTGATGATTTGTTTTTGGTAAACACACAGGATATAAAACAGAATCAGAATTGCAATATCAAACATCATTGAATTGTGGTATGTATTCTTCCCAGAAGTAGTAATATCCACCATAGATATTATTTCCAGCAATTGTGGTATAATTATCTAAAAATGTTACATCAAAGTCCAAAAAAGAGCATATTGATAGCATCACAGAAGTTGCTACTAAATTTGCAGTAGAATAAATAGCACCATCATACTGTGTAGCTGTGTTATTAATTAGATAAACAGGAACTGAAGAAGACAATATAGCATTATCATCAGCATATATACCACCACCATTACCGGGTGATTTGTTGTTAGATATGATACTTGATTTATCAATGAAGTTGACTTGACATTTTCTCAACCAAAGACCTGTCATGTTGTTATTAGTTATATTAACATTTAACAGGATCACTAATTGTACGACTTTGTATGGTTGTATGTTTTCTGTACAAATCAATTGTAAGGCTCCTGTATATTGAAATAGTTGCGAAAAAAATTTCTTATCTGTTTTTACAACATCAACATTTGTCATTTTTAAATTAGCATTAGTTTCAATAAACAGAGCCACTCCAGTGTTACTATCAAATAAGGTATTGTGTATGTGTAGACTTCTGTCATAATAAGTACCATCACCAAACACGTTTATGAATGCTCCTCCAACTTGTCCATCATCAGACCCAAAGTTATTTATAATGATAATAATGATGTTTCTTTACTACTATTGAGTTAATGTTTGTGTTTTTGTTTCTTTGCATGGTGACATAACCTTAACGTATTTTTTTGTTGCACTACTTTTGAATTTTGTATTTTTAGGTTGATACATATGACTTGTAATTTAGAGTTATATGACATAATATGCTACATATCACACTTTACATTGTTTTTCCATCATAATAATTATATATCTCGCTATAAATGTACATGTATACTCATTGTACATGTGATGATAGCTGTATCATGGCATTGTTGTCTTGTATGTGTGTGTGTGTGTGTGTGTGTGTGTGTTTAAAAGTAAACATAGCATTGTTGTTGAAGTACATATTGGATCTTAGCAGAAAGTACTACTGGGACTTCAAACACAGTAAGAATTAAATACTGGGTTACAATGATCTACAGTGCATGGAGTAAAGCAGCTTGTAGCAGATTACACTAACAAATTATAACCCACTATAACCTAGTGCATATGTACCCAATATAATCCACTGTATCACATTGTAACCTACTGTAACCTACTATAGCCTACTGTAACCCACTGTAACCTATTGAATCTACTGTAATCCACTGTAAGCTACTGCATAGGTAATCCCACATTCCCACTGTAATCCCTATTATGACCTATTGTGACCCATTGTAATCCAATGTATATATAACTCACTGTAAACCACTCTAAGTTTATTATTGTTTTTTCAAGTGATATGCATCCTAATACTGACTACTAGTGTAACTTAATATGTAAAGTAAATTAGAAGCTAAAGTAGTCTTTGTAGTTGATTGCTTGATAATTAAAGACATGAGTATGAGATGGATATTTTTTCAATTGAATTGTCACGTATTCATGTAAACTACTGTAATCTATTGTAACTCACTGTAAATTACTGTAATTCACTGAAATGTATTGTAACTCTTTGTAATCTATTGTAATTAGTCTATATATATATATATATATATATATATTTACTACCATTAGCTTGGAAAGCAATCGTTGACACTCTTAATCATAACATGTAGCAATAATAAAATGTAAACCAATAACGTTTACTGTATCTGATAACAATTGGAAAGAATTACCTTATATGGTTGAAAAGGTTGTATAATATAGACCTATAATGGTGATGTTTCAAAGTAGATTCTTATGTGACTTTTATAGCATATTATACATTAAAACATTGTGATAACATATTAGCAATAATTAAATTAAAGTACTTAATAAAACTTAATAACATCAGTATAACAATAAGAGGAAAGGTATATGAGAGTATTTATAAACCTTCAAACTTATAAATGAATATAATTAGCTTTCTAGGCTCATCATAAAGACAACAAGCAAACACAAAACTAGAACTACCACGTGCACTCACAAACTACTATTTATGTATAATATAGAACACATTGTAACTGCATTCTGTAGTTTGCTATTGATAACAGTTACTTGTAATAGACATTCTTATTTCGTGTATAATATATAGTAGAGATTCATAACTAAATATCATAAATGAGATAACACTATCTTAGTCATTGATAATCTTCATGTCATGTTTTGCAACTTAAGCAAAATTGGCTTTTCATCTTCAGGACAAGTTTATTTGGCATTTGACAGACTATTTTGTGTGCATTAATGAGAATTGTATATCATATGTGATCTGATTTGCAAGAAGGGATCATTTCTTTCAAAATATTTGTGACCTGATTTGTGAAAAAACCAACCGTTAAAACATATCAAAAAACAGTTTTGTATACATATAGTTGCTATAATTATATGCATAAATATTCTATATGTATGCACAACTGTTTTTTGATATGTTTTAACAGTTGGTTTTTTCACAAATCAGGTCACAAATATTTTGAAAGAAGTAGTCCCTTTTTGCATATCAGGTCACATATGTCTTTAAAAGTCAGGTATATGAAAATAAAAAACGACTTTGCTGTTGGTCTTATAAAACCATCACTGGTGATATAAAAAAACAAATGTGCATGTAACTTTATTAATAGTACTTTAGAATAAATGACTGTATATTTTAATATCAAAACTCCTGAAAACTGAAGTATCCAGTTACTTTGTTTACAAAGTGGTTGGTTGCCTAGCAACCACATACTAACTCATCAGGCATATAATTGTAAGTAAAAGTTACTCAACAGTTTAAGTTATTTCAATTATAACTATTCTACCACATGTCAGTTTATTATTTACCTCTCATACATTAGCAGTGATGAGTCAGTATATGTTACTTTAATAACATATTATTGTACATAAAAACATGATGACATACTAGCAATAATTAAATTAAAGTATTTAATAAAAGATAATAACATAGACAATAATAAGAACCCTTCAAACATATAAATGAATATAACTAGCTCTTAAGGCTCTTTAATAAGACAACAAGCAAAAACAAAACTAGAATTACCACATAGAAACTACTATTTGTGTATAAAGTGGAACACATTGTAACTGTATTCTGTAGTTTGCTATTGATAACAGTTACTTGTAATAGACATTCTTATTTCGTCTATAGTAATTTAATATAGCAGAGATTCAAAAGTAAATATCACAAATGACAACACTATCTTAATAACTGACAATCTTTGTGTCATGTTTTGCAACTTAAGCAAAACTGGCTTTTCCTTTTACTAGGTCATTTTTTGGCATTTGACAGACTGTTTAGTTTACATTGATGAGAAAGATATATTACATAGTCTTTAAAAGACAGATATTGGACAATAAAACCAACTTTGCAGTTGATCTTATACAATCATCACAGGTGATAAAAATAAACAAATGTACGTACATAAACATCTAACATTATTAATAGTACTTTAGAATAAATAACCGTATATTTAATATAAAATTGAAAGCAACATTTCATTTATAACTTAATGCAAGTAATCAGGATTGACAAATAATTCAGACTCTACAAAATAATGTTTCTTTAACAATGATATGCGTTTTGGCTTTTTACATTTTCAAGCTGGTAGCTTTCACCTCTTCCACTTCAGATGCTCCTATTAAGGTATATTGGGGTAACTCTCTATGTGCTATATATCCTTTTGGATTCTTAAATGAGCCTTCAATTCATGTCTCTCCCATTCATACTGGTGACTGTTTAACTTATGCTGTTATATTGTTTTCTAACACTACAACAATATAACAGCATAGATCATGGAGTTTGTGGTCTTTCTAATTATTCAATATTGGGATCAACATCCTTTTCCTCTGGAGGAAATAATTACAGTGAAGTCTGTGGTCAAATAAGAGGTTAACAGTTTAACTCACCAGATGCATTCCCACCTTTGGTTGGTAATCCCTATTGTTCCAAAAGGTAATCCCTATTGTTCCTTCTATTTATACATTGTTGATCCAGATGTCTTATCAAAAGTTCAGAAACCAGTTTTGTTTGACCAAGGACTTCCAGAGACACTAAATATGTCTAGCCAAGGAGATAATCCCAGTGAACAAATAGGTACATAAAATTATATAATTATAATAATAAAACTATTTGTATTATTATGTTTAGAGTCTTTAATATCAGAGTTGAGAGATCAGTTAACAGATTCAACTGATGACAAACAGTCAGATGATGAAGAGACTAATGAAGGTACATATTATATCACTGATAATGACTTCAGACATATCTGTGAAGTACTTACAAAAAATCTAACACTTAAAAAGTTGAACATTGGTAACAACACTCAGATCACTTCCACAACAACTACTATCCAATACAATATTGTGTAGAAATTAGAAATACAGATAAGTGTGGTAATGATGCTGAAAATCTTGTTGAGGATCTACTAGTACATTTAGAAGCTATCTCTAAGTTCTTTCACTTATATCCCGCTGCGTGTTCTGAAATCCTACAGAAGGATAACCTTACTACATCAGGCTATTACACAATACGAGCTCCCAATGGTTCTCTTATATCAGTCTATTGTGATATGAAGGGAAGTAACTGTGATTGTAAAGGAGGTTGGATGAGAGTAGGGTATCTCAACATGAGTGAACCTAATGCTACATGTCCACCTGGACTAACACTACGACAGTTTATTAACATAGATCATGGAGTTTGTGGTCGACCTATGTCTTCGTCTATTGTTTACTCTGCCCATGCCATTCATTACAGCAAAGTTTGTGGTCAAATAAGAGGTTATCACTTTGGCTCACCAGATGGATTACCACCTTTGTATGGTCCTTATGTCACTCCAAATATTGATAATTGTAACACATATGTTGATGGTGTTACTATTACTTATGGTAGTAATCCTCGTAAACATATCTGGACTTATGCGTGTGGTGTAACTGAAAATAATAATCATGAATATGCATGTCCATGTAATAATGGAAGTTCTGGCACAACATCACCTACTTTTGTAGGTAAAGAATACTTCTGTGAATCTGGAGTACCTTATGGGAGAGTCTACCCTGTTTTATATGCTAATGACACATTGTGGGATGGACAACAATGTGGAGGATTAGAAGGACCATGTTGTACTAATCCTAAGATGCCATGGTTTGTAAAAATTCTTGATGAAACAACTTCAGAGGATATTGAGCTGAGAATGTGTGCTGGTGGAGGGGCAGGTGATGAAGATACTCCTCTTGATATTATTGAACTTTACATTTATTAAAAGTATGTTATGGTGTTCAAGTTTTGAATTAAGTCTCTATTATGTACAGTGTACTTTTGATTGTTTATTTTGTTTTTTGGATATAAAATTCTACATTTTATAGCAACAATATATACTGTTATTGCTCAACAAAAATGAATATTCTATCTTATCAGAAGATTGTTACACCTTATTGTACTAACCCTAAAATGCCATGGTTTATAAAGACATTCAATGAGACTACTGCTGAAGATATTGAACTGAGGGTATGGTGGAAGTGAGTCATTGAGAAATTAAGACACCCCTGTGGATATTATTGTACAGTTTTCCAATGACATATTCTATTTGTAGATTTAAAACATATGTAGATGCTTCATTTTTCTGCTTGTTTTTGTTTATATAATTATATGGCATGTAATCCTTTCAACTGATCAATTAGATGACCATGAATATCAAATATAATAAGAGGTATTTTTTTCTCATTCTCAAATTAATTAATGCACTCTAATTACTGCAATGAATATAAAATATCAGGGAAGTACTAACTTTGGACTCTGGACAGAGCTGAACTAGACTGCAATATTCTGTACCAGATATTATCAGATAATTATGACAAGCTATAATGTTGAATCTATTTCTCTCTGCCAATCTTTGGATTATAATTTATGTGCAATTCATTCAATTTTCCCTTATTAAGAGTTTGAGACCATGAAAAACATTTTTTATTAGGATATAGTTCATGAACAATTAAAATTAGCGACACTTTCTCAAATGATGACGTTAGTTAGCAATTTTGTATTAATTAACTTAGTGATACAATCCTTAATTCATTAGTAATACAACCATCTTTGTTACTTTATGGAATGCTATTTCCTTTTGACATATTATGTCAGTCTTTTAAACCTAGCATTAATTTGGAAAGCAATCACTGACACTCTTAATGATAACATGTAGCAATAAGAAAATGTAAACCAATAAAGTTTATTGAGTCTGATGATAACTGGAAACAATTACCTTATATGGTTGAAAAGGTTGTATAATTATACATAGACCTATAATGGTGATGTTTCAAAGTAGATCCTTAAGTGACTTTGATAGCATATTATACATAAAAACATTGTGATGACATTAGTAGCAATAATTAAATATAAGTATTTAATAAAAAATAACATCAGTAAGATAATAATAACAAAGTATATGAGAGTACTTATAAATCTTCAAACTTATAAATGAATATAACTAGTTTTTGAGGCTCTTATATTAGACAACAAGCAAAAAAAATAGAATTACCACTCACAAATTACCATTTATGTATGAAGAGGAACACATTGCAACTGTATTCTGTAGTTTGTTATTGATAACAGTTACTTGTAATAGACGTTCTTATTTTGTGTATAATATGTAGTAGAGATTCATGACTAAATATCATAAATGAGATAACAATATCTTAATTATTGATAATCTTCATGTCATATTTTGCAACTTAAGCAAAAATGGCTTTTTTCTCTTCTAGGTTAAGTTCTATCAATAAAACATAATAATCTGACATTTATAGTACCACATACTAAATAAAGGCTCTGCTTTGAATAAGTTTTATATAGCTTATGTTATACATACTCATGTAATATGAAAACTCTTGAACAATTTTATATAATGTTATGTAATCATGTGTAGCCTTGATTCTTATATAGAGCCCTGTCTTTTCATGTCAGTCTTTTTATTATTACGTATCATTATGTGTGATCTTTTTTGTGGGCTATAAATGACATAACCTATATTCCAGATACATGTCTTTGATCTAAACTGAGTGAGGGAACATTTTATTCTGTGTTCACAACAAATTTCTCTGGTTGTTATAAGCAATGGTGTTTTTTTAGAAGATTGCATGAGTCTACAGACAAATGTTGTCCTCTCCATCTTGTTACAGTAAGTTCATTACAACCTGACACTTGTACATGTGTTGGATCTGTGGAGGAATCAACTCTCATCTTTTCTTGTCTGCTCATCTGTACATGTATTTGAGGTTCTACAGGTGGTAATTGTCCTTTGATAACTTTTGTACCAAGGTTAATAGTAATAAGAAGTACTCCACCTTCTTCCTTCTGATTCCATTCCAGCCATTATTCTCTGTAAATTGGCTATTTCTCTTGGCTTAAATTTTGGAACATTTATTTGGAACATCCATCCAGCACTAATTCTCATAGGTCCATTCACTAGGACCATAGGTAACAGTTTAATAATTGCAAGTAATGCTTTAGCAGTCTTGACAATTCAATTTCCTCAAAACTTTAATTAATCTAAGTACACGGTACTTTATACATTTGCGTTGGTTCTAATATGGTTAGTTCAAATAAGTGCTTTGAATGTTCAAGTATGTTTGTTTGGTCCAAGAGTCTTTATGATGATAGTATGGAAAACTCAAAATAAAAAACGTGTAGATATATAAAAGTGCATCTTTATCAATTGCAAAGACAACAAGGACAACTACTGAACTGCCCACAAGCCTGAATAAGGTTTCTTTACCCATATCAGTAAATGTTTATGGTTTGTTTCTTCGCTGACATAACCTTAATGTAGTTAGTTTGTTACACTACTATTGATTTTTTTTATTTTTAAGCTGACACATATGACTTTTAATAAAATGCTATATCCCACACAATGTTTTACATTGTTTATCTGTCATTATAATTATCTTGATAGCTATGTGTATATGTATACTAATTGTACATATGATCATGGTATAATGGATTGTTGTCTTATATGTATTATACATGTTTAAAGGTAAACAGATCATTGTTGTTGAAGTATGTATGAAATCTTAGAAGAAAGTATATGTTTTCTACTGGGACTTCATACACTGTATAGAGTTGCAACACTGTCTTACAATGATATACAGTGGAATGAATAAAGCAGCTTGCAGTAGATTACAATAATAAATTGGAACTTATTATAACCTAGTTCATATGTGAGCCAATATAATTCACTGCAACAAACTGTAATCTACTATAACCTACTGTAACCCACTGAACATTTAACCCACTGTAATCCACTGTATACATAATCCATTGTAAACCACTATGAGGTAATCATTGTTACATTAATGTGATGTACATCCCAACACTGACAACTTGTTTAACTTAATATGTGAAACAAATTAGAAACTAAAGTAGTGTCTGAAGTTGATTGCTTGATAATCAAAGACATTAGTAACTACTGTAATCAACTGAATTCACTGTAACTCACTGAAACCTACTGTAACTCATTGTAATCTATCATAATTAATCTATTATATGTGTGTGTGTGTGTGTGTGTGTAGTTATTTATAGCAGTAAGAAGAAGACAAGTGATTAGTCTTGAAATGGACTGGATCTATTGTTCATCAGTGATTGTTTAAAAAATTATTACTTCAATCACAAACTAGTGCAACCTGTAGCAACAAGACTCTAATTATGAGTTGCTTTAAGTCTAGATTGATCAAACATAGCGATATAAAATACAATGAGATTGAGAGAAGTGTCCAGTTACTTAGTTTACAAAGTGGTTGCCTAGCAACCACAGACTAAGTCTTCAGGCATATAATTGTAATTAAAAATTACTCAACAGTTTGAGTTATTTCAATTATAACAATTCTACCACATGTCAGTTTATTATTTACGTTACCTCTAATTAGGAGCGAAGCGTGGCTATCTATATTTCCTACCACACCCCAATGTGAAATAGTAAATAAACAATACATTTATTAATAACAGTACCAAACCAAAAGTAATATCAGTGTATTTAACGAAAGCAAACGATTTTCAGCATTAATTATGTTATCTCACTCATCTACTGATAACAAGTTAACAATTAAAGAATATCACAGTTAACGAATGTAAAGTTCGATAATATCTACCGGAGTATCTTCATCAAAATGACCTTGATTCAAGCACACTCTTAATTCAATATTGTCGGTTGTAGTCTCTGAAAGAGTCTTAATAAACCATGGCATGTTAGAGTTAGTACAACATGGTCCTTCATTTCTGTTACATTGTTGTCCATCCCACAATGGATCACTGGGATATAGAACATGCTGCCAAGCTTGTCCTGCAGGTAATCCAGATTCACAGTAACTATCATTACCAATAAAAGTAGGTGATATTGTGTTGAAACTCAAAGTATTACATGGACATAAAAAATAACCCCAATGATGACCTTCACTTAACCCACCAGCGTAAGTCCAGATATGTTTACAAGGATTACTACTGTAAGTAATGGTAACACCATCAACATATGTGTTACAATTCTCAATGTCTGGAGTGCCAGTATTACCTTTTAACCTCCCAATTAATCCCTCAATCTGTTCATCTCTCCTTCTTAAAAGTCAATGATGTTACTATCTCCTGTAGTGTCTCTATCTCTTTCTGTCTCTCAGAACAAAATAAATAATTACTAACTTGTCTTCAGGAGTACCCTTGACCAATTCCCATGGCTTATGAAACGTATGTGACCATTACCAAGAGGAGATATGGACAAAATATGTTCCCTCACAATACATTACAAAGAACCATTAAAGGTACAATGCTATATTTCATTATCTTATCCTATTATTTGTTTTCTTCTAGCTCTGATTCATACATTTGTGGATCACTTATATTATTGTCTATGAAATTACAGACATGAATCGTCTCCATCTATGTCAACAATGATACACCCACAGTTGGAATCATTAGAGCAAAGAAATGTCAAATTAGTCTTCAAATTTCTTTTCATTAGAATATTTTTTGGCTAAGTGAAGGTAATTTTCATGAATTGCATATTATTATGAATGAACAGAATAATAATTTGTATAACCTTTTTTCACTGGAGTTACCCTTTTTAAGGTATTAATACAGTTACACTACATATATATATTTATATCATCCATATGATTGTTTAAATTCCATTAGGTATTTGCAATGTTCTATGTAGAAAACTCAATTTTACATAGATATGGTCATCACGACATTTTGAGGGGAGTGTCTAACACTAAAATTATAATAATGAACAAGGAAATGATTAAAGGTTAATAAGGTTAATTAATTATACCAAGCTATACATGTCTGTAATTAAGACATTTGGTGTATAGTATACCATAAATAAAAAACATTGATTATAAGTTATCACAGTCAGTCAAAGATACACAGCTGTGATGATAAAGCTAATTGCGAAAATAATTTTCTTCAGTTGTCTGCTTGCAGGTCTATTAATAGCGTCTTGTGAGGCCTCCACTGATTGTATGGTTGACTGCACTAGTCTACTAACTCCACATTCTCCCTCACTCTATGAACAATACTGTTGTATTCCTAGTAACAGTGGAAAGAAGTTTAAGTTGAAGGAAAGCAATGGAGTCAAATTCATATTATGTCCACCATCAATACCTACATCTTGTATCAAACATACCTTTCTATATAATTCCTGCATTGCTCTACTACAAGCCTTCCCTGCTGCTACATCAGGATATTACAGGCTCACTTTAAGTAATGGTAGTATTGTCGACATCTACTGTGATATGGAAGGGAGTAACTGTGATGGTAAGGGAGGTTGGATGAGAGTAGGCTATCTCAACATGAGTGAACCTAATGCTACATGTCCACCTGGTCTAACACTACAACAATATAACAACATAGATCATGGAGTTTGTGGTCTTTCTAATTATTCAATATTGGGATCAACATCCTTTTCCTCTGGAGGAAATAATTACAGTGAAGTCTGTGGTCAAATAAGAGGTTAACAGTCTAACTCACCAGATGCATTCCCACCTTTGGTTGGTAATCCCTATTGTTCCAAAAGGTAATCCCTATTGTTCCTTCTATTTATACATTGTTGATCCAGATGTCTTATCAAAAGTTCAGAAACCAGTTTCATTTGACCAAGGACTTCCAGAGACACTAAATATGTCTAGCCAAGGAGATAATCCCAGTGAACAAATAGGTACATAAAATTATGTAATTATAATAATAAAACTATTTGTATTATTATGTTTAGAGTCTTTAATATCAGAGTTGAGAGATCAGTTAACAGATTCAACTGATGACAAACAGTCAGATAATCAAGAGACTAATGAAGGTACATATTATATCACTGATAATGGCTTCGGACATATCTGTGAAGTACTTACAAAAAATCAAGCACTTAAAAAGTTGAACATTGGTAACAACACTCAGATCACTTCCACAACAACATCATTGTTAGAATTATATCTTCAAAATACTTCATTGGAAGATGACAATATTATGACAATTTGTCACACACTTACTACAAACAAGACAATAGAGAGACTAGTGTTGTCCAAGAAATATAAGGAGAGTTGTGAGAAGACTAAGGAGATCATTCAGGACAGACTCCTCTTCTTGTAACACCGTCTGTGTATATATTATGTTAACAATGATTATTATAACAAATTTACATTTTATTTATAATACCCAGTGCTAAAATTTTAAAGTATACGTATTCTAGTTTCATTAATAACTATTACATCATCCAAACATTGTTTTATACTGAATAGAACTGCTCTTCTGATAACATCACAATAATTATAGGCAGAACACGTGGTTTAAGATTTAGTAATACTCTGTGGCTATTCTAGTGTATAAGTGTATATAATTAATATCTTTTAACATAAATTGTTCATAATGTACATAGTTATCTGATAATAGTATTCATGATGTGTTAGAAGCCCCACCCTGACTTGACCCACCCTATATTTTTTTAAAGAAACGCTATGGCTTCAAAAGTATTTTCTCAACCTCAGCTAGGTAAGAAAATCATCTCAGCTCATACAATTTTATAAAGTACATAGTGTACATGATATAATGGTCACTTATAGCGTGGGCGTTTTACTTTAAATTTCTCCTCTGTAAAAGTTGGTAACTTATGTATATATATTCTGTCAACATAGATAGTATGTCTTTATTATCACTTCTAAATTGGTTTACAAAATTTCATTTATTACAGACATTGACAATTTGAAAAAAATAGTTGGTGCTCTGAAGCAAGTTCGTTTTCCAAATCATAAATGGTTTCCTCTTGGTCTACAACTGGGTCTATTATCACCCACTCTGAAAGATATTGAAGCAAACCATAAAGATGATGTAAGGAGATGTCTTCAGGAATGTTTAACTTTGTGGTTGAGTAAAGCTGACAAGGTCACTGACAATGGAGGCTCTACTTGGGATTCATTAGCTGATGCTCTTCGCAATATAGAAGAAAATTTTGCAGCTGAAAAAATATTGGAATTTAGTAAGAACCTCAATGATGGATATGTTAGAAAATATCTTTTATTATTTTCTTCTTTTCTTATAGAATTCTCCACTCCAGCTTGTCAAATGTTACAGAAACACACTGACAGGTTCTTACCACTTACTCTTCCTGTGGAGATTGTCAACATGTTATATACAGAGAGAGTGATATCTAAGGAGACGTTAGATGAAGTGAATAGATTGGGAGGTGTACTAGGAGATGGTCCATTAAGAGCGCTGTGTACTACAGTGTATGAAGAGCCAAACAAATTAAAAATTTTTGCCAGTGTACTACTGAAATCTGAGCAAACAGTTGTGATTGCTAAAGACATACTCAAGGAATATGGTAATTAGAGCTTTAATATCATTTATTCTAAAAATAACAATTTTATTTATAGATCAAATATTTCCCTCCCAAGTCAGTCTTCATCCGACATATCAATACAATTTTGATCAGATGAAAGTGACCTTTGGAAATCTTATGATAACAATGTCACCTCTTATTAAGGCTGGTATTCCTTCACTAGAAGACCTCATAATATATCTTCGAAGATGTTTTCGAGAGCTAAGACCACAACTGTCTATAGCTAAATCATTTGATGATGTGATGGATCTTGTACAAGATACATGTACTATTATCAACATTTGTTGTTTGGAAGCTATTGTCAACTACTACAATATTATAGAGGCTAAACCACACATTGCAAAATTCAAGACAACAGTTGATACCTTTTGTGCAGATGTCAGAGCTGATATATGTCTTAAACAAAATTTTAAAACTACTTCATCTTCTCATCATCTCACTTGTGAGACTATCGAGTTTGTTTTAGAATGGAAAACAGATGAACACACACTTAGTCACATACAAGATTTGTTATCAAAAGTATTTGGAGATATGGCAAAATCTGTCCAAGTTAGAGCCATAAATGAAGGCAACTCCATCATTATTACCTGCTATGCTCCAGAATACATGATAGATAGTCTACTAGAGACAGCAAAAAAGAATCTTGACCTGCTGAAAAAGATGGGAGTGACCAAATTTATAATGGGATATCACACCATTTTTGACACATGTCAAAGAGATAAGGTAAGAGATGAGTAGTATTGGACAACAGTTACTACATTTATTGTATATAGGAGATTAAAGCTGTTGTAGATGAGAACACAAAGGAGTTAAGAAGTCAACTGGAACTACAACAAACCATCAGTAGGAAAATGATGATGGAAAAAGAGTCTATTATCAGAGAACATGAAGGTAACACTAATATACTGTACATGTACATGTACTGTAATAGTGACATATCATTCAGACTATACTATATGGTCACTGTTATTACTACTATATATTTAATAGATAATGTATCTTGAGTAGTTTTGTTTTTATAGAAAATAGACAAATGAAAGAAAAGGAAGTAGAAAATTTGATGAAGACAAAGGAAGGTAGATATAAGATATAATGATCATTAGTTTTATGTCCTTTGTATATAGCTAGTGAGAAGGAGTTATTGTCAGTGTCTGTTGAGAGACAAGGAGAGATAGAGACACTACAAGAAATAATAACAACATTGACATTACAGCTAAGAGAGAGAGGCAAACAGATTGAGGAGTTAAAGCAAAGCTTGAAAGGTAACTGATATTAGTAGATAACTGTTACTTCTCATTATATGACATTGTTACTAAATTTAGCATTTATACAAAAGCCTCAGAAACCATTAACTGATGAAGGACTTCATAAGTCTAGTCAAGAAGAGTCCACACTATCTATCAATGGTGTCATAGTACCATATCTATGTCTTAGAATGTGTCCATTGCCCATATATGGAAATATTATTTTAGCATGTACTTGAGTTTAAAGCATTTAATACCACATGATAAAATTGTACAACCACAAAAGTTAGCCACCACTTTGCCTATGAAAGCATATACCTTATATGGTATTATAAGATAAGGACTTGTCATAACAGATAGTACATGTTAGTGTATAAATGTTCAATACTCCTTCTCTTCTTCATCCACTCCTGACTACATATATTATACAAACATATTGTCATTACTTATTGTAGAGTCTTCAGTACATGAGTTGAGAGATGTGACAAAGGGTTCAACTGATGATAAAGAGTCAGGTTATGGTATGTTATGTTATGATGTTTCATAAAGTTACATTATAATGATGTATTAGTGGTCTATACAGAAGCTGTTGTCAAATATTCTTATACCAATGATTATCCTATGCAATTAACTATAAATGTTGGAGATGTTATCAAAAATGTCATTAAGGTATGGAGACATCCTTTTTGTCCATCCATTCATTATGTCAACATATTATTTAAAGATCATCTCTAATTATATTATATATTTTCATAGATTGAAGAAGGATGGTGTGAGGGGACTTTGAATGGAGTCTATGGGGCATTCCCTATAAATTTTGCAGAGCTACGACTAGATAAATCTGAATTATCTCATGATGATCCCAAATTAGGAGGTAATCCCTGTAATTTGTTCATTAGAACTTAATTTATAATTTTTGTATAGTACAGTTTGTAACACTATATACTATATGTGTACACTATATCTACATACTAACTCTGTTTATAATAGGACATACTGGAAGAGTTGAGTGGAGAGATGATATAGAGAATGTTTGGCTTATCTCACCAACTATTGAACAATGTGAAGACGTTGTTAGCAAATTAATAAAAGAACAACAAACCAAAGGAAGTAGATGGAGTATTAATCTCAGATCATCATCTCCTGAAAGTGCTCTTGTAATTATTAGTAATCTCAGTAAGTGTGCAGTGAGGACGCTTGATATACACAGCACTCCATTAGACAGTATATGTATATCAACATTTTCAGCAGAGCTACAAACTACTAATAAAACAATGATAAACCTATATCTTCGCTACTCTTCACTTACTGGTGGTATCAAAAAAATCAGTGATGCTCTCTTTACCAATACTACTCTTAAGGTGTTAACGTTGATTAATGTTACTATCACAGATGAAGATACCAGTAACTTATCTAACACGTTAAGTATTAATAAGACATTGGATAAACTAGAACTCAGAAACTGTAACATCACTGATAATGGTGTTCGATATATCTATGATGGCCTCACTAAAAACCAAACACTGACTTTGTTGGACATCAGCGATAATCCTCAGATCACTTCAGCCAGTACCAGTTTAATTGCTAAACTAATAAATACAACTAGATCATTAACAGAACTACGTCTCCTTGATACTTCACTGAACAATAACAATATCAAGTCTATGTGTACTGAACTCATTAAAAATACTACAATACAAGAACTACACTTATCCGAACAACATGAAGAGTATTGTAAGAAATTAGACAGTTATCGAGTTATTAAAGACAGACTTAAGTTCTGGTAGCTTTAAGTAGTTTGTTCTATACATTTACTTTCAATTTAGTTTAAGTTTCTGTTGATGTCTTTTAGTATCAATGTCTTTTCATAAAGTGCAAACAAAGCAGTTTTCCTTGTGTACATGTAGAGATATTAGATTGTCCACGTCCATAAGATGCATTACTTCTAGATCCTGTTGGACCATTAGTACCTATACATTAATATTCAGTAAAATAGTACATGTATATGTCTTACTTGGAGATGAGTTACGCTATTGAGACTTGTCGGTTACACTAGTTTCACACCCACAAGTTCCCACACTAGTTTGATGTCCATAAGATGCATTAGTTCTAGATCCTGTTCAACCATTAGTAATATTCAGTAAAATAGTACATGTATATGTCTTACTTGGAGATGAGTTACGTGATTGAGACTTGTCAGTTGCACTAGTTTCACAACCATGAGTTTCTACACTAGTTCCACGTCCATGAGATGCATTAGTTCTAGATCCTGTTCAACCATTAGTACATAATATATTAATATTCAGTAAAATAGTACATGTATATGTCTTACTTGGAGATGAGTTGAATGATTGAGACTTGTCAGTTGCACTAGTTTCACGCCCACAAGTTCCTACACTAGTTCCATGCCCATGAGATGCATTTGTTCTAGATCCTGTTCAACCATTAGTAATATTCAGTAAAATAGTACATGTATATGTCTTACTTGGAGATGAGTTGCGTGATTGAGACTTGTCAGTTGCACTAGTTTCACGCCCACAAGTTCCTACACTAGTTCCACGCCCATGAGATGCATTAGTTCTAGATCCTGTTCAACCATTAGTAATATTCAGTAAAATAGTACATGTATATGTCTTACTTGGAGATGAGTTGCGTGATTGAGACTTGTCAGTTGCACTAGTTTCACGCCCACAAGTTCCTACACTAGTTCCATGCCCATGAGATGCATTAGTTCTAGATCCTGTTCAACCATTAGTAATATTCAGTAAAATAGTACATGTAGATGTCTTACTTGGAGATGAGTTACGTGATTGAGACTTGTCAGTTGCACTAGTTTCACGCCCACAAGTTCCTACACTAGTTCCATGCCCATGAGATGCATTTGTTCTAGATCCTGTTCAACCATTAGTAATATTCAGTAAAATAGTACATGTATATGTCTTACTTGGAGATGAGTTGCGTGATTGAGACTTGTCAGTTGCACTAGTTTCACGCCCACAAGTTCCTACACTAGTTCCACGCCCATGAGATGCATTAGTTCTAGATCCTGTTCAACCATTAGTAATATTCAGTAAAATAGTACATGTATATGTCTTACTTGGAGATGAGTTGCGTGATTGAGACTTGTCAGTTGCACTAGTTTCACGCCCACAAGTTCCTACACTAGTTCCATGCCCATGAGATGCATTAGTTCTAGATCCTGTTCAACCAGTAGTAATATTCAGTAAAATAGTACATGTATATGTCTTACTTGGAGATGAGTTGCGTGATTGAAACTTGTCAGTTGCACTAGTTTCACACCCACAAGTTCCTACACTAGTTCCACGCCCATGAGATGCATTAGTTCTAGATCCTGTTCAACCATTAGTACCTATATATTTATATTCAGTAAAATAGTACATGTATATGTCTTACTTGGAGATGAGTTGCGTGATTGAAACTTGTCAGTTGCACTAATTTCATGCCCACAAGTTCCTACACTAGTTCCACGCCCATGAGATGCATTAATTCTAGATCTTGTTCAACCATTAGTAATATTCAGTAAAATAGTACATGTATATGTCTTACTTGAAGATGAGTTACGTGATTGAGACTTGTCAGTTGCACTAGTTTCACGCCCACAAGTTCCTACACTAGTTCCATGCCCATGAGATGCATTAGTTCTAGATCCTGTTCAACCATTAGTAATATTCAGTAAAATAGTACATGTATATGTCCTTTGTGTTGTCCTCTCTTGCAAATTGGTGGGAGAGGGGATATTTCTAGAAATAAAAAGTAGGTAATACCAATCATTAAATTCTATTAATAAAGCCAAATGAACCAATGAGTGATGAATTATAACATACTTATTATTCTTTACCTTTGAGAGAAGAAGCATTCTCCTTATGAATTCTTGCATCTAGTTCAGGAACAGAAAGATCTGATATATTTGGGTTGAGTGTAACAAATCTGGGATAAGGGATTGTTAATCCCTACATGTACATAGCAACATCAGTACACACAAATACAATGATGATAAACATACAATCTTTAATGTTGTTGTTGTCACTCTTTCCTTGTAGTTTTCATTGACACCTAGAAACAAAACAATTACAGTCGTGACTTATGATTATTAAGTTTCTAATAATTAAAGGTTAATAAAATTGGGTAATTACTTTCATTGTACATGCTGTATTGCACAAGTATGGTCCATATTTACCTGCTTCAAACTCAACAGTACTAGATTCACACCCATCCTCAATAACTGATGTGTGCTGCAAACCTAAATTATCTAATCTTTGGTTCTCACTCTGATCATCTGAATAATTATAAGTCAGTATTACAAAAGATTTTATTTCAAACCTGATCTACAATTATCACCAACATTTGTATCAATCAGGTGAATTTGCTCATCTAAAACAAGATGATACAAGCATATACTATACTTCATATAGAATGAAACGAGAATACCTTGTATGTTGAGCTCTTCTCCACTCTACCATACTGATATGACCTTCCTTAGAAGATTATACTGAGAAGTAAAAACTAATCCAGTGCTTTCTGATGCTAGGGAAGCAAGGGGTGTGGTCAGTTTTGATACATAACAAAACTTCTCTGCTTATGTAATGTGAGACAAATTATATATGCAATATGTGAGTATTCATAATCTACCTTTGGTCACTTCTTAGGAACAGGAAGTTCAGCAATAGTAACAGAGGGTGAATCACCATTGGCAGAACAATCACTTTGAAATATGTGCTGATTTTCATTATAGTATTGAACAGACCAACGTACATCACAGAGCTCTTCACTATAAAGGTCCATCTCTAGTTTTGTCCGAACAGCAAAGATTTGTCTACAGGGCAGCTTCATGAACATCCATGACATACAAGCACAGTTTGTGGATGACTTCAAGTAGTTCCTCACTAGAATCAACTTGGTAATGCTCTTGATCATGTTTTAAGGTGAGTTTCACTTTCTCTTTTAGCTCAATCTGCTTTTTCACAAAGTTATAAGCATATGGAGTCAGGTACACCTAGAGATGATATACTTCAATTTTGTATTCAAACATTTCAGCTAATTGTTTATGGTGGTGAGGAAATTCTCAGAGTTATACTTCATGGTCATTGTCCATTGTTGCCTGATTGGGTGCCAATTACTATTGAAGTATTCAGAACAGTGGAGGATACACAATCACAAAAGTGAAAATAGATTTCCTGATACTTGTTCACAGATGTGGAATATGCCAGGTGCTGCAGAAATTCCCAACACATATTTCGCTGGCCAGCAGTAATACCCATCTTCTCAATGGTTACTTCATGACGGAAACTTTGAAAGGTATGAAAAAGGTAGCAGATGGAAAGGCATGAGCTGGTACATCTCTCTCATTCAAATCTTTGTCTCCCATCAGAACTCAAACTGATTCCCATTTAGAGTTTTCTTTCTTGAAAAAGTTCATCATATGAGATATAGATTTTCAGTCTCCTCAGGCATTAAAAAATTACAGCAATCTCACTCTGCCCATTCCAATCCTCCACAAGTATGATATATACTGGAAAGCACAATTCAAGCAACTTATAGGTCATGTCAATACACACAAACTCTGGATATGCAGGAAATATATCTTTATTTCTTGATCCTGGAAATAGATGCTCTGCAAAACTTTTGACTCGCTCATCACTACATCAATGCAAGTATCTAAAAATTAAAATTATAGTCATAACTATCAGTGAATAAAATGGTACAGAAGAGACATGTGTAATTCATTGACATACTATAAATATCTGTGAGCTTATGGGCACATGTCTGTATATTGTTTCAAGTACTTTCAGCCTGTATTGAGCTACTTAAATTTGTTAAACCCTTCAGTGTTACAGCTTTTCCTGTCATCTAAGCAAGCTTGTCCTGTAGTATTTTTTTGCTTGTCTTTAAACTCATGGACTTCTCTGCCTTCTTCTTTTCTGAAACAGTACGCCTCCTTTGTTGAGGGAGATGTCTAAACAATTGTGTGATAGCTTCATGTACACATAGTTAATTGTATAACACTAACCTTATTAACAACATGGCTGTGGTCTTCAATCGCTTTTTTTACAACTAAACTCTGCCCATCTTCAGAGACCTTTATGAAAAGTTCTTCATAAATGAAAGTTTAATATATCTTAGATCTATGGATAATAAAATTGGCAGTGTCTACAGTGCTGGTAAAAATAATGTGAAATTAATACTATACCATGGACCCTACACCCTAAACAGTAAACACTAGATCCTAAACGTATTAATTTCACATTAAAGTATGGCTTTTTTTACCAGCACTGTAGACACTGCAATAATAATATTAATATAATTACTTACGATGAGGTATGCTTTCCCTCTCCTTTGGATTTGAACTTCTTGCCTCTATGAATACAACTGTACACAATTTCATAATACTTTATTCTGGAATTAGAGGTCAGTCCATTCGTCTCTGAGCACTTTGAACTGTTCGTGTGTCACGCTTCCACAGTTGAATTGACTTGAACTGTTCGTACTCTTTTACCTTCTTCTCTAGTTCTTCAAACGTCTTAAAACTATCACTAACAGAAAAAGATATAACATATGGCTAAGTAGACACCTCCATTGGTACTTCTACTTCGCAAGAAGGGGAAACAGCCACACAGTACTCCATCTCAACATCACCCTCCAATTTTTTCAGCTGCCAGCTGGAGCACGCTGGTAGGTGGTTTGCTTTTTGCAACCTGCTGACAATGGAAAGCACCTATATTCCCGGAACCGGTTCTTTAAGACTTCAAACATCGGAACCTGTACGGGCTCAGTAGACATTTCTATACAATATATGTATGGCCGTAAATTTGTAATTACTCTTTTTAAAAGAAAACTAAATATCCATTGAATGTTATTCATGCTCTTACTGTGGACTCTGTTGTTTTGTCCTTCAGTTATCCTTCAAAATCAACACATCCGTCTCTGCCATTCTAGTAATACCAAGTTTATTATTCGCTGTGGTCTTCCATCTTTTGTCAGTGAACATTCAAGGACTACAGGACATATCAAAATCATATTTAATACACTGTGAAGTGTAAATTTTCAAGATAGAAAGTGATGAAGAAACAGATACTATGATATGATATAATGATGTTTTGGAATAATTCTCGTGACAATGACCATAGTACAACTGATCATCTACCTATAATTGGAGTATGTAGTAAATGGATTATAACTCACTCGAGCTCCTACTTTGAGTATATATAGTAGAAAATGTCTCATGTCTACATGATGTACTGTTACACAAATGAGAAATAAAGTTACTTCAGTTCTTTAAGAAATTCTATCAACTCTATCAACATTAATTTTGACAAACCTTTTTTTATGTTCTCTAGACATATACGTACATACAGGCATGTGTGCATACATACATATACATACAGATATACATACATACAGTCTATACAGATATACATACATACACACACACACACACACACACACACACATACACACACATTTAACAATATTTTGTCTTAGGAACCTAGAATGATAGTCCTTGAACAGCATCAAGTTTAATGACAAAGTAGAAGAAAAAGGGTTTTTGTGAAAAAGAAGACCTCATATATGTACCACTACTGCTTACTCTTCAGATTGTACTAAAAGGTATCAATAATGCTTGCAAGAGGTAGATAGTCATTATATTATAACATTTATACAGGTCTAGAACGAATGTTGATAAATTTATTATTTTTATTAGATATTTTCATGGACATGTAGGTGCTGATCCTGAAGTTTCTGTCACTATTGTAATGAACAGCTTTCAGTGAACATTCACTCTATTCCAGTGATCATAAAACAATACAAATAATTTTAAACAGGAAGTATGTACCCTCTTGATTTTCATTAAAACTAAAAAATGAGGTAATTACATTACTTAAAACTACTTGTGACTGAAATTTGCATTTACATGGTAATAGGAACATTCTATTTTATGATTGGAAATGTCAGTCCAAACTATCTTTCTAAGATTGGAGGTATCAATCTCTAGTTATATTATCTTCAATTGCAAAGCATGGAATTGATAAAATGCTTCAATCATTTGCAAATGACATTAAGTTACTTGAGACAGTAAGTTGTTAAAATTACACTTGCATAACATCATTTATATTTCAGGAAGATGGGATATAATTCACAATTATGTTGACTGTAAGTTTGTTTATTTGTGTAAAATATTAGTCTTAAAGTAATAGTAAAAATGAGCACTTTATGAATGAAAAGAAGTTATTTTCTCTTGACAAGGTTGATGAGAATACTTATTAACTGGATTTCCAACAAGCCATCCTCAGTCTTAGGGATTGTATTAAATATGTATGACACAAAACTATGACAACATGGTTAGGTTTGGCTTCTTTTAATGTTGGATTTTGAACCTAAAGGTGTGTCTTCAAGTGATGACCATGGGCCTAGCTCTTCTAATAAATAACTAACAATTAATTAGTAGTAGTTTGTTAGTAAACATTGTAGTCTAGGGATTTTATTAACACATGATGTTTCATTTAATGTTTATCCAAGCTTCTTCTTGTGGTGAGTGACTTAGTTGTTTTAAATAAACAAATTATAGAATTTTAAGAATTTGTTTGAATCAAGCCTGATTACTATGAGGTCATTATCATAACTCTCATATGATCTAATCCCTGACCATACCTCTGACCGTTATATTGACTTCTGTTTTCTACTTTAGATTTGTTCTTAATTTATTGTCTTCATATTTATTTAGAGATGTCTTCTACTAGTAGTACTAAATGCGTACCTCTTAAACATGTAAGTAGTATATCATTCTTTGGATTTGATATGATTGTCTATACCACATAGGCTAATTTGAGTTGTACTTGCTGTCTAAATTATAGTCAACTTTATTGTGATCCTTATATGCTCTCTTGTTGTCATTCTTTCAATTCTGTACTCAGTATATCCAGTATATCATTAATGAAGGTGCCAAAATAAAATCCTTCTCTTGTCCTATCTGTCACCTGACCATGCCAATACCTAAAAGAGGAGACAGCTCTCTCCCTCGTAACCTTCATCTTGTCAACAAATAAAGTGACATTCTTAACAAGATCATATCTAACCCTCCTTCTCTATGTGACTTGTGTAGTGAAGATGCTTTAGTAGCATACTATATTGAATGTATAGATCTCCCCTGTAAAGATCGTTGGAAGCTCACAAAAGCTTTGAATGTCTCGTACACATACTTTTTTTACTATTGATAAAGCTCACACTATGTCACAAGACAAGTTTTAACTATTCTATCTTTTACACACACATACACACATATATATATATTTTTAATGATTAAAAACAGATTTCTATTCCCAAGTTATTTATACACACTAAAATTTCACAAATTGTATGCATAGAAATGACCTTGTTTTTTAGTTTTTTTCCTTGATCATGTTGCATCGTGAATTTAATTATAAATACCACAGTCTTGCATACAAATACCTTATTGTATAGCAAGAGTTTGTTTATTGTGTATTTGCCTATAGTTTGACATTCTGTTCCACCCTCTCTGTACCAGCATTTTCCATGTTATGATTCTCCCTACAACAATAGTTGGTTTGTTCGTACTTTAGCCAGTACTCATGTAATAAACAATATCCTGTTAATGTATCAAAGATCATTTATAAACCATGGGTGAAAGTTGAGCTTCATTGTTTGCCTTATGTATATGGAATAAATCTGTTTAACTTAAATAGAAGAATCTTGAACTACATGTGCTATATCATTGATTGAAGTTTTATTCTTATAGCATAATTTTCTTTAGACTTTTAAGCTTAGTCAATACTGAGTTTACTATAATAAAATTGACTAAAAGAGCTAACTATAGCTATATTTAGTTAAATGTAATAATCTTGTATACAGATAGCACGAAGTAAAGGCACTAAATAGACTACAAAAGATTTTATTCACTTACTTGTAATGTGCATGTATGTATAGCATAGACCACATTAATTAAGTCCAATTATAATTATGATAAGCATAATTTGTGCATTTTTAAATTCTTGTGATATATAATTGTAAAACCTATATGACTGGATAGATCAAGCTTTTAGCTACATAGTAATACCAAAATTATCGAGTATTGAAATGTAGTAGGCAAGCACTTGAAAATCAGTTCATGCCTGTATGCACATTTTCTATCATCGAAAAGTTTTCTCAAACTTAATTATGCACCCAAAAAATTGACTTACCACATATCCACAGTCTTTACTATGTTATTAGTGCAATTATTCAACTACTATATAACTGTAAACATTTCAAATTGATTAAGTACAAGATTATTTCAGCAGGAAGTAGTAGGTGTGGTCCTGCTCTACATAATTGCCTTTTATAGTTTGCGACAGATTAAACGTAGTCTCTATTTTTGTATCTTTGATTTAAATTTGTTCGTTGTTATTAATACTTGTTTACTTGAGCAAAAACATCTCCAATAGTTCAGGATATTTTTAATAAAATAAGTGATACTTATAAAATAATGAGATATATATAATTGATCGAAGAAATAACTAACTGACTTTATCAATTTTTCATAATATATACAGTGTATAAAATGAATGATCACTGTGTTCCACATGTACACTATCAATTTATTCTTGTATATTGCTAGGTTCCACGAAAGTCCATTGGCGACAATCTCTTTACTCAGCATATTTAAATTAATGCTGATTACTACCAACTAAACCTTAAACAATAGTATATTTAAATTAATGCTGATTACTACCAACTAAACCTTAAACAATAGCATTAAAAGTATGCTGGTTGAGGTTCAGACTGTCCCACTGGTTCATGTATGAAGGCTAAAATGTATCACTGGATAAAGATTTGTCTTTACGTCTCTGTGTTAGCAAGAGATTACTTGTAATCCAAACTAAAGGTGGCACTAGATCTTAATCTTTTAACTTTAGGTGGCATTAGTCTATAAGATAGTATAGACTAGTCCCACCTAAAGTTATAAGATTAAGATCTAGTGCCACCTTTAGTTTGGATTACCAGTATTCACATTATATATATATATATATATATATATATATATATATTTATATATATATATTTATATATATATATTTATAATGTGAATACTGGTAATCCAAACTAAAGGTGGCCCTAGATCTTAATCTTATAACTTTAGGTGGCACTAGTCTATACTACCTTATAGACTAGTGCCACCTATATAATGTGAATACTGGTAATCCAAACTAAAGGTGGCCCTAGATCTTAATCTTATAACTTTAGATGGCACTACTCTATAAGATCGTATAGACTAGTACCAACTAAACTTATAAGATTAAGATCTAGGGCCACCTTTAGTTTGGATTACCCGTATTCACATTATATATATATAACTTGATGTGGTACCTGTCAAGGAGATCATTAGTATATATAGCATTCACTCAATTATCTGTCCAGTGTTTTACTCACACTCTGTCTAGTGATGAAGATCTTCATTAGTTATAAAGTAGGGAAAGTCAGTCAGTTTGCTAAAGAACTGAAGTCACAACTCAAAGATAAGCCTGGTGTAGTTGAAGTATTTATCTGTGAAGAAGACGTTTTGCCTGGTGACACATGGGGAGAGAAAATTGCCAGAAAAGCAAATGATTGTGACGCTTTTGTTCCTATAATAACGCAAGAATATCTTGATTCTAAACCGTGTTATCAAGAGATCCATCATGCTCATTATAAACAAAAAAAGCCTATCTTTCCAATCCTTTTTAAAGATCGTGAACCAACGTATGAAAACGGAGAATATGGTCATGATATACAAATTATAGTAAACCTAGTTCAATACACAAGATTCGAAACCACAAAAGTGGAGCAGGAAACATTTGATAAGTTTCTAGCAGCAATTAAGCAAAAAGTTCTGGGTGAGTAACTTAACAATTGTTATTGTTGTTACTATTGTTATATACTTGTAGGTGTACGTGTAGATGTACCTATTAAGACACCACAAGGTAATCAATTATAACACACTATGACAGTTTTCATGGTATATCTAATTTAACGTACAGTTGAAAGCAGCAAAGAGTCATCATCAGGTAAATATCTGTATTGTTAGCTATGTATAGTGTACCAAATCAAAGTTTAAATATCTTTACAATATGAAAATTGCAGTTGTAGTAATCACCGAGCGCATTATGGTTGGATCACACTTAGGAATGAGATAATTACCTTACGGGAACCAGGAACTACAGGTATACAAAAGTACATGATCAGTTGCGTACACAGTGAAAATGTTTACTTGAAGTTTAGCGATGAAATGAACTTAAAGAAAGAAAAAAAGCAAACATATTTGAAACAATTAAAAGATGTATATAAGACGTCGGAGCAATGTGAAGGTAAATAAGATCAGAGATTATGTTAAAAGCTAGGAAAGTAGGAATGCAAAAATTATGCTGCATATGCTAAAGTTTACTTTATCCTAGACGGACTACAAAAGAGATCAAAATCGATTTGTCTTTAAATCTAGATTATCACTGCGTGAGGCAAACCTTGCGCATCCATGTATTCCTAGTTAATAAGTTGAATCTTATTTGCAATATTTTACAATATTTTGCACATATTTAAAAGTATTACATCGTTACCACAGATTCATCAATACAATATAAACCCAATACTAATTAAAGTTGCATCAAACCCAAAGCCAGTCTAACTCAATCTAAAAGCCAAAAGTAATCTTTGTAGTTTCATTGAAGCCATAAGCAAGAGATGGACCAGATACAATTTCATCTGTAACATGGATCTATTTAAGTTTAGAGGCCAAATTAAGGAATTACTTTGTTCTGGATTTTAAGAGAGAAATTAAACAGTGTTGTCTTTGTACAATTTGCTGCGTGGATTAATAAAGGTGCTTCAATATTATTGACCACTGTGTCATTGTTATAAATGTTAATAATTATAGTTGTTATTAAACAATAAAATTAAATTGCTCCTTGGATGGGCTCTAACCTTAGGGGTCTTTTTTTGATCATGTCATAAGCTAATCTGCCATAAAGTTTTAGCCTAAATGCAATATTTGAATCTCTCAATAATGTTAAAATAAAAAATGAATGGAATACAAATACCATGTAACAATTATAGGACCGCAAGGCAAATGAAGTATTTTGTTGGTTTACGTGTCAATTTAAAATAATGACAAATAGACTTCAATCTCATCCTTTAACTGCTGACACATGGATATCAGGTGTAAATGATAAAATGATTTGTGTGACAAATTAGTCTTTCAATGCTTAAAGCTTGAATTCCAGCTAATTTGCTTCTATATATATAATTACCTAATTCATTGATATCAGTTCATAACATATAACAAAATTTGGGATTTTTGTTTATTCCTTTTTAACTGCCTTGCTTGTAACATAAATGATGGCTTATTGACATTATAGTTCATCGAGAAATCAAATCAAGGTGTCTTTGTAAAAACTTCGCAATATTATGTAATTATTATGTTATTGCTTTCATAACTAAAAATAAAAATGCACTAAAGTGCTTAACCTCGCTGCGGTGCCCAGTGTAAATTTATACTGCAGAGTGCATGTAACATGTACATTTAGGATTGGACAAGGTGTGGTCAAATCATTGATGGGATCACGTGATGCACATTACAAACTGTTGCTTGATGACTCAGCATTTCTCTTCAATCATAAGGAAAAAAGCTTTATTGTTTACTGGGTTCTTTGCACTCTGACATGTCTGTAAAGCTGTAACTGAATAAGTAATAGTATCATTCAATTGCCAGGCATGATTAGTGCTAGATTCGTGATGAATGTTTCTCTGAGCCTTTACATGACGCTTTAAAATGTTTCAATATTTCATATACAAAATTTATTGTAACTTGAAAATGAAACGTTCTTTGGAAACGTCCCGTATATTGTACAAATATAAATCTATATATTATCAATTAGTAGCAGTTTTTTCAGTGCTTTGAGACGTTTCCTGAATGCGTTACTTCGCTCCAAGTCAACAAAACACTTTTCAGAACTTTTCTAACGATTGCTTCAACCAACGGCCTTCTGTCTTGCTGATCCGTATTCCTCCAACATTCTCCACAGTATACTAAAAAATCTCCACATTAAGTTTTTTACTTTTCGAGAAACGGCACCTTGACTTCTGCAGCCTGAAAATTCTTTTGCGAGTTTTTAGCTTTTGTTTTCTTTGACGATGTTCTTGTTACTACTGTTGTAAAGTCCACACGTTTTTCCATTCGTTGCTAAACGTTGGTAGCTGCTAACGCTTCGCTTGCCAAGTTATAGCAGTTCAAAAAACAGGCAGTGCATGCAGACAGACACACTGACCGACTACAGTACCCTCGCTTTGCCCCCACGCACAGCGAGGTATCACGGAAGAGGCAACCACCCTTGTCATTTGTGTGATGCTGCTTCATCTCCTGAGGTATCTGTGTTGGATCACATTCTTGTCTCACATAGGGAAGAGTTGCATTTAGATCCTGAGCTGGATTGTGAGAAGCTGATGTGTTTATTAGAGGAACTCCATCTGGATGTTTTGTCGAAACTTAGTAAATTATTTATTACATGCATTTAATTTTGTACTCTAAATCGTGCCCACTGGTACTTTATCGAATAAAACTTTGAACTTTTAATGACAAAATTTTGTTTCAAGTATCGCCATCATAATATAACAGCCTATGCTACATATCAATCAATCAATACCTATATTAATGCATATTTATTTTAACATATATTTAGCCAGATACATTCATACTCACTATTTGACTCTCATATCTATACTATATACACTAGTTTGTAGATTATTGTCATTATTTTCCACCTAGTATGTATGCACAGTATGCCTAAATTATTTTGGAGCATATGTTAACTATGTATGTATTTGTATGTCTGATCACAAATTTAAACCCACAATTATTGATTGCCTCTTTTGTTCTTTCTAACCATCTCTACATGCATGTTGATACCAACCAAATGATTATACTTGTTTTATTGCTTATAACAAAGAAAAGCTTGTTATGTTAGATCAATATTAATTTTTTTGTTTTATATCAGGTAATGTGGCTGAAGGAGATGTATATAAATCTGATTTACCAGATCATGTCTTGGATCAACAACCTTCTATTGAAGAATTAATTACACATGCTAGAACAGGGAAGTGGAATGAACTAGGTGCAAAACTAAAACTGGACAGTGTAAATCTAGAAGAATGTAAGAATTATACTAGTATGTATCAGTTATGGATTATGGAGAAAGGAAGAGAAGCAACTAGAAGGAATTTATTAAAAGCTTTACATGCTACCAAACAGCAAAACATATTGGACCGTTATGAAGATTATCTTAGAAAATTGTTAGTTGACACTATTTAAGTCATATATTGCTATATGTGCAGAGAGTGATTCCTAGTGTCTGCTTGTCCTGTATATATATATCATTAGTCTTTATATTAATAAATTAATCTATAGTTGACAAAGTATTGTTAATGTTATAGCATTTACAAACGAGGACCTTTAAATCTCTGAATAGTACTATAAGTCAGTTGAATATTTTAAAATCCTGTTTTATTGTGTAGCATATAAAGTATACTATTAGAGACAGGTCTGTACTTGTCAAAGTCATCTGGTATATATATTACATACATGATTTGATGCAGATATCTATATACGCATTATAATTGTACTTGCCAAAGAGTAATTCGTAAAATATTGACTTCATATGGACCCGTGATTCATAACCAATATGATACATAAGACTGTATCACCATTTAGAAAGAAGCATCTACTTATTTAATTTTCATCTTCCAGAAACTTTTTCTACCTGATGTTGTGAAACTTTTCTTTAATTTGGACCATCTGCTAAGCATACAACTCCTTGTTTTAAGATACTTTCTATTGTTATATATACAAATGAAATTAACTTTACCCAATCCATGTATGATTGATTTCTAAATAGAAAACACTTTGTTAAATAATTAAGTGCATAGAAAAGTTGTTATACATTTGTACTCTTTTGTATTTTACAGATAATTTAGCATCAAACACAGCTGTGATCTACATCTTTATGACCATTGCTAGTAGGAATAAAACAGCTGACTATAGTCAACAAATTTAGTTTTTTGTTTAACTATACATAATACTATTAGTGACTTAATAAAAAATTAAGCTAAAAGTACGACAAACATTGTATTACTTGTTATACACTATTGCAGTACATTATTTTAGTTATTGATTAAAACGGTTCATGTCTTTGTAAATAACAGCAATTAACAATAAGGAAATCCCCACTGGGGGAGGTGGCTACCTTAATAAACTCTATCCAAAAAATTCTGGCTTGCTGGCCTCTCTCTATATGGGGAAGGTTCTGGGAACAAGCGCACTTAGGACTTTTACAGCTAGAAAAAATCTTGCGGGCCACAGAAATGCTTCCCAGTTCCTCCTTTCCACCTAATGCCACCCATTCCATGTGAGTCAATAAATGCTATGAACTACAGCTAGAGCCATTAATTCAATCATTGTATGAGATGAGGGTGGAGCTACATTGTTCTTTGTACATGTCATCAACCTCTTCTTTTGTGTTGTAGTCATCAAAATCATTTTAGAATTTTCTTAATTAGTTTTCTGTATTTTTTTTATTTTTTGCACAATTTTTATTCAAGACAACAGCGTGTCTCCAACTTTTAGAGACAGCAAGACAATTAATAAGATGAAATTGATCAAAGCTTAACAAAATCTTGTCATTGATGTGAACAATGTAGGAGAGAGCATAGAGATGAATGAAGTCCATAACTAGTTCTGATGATAGATCATTTCTGTTTGGCACTAAAAGAGAAAAGATAGGAAGTGAAAGAGGAGCTGTAGCTGTTTGTTCTTTGATGTCTCTATTCAGAGACAAAAGAGGAGTCATGCAGTGTCGTAACTATAAGGATGTGTGATTTGTAGGGCAAGGAGTGTTTGATTGGCGCGCGAAGCACGGCGAAAAATTTTTCGAGTAATTAATTTCATAAGAAGGCGTGGCTACACGTCTTAATTAAAGAAAAGTATTATGCAACTAATGCAAGTACAATTCTACGGTTACCTTGGGAGGCCGAAGGCGGACATCCATTTCTACTTCGAATTTCATATACTCTGCTTTGAAGTTTGCCGAACATATCCAATTCTACTTTGCAGTTTTCCAAAATATTCCAATTCCAATTTTATTTTCTATCCTTCGATGGAAAATTTTACAACTAAAATCCTAACAGAAAACCCCACCCTAACAGAAAACATGTCGCTTCGCTCCATTCTAAGAGACAGCTCGCGGTGCTCGCTTCACTTCATTGAGCGATGGAAAGTAGAATTGGAATTGGATGTCCCCCTTCGGCTTCCGTAGTTACCACTACCACTACGGCTGAATTCAGAAATCAGCCGTAGTGGTAGTGGTAACCGTAGAATTGGAGTAGGAAGAAAATTATAATTATGGGGGGGGGGGGGGCAACAACCAAAATCATAATGTTATTGCCTAGTATACATAAAAACAATAATTATTATAGTAATAAAATAACAATAACTCAGTTTAAAAATCATCAAAAAAATGTCTCCTTCTGTCATTGTTTGAAAATTTTCTAGCCACTTCAGTTAAATTAAGGCTGTCAGTTTTATCTTTATGAACATGGAGAATCATACAATTGTTAAGACGTTCTTGTATCATTGAATTCCGAAGGTAGGTTTTTATTCTTTTTAATTGTTAAATATATTTTTAGAAGTGTGTGAATTTCAGATAGTAGTTTTTTCATCCTCGGTTGTTCATTAAAAACATCACAAATTGTAGAAATTGTGGTTACCTCTTTAATATGGATGCCATTTAGTGGTGTTGATTTAATGACATCTGGCAGCATTTGTAAGTGTAGATTCAACTTACTGAAATCAATATCGTTCCTGTATATATCGATTTCTTGTGGAATTGTAAATGATCTACCATTAGCACACTCAATGAATAGCTTTTTGATCTTTTGTACTATGAGAAAACTTCATTGCATAGACCTCTTTTCCAGATCACCTTTCACAATGTCAATTGCTTCAAAGTACTCTTTATGAAAATAATCCTCCACAGAAGAAAAGACATGCTGGGCTGTACCATCATTGATTCTCCTTGGCAGTTGTCTCTGCCTTGGTAAGACAGGTAGGTCACACCTATTAACACATTCTTCCTTCACACTACAATAAAATACCTCAAATTTTTCCATCTGAATGCAGTCATTCTAGTGCTCTTATGGTCACTTCAGCAACATGATAACCATCTTGGGCACTTGTTTGTTTCTTTTGCGAAGTGGTAGACATCTGCTCAGTAATACTAAAAATTAGAATAAAGCTTTACACCAAAATACGTAGAGAATCTTTCCATTAATGCTAGTACACCATTAGTTCACCTCGAACACTCATCACTCCCCTGTGATGAAATCTCAAATGTATCCTTTAAACATTCATAATTATTTAAGATAGCTTTTAAAGCCTCAGCACGTGGAGTACAGTGTTCTAATTCCCAATGTGGGTGATGAATCTTCCTGATGTTGAATGGTCTTCAAAATTATTTGCTATTTGGATGAATATTTAATCAACTGTATAACATCCATTGCAAAATTTAAAGCTTCTTTTATTGACCTTACAGCTTGAGCAACTTCCTGTAATGTTAAATTAACACAGTGTGATAATCAATGTATTGACAACCCACATCCTTTCATTTAACACTTGTTCTAGCATAACAACCAAGTTTGATCCACCAGTGTGGTCATTGCGTACGGCAACTCCTTGTCGAAGAAGGTAACAAATGCAAGTAATTTGATCAAGTAAACTCCTTCTATGTTGGCCCTGTATCTTATTATGCTCTCTCTGTAGCTGTGCACTAACTGGAACACTTCTTGATGCTACATAAGCTGTAAGTGCATCTTTATGGGCCTGAGAACGTTTGTGCTCTCGAAATTTGCTCATTGCATTTTTCCAGTTAGAAAATCCGAACGTGGTAAAGGCAGCATCAACTCTACTGCTCATAATTGTGCAATGTACATTTGAAGCAGCTCTACAATAGTGTACTTCATATAAGTACAACAGCTCACAAACAGTTATTTCCTCTAACATGATCGTTCAAAGTCTACAAAGTAAGATAATAAAAAGGATTAAAAGATATAAAATTGTTAACCACAACAATGGCTCATTAATCATTTCATCCTGGTGAATATCAGGATGCTCATGAGTACTGTATTTATTTCATGGATAAATTAACAGAACTGTCGTCAAGGTAACTTATTTGCATACATATCACATGTATATATATATATATATATATACTACTTATTCACTACTTATTGGTTGGTCAAAATGATAGTAGTTTCCATTAAATGGAAGTAATATCTTTATGTATATATATGTATATATGCATAATTATAGAATTACAGAGTTGATACAAAACAAAGTCTTTTTAGCAGTCACTCAAACAGGTTTGTGTTCAAGTTAAGTATGTGTATTGGTATTATTACTAAATATATTAGTACTATAACAAATGTGGCTATAGTAGTGATATACTGCAATCATCAATGTATTGGAACTTAAAGTGAACGTAAGCAAATCACTTAACTGTACATCCATTGTAATACATGAAAGAAAACAAGAATGTCCACCTGCAAGGTTTAGTAATTGATGAACTGACAACCCGTGAAGGCCTCGATAATTACACATGTGGAGGGTATGTTTGATACATGTATTTATCCAGCTCATGTATATAGTGATTTAATATATATTATAGATGTAGAAGTCATGGAGAGTGTACAAAATCATTAGAGATATCGAGATATCCAGAGTTTCTTTGCATTTATATTACTAAAAAATCAACTAATGTAACACAGTATGTTAGATATACATGTACACACATCATTACTTTATATACATTGTATTTTAGTACTGCCTCACCAACTGTCCAAGTGCAGGTACATTTTCATATATAATTATAATACAAAATAAAGTGAAATTGATCATTATCAATTTAGCAAACAGCTTTGAAAGTAGGCAACAGACACTACAAACTCACAGGGGTGATCAATTATTTACCAGTTGGAAGGCATTATACTTGCTTCATTCGTTCTAAATATGATAATACTCAGTGATTCTACATCAATGACAGTTCTGTATGTATACTATCAATATAACCATGTCCACAAGATATGATTGGTACAATCACAGGTAATTCCAGTTAGTACAGTTACAGTCACACAACAGGACCCATTCATGCTGTTTTATAATTTAAATGAAGATATGCATTGTGAGAGATCTAACACAACTATGTGTAACACTACTTCATTAGGTGAAAGTATTACTCACCTATCAAACTTTGTGACATTCAATGCCTATCCACAGCAGCCTATCTTACAAATGAGGTACTGTATAAAGCTAATGATTATTGCTTAATAAAAACATCGCAGGTTATACATTCATACATGGATATTCTCTGCTATAAAGCATCAAAGGTGCTATAAAATAATACACAAACATATATACCATTTTATCCAATTATATAATAAAATGGGAAAAAAGTCTTTAGTTTAAGTTCTCAGTTTGTTTGCTAAATTTTGCCAAAACAACTATCAAGCAGTGTCAAGGTGGTATCATAAGGTGAAGTGAATGTGTGTAAGACAAGACATAAATAATAGTTATAGGTCAATCTTATGGAGTATGATATACTTCTGTGTGTTATTAATCATGGCCATTGTCATTGGACATTACTGGTATTTTCTATTAGTCATCACAACTATAAAACACTGAAATTCTACAGGCAATAGACTTAAGTAAGAAACAGGCAGAATACTTTGATACATATAAGGGTTCAGTTCAATCATATTGGACAAAACTGAGGTATATACAAGGTTATATAAACTAAAATTTTACATGTACAAACAGATCATTTACTGAGAATCACTGTATAGACCAAAACATGCCAGTGCCAAAATGGGATCAGTGGTGATACATTCACAAAACTGTGAGTTGAAGAACTGATAGTAGGTTAATTTAATGAGAATCAAATTTTATCACTAAGTTGTATAAATATATTATAACAACTTTATTATATAGGACCAACCACATCAAACAAATGGCCATGACTGTGGTGTCTTTGTGACTCAATTTGCTTACAGTTATGTCTTTGAAATACCTTGGGATTTCCAACACCAAAACTTTCATTAGGCATTATAATGTGAGACAAAGACTCTTTAACTCTCCAAAGCCTGAAGGGTTTAGTTATCAACCAGTTTTTAGACCATCCATCTGCCAAAAGTCTACATCTTCCTATTATTACCAAGGAAGGTGTCACATCCAATTTACTAACTCAAAAGAGACTACCACGTCACTATCAAACTCAGGTAGTATGTTAGAAGGCATAAACAAATAAACAGTCAATATATAGGAATATATGATGGCAACAATTTTTTATTTCTACAAAAGCTCAAGGAAAGAAGTCACTCTCATCATTGAGAAAAGATGTTACAAGTACAATGAGTTCAGGTTAATGATACTGTAGAGAGTAACAATGAATTGACCATCTATTACTTCAGGTGAAAGTCCAATGATAACAGACAAGCAATCATGTAAACAATTAAAACCTATCTCATTTAAAAGGAGATCAAACACTGGGAACCTCACCTGTTCTTTTTGCAACAAGACTTACACACATAAGAGCACTCTATCCAAACACATTCATGACAAACATAGTGCCAATATCCAAAGGGGTAGCATCACCTGTAGTAAATGTGATGAAAGGTAAAATGTAACAATATCAATATTCAAAACTACATCTCATTTTTCTAAAATTCAAGGTTTCAACTCTACAAAAACTTATTCAACATCTACAAGACAACCATCAAATGAAGATAGAGGTAACAAATATTGAGTTTGATAGTGTGGAGACGTTCATTCAGTGGAAGGAAGACATCGAAAGCTCCACTCATTCAATTTATGTACTAAAGTTTGCACCAAGAATATCCAATGAAGCAAAGGTTTGGTATTATTATTGCAACAGAGCAGGTATGTATAAACTTGATGGTAAAGGCAAGTGTCAGCTAAAGACACAAGCCACTGCAAAAATTGGATGCCAGTGCACAGAACATTTACAAGTCTCACAGCATCTACTTATACAAAAGATCTCTGTACGATATTGCCCAACACATTACAACCATGATTTAATATTAGCTTTTTTTAGACTACCTCAAAAAATGAGATTAGATATTGCCAATAAATTAGAACAAGGTGTATGCATAGACTGTATATTAGATGACATCCGAGACTCAGTTGATGGTGACATTGACAGACAACATCTTATTACTCGACAAGATGTTCACAACATCAAATACCAATATAATATAGAAGGCATTACTCGACATCAAAATGATCTAACCAGTGTCACTGCATGGGTTATTAAAATACAATCACTAGATTATAACCCTATACTTCTCTTTAAGAAACAAGGTGACAAGCAGCCCAATGGAATGGATAATTTTGCTGATAATGACTTTTTACTATGTATACAGACACAATTTCAACCAGAATTGTTACTTAACTTTGGTAATAACACCATATGCATGGATGCAACACATGGAACAAACATGTATGACTTTCATTTAATTACAGTAATGACTGTTGACGAATATTGACAAGAAATGCCTGTAGCCTGGATGATTTGTAACAGAGAAAACACTTCAACATTAATAATTTTTTAAGAGCAATAAAAGATAAGTGTGGCACTATTGCTCCTTGTTGCTTTATGTCTGATGATGCAGAGCAGTATTTTAATGCTTGGCAAGGTGTTTTCGAAAGTAGTGATACTCATAAAGTAATCTGTGTATGGCATGTACATAGGATTTGGAGAAAGGCCATTAAAGAGCATGTAGTACTTAAAGAAGATCAAGTGACAATCTATTATTTACTCTGCACTTTTAATTACAGAACGTGAGGAGGCTAAGTTTTGTACTTTATTACAAGAATTTTTAACTTATATTTTTAACGATCACAAGAGATTTCATGCTTATTTATTACAAACTATAGTACAAGGTTGTATGATTGGGCTACTTGCTACAGAGTGGGATCCACTGTAAATATAAATATATTTTTAGAGGCTTTTCATAGAGTTTTAAAAATAGTATACTTACATCATAAACAGAATAGACCTGTGGATAGTCTTCTTGTAGCCTTAATTAAAATAGCTGAAACACAGCGTTTGAAAGGATGAGGAAGTTGGAAATGGGGAAAACAACCACAGGATATGTGAAATCGTGAAGCAACATCAATCAGCCAATACACTATCACCAACTTCAATTACACCTATATACACCTATAAATAACAAGAAATGGAATGTTAACTCTCAGAATGTACAAGATACACATTATGTTGTTGAAGCAATAGAGGAAACTGTGATTTTAATTAATATGCCATGACTGCCAAGTTTGTCCACATGCTTACACATGTACATGTTTAGATGCTACTCTACATGCTACTATTTGTAAATTAACATGTACAATTTGTACATATGAATACCAGCCACTACTTTTTTTCCAATGAAAGAACATCAGACATGGATTATTTATACTTTTCTTATGTACTCTCTTCAATAAGAAAGAAAACAGACCTGAAGACAGCAAAAAAATCACTGTTATTGAAAGTACATTCATTAGAAATGGCAATTAGAGAATGCAATATAATAAATGCTATACAGGCAGTCAATAAACATGTGCAAGCAGCTATAACAATGCTTGAAGCACTCAGAGAAGACAGTGACAAAATACTTCCTGTTAAGAAGATCTCGCCAAATGCAAACAGTGAAAGGCAAACAACATTCTTTTCTATAAAAAAAAAACGAAGACAACATTTTCAAAGCCATCGAGACAGGATAGCAACCTATGTAAATCAGAGATTGCAAGGGAGGGCCTCTATTTTGTGGTGCTTGTTTTAAAGAGAATGACAGCAATCACACCAATGTTAAAGTCAGTTGGATTCAGTGTAATATCTGTTCTATGTGGCTTCATTTATCATGCACATTACCAAAACTTACACACTCACCTGTGAATTATATATACATGTTACTTCTGTAACTAGAAAACACGTATAAACTTTGATTAGCTATTATAATAAAGACTAAAATCATACATATTGTAGTAATACATCAGTCATCATGTCATATAAATTTGTAACACTTCATATTACAAAAGACAAGTGTTAATGAAACTACCTTTAAGGCTTACCTATATAACTGGAGTCTAGTAAGTGCCCTAAGTAATAAGTGGTTCTATGTCTGTGCCTACACCTGCTGGATATGTGTGTGTATCACGTGATGTATGATGAGTGCGCCGTTAAAAAGGGTTAAAAAATTAGGTCTAACTTTTAAAGGGGTTAAAAATTATGCCTAACTTTCTCCGGCTAATGGCTACAAACAGTAAATGGAAACCAATATTATCAGATATGCTAAAAACTAATAAAACAATAAAGAGAATACTGCTGCAGTTCTCTACACTTACTGGAGGTATCAAACAAATCAGTGAGAGTCTCTTTAATAATAAAACACTTCAGGAGTTAGTGTTGTATAAGAATAATTGTGATGTGCCTGAAGGTGTGGTCGAGTTAGATTGAGAACTCTGTCCTGTGTTTCTCACTGTTGTATAAGAGCTTGCCTCCAACTCAGGAATCCTCTCCTCCACCGTGATTTTCAACTGGTTGACATGTCTCCTAGTAAGGTTTATTATTTTGTAGAATAACTTCATATAACATATTTCCAATTCGTCTTTTAATCCGTCGGTATCCATCGAACATTTGAGGTTCTGGAGTAGTTGCAAACGTAAACAAGATCATTGTCAATGAAAACTTTATTTTTAGTCCTTTTATCAAAAAACTCTTTTTGTTTGGCTTGAGCTGCATTTACTCTTGTAGTTAAATCAGGATATAGGAGATTAAATTTAGTCTTGATAGTTCGTCGAAACATTAATTCAGCTGGTGTCACATCTGTTGTTGGGTGCAGGGTGGTTTGATACTGGTTCAGAAATCAGTTGAGTTTAGATGTTATATTACCATTCGTACACTTTTTCATTGAATTCTTAAAGGTTTGTACCATGCATTTGGCTAACTCATTAGCTTGTGGTTGATAAAGGGCTGTAAGAACATGGTTAATTCCGTTGGCTTTAACAAATTTCTGAAATTCTGTACTTGTGAATGACAATCCATTGTCTGATACTATTGTCTGTGGTAATCCGAATCGAGCGAAGGTGTTTTGTAAACATTGGATAGTTACTGTTGAAGATGTTGATGGTACTTGAAATATCTCAACCCATTTGGTATGAGAGTCCACAATAATGAAATATATTGAGTTCAAAAAAGATCCTGTGTGATCTACATGAATTCTGTTCCAAGGACTACTTGGCCATTTTCATGGTTGTAGTGGGGCTGATATGGCTTCTGGTTGCTATTCCTGACACTTCACACTGTCTCACCATTTTCTCAACATCATCATCGATTTTTTCCCACCATAGATACATACGTGCAAGGCTTTTCATTTTGGCCATTACAATATGAGCTTGAAATAATTCATTTAGCAACTGTCTTCTTTCAGGTTCAGGAATCACATCTCTATTTTTCCATAAGAGACATCCATTTAATGTAGACAATTCTGTTCGTTTTAAACTGTATAGTTTTAAGGTTTCCGGTATGTATGTAGGCCAACCTTTTTGGGTATAACGGTATACACGAGTAAGAAATGGGTCTGACTGGGTCCATTTCCGAATATTCTCTGCTGTAGTAGGCATCTGGTCACTGCTTCCATCAAGAGGACCAATTCTGTGGGTAAGTCTTCGTTTTTCCCTTCTGGATCTTTGATTGGTAGTCTGCTTAATGCGTCTGCATTGCCATGCTTGTGGGTTGGTTGAAAACTGATAGTATACTCATATGATGCCAGCTTTAATGCCCATCTCTGTATTCTGCTTGAAGCATGTTGTGGTATTCCATGATTTTCATTCAGGGATAAGTTGTCAGTCAACAGAGTGAACGGTCTTCAAAAAAGGTATTTGTGGGATTTTGTTACTCCCAAAACACCAGCTAGTCCCTCACATTCTAGCTGTGAATAATTCCTTTCTGGTGGTGTCAGTGTTAATGAGGTGTATCCGATTGGATTTTCTGTACCATCCGGATACCTGTTAGCTAACACGGCTCCAATGCCATATGGAGAAGCATCATGAGTTCCAGGCTAGGATTTAAATGTACGAGCCGCTTAGACAATACCAGAATGTCTTTTGAGTCCTGAAATGATTTGTTCTCCTTTTCTGTCCATCTCCAGTGTTTGTGTCTTATAAAGCATCCATAATATGTTATTAGTCCCAAGTAGGCTTTTAATTGAGTGACATTCTTTGGGGTTGATGCTTCACAAATGGCTGTGACTTTTTTAGAAATTGGGTGTAGGCCCTTTGAATCAATTGTGTGTCCCAAGTATTTGACTGATTCTGTCATTAATGAATATTTTGTTTTCTTCAATTTAAGACCAGCCATCTTCAATCTTGACAATACTGTGTCAAGTGTTGCCAGATGTTCTTGTTCCATTTTTCCCGTGATCAATACGTCATCCAAGTAGACAACAACTCTTTGGATTCCTTGAAGGAGATTGTTTATGATGCGCTAAAATACTGCTGGGGCTGACGATATTCCAAACGGTAGCCTCTTATACTCGAAAAGTCCTTGATGGGTGTTAATCACCATATATTTCCTGGATGTTTCGTCGAGTTCTATCTGTTGGTATGCTTGGCTCATGTCCAATTTCAAGAATTTTTTCCCTCCTCCTAGGATTGCGAATAGGACTTGAACTTCCAGTATTGGTTACTGTTCTACTTTTGACACACCTTATAATACCCACATAAACGCACTGAGTTATCATGTTTTAGCACTGGTACCACTGGAGTTGCCCAGTCTGAGAATTGCACTGGTTGAAGAATATCTAGGTTCACCAGTCTGTCAAGTTCCTCTTCTATTCTTGTTTTCCTCAAGTATGGTACTGATCTGGCTTTGTGGAATTTTGGTGTAACTGCTTTTTGTAAGTGTAACTTGGCTTGAAATCCCTCCAGTTTCCCTAGTTCTGGTTTGAATACCTCCTCATGCTTTCCTAATATCTCTTGTAGTCAATCTTCTTTGATCTGACACATATTGCACCAGTCTAACCTTATCTGCTCCATCCAATTACATCCAAGTAATGTTGGGCCTGCTCCCTCCACAATCAGCAAGGTAGCTTTATTGTGTGATTGTTGTGCTGTACGGTGACATCAACACTTCCTTTAGCTTTGAGTTGGTTACCCGAGTACGTTCTGAGGATAACATTTGTCTGTTGTAATGGTTGGTCTGGCCACAGCTGTTAGAATTTCGTCCAGGACGTCAGAGAAACTGAAGCTCCTGTATCTATTTCCATTTTGACCCTCTTGTTGTTGATGTCTATGGTCACCTTCCAGGGGTTTTCCTTTCCTATGCTAATCAAGGTCAAGTGTTGTATGGGCTGTACTTTGGTTTGTCTTTCCTTTTTACGGGCAGTCTTTGGTTTTGATCTACACAACTTTTGGATGTGGCCTATTTTGCCACAAAGGAAACACTTCGAGCCTTTGAACTTGCATTTATCTGTTAAATGACCTTTGGCTCAACATCTGTAGTAACTGACTCCTTGTTGGGATGTTACAGCCAGTAACTGACTCCTTGTTGGGATGTTACAGCCACTACTTTATGTACTTCTGCCGGTTGCGGGCACCCTGACTGTATTTCCCCAATGTGTGTCCTAGCTATCTCCATACTGGTAGCTATCTCTAACACTTTATCAAAGGTAAGCTTCGTAGCTGTTTTCGACAGCAGACATCTTTGTATGCTTTCGTCGTTTATACCGCATACTATCCGATCTCGGAGAAGGTCGTTCAAGGACACAAAGTTACAGTACTTTGCCAGGCGTCTGAGTTCTGCCACAAAACTGGTTACTGATTCTCCCTGTCTCCTCGTTCGTGTGTCAAACATGAACCTTTCCACAATTTCACTACGTTGCGTATCAAAGCGGTCTGAAAGAACTTTCACTAGTTCATCGTATGATTTATCTGTGAGCTTGTCTGGAGTGACTAAGCCTGTCAGTAATGAGTATGTAGTCGGACCAATGCAAGAGAGTAGATGAGCTCACTTCTTCTCAACATCCATGATGTTGTTAGCGTCAAGTACGTGTCTGAGTCTCTCTGCATACTGCTTCCACAGTTTCACTTTGCCATCGAATTCTTTGAACTGTATCAAATATGCCATGGTTTCCTTGTCGCCAATGTAGTATACCCCAAAACTCAGTGTCTTATCTGATTATCAATAACTCAATAACTGAATTAAAACCAACGTGCATACACTTTATATATAAGACCTTCTTATTAAACCCATTATTAAGTTCAAAGTCACTATGTTACAATTGTATCATCATGCCTGTTTATTAAGTCACAAATTCATTTCATAAATTACTATTTATTACCTAGGTTTCTCATCATTATCCTCATAAAGACCAAATTCCTTGTCGCTGCCAGGAAACATTATCTCTGAAGGTCCTTCATTGCCTTCTTCTTCACATATAAGTTTTAAATATCTTCTTGAGTGAAAAGTTGTCTGTCATCCATTTATATTAAATAATTGGGTTTTTTTATTTTATTTTCAAGTATATTATCACAAGCACATAAGTGTTGTGGTTTACCATGTGTGGGTGTTCAACAGTTCCAGAAGTGCTTTTGCAAAGTTTTCAAACTCGGTACTGGACGATGATGTTGAGTTAACAAGAAGGTAGATTATTAATACTACTCCTAGCAATGTAAGTTATATAGTCCAGCTGCTGCCTATCAACTTTTAGGTCGCATAGAAGCAAGCTATCAACTATGACCCAAATACACGTCATTCGTCATTACTGTAGCAACATCTTATGACGCGATCGCGTCTATCGTTAACAAATGGTTAAATAACACTAATTAGATGAAAACATTTTAGAACGCGTGCCTTGGCTCACCCACAATAATTTGTCACTGTTGCTCAGGCTCGCCTCATAACTAATTTAGCAATGGTTCATCTTTTTGCTAATAACTTTCTTTTATTTGGAGCTCTCGTTTGTTGATGTTATGGAGTTGATATCAAAAAGGATCCATTTCAGAATATGACAATTACAGATGTACAAGTTAAGGTCTATCAAGGTAATTTTCAGTGTGCTAAGCAGGGACTTTCTGAATCCTTAAATGTGTTCTCCCGTATTGTCCCCCCACTACTTGTATGTTCTGTAATGGAATGGAGAACGTCAGGAATTATGGATATACAAACTTTTATTAATCACAGCATTGTGTTGAAAAGTGTTATAAATGTGAAAACATTACTGATCTTGGTGAGAAATAGCCTAGGCTATAAAATGAAGTGTAACACTGTAGCAGGTGGTGACAAACTTTTTAACCCAGGCTAATCTGGGCCTAGAGTGTAAACACATATCCTCATTAACCAGGGCCAAAAATTAGAACTACACCCACATTATTTTAATTCCACCGCACCCATTGCAATGGCTACTAGAGGAAAGTATTGGTAAGATGTCTACCAGAGGATCTGTGCAAAGCTTCACAAAAAAAGGTTTTGAAAGAAAGATTAGTCAACGCAGAGAGAAGATAAAAAAATGAACAAAATATATAGAAAGCTTGTAGATAATAACTTTACTGAAAGAAAAAGCTGCAATTTTTTTGAAGAACTATATGCCATACTTGGAGTGAAACCAGGTACTAAGCCATCACTTGAAATTAGTTCTGAAACAGTATTACCACGTGATCTTTCAAATAATGAAGAAGATGATAAAGGAACTTCACCTCTACTAGATTCAGAAGAGATAGGGAGAAATAATGATAATAATGGTCATAAAGAAGGTGATACGTCATTATCTAGTCCTACAAGTAATAAGTCTCTACCTAGTGTTGCTTCAAGCAGCGCAGGTATTAGTAAGAAGAAAGAAGAGTCAAAACCACCTTCAAAAAGAAAGAAGCCAGTGACTAAACTTGAGAAAGTCACTAGAAATTGTAATAGGGAAGTTCATGGTGGGACAAAAAGATATAGAATCAAGGTATGTGCTAACATGAAAATAACATGAGGACAATTTTAATGGGAAGATGATTTCATATGGTTCTCAAAGTTATCTCCCAGCAGGACCCCCACTTTTTCTGTTACATTTTTTTCAAGGAACATCAATCATTTTTGAAAATTTTATAAACTTTTCTTGTGTTGTATTTTAATGACTTTCATTATTGGGTTGAGGGTAGGGGTGATTCTCGTTGTCTTCTAGTCATGTATCATCAATTTCCTCTCCATTAATCTCACATACATTATGTAGGATACAACATGACATAATGATTATAACAACATTTCTGGTTTTATTTCCAATCTTTTCATCAAACATAAGCCCCCACCAACCAACCCCTATAACAGTCTTAAAACTCAACTGATAGCAAGAACTATGGCATCAGAGTAACGCCGCCTACAGCAGCTCTTCAACACGGAAAAAGCTGGGTGATAGGAAGCCATCTCAGCTGCTTAGGAGAATGCAACAACTCTTTGGAGACAAAGCAGCAACGGCAGACACTGCTTTCCTACAGGAGTTATTTTTAAAAAGAATACCCCCAAATATGAGAATGAGAATGGTTCTAGCTTCTGGGTGAACAACAAGGAGAGAGTTATTTTTAAAAAGAATACCCCCAAATGTGAGAATGGTTCTAGCTTTTGGGTGAACAACGGGGAGACTTAGAGGGATGACAGTTAAATTACTTTTTTGGCAAATGCATGGATTTGAATAGCGACTTGAGATCTGATATCTCTGAGAGTAATTGATCAACATCTGAGCTGAATTGGGTGTTGATTTGAGTTACTGCTGGTGCAGCTATATCCATTACTGTTTCAGCTAGATCTGCCAGTTCTTCGAAAGATTGAGATCCTCCACCCAGCCCAGCTCCACAAACACAACCACCCGCCAATCTCTGTTGGTATCATGACAGTTTTGGGGACGATGCCAAAAAGTGCCAACCTGAAAAATTACAGAAGCTTGTACACATGGATCTCATCTGGGACAGAGACTTGCACTGCTACAGACAACAATTCAGACATTGACAGCCAAACTCAGGGTCTTGTAGCAAATCTTATCAAAGAAGCCTTGAGTCATTGGGAGAGACATGACATCGAGGTCATAACATTGCTATGTTAATTGCACATCTTAGTGAACATGATGTGTTACAAGTCAACCTAGGTATGCAGACCAAAAAAGTATGTTACAGTCAGCATTACTACCAAAGAAAACAGTTATCTTAGTACATAATTACTCATTATTACTCCAAGTATCTTAAAGAAAACTTGCTCCATTTATTGAGGAGAAAAAAATGAGTTGATGTTACTAGGAAATGCAAGCAAAGAGGTCAGTGAGAGGCAAGGCATTGTAATATTGTGAACTTGGGATTAAGTCAGTATATAGGTTGGAGAATTGACACCTGAAGAATGTTCAAAACTACAATAAATGTACTCATACTACTATAACATATAAAAGTAAAAAAGCACTATAACATATAAAAATACAAACAAATTCGCAAATTACTTGTGTTATGAATACTCCAATAGCCAGTATGGTAATGAGTGAGGATGAACAAGACGTCTTTTTTTGATGGAAGTGACGAGGAATTTGGTTTAGTGGAAGAGGAAGTAAAAGACAATGGAAATGAAGACAACGATGATGAGGACAATAGCAATGATGATGATTAGAGAGAGTATGATGATTGCAATACAAAAATGGATGATTATGATGACAAAGGCGATGACAGTGACAGCATGACGGAATTGACAAAGAGAATAATGAAGAGTACACAAACAACAATGAGAATGATTATAGTGATAACGAAATTGAGGAGAGCAAGGATGACAGAGAAACAACTAAAACGAAAGGAAAGAGGAATAAGAAGTTGCAGTAAGTATAAATAGTCATACATAGGTTACCTTATTAATAATTTTCTCGCGATAAAGTCAAGTGGACAAGTACTATGAAATCAATAAGTCTCAAGGATTTCAAAATGCAAGTACTTGCTTATCTCAAGAAAACTTGTTCAGGAGATTTGTGATGCAACTGGTGCATAGTGGTACACTGGATCGTTTTCCAAAAGAAGGTGTTCCATACACTCTAATGCATATTTGTTGGTCTGCTCTACTATAAACTGTAGGATTTCAATGGTGAAAAAAAGATGGAAGATTCCTAATGGTGAATCTGGGATAACAACAGTTTGTCCAACTGTGTGTTTGAAGACAATCAATGTCTTGCTCCAACGGGAACTCCAGACTATAAAAGACTGGGAAAATCGAACCAATTCTCTGGCAGCTAGGTGAGAGATTTCAGAGAGTTTACAACATAAACAAAGAGGTCAGCTTGGATGAGGCGATGATACCATTCAAGGGTAGATCAAGTATGAAACAGTACTTACCCTTGAAACCAACCAAAAGTACTAGCTGATGCTCATACAGGTTACGTGTCCTGTCTGCAAGTGTACACTTCAAAACATATGTCAAAGTATAAAAAAGAGGTAAATTGAAAAAAGTATCTCAGTGTGCAATATAAGCAAGGTTTTAAGACTAAGTAAGGCAGTACTAACCTTGTTTTTGTTGATGTTTACATTCTAGATATGTCTAACGCAAATGTTAAAGGCCACATACATTGGTTTAGCAGCATCTGCTAAAAAGAAGGACACTATTTCTATAGCAAAGCCAGTCATCAGTACAATAATGTCACATTATTTGTGTTTCTTTTATTTTACTCTGAGAAGTTAGTATAAGTTAATATATTATGCTAGTAAGTGTAGTGTTAGATATGATAGTCTAATAGAGTTTCTACTTCATAAATGTACATGTTGTTTGTGGTAAAGTAAAAACCAATCATCACTTCTTCCATTGTAGCAAAAGTGTAAAACACAATCGAAACAATGCCATGTTGTGTCTTTATGTGTATGTTTATAATGGTAACAATAATGACATCAATGTTGCTTTCCATCTATTTTGAAGGGAAAATGTGACGTACTAACACATCATTTCCTTCCATTGAAGTCACCTATCAGCTCCTTTGCAAGCTGGAGACGAAAATCTTTTACATGATTAATGAAAGGTCAGTGTATTCTTTTGCCAGAATAAAACAATTGGTAATTCCCACATCCATGAGGAACTACAAAATGTACTTATAGTACTTTCAACATTTAAGTTTTATGTGATAATATTGCCACAATTGATCGTTTCTGTCAACACCACCCATATACTGAATAGATAATGTAATATTTTGAAGGCATGATAATTTCCTTTTCTCCCGTTTTCATTCGTCTAATTACCTTGTTGTGAGGAAGTGGTTGAGCATTAGTTGATGTTGCTGAGACAAGTTTTGTGTCCTGCCAGACTGTAGTGTTCATATTTGGGTTTATACATTGCAAGGTGATGCTTTCTCCTCTCTCTAATTTATTATATAGAATAGAAACCTTTGCGATGTGTTCTTACAGTACCGCAAACATACAAACCATTAGCTAATAAGTCTCTGAACAGTGAGAAACTTGTGAAAAAATTGTCACAGAAATGATGATAATTTTTATGTTGTATTTTTCTCGTCAGGTCTTTTATCACCCGTTCTCCTAGTTTACTTTCTACTGAACCTTTTTCTTTCCCAACATATATTTGGAATTCTGATATGTACCCATTGGTGGAATCAGCTCTCATCCACCCTTTTAAACTGCTTTTAGTTGGTTTTTGAGGTTATGTATTGCTTCATAGAGCACCGTCCTTTATAAGGAACCATTGCCTCATCAATACTGCACTCACAATGTGGGTCATAGACATGTTGAAATTTGTCACATAGATACTCTATGACTGGTCACACCTTACATAATCCGTCGTAGTTTTCACTGTCTGGAGGTAAAATTATGGAGTTGTTCACAAAATGAAGATACCGTGATATCTCAAAAAATTGATCTCGTGGTATTCGATTGGCAACTGGATGATAGAAATTCATCCTTTTTTTCAAGTAGTCATGATATGATGGTAGTGAGACTAAGCCCTTAAAAATCATGAAGCCAAAGTATGCCTCCAACTCTTGTCTGGTTAGTTAATCCCACTTAGCAAATCTTTCTTCTTCCATGCAATGTTAATAAATGATTGTCTCTGTTATTTCTTCTATGAAAAACAATCTAAGCGACTAGTTGGACCGACATGTTCGCAGAACAATATTGATAGGTTTTAGTTTGTTTGTCCACTTGAACTCATCACTGTTACATATAGTAAGTATAATCATTATGATTTTTATGTATGCCTTTTCACTGTGGAGATGTTAGGTAAATAATTAGTAGATGTCATATCGTTGTTTAAAGTATCCTCTTCTCGAATATCATCACAGATCTCTCAGCCATTTCTATTTTTGAATTCAATTATTTTTTATTTAATTATCTTATCACTATGTCTTTGTGTGGTGAATGCTTATATGTAAACACTTCAAACGTATTACCTCAATTGTGTGGACGAGCTCAAAATAGAATAGAGTAGATTTGGAAGTTACAAAATTTCTCCACCATACTTGTCAAATAAACAAATAAACACATTGACAGTCTGAGGTTGGAAAAGATGCACAAGAAACAGGTTGGTGTAAGAAGTCAAAAAATGGCTAAGTTACTCATTAAAATGTATTTTGAACCAGCCATTGCTTTGTTTCCTTAGATTGTTACAATTTTTTGAAAAATTTTCAGTCAAATAAAAAGAAGACACTCAGTACAACTGACGCTGTCCTTTTTGGAAATAACGCCCACTGGCATAGTTAGTGGGAAAACAAAGCATCACCCAACTTTTTATTAGAGAATTAAGAATTATGTAACTTTTAAGGTGAAGCAAGGAATTCTTTAACGTACTTTGCTAATCAAGATAATCTCCACATTAATGAAGTGTTAAACCAAAAACATAAGCGACTATCTTAAGATGTTAAAGAAAACTTTTTAAAAATTAGAATTGTGTACATTTTTTTAGGAAAATCATCAGGAAGCAGCTTGGAATGCATGCAATATTGAGCTATAATTGAAATGCATTTTAATTTAGGTGTTAGAGGGCTTGAATAGATGAGAGATGTTGACAGAAATCTTGATGTCTCGTTAATATATCAAATTATAAACAATGAGAAATTTTGGAGGACGGCAAGATAAGTGTGTGAAACTAAATATTTACATCTTGGAGGATGGCAAGATAAGTGTGTGAAACTAAATATTTAAAAAACAACAACGACTTCACTCTGTTTTTGTTTTATTTTATATCATTATTTTACATTCAACTGTTGAATTCATTACAAAATGCAATTTTTTTAAATATAACTCTTCAAGAGTATACAAAGAGAACAATAAGAGATAAAATGACACTACTCCATTGCGAGTCCTACACATTTGGAGCGGAAAAGCTTGTTATTGGACCATTGGTGGCCAATATGCTAGATGTATAGGTGATATACTTTCGACCAACATCCTGATCATCAACATCATGTGCCTCATGAGAAGATGATATATGTTTTTTAACAAATAAAATTAAATCATCAATTTAATTGCTACTTACCAATTAATGCTTCCAGATTTTTGTGTAGATGTTATCTTTCGAGCCATCGTAGCTGTTGGAGGTGTAGAGAGTTGATATTTCTCAGGAATCTTTTTAAATAGGAATTTCCATTTTAGTTAAACATTCACTCAAAAAGATTAGTCATCATCACTTTTAGAAACTTTCATTGATAGGTAGCATTATGTAGGTAAACAAGCAAAAATATCATTTCTACTTAGAAAAACAACTGACATTAGTGAAATCACAAAAATTAAAACATTTTTTTACATTAGCTCAGCTCTCAGACAGACAGAACCTAGCAGAAAGTTTTAAAAGTTTTACCAGAAGTTGAAATGGTTGCAATCTTGTAGAAATTCCAAGGTGCTACTACCATTTGCAGAAGTAATTGGAGTCTTCCAACCGCCAAGGATACGCAACAATAAAACTATTACACAACATGGAGTGAACTTGTACTGCTAAGAAAAGAAAAGCTAATATCAGTAACAAACAAATGTTTGATGATGGAAGAGCGGATACTCAACAATATAAGGACGAATACAAGAAATTGATGTAACTAGAAGATTGTTTACCCAATGTAACTGATGTGGAATCTATTGAGCCCTCAAAAGACAAAATAGGGAATCATTTACTGCTGTAAGTGCATCAAAAGTGAAGGCATGCTGATGAAATGCAGAAATATAAGAGGGGAAGAAAGAAGCTTATTTTTAGATTTTTGGATGTCTGACGAGCTAAAAAGTGATAGAGATAATAAATTAAGAGTTGATTGAACGTCACAGGGTACCGCTAACATTTGGCACAGTCAAGACGACCATACAACATGTCCAAAGTAAAATGAAAGTGGTCTAGTGGACCCAGGGGCGGCACAACAGGTACAGCAGGTTCAGCAAGAGCTGTACCACATTTTAAAGTAGTATGGCAATGCCGTACCAGTTTTCCATATTGAAATAAAATTAATAATGTGACGTACACCCGGATCATTAAACTGCATCAATTACAAATCTGACCAATTAAATTACAGGAAGCAGCTGCGATGGAAATTCCAAAGCAGTCCAGCTATACTAAGTGATCCAGGCTAAGACTATAAAAGAACTAATGCTTATAGAGAGACAGAGTCAGAGTAGGAGAGATAGATAGAGAGTTAGTTAGTTGTCATTGGTTTTAACTATTTTAAAAGTTTTAATAAAAACAATTTCTAGTCACCTCGAAAAAATGACCAGGCAGCAGTCTCTTCTAGAAGCATTTCATAAACATAAAAGACCTCAAATTGATGATGGGTTCGATGAAAGCAGTTTAATTGATTGATTTTAGAAAATGATGAAGAGTCTATGAATCAAGCTAATCTTCCAGCATCCACCTCTTAAAGTGAGTTGTTTGAATTTTGGGTTATTAAGCAACCTTATCAACCTCGCTCAAAAGGTGCATTCCCCAAAAGAAAACTGGGCCAAAAAAAAACAGAGCATCGTTCCTTTCAGCCTTTTTGGTTCGATAATAAGCTGTGTGAGAAATGACTCCACTGGGAAACAAGAAACAACAGAGCTTACTGCATTATATGCCGAAATGTGCATCCTCTGAAACAGTTTACGTTATTCAAAAGCAAGGAAAGTACTTTTATAACTACTGGTTTCAATTGGAAGGATGCCACACATATATTTGAGCAGCATCGTAAAAGTGCTTGCCATAAGGAAGCAGTGATGAAATGGGATCAGATTAATAAAGATACCAGTATCAATTCTCAGCTTCAACACCAACTGCAATCACAGCAGGAGAAGGCCAGGAACTGCCTGCTGAAGCTATTTACCTCTATTGCATACCTTGCACATCAAGGGCTACCACTACATAGTCACCTGGAGCATAATGGAAACTTCCATCAGCTGATGCAGTTACGAGCAAATGACTTCAATGACTTGGTTGCAGCAAAAAAAAGCCTATACATCTCATGAAATCCAAGATGAGATGCTCAAGATTATGTCTCATCAAATATAAAGGTCGATATTAAAAGATGTTTATACCAGCAAGTGGTACAGTGTGAGTGCTGATGAGACTGTTGATGCATCTCTGACAGAGCAGGTATATATAAAGTCATTCATACATACAACCCACAAACATATGAAGTTTATGAAGATTGTATAGGTTTATATTCAACCAATGAAACTACTGTCAATCAGCTAACATGCTTAATCAAGGATGTTCTAACACATTCAAGTCTTCCACTGAATAATTGTTGTGGCCAATGTTACGATGGTGCTGCCAATATGTCAGGGAGACATTCAGGTGTGGCAACACAGATTCAGCAGTTAGAAGCTCGAGCTCTATACATGCATTGCATGGGCCACTGTCTTAATCTTGCTGTCCAGGACACCTGTCGCTCCATTACAATCATGAGGGATGATTCGATACAGTCCTGGAGTTATCTAAAATCTTCAAGTACAGTGCAAAGAAAAAAGCAATGCTTATAAAAATGCAACCAGAGCTTTCTCCATAAACTCCTGGTGTCAAGCCACTCTGTCCAACTCATTGGACAGTACATACTGAATCATCAATCTCTTTTACTTAATTGTGAAGTTGTTCAGGCAGGTAAATAATATAGATAAAAAGGTCCTTAAATTTTATTACATATCTTTTAATTTCTAGTTTTAGAAGAGACAGTTGAGGAATATAGTGGAAAGATAGAGGCAACGTCACAAGCTAGAGGTGTCTTAAAAGATCACATGTTCTGATGCTTGCTTTAAAAAATTCTGGGATGAAACCAAACAGAAAGCTTCAGATTTAGGAGTTGATGAGCCTGTGCTGCCACGAAAAAGATCACCTTCACATTTTGATGAAATAGTATCTAACACTCATCATCATGAAACTGTTGAAAGTTTATACCGTAAGTATTACTTTGAAATTTTGGACAAACGTATTGGTGAAATAGGAGAGAAGATTTGAATCACCAACATTCACATTGTATAGCAAAGTTGAAGTTCTTCAGTACGCTGCTACTGGAGTAGATGTTCCTTGTGCAGTGTTAAAGATATTGTAGGCCATTTTGGTGAAGACCTTCACGATGTTGACTTGTGCACTGAACTACCGATGTTGAAAAACACAATGCAAGGAACACAATTTTCTGTTACCAGCTTAAAAGAGAAACTGTCAGTGTATCAAGAATTATTTCCACAAGTGTCAAAGCTGTTCAGACTTCTTCTAACTATGCCAGGTACATCGGCAACAATTCAACGATCCTTTTTGTCACTTTGCAATATCAAGACCTACCTACGTACAACTATGAAGCAGGAAAGGCTTAATCACTTAAATTCATAAAGATAGAAAGATTGACTTTAAAGAAGCCGTTACTATGCATCATCTTGAGTGGCGTGAGTTGCAAAGTTCAGTAGTCTATCAATAGAACTTGGACCCTCTAGCGTTTCAGATTACTTTCGTGAGTTAGATGGGACTTGCAAAGAGAAACTCAACAAACTTGAGGGACTAGAAAACCCTTACCTCCGTTGGGGGCAAGGAATCAGAGAAAAAGATTGGCAAAACTGGCCTACACTAGACAAAAAGCTAACTATCCTGATGAACAGGATAGTTGAGCCTGAGGTATCCTCAAGATTTACTGTAGTTTTCCTGATACAGTATATGCCACATTTTGGTCAGCTAATGATATCTGAAATAATTTGTTACCTATAATATGTCAAATCTGTCACCTATTAGTAGATGTAGGATGATAGATAGGTCACATTTGGTTAACATATAGAATGAGGTATATATGTTATTGAATTTAATTTAGTACAGAAATTCACGCTAACTTGGGTCAATAGTAATAATACATGAAACTTTGTCTGAGTGCAAGTGTGAAAAATACATTATTTGTTAAGAGAACAAAGATTTTTTCACTCTATAAAAACAATCCTCATGGATGCAGATCTTTGAATATGAACAACACTGCTTTATTAAGTGTATAGGAACAAAACTTTAATAACTTCAAATTTATCACCACACCAGAATTACACAGGCTTACCTATCCTACGAAATTGTCGATGAGGGAGATACCATAAACAAATAGCTATTGTTAAGTTTGAAACCTCATCTACAACACTGAAAGAAACAGGACCAAAGTGATGTATCTTTATAGGAAGAAAGCTACTGTTGTGTTTAATTGGGTATACAAAGAAGTATGAAATGATCCAAAGATTGCTACATCCCAATGTGTAAGACCATATAATAGGAATTTCATACGTTGAAGTTGATGAAAACACAATCATTATTATACCATTTTGTAGTTGAATGAGCTCAGATACAATTATATCTAAAAAGGTGTTTATGTGAAGCTTTGGCTCATGAGTCGAGGTCTAGGTAATATTCCTACTGTTAAGACATTCTCTTTTTTAAAGCGAGACATATGTGATAAGTTCATAATTGTTAGGTATATCATCCCAACTGAGTATGTGAGATGCTTAAACCAATCCACATTCAGCATTAGTGCAATTGTGTTCAATGGGATTTTGTATCTGATGTTCATATGAGTTTTTCAAATTTCTCCATCATAAACATCAGTTAAGTTTGCATTTCAACTGTCTACATAAGTCGATAAAACCAGGACATAGAACCATTTGCTGTATATACATTTTCAAAGGGTAATAGCTGTAAACTTTTAATGGGTAGTAAATACACTTGCAGAAGAAAAACAAACAGACTTCAACAAAGCAGAACAACATGGTTGACGAAATGTCTTTACAGAATGGTTAGGAAATTGATTAAGCACTTGCAGTTCCATTGTGAAAGTGAACATGAGACATGTTCATGAACAGTAAGGCATTCTGGAGAAACAAAATAAATGAAAGGTTTGACTTCTATTGGTGAACGGTTACTTTTTTTTAGCCATATACAATGAGATTGCAAACTTGTTAAATTGTGAGTTGAATGTTGAATACTTTCAACATAAACTTAATCAATTTCTCAGGAATGTAAAGGAACGCCTACTTACTCCACCCACAAACGTTGAGCATACACTTCGATCGTAGTGTGAATTGTAAAGACAGCTGAAGTTCTAACGAGTCTGCGTTCCTATATTGACATGTCTTCTTTTTTGAACCTGAAATGGAACGGTAAAATGTACACTTTTACAAACTAGTTGTACCTCGAAGATTCAAAAAAGGTACGGACAAATGCCAGAAGAAAGAGACAGCGTTACCCGTATCCAAAGTCTGGAGAAAAAACCACCTGTCAATCGCAATATAAATTCAAAGGACTTACAAAATCAACAGAGCCAGTACTAAAGTCTTACCTATCATCAACTACACCAATATTAACACCTCTACCTTCACAGGTTTCCACTGAAGGTACGTTATCCAGTTAGTATTATTGTTAGACATTTTGTTAAAATTTGTCCAGTAGAAAGTACAGACTTTGTTAAGTATTGTGTTACATAAATATTGACTAGTTGTGCTTACATTTATTATTTAAACTTATTGTGTTTGTGTAGGCCTAAGTGTAAATTCTTTTAGTAGTCCATCTACTCCATGTACATCTGACAACAATGTATGTCTGAAGAGTCTGAAATTGGCAGTATGAAAGAAAAAGTAGAAGCCATTGAATCCAGTTGTAATACCGGGAAGAAAAAAAGTATGGCCAGATAAATATCCAATACAGTTAGCGTAAGTTACTAAGTTTCTATGTTCTTGATTTATCACTTCACTACCACAGCAAAAGACAAGACGAGTATATAACATTCTTTAGAGTGAGAATGAGTCCTTCACTGGTTTCAAGATAGGGAATGGGTTAGTTTTAATATTTGTTTTTTGTGTTTTACTTCTTACTTTTGCCTATGCATTAGGAAAACATACAATAGTATTGAAAACAAGAGAGTTCTTGATACTTTATTGAAAGAACTGAAAGCACTGAATCCAGTATTTCTGACTGTTAATATCTCTGGTTAGTTAAAATTTAATGTTGTTCAGCATATTCATTTTGTCATAGTATATAATCATCACAAGCTAAGAGGCAACTTCTAAAGAGAGTCTGAGGGCCTTTCTAATCTCGAAATCGACTAGATGATATTCCCAGATGGATTTAAACATCCTTAAAAACACATTTATTATAGAAATGCATATTTCATTTTATATAACAGTGATGGTTTAATGCAATATCATTTCAATGATTGAAGGAAATATGACAAAAATGTGACATATAATTAACTTTTACTGTCAAATTTAACATAGCTAGATATGTCACCTTTCATTGCCATGATAGGTGCTAGCTATAGTGCCCTACCCTGCATCTGTAAATCTACAGTATATTTGGAACTATCCTTGATACCCAACATGTAAGAACATTTGACCTATACTTAATCTATAATGAAGAGATAATGATACAGTATTGTTGTGTTTTATTCTAGTGCTATGGTCGAGTACCTGGACATATTCAACTTTCCTATTAAAGTCTGGATGCATACAATTATTACATTAATGGCTGGATAGATAAGACCACTGTCTTTAAATTACCAAACTGTCCTAATAGCTACTTGGCCATCAGTTGTGGGAAGCATTCACAAAGCCTATCATCTACACGTGCCAAACCTTGGGTTGCTGTTGTTTCAGTGCACTGTACATGTAAGGCTGGCTTAGCTAACATCAAAAGAATTTGTCTACTTCTTTGCTGTGCTCCTGGCTACCACCATCTTTTCGCAATGTCCCTCTCTCACAGCTAGCTGATATTGATTTTGTTACTCCACAAGTAAAAAGGAAAAAGATTGACATGATATAAGTGATATTCCTTGATAATAAAGATATTATTCCTGATGTAGGAGCTAACATGTCTTATGATGAGGACTCGAATATCTCTTCTGATGTTAATGAATTTTTACTCTTTTAATTTTCAAGTGTTTCTGACATTAATTAATATTATGATTATTGTCAATCAATATTTATTATCCTCTGGGATTCAATAACTATTATTCATTTTTGAAGTACAATCAACTTATCTTTTTTCAAATTTGTACTCAACATTATAAGTAATTAACATTTTTTTCAAATTGTAATACAGTAATACTCAAATATACCATTCCTGTCACAGTGTTTGAAGTGTCCAATTAGTGACACTTTTCTATGAGAAGTATGCTAGTCACCTTTAGAAGAGTGTGTTCTAGGGCTGGGCGATATACCGGTATTTCAATAACATCACGATGTTAACAACATGCAATAATCACCAACAAGCAATTTCACACAATCGTGATTATTGTTATCACTGATAATTGTTGACTATTGCATTATCTGTGGTCAGAGCACGTGTTACTAGTAGTAAAAATGGCTGAAAGTAGCAGTGACAGTCTCGTTAAAAAGAAGAACACACATAGTGTTGTGTGGGAGCATTTCCGACTTAAAAGCACGACAGAAGGTGGACTCAAGTAGGAAGAAAATGATAGACCTGTCTGCATGCATTGCAGCAAAGGTGTAGGTACCAAAGGAGGTAACACTACCATTTTGTTTACTCACTTACATGAAAAACACCCATCTGTCTACTCTTTAATTGTTCTGCCTCCTAAATTTACCCAGCAGAACCTGCAGAACCAGCCAACACTACATGAGACCATTACAATGTGTACCAAGTATTTGCCATCTTCTAGTCAGGCCATTTATCTAGACAAGGTTGTTGCCTTCTGCATAACAAAAGATATGCTTCCTTTACAACTGGTAGACAAGCCTGGGTTTTGCCACATGGTTACGAAGTTGAATCCACGTTACAACCTCCCTTTAAGGCGGCATTTCACAGATGTATCAATTCCTCACCTCAACTCTCATGTCAAGACTTTTGTTGTGAAACCAAAATTGGATGCAGCACCATATTTCTCAGCAACTACTGACCCGTGGAGTAGTGCATCTAACCTACCATTCATTACATTTACTGTTCACTTGATTGATGAGAAGTGGGAATTATGTTCTTTCTGCCCGGAAACAGTACCACTAGTGAAAGATCATACTGGAGAAAACATAGCTGAGGCTATGATAGAGGTTCTTGAAAACTGGCCCACTAATCTAGTTGCTACCACAACTGACAATGGCAGCAACATGTTATGTGCTTTCTGGATTCTTGATTGGTGCCAAATCAGCTGTTTTGAGCATAACTTGCACCTAGCAATAAATAAAAGTCTAAACAAACATAGTATTGAATGTGTAGTAAAGAGATGCCATGCACTAATAGCCTTGTTCCACCGAAGCTGGAAAAGCAGAAGTTATTAGAGTTGCTCTGACTAATGCTAAAGAACTTCACCACAATTAACGTCCATGCTATTTGTCGATGACAGCCTCATTACTAGTCCAGCTCAAGGAATTTTCCTGTCACAGTCATATATACATACATATTGTGGTAAACTGTATAAATATTCATTTTGAGTTATTTTCTGTTAGGTTTTTTTCATTTAATTTCTGGTGAAACCTTATCTATATATATATATATATATATATATATATATATATATATATATATCAATTCAGTTATTTCTCTTGTTAAAGAGTTCTGTCAAAAGTTTGTTTTCATCGTGTGCTCGGCTACAACATTGGTTATGAGGGTAAAGTCATGTCAGTTCACGTAAAATTTTCTAAAATCATCTCAACCAAAGAAACTTAGTAGTTCTATACTGAAAGATTAAGTTTCACTCAATCAATCACTTACATACATACTATACCAAACTGTCACTGCCTGTCAAGTTACCAGGTGTTCAGGCTGGGGGGGGGGGGGGGGGGGCTATAGAGGGGAGTCAGAAAGAGTGTATGTTCAGTTAGCAATTGCATCATCACTGTTTCATTTTATATTTGATACAGATCCAACTGCTTTTAACTCTATAGTATGTCCAAGTTGAGTTGGGCCCTTCATTAAAAAAAAGGTGTTGTATGCATGGAATGTAAGGTAAGGTATTTTCTCACCTAATCAAGTACAATTAGCACTGAGTACATTTTAATATTATTCATTGTTTGTTCACATGAATGTCATGCGAACAAACCATGTTTTCTCTTGTGGTCATGAAAATGCAGAGTAAAAAAGAGTGAATCACAAAGGAGGTTGTTGCAAATGTCTATGGCTATGTCAAGGAAGTCAGCAGGCGTCAACAGACTCAAGGATCTCTTAAACGAATCTCTGATGCCACAGGAGTTTCATGTACCAGCATCAAGAGGCTACTGATAGTTCTGATGACAAATAGTTCTAAATATTCTTAGTCTTTCTTCTTTGTTAAAAGTTTTTTTTCAGAACCACAGTGGCTTTATATCTGCCTAAGATCGCAAAAGACAATACTTGATGATTATTTTAGTAATAATAATTGTTATAATAGAACATTTGTTCATATAATTAGAACTGTAATATAGAATTGCCACGTGACAAATGGCTGACTTCTCAAGGTGAGAAGTGATTTTAATTAAATCCTCGAGGGTGTGCAATTCGAAGTATGTCAAAGGTATGCCATTGAAAATGTATGGAGTTTTTTAGTTTGATACTTTCTCGTAGCACTAGAGAGCCAAATTTTATATATAAATAGCGCGTTTGCGAGCTGAATCGATTGGTGCAAGTTCTATGCAGATAGCATGTAAAACGGCAAAGTTATTTACATATCTGGGTGGCCCAACTCAACTTGGACATACTATAAAAGAAGTGGGATAAGTCAATCATTTAAAACTTAAAATCTAGTAAAAGGGGAGATATACTCAGAGCGAATAGATGACGATGCAATATTGTGTCTGAAGTAGAAAGACAAGTGGGACATATGTATGCTCTCTGTTTTTCAAAATGACAGTGTCACCTTAAAGAAGAGACAAATGAAGCATTCTGTGGCCAGGACAGAGGCAATCAAAAAGCCAAAGGTGGATGAAGACTACAACAAGCAAATCAGACCAGGTCATACTATACTATGGCTTTTTCCTTCATAGGAGGATGAAATGGCGGGAAAGAGCATTCTTTCACTTGATGGACGTCTGTCTTGTCAATGCCCATATATTGTACAACAATCACAATATATATTACTGTTACATGAAGTATACTCACATGTATTAGGTGAGTTGGAGAGACAGTAATAACATTGCAGTAGCTAATGCACTCTCTCAACTAGAGATGCAAGCAATCCAGCAAAGACCTTCAATGATAGACTTTGAAGCATTGGCTTTCTCATAACAATCTGATCGAGAACTCCAAGCAATACAATCGTCATCCTCTTTATCACTCAAATTTACTGATATCCCTATTGAAGGCAGAGGACTACTTTAGACCATATGTACTCAAATGTTTCTGATAGACACATACTGAATTATTGACGAGAGCTAAGAAAAGGAACTTCATGTACCTAGTAAAACATTTGGGTACATGAAGTTCCTTTTATTAGCTCTCGTCAATAATTCAGTATGTGTCTATCAGAAACATTTGGGTACATGAAGTTCCTTTTCTTAGCTCTTGTCAATAATTCAGTATGTGTCTATCAGAAACATTTAGGTACTGAATTATTGACCAGAGCTAAGAAAGGAAACTTCATGTATGTAAATGGAGTTAATATATATTTTTTTAATTTGGCAATTTTTTGTTGTGGTTTGCAGGAATTAGAAAAAGGAGTTGCAATTAATAGATAAAGAATCAAGGCCCAGAAACTGAATAGGATATAATGTCATGCTTTCAGAAAAGGGAACAATTTGCCTTTCATTTAACCTGCTAATGATAATAGTTTCGCTAATAATTTTGTGTTTTAACCATTTTCACTTAAGTACCTATACTTTTCTTTTATAGTCTCTCAGTTATCTCTAAGAAAGTGCTGTCTTATACAGTAACATCGATGAATTATTTCTGGGTTATTACTACCACTGATGTTCTGATATCATAAGTAAATTGTAAGATGAGATCAAGTTGTCGGATTTGTCGTGGTTTTAGTAAATATATTATCAGATAATATCATGATCATTCTAGAGCTGATTAATTTCTACAATATGTTTATAGAATTTTTATGAGTATTTTATTGCTTTTTTAAAAATAAGATCAAGTTGAAGAAGTACCTGAGTATGGCAGTAAAAATTGAGGAACTCAATCACTATTCTAGTTGTAACTGGTCAAAGTTTCATGATTAATAATAGTATACATAGCCTGTTTTTTTACTTATACAATGAAGTAACTTTACAATAAGTCAACATTAATTTCAGACTAATATATTCACTGGTCATTGGTTATGCTAAAATGATCTTAATGTTATATGAAGATTATGATGGAACAGTATATTGTGTAAAAACTTCGTAGTCAGGGATATTATAATAGTCTCAAATTTAGTGTATAGCCAGTTATTTTTGCAGTACATATTATTTATTTTAGAATTTTATGCAGACTTTGTTTTGACAGTGCAATAATGGTGCCAAAATTAGGTCCCACCTACTTTTACTTGCCACATGCATGGCCACGTGTATATGGATGCCTGGTTCAAGGATGTCCAGTTGTGTAAGGGGCTATCATATCTATAAAGGGATATGGACACCAACAATTGGAGAAACACTTTGATGCCTTAGGGAGCCAAAGACGCGTGGTCCAAAGACACGCCTCCAAATTATTGCGCACGTGAGATGCCTAAAAGCAAATGATCTCACAAGACACTGACTATTAATCAAAAGCTGGAGATCCTAGATCAAGAGGAAGAAAGGTGTGTTAATTGTTAAAATAGATTTATTACTATGTTGTAGAGTTTTTGCAGGAAGTGCCCCAGAGACAAAAACAAAGGTGTCAACTTGTAGTATTTCTTCTCATACATTCATATACTCTTGATGTTTTTTGAGAATGGTTCTCAAGTTTCAGATAATGTGATTAATGCTGTGAAGACATTATTGAAGCATCAATTTTCTCACATCCTTGGATTCTAAAATACATTGTTGGGTTATAGTCTTAAGTGTTCATTAATATCTATGTTCCTGCTGTTCAGATACTTCACACAGGTATATGTATAGTAGTAGTGTTGTTAGAAAGAAATAACGGTAAGTACAATTACAGCTTTTTGTCACTGTTGCATATACAGTCCCATTTACAAAGATGTCACAAGGTGGGAAAAGGTGGCGGAAACGATACAGGCATACTAACTGCCCAATGGCTTTGTTAAAAGGCACCAAAAGCATAGGACAGTTAGTCTACCGTTTAACATGCTGGTGCTCTTGGGGTAAGTATATATAATATAGTGTGCAATAAATGTAATGACATCTGTCTTCTTCTAGCTGCTTCATTGGAAAAAGCTCAAGAGTACCAGTTACAAGAGTAAATATAATAAAAAAGTAAGCATAAACATTATATACATGTTATTTAACAATGTCACTTCTTTTACTTTAGGTACCAGGACAGATGGTCATATACAATATTAAAGGAAATCTCATTCAACATTAGGCTATTTTTTTACAAAGAGAACAAGGGAAACAGAATCAGTGACATTGTAACGTTATGCTGATTAGCGAGCTCCACTCAAGTTTGCAAAATTAATTAACTTAATTAGTTGACTCGAGGTTTACTTTATGTTAGACTTCTGAAGTTTCATTTCTTCATGGCTGAGAATCGAGACATTAAAGACGTTGTTAAATCCTTGATTGAGGGTGAGTATTTGATTGTATCGTGTTCGTGTATGTACCTGTATTAACTAACTGTTATAGTTGTACATGAGTGATTTTCGCCATTTAGTTCAAGTTACTTATTTAAAAGTTTTGCTGCTAATACTTTAGGATTTAGCCTTCTCCAGTATGCACATTCCATTTTCTTTAAATCTTCAGTCAGTTAGAGTGGCGCATATTGTATGAAATGTGTGTGCATGTGTGTATGTTTTAGATGTTATAAAATACGCCAATTATGCATACAATATTGGACTGCAGCTATATATATATAGTTAGTTTTCAGCCCTCAAACTGACTTTAGTTATTTTTGCTCCAGGAAAAGTATTTTATGTTAGCTATCTACAGAGTTAGCCATTTCCTTCACTAAATGTGTTAGTTATTGGATATGGTTTTAGTAGATAAAGTGGTCGGCAGACCTCTTACTAGATATTTTAATTCAGCAGATGATCATCTAGTTGCTAAATGTACTATCTATGTATAATAAATGTTGTAAAATGTGTATAGAAATATATACTCTCTCAGCAAAAGTAACTAAGTTATATATTAACTAATAGTTATAGTTATTTTAATAGTATTCATAGTTATTTACTATGAAGTTAATATAATAAAAGTGTATTACTACACACCTCTGACTGTAATATTTCTATTCAGCACCTAGGTTCTACTGATTATTGAGACATTTTTTGTTCATTTCTACTGCTAATTATAATTATTAGGGCTCAAACATTGTGTGCAATCTGCTACAAGAGTTTTAGCTAGTTACAGTTGATTGGACTCAGTTATCATTACTTTTGCTCTCTCAGCAGTTGCTTTGTGTTAAATTAGACCATCCGTTACAATGGGTTTAGTTAGTTGAAGTGGTTCCACTAAAGTATAAATAGACTAAAGTAGAAAGGGGTTAGATTTTCATTATTTGTAACTAAAACAACACCACAATAGAGTAATCCATAATGGCAACACTGATGATAGCAACGGTAGTACGATTACAACGATAGTAATGTATTACCTGGTAATGTCCCATGTTTGTTAGTTTTAACTGATAGGTGATGTTAACCTATTAGGCTGAAGGAGATATTCTAAATGCACAGGGCAGCTCATTGAGGGATAGCCTGTCAAGCATCGTTTCCTCTTGTCATACTGGATCAGATAGTAGTGGATATTCTGCTGCTCTTTCCTCCAATAAACTCAGAAAGGCCATCAACCAATAATGATACACCGGTAGTACCACCTCTGCAGCTGCTGTGAGTGGTACCAATGCCATAGCTGGAACTATAACTGGATTGATGAATATGCTCACAGTCAAAGAGGCTAAAAAACCTGAATTGAATTGTCCTGCTGACATCTTGCAAGGCGAGACAGTCAGTGCATCCATTCCCACAGCTATGGGACTTGATGACCTACCTCCGATTAGCAAGTTTGAGTGAAATCATGGAATAGACGCTGTTCACTTGTCTATTGATTCGGGTATTGGCCTTCTGAAGACATTGTGACACAAGCCAAACTGGGAAGCAGTGTGAAACCCAATGTGTACTCCACACTGGTTTGCTTTTAGAAGAACTATGATCAAGGGTAGTTCCTTTGTAGTTGTTGAGCAACTGCCGCATTTTACATATTTAATTATTTAATTTAAAGCTATGCGTAAAAAATGTCCTAATGTTGAATAAGATTTCTTTTAACATTGTATATGACCATCTGTCCTGGTATCTTAAGGAAAAGTGACTCAGAATGTCCATCATTTCTTTGCTTTCTTTGGTCATTGAGGTGGCGAGCCGCCATTTGAACAGTAATGAAAATGGTTTTCTCAGCAAAAGTAACTAAGACTGATGATAGCAACGGTAGTACCATTACAATGATAGTAATGTATTACATGGTAATGTCTCATGTTTGTTAGCTTTAACTGATAAGTGACGTTAACTCAATGGATTCCTGGTGAGTCCTTAAATGCACTGGGCACCTTATGGATATTCTGCTGCTCTCTCCTCCAGTAGACTCAGAAAGGCCATCAATCAATGATGTAGCTAAGGAACCCCCAGCAGTAGTGCCGGCATTAGTGGCAACAGGGATGAACCGAGCAATAGTGCTAGCAGTGGTGTTAGTAATGGCAGCATCATTACTGGCACTCAATGACCAAAGAAAGCAAGAAATGCTGGACATTCTGAGTAGCTGTGGCTGCCAAAAATGCCAACATGGTCAGATTGACCATTATACGATTAAGCTGACAATTCTAAGTTTCAATTAGTGTTTGTGCAACTGGTGTTACTTTTTTTACTGCAAGCACAATGAAAAATCAACAGTAAGCACAATTACAGCTATTTGTCACTGTTGCACAAACATTTCCATCTACAAAGATGTCAGAAGGTGGGAAAAGGTTGCGGGAATGGTACAGACAGAGTAACTGCTCATATAGCTTTATGCATAGGCACCAAAAGCATAGGACAGTTAGTTTGCCGTTTATCATGCTGGTGCTCTTGCGGTAAGTATATGTAATATAGTGTGCAATAAATGTAATAATATCCGTCTTCTTCTAGCTTCTTCATCGGAAAAAGCCCAAGAGTAAATATAATAAAAAAGTAAGCATAAACATTATATATATGTTATTCAACAATGTCACTTCTTTTCTTTAAGGTACCAGGACAGATGGTTACATACAATGTTAAAGGAAATCTTATTCAACATTAGACCATTTTTTATGCATAACTTTAAAATAAATAAATAATTAAATATAGAAATATTTAATATAACAATGATAATGGCAACAGTGATGAAAATGGTTTTCTCAGCAAAAGTAACTAAGACTGACGATAGCAACAGTAGTACCATTACAATGATAGTAATGTATTACATGGTAATGTCCCATGTTTGTTAGTTTTAACTGATAGGTGACGTTAACCTATTTCTTTAACAGATTGCACAAGTGAAGTTGCTAAACAAATCCTTCCTAGACTGAGGGAGATATTGGAGGCAACTCAATGGATTCCTGGTGAGTCCTTAAATGCACTGGGCACCTCATTGAGGGATAGCCTGTCAAGCATCGTTTCCTCTTGTCATGCTGGATCAGATAGTAGTGGGCATTCTGCTGCTCTCTCCTCCAGTAGACTGGTATCAAAAATGCCATCAACTGACGATGGTACACCTATTAGAGGAGGATCCAAGTGGCCGAGACATAATGTTGGTAGTCAAGGAACTCCCAGCGATAGTGCAAGTAGTGAGTGGTATTAGTACTGGGAGCATCATTACTGGTTTTACTGGTAGTACCGGAACTGGATCAATTGAATTGTCCTCAACAGGAACAAACATGCTTTTTAATCACCTTGCTCACATCTGGTGTGACAGTCTATGCATCCATTCCTATAGCTGTGGAACTGGATGACCTAACTCTGATTAGTGAGTTTGAGCAAAATCATGGAATGGACACTGTTTGCTTGTCTATTGATTCAGATTGTTGGCCTCCTGAAGACATTGTAGAACAAGCCAAACTGGAAATGAGTGCTCTGGTTAATGCTGCTGGTAACATTTTACTCCAACTAAACAATCTCAGGAAACAGTATGAAACGCGATGTGTGCTCCATATTGGTTTGCTATTAGAAGAACTGTGGTCAAAGGTAGTTCCTTTGTACACATTGAAGAAAGCAAGAAATGCTGGACATTCTGATTCGCTGTGGCTGCCAAAAATCCCAACGTGGTCAGTCTGAGAGCTCATCATCACTCACTGAAGACAAATGTGAGACAAACGATGGCCTCACCTGTGCTGTCATGTCAGTTGATGTGCAATGACTGTGGAGGTGAAAAAATAATTACTGGGAAATTGTCCTTGCACGACAGTCACATATTCATGGTCTCTCAAGGCCTCTCGTAGTTTCAGGCCTTATCAACAACATCATACACCATAGTGGCACTCAAAAGAGTTCGGCCACCCACGTGTTTCTCATTAAAAATAGTACTTAAGCTTATTTACTTAGACAATGTGCAGTACTTAACAGATTATCTTACAGCTGCTCAGTTATGTGTATCAACAGCTCTATACACAAAAGCAATTAGAGCAGCAGTTATATCGATCGATCGATCGATACATATATATATATATATTTGTCTTCAAAATGAGAAGATAGAAGTCTCGTGTTAAAGTCAATCAGAGATTGTAAACTAACAGCACCTCTTCTGAAAATATATGGAAGGAGGAAGATAATGTCATGGCTTCTCAAATACAGTGAAGAGTAGACTGATAGATGATGGATTAAATGGTAGAATATCGAGAATGAAACCATTGTTACTGCCAAGACACAAACAACAATGTCTCTAATGGGCAAAGGATCACAGGGACTGAGAGGATATGTGGAAGAAAGTTGTATGGTCTGACAAGTCTAAGTTTAATCTCTTCCATAGCGATGGTCGAACATACATAAGACGTAGACTATCAGAAGAATTTAATGAGGACTGTATACAGCACACAGTAAAGCATGGTGGCAGTAGTGTGATGGTGTGGGGATGCATCTGTGGCAATGAAAAGGGTATGTTAGTACAAGTCAAAGGCAAGATGGATAGATTTCAGTATTTAGAAATACTAGAAAATGCAATGATTCCATCAGCCTGGTCAATAAGAGGTTTGGACTACATCTTCATGCATGATAACGCATCTCACCACAAGGCTCATCTAATAACAGATTGGATGGACGAAAACGGTGTCAATTGTACTACATGGCCAGCACAATCTCCAGACTTAAACCCAATAGACAACTTATGGGACTATTTAGAGAGGAAACTGGAGAAATTGCCAACAACAACTCTCTCTCGATTATGGGACACCCTAAGTGATCTTTGGGAGGATATACCAACAGAGATAATAGAAAACCTGGTCTCGTCAATGCAACGAAGAATTGACACTGTTATTAAAGCAAGGGCTGGGCACACAAAGTACTAGACATATTTACTTACATAAGATATTATTTTATTTGTTTTTGCCATAAAACACGATAATAAACATCATCCCTTGTTTAAACACAGACGTTACTTACCATAAATTTTTTCCAACTTCTAATGTAACTGTAACAGACTCCATACCACATCCTGTTAAGCCTTTTCTTCAAAGATAGCTCAGAAACACTACACGTGTAGCTGTGGTTAATTTAAATAAACTCAAATAATGCAACCTCCGTGTGGGTGGCCAAACTCTTTTGAACGCCACGGTACTATGGGCAGTATGATTCTGTTGCATGAAGCCAACGAGTCTGTCCACTCTATCAATGGAGCTGTGCCTGCTCTAAGCGCCATTCACCTCGATGATGGTGACGGTGGTTTCCTTGTGCTGCACAAGTTTCCAGGCCTTCTCAGTAATTTTGGCCACCACGGCATTCAAAGATTCAAAGATTCCAGTAGGCATCAGACCTGGCTGCCATCTATGGCGTCCAAATGTATGAAGACTCTACAACAGTTCAGTACAACCTTGGTCTGGAAGCCTTTTTCCATGCAATGGCAATTTGAATTCAGCCGTCAGAGTTGCTGTATTGGTGGAGAAGAAGAAGGGTCAGCCTGTCTTTTCCAATCCCAGTGCAGCCAAATGTGGTTGCATGCCCAGGGCACTTCATGACAAGGTGAAAGAAGAGAACACTGTTCAGTAATTGGCAGAGGTTGGTGGGGTTTTCTTTTACATGAAAGTGAAAAAAAAGCTACCTCTACCAATACATGCTTTTCGTTGATGACAGCCTCATCAGACTTATCTTCATTAGGTGATAGATCTTTTCATCTAATTTTGTATGTAGAAGAAAATTACTGCAATACATGACCAGTTAGAAGAAGGATTTAAATCAGATAAAAGGTCACACAATATGCAGTAAAAATTGCTTACTATTTACATAATATACAACCTTGTTATACGTGACATCTTCCTCATTGTACTTACCACTATTTGCTAAAAGTACTTAACCAATTAGTTTTCTTTATATTCTTATTGTGAGCTGACTTCAAGCTATTCATACAATGTAAAATGGTCCAGTTTTTTAGTTGCTTTTAGAAGTCACTATGAGGGCTTAAGAAGACAGTATTTAGATGAGAAGAAAAAGAAACTTGAAGGCAAAATTTAAAAGTATAGGCAGAGAAAAAGATTGGTATGTAAGTAATGTTTTTTTATCCATGCACCGAAATTTTGATAATAGAGGTCTTGTCGATTTAGCAAATGAAATGAATCAGTGGAAGCAGATTCCCTTGATTAGACTGATTATTAGTCATTCACGAACCACAAAGGAGGCTGAAGTGGGGGCCAGAGAGGTTAGAGCCCCCCCTAATATTTAGAAAGGGGGCCTCTAAATTTTTTGCTTGCTACTTAGCCCACAAAACCAATCTAAATTAATCTTATAGGTGTTGATGAAACTGCTCAGAGTGTATCTCACAGTCGCTATATCATCTGCAACTGCAGAACATACTTTCTCAGCACTGAGACAAGGTTTGACATATTTGTGGGCCACAATGACAGAAAAACGGCTTAACAATTCTCTGTTCCTTTGTGTACACAAATGCATAACTGATGTGTGTAATCTTGTTGAAATAGCCAAGGAGTTTGTTATGGCAAATAATGAATGAAGGAAATACTTAGGTACATTTTAAATTAATATTGGTAATACTGATTATGATTATATCAAACATACTTTCCCCATTATGAGTACATTTGTGTCTGCCTATTTATCACATAGTTATGGTGTGAGCCCCTCCCAAAATACAAGTACCTCATCCACCTATGAACTGACATGGCATTCAAGGAGTAAGTAGAAACTACTACTAAGAATTTTAGTCAGAACTTTGGAGGAATTCTTCTCAGATGCTGATTCTATTATAGAGTGGCACATAAACCTAGGATTTCCACAGCAGAGGATGCAATTCGTGAGGTCAATGAGACGACTATTTCTTTGAACCAGACAATCCTCAAGAGCCTGTTACTGATGATGATTTCAGAGATTTTGAAGGTATCAATGATGATAAAGAAGGTAATTACATTCGTACAAACAAGAAAGTGATATCTGTGTCTAGTATCTACAACGATAGCAACTTTTTTTAGCAAATCCATACCATAGCTCTATCTTAGATCCATCTATACAGAATAAAAACATTCTGCTTCACAGCTTGCCTTGATAGAAAGGTCATGACCATGTCATCAAATATTGGTAAATATTGGTATTAATGAAGCTATTGAAGACCTGGTTAACAAGTGTTATGTTTGCCAGCTGCATCAAGCAAACACACCAAAAGGACCTCTTCATCTGTGGGAAAACTTCTAGACACCCATGGTCACGAGTTCATATAGATCACGCTGGACCTTTTCTCAACAAGTACTACTTACTATTAATAGAGATTTATATACTAAATGAGTAGAAGTCCATATAGTTCGATCATCTTTTAGAAAAGCCACTATTTGAGTACTACATTAAATTTTTGACACACACGGTTGTCCTGAACAAACTATGTTGGACATTGATTCAGGTTTTTTGTCAGTTCAGAGTTTAAATCCTTCCCATGCACCATTGAAAATCAAACACATTCAGATCACTTCTAACATGAAAGCTCAAATGAATTAGTAGAAAGGGCAGTCCAAATTTTCAAAAATAAGGTTAAGTTAGATTGTCACATCCAGACAAGAATTAGTACTACATTGTTCCAGTATTGTATCACACCACAAATGACCACTGTGAATGTTGATGGGAAGGAAACTTAGATAATGCAAAAGAAAAAAAGAGTGAGGTCAAAAACAAAGGAAGTTGTTGTGAATATTTATGACTATTTTAAGAAACTCAGCAAGCATAAATCTATGGAATGAACCTCTGATGCCACAGGAGTTTCATGTACCACCATCAATAGGCTATGGAAAGAGAAAGTTGACATTGGTGAAACTGCTTTTCAACTCCAACAAAGAAATACAGACTCTCAAGGTGCCTGTTAGTTGATGACTTTGATTGTGAAGCTATCAGATGAAAAATTTACCACCTCTATCAGACCAATTCAGATCGATTCAGATCCTGGATTGGTTTGCTACCAAATTTCTCAACATTGCACCTAACAGTATTATCGTAATAAACAATGCTTCATATCATAGTTATTGTATTGACCCTGTCCCAGTCAAGAGATAGGAAGCTGTCTTAGCTGCTTAGGAGAATGTAACAACTCCTTGGTAAACACTGCTTTCCTATGGGAGTTATTTTTACAAAGATTATCCTCAAATGTGAGAATGGTTCTAGATTCTGCTGGAGACACTCAGTCTTTAGAAGAACTGGCAGACCTAGCTGATAAAGTAATGGATGTACCTGCACCAGCAGTAACTCAAATCAACACCCAATTCAGCTCAGATGTTGATCAATTATGTTTAAAGATATCAGATCTCAAGTCATTATTCGAATCCATGCATTTGCCAAAACCTTCATTTAACTGCCATCCCTCTAAGTCCCCTTGTCACCCTCTAATCTCTGTTGGATGCCAAAAAGTACCAGCCTCTGTGCACTTGGACGGGAAATGAACAGGCCAGTCAATGATGGTGACCAGTGCTTCTGGAAACCTTAACAGTCACCTATTCTTTATGACCGCACATCGAACACACATTTTCTAGTGGATACGGGGGCAGAAGTTAGTGTATGCCCTCCATCTCGATTTGACAGGCAACCCAAATAACTCTTCAGGCAGCAAACGATACTTCAATTCACACCTACGGTACCAAGCTGATTACACTTAATTGAGGATTACGCAGATTATTCAAGTGGGTTTTCATTATAGCAGACGTAAGTATCCAATTATAGGTATTGATTTCTTACTATGTCATAAACTACTAGTAGATGTACTGACCTCATCTTTACAACCCACCAATCTGGTTATCTCTCCTCACTCTATTCCTACCCAAGTTGAAACTATATTCTCAAAATACAATGATATTGCTCAAACATCTAACACTATTAAATCCATTAAACACAATATTCAACATTACATCACAACCAATGGTCAACCAGTCGCATCACACCCAAGATGCTTGTCAACTGAATGATTCAAGGCAGCTAAAGAGGAATTCCAACACATGATGGACCTAGGGATCATACGCCCATCCTGAAGTAGTTGGACGTCACCACTACATATTGTCCCAAAACAGACTCCAGGCGATTAGTGACCTTGTGGGGATTATCGTTCATTAAACTATGCCACAGTTCCAGATAGATACCCCATTCCTAACTTACATGATTTCACTGCTACACATCATGGCAATACTGTCTCTCTACATTTAAGTGACTATGGACTCATTATTGATATTAACAAATTGTTCTAAGTGTTTACGCTTTTAGGTCATTACATTGATGCCAACGGCATTCGTCCCATTGAAACTAAAGTACAAGACATTACACAGTTCCCCAAGCCACAATCAACAAAACAACGGAGACAGTTCCTGGGGCTACCACAAGTTTATACCTAACTGTGCATACATTATACATCCATTGCCCACGCTGTTAAAAGCTAATGAGTTGACTTGGAATGAAGAAGCCTTCAAAGATATTAATGTTTGCTTAGCCAAAGCCACAATGTTGTCACATCCCAAGTTAGACAGTCCCACTTCCATTTATGTCAGATGCATCTAACACAGCTGTGGTAGTGGCTCTGCAGCAATTTGTGGATGGAGTTTAGCTGGTAATAATAAAAACAAATAAGCAATCAATTACATAACCACTGCATGGGTGAAGTATACAGTGATATCACTGATAATGGAAACATTTTATGTTTAAAGTGAAAAGACAAGAGAATGGTACACATGATATGATGGAAAAACGATGCAGAACCAAATACATAAGGAGTTGAGACAATTAAGAAACCAGTGATGATAGATGATTACAACTTGCATATGGGAGGTGTCGTTAAGTCTGATCAGTTGGTGCTATACTATGGATACTCTCATAGGTCTCAAAAGTGGTGGAAAAGAGTATTCTTTTATTTGCTTGACCTAAGCATTGTATAATACTATGGCTGAGAAAAGTCTTACACAATTAGACTTTCATCTCTCCTTGGTTGCAAGTCTACTAGAGGGCCATAAGCATCCAGCTGATAGGAGACATGTAGCACCAATAAGAGTTCTCCCTACGAGGCTAAGTGAGCGGGCATTTCCTGAGCCAATTAGAAAGGAGACACCATCTGGAGGTTGCCCACAGTGTGAAGTGTGCTGAAAAAATATCTCACACAATTTCTGTAAAACACCATTACACATCCATCCATGCTTTGAAATATACCACACTAAGTGACATTATGAAAGTTAATATAGATGCCTTGCAGTGGAAGCGAATTTTGAGTGTGTCCCGTAGCAACGGTTACTATCTGCCATGTTAGTAGGCAAGTTAGCACACGATAGTTTACTGGTTGGTGTATAGAATGACTTTCTGAATACTGGCTGAGCATACAGGCTGATACTTGAGAAAGATATCAGTGTAAAGTGTCTTCTACAGGTCTGAGATCCACTGTGGAAAGCCCGTACTTTAAGGCATTTCCAAAAAGAGAACAGTTCAAGCTAAGTTACTGGAAATGCTTAACATTGCTAACAACATCAGTATAACATTGGATATTTGGTTGAATCATTAAATGAAGTCTTACATCGGGGTGACTTCTCATTATATCTGCAAATGGAAAATCCAGTCACTAATACTATGCTGTAAATGATTAAAGAGCCGTCATATGGGTGAAAATATAGTACAGGAGTATGAGAGTATTGTGAGTAAGTTCAATAGGTAGTGTAGTTCTTCCAACAGGTAGTACAGAAGCAGAAAATCATTTTCGTGTTTAAGACAGATTTACACATGGTTGCGAACAACAATGACTTCTGACAGACTTGGCAATTTAGGTGTAATAGGGATGCAAGGATTTAATTATGAAATAAGTATAGAAAAATGTTGTGAACAATTTAAATTAAGAAACCCTAGAAAAATGACTTGTGATTCAGTTCTTTTCAATTGATTAATTATTGGCTTTATTAAAATTATTTATATTAAGTAATTCATGAGAAAAGGGGGGTGGAAATCCACCCTTACCACCCCCCCCCCTGGATCAGCCTTGAATATAGATGCAGTTCAATGGAATGGATGGTGTTCGCTTGTCTATTGATTCGGGTATTGGCCTTCTGAAGACATTGGGACACAAGCCAAACCGGAGATGAGTTCTCTGGTTCATGCTGCCAGTAACATTTTACTTTGACTAAACAATCTAGGGAAGCAGTGTGAAACCCAATGTGTGCTCCACAACCAGTGTAAAAAAGTGGCCAATCTGCATTTCTGTATTTTAGGGCATTTTTACAGACAGATTTACAGAATGGTAGATTCAGAATTGCAGATTTACAGATTGTCTAAATTGTAGATTTGCAGAATCACAGATTTGTAGAATTGCAGATTTTCAGATTTACAGATTTGCAGAATCAGAGATTTGTAGAATTGCAGAGAATTGCAGAATTATAAATTTACAGATTTGTAGAATTGCTGGATTGCAGATTTTCAGGTTTACAACTTCACAATTTTAAAATTAATATATTAATATATGAAATACAATATCTCCGTTAAATTCAGTGATATACAGTACAAAGTACACGTGGTGCAAATATTTTTGTTAAAACATAGCTCAAGAGTGGACATGTCAGGATTGTCAGCTTTCTACTTAGCTAATCAAGGTTGCAAAATGAAGTTGAAGAAAGATCAGCTTTCAATTAAATGGATTGGTAATTTTTTTTTGCTTTTTCCGATTCTATTTTGCTTATATCTGAGGATGGAGATGTAGAAACCCCAGATGACTCAGGATTCTTCACGTCATTAATAGAATATTTCAATTATGAAGTACAGGGGCAAAACATTTTAACTTCACAATCTTCCACTGATGTTACAACTTCAGCATTGCCTTATCAAAAACCCACAAAGGAATCTCTAAGAAAATTCCTTACCTTACATCTGTGAAAATTGGACAGCCATCAACACCACCAGGTGTTGTTGCCCAGTCAAAAGATGAATGGACAAGAAACATTGAAATACATCGATTTAGTGATGGAGAATTAAGAAAATTCTCAAACTTCCCTATTATTTTGACACCAAAAACGGCTAGTATTACTCATATCTCATCACTTCTCTCTCATGAAGCTTTTCAAGGGAAGATTGTTGTGCTTCTAGACAATGACAATTTGCAAGTACCTGATACATCAGCTTCTAGAGGTAAGTTCATATGTGGTTAATAATATATTTACAGTTGATACAGTAATATGTGTCTATTTAAATTAATGTAAACTATTGCAACCTCTAGAGAAGTAACAAAAAGGTTAAGGCAGTTTCAGAAGAGGATTACAGCCTTTACACAAGTCTTGATGACTTTGAACCTGTCAAATCTCGTAGAGTAATGGCTGAAAGTGCATTTAACCAAAACAGTAGCTGTGATGATGAAGACCAGTATTCATCTGCCAAAGGTAAAATGCCAAATCGTAGCAAGAAACTTAAAATTGATCGTCTTGATAAACTGGAAAAACGTGTAAAGGTCATTGAAGAGTCTGTTTTGAAGTTGAATTCTAAAAGTCTTGTTGAATTGCAAAAACAGCTGAGTGAAAAGACAAGACTACTCTCTGAGACCAATCAGAAATTACTAGAAATCCAGGAGATCTACAAAGAGGACATGATGGATTCTCATTCATCCATGTACGAAGACATTCTTAAAAATAACATCATATGTTCCAACTGTGTTAGCAAAATGTTGATCTCTTATAGTGACAAGGTCAAGTCTTTCTTTCAAAGGGTCATCCATAAATGAGCTGAAATAAGCTAGAGGTCCTCCCTGATTTTGTTCATAATCATATATAATCATTCAGATTGGCCACTTTTTTACACCAGTTCTCTACACTGGTTTGCTTTTAGAAGAACTGTGATCAAGGGTAGTTCCTTTGTACATGTTGAGCAACTGCTGCATTTTACAACCTGGCAACTCTGTTATTTTTCAAATGGTGGCTCGCCACCTCAATGACCAAAGAAAGCAAAAAAGCAGGACATTCTGAGTCGCTGTGGATGCCAAAAATGCCAACATGGTCAGACCGACTATTATTGATTAAGCTGACAATTCTAAGTTTCAATAAGTATTTGTGCAACTGGTGTTACTTTTTTTACTGCAGATGGATGATCATTTTCTCCTTGATGAAGTGAGTGAGATTTTATTAAAATGGCACACACTTATTGGAGATCTTTCCAGCAATTTAGGCCTCTTTGATGGAGACTACACATAGTACTTTGAAATAATTCCCTTCCTCTTCTTTCTCCTAATCTTATTTCTTCTTTTTCTTCCCCAATAAGTCAATACTGCAACCACAGTCCACTGCATGCATTTCTGCAATGATCAAAGTCTACAACATGTGCAAACACACTTGCAAAAAACATGTGTATTATTCTATTGTTGTGTTCGTTTTAATTCTGCAGCATTGTATGGTGGAGGGCTTTAGCAACAGTGGATAAAGGAGGAGGGGGGTTAACAGATCTGTACGTTTTAGTTAGCTACTGCATCATGATAGTTTCCTTTTTTTTTCAACACAGATATTATTGTGCCTTCAGCACAATTACAGCTATTTGTCACTGTTGCACATACATTCACAAAGACTTCAGAAGGTAGAAAAAGGTTGCTGGAATGGTACAGGAAGACTAATAGCTCATATAGCTTTATGCATAGGCACCAAAAGCATAGGACAGTTAGTCTGTCATTATCATGCTGGTGCTCTTGGGGTAAGTATATATAATATAGTGTGCAATAAATGTAATAACATCTGTCTTCTTCTAGCTTCTTCATTGGAAAAAGCACAAGAGGACCAGCTTCAAAAGTAAATATAATAATAAAGTAAGCATAAACATTATATATATGTTATTCAACAATGTCACTTCTTTTCGTTAAGGTACCAGGACAGATGGTCATATACAATGTTAAAGGAAATCTTATTCAACATTAGGCCATTTTTTAATGTATAACTTTAAAATAAATAAATAAATAATTAAATATAGAAATTTTTAATATATATAATAATAAAAATAACAATGATAATGGCAACAGTAATGAACATGGTAATGTCCCATGTTTGTTAGTTTTAAGTGATAGGAGACATTAACCTATTTCTTTAACAGATTGCTCAAGTGAAATTGGTAGACAAATACTTCCCAGGCTGAGGGAGATATTGGAGGCAACTCAATGGATTCCTGGTGAGTCCTTAAGTGCACTGGGCACCTCATTGAGGGATAGCCTGTCAAGCATGGTTTCCTCTTGTCATGCCGGATCAGGTAGTAGTGGGCATTCTGCTGCTCTCTCCTCCAGTAGACCTGGATCAAAAAGGCCATCAACTGACGATGGTACACCTATTAGAGGAGGATCCAAACGGCCGAGACATGATGATGGTAGCATCATTACTGGTTTTATCTTATTAATGACAAGAGAAAAATTTTAATAAAATGAAACACACTTGATTATACAATGATTGTGATCTTTCTGACAATTTAGGACATTTTGATGGACATGGGGAATTCCTTTGTAAGTTTAACCCTTTACATGCGAAATTTTTTTGTGGGTGTATACGGTAATTACCAAATTATTTTGCCCTGAGATAGTAAGCATGTTTCTTTTGTTTCCTTTTGTTTTTTATTTGTGTTTTCTCGACCTTGGAGGTATTTAGAAGTCTAATTTGTTTTTGTAAGTGATTGAGAATTTGTTTAGTTCTTGTTAAACTGTGTTTTTAATGTTTTATTGCTGTGTAAATGATTATTCTATACAATCTTGATTATATATACATGATTTTTAAGTTTGATTATTTAAGATTCACAATGTTTAGCTTTATATTTCCTTAGGATCAGCAGCAGGACCATGAATAGTATGGTAAAGTCGAAAACAGTCATCTTCTCGACCATTATGACAAAGAAACAACTGACAGTCCTTGCAGTACCAGACTGTTTCTCAGCATCTTTTGACAGTATTGGCTACAGTAGTGACAACGATGAACTCTCTCAGCTCCTCATACTAGGAAGTGATGTTGGCAAAATTTATTGACTAATTATGTTGAAGATGGATGTCCTAGTCTTTTCCTAGATTTGTAATGCCAATTAGATCTTTTGCAAGATCTATTTGAAACTCTTTTGTGGGATTATAGGGTAATTTACTATAGTCATGACATAACAGGAACATATTTGTGATAGCCACATCAAAAAGACACCAAAATATGTATTTATAGTATTTCCGACACTTTAATCTTACTTGATAATACCCTCGCAACTGATCATTACAATCAACCCCACCCATATGTTCATTATAAAGCACAACTGACTGAGGACAAGGAAGACTTATCTGTGTGCTATCTTTTTTCTTCCTTGTGACGGGCACAGTTTTATTTGGTTGTGCATTTGTAGATGAACAACAAAATGGCTTGGTGTCTTGCCATAGAGTGACAACAAGGTTTCCACACTGTACAGCGACATGTTGTCCCCGCCTGGTAGACCATTCTTGACATATTTTTTAAATTCTGCTGGAAACCCTTTCCAATCATGTCTCATGGTACCATTGCTATATATCCCCCTTCGTCACAAATCTAGTAGTAAATTTATAGAGGTAAAAAAGTTATCAAAGTATACGTGATGATTTTTATTTCTTATTTTGTCAGTTAAATTCATCACAACTGATGTACCAAGCTCTTTTTCCACTCTGTCACCTTTCTTGCCAGTATAAACATCATATTCAGAGACATACCCACTCTTAGACTCAGCACGCATCCAGATTTTAAAGCCACAGTTGATTAGTTTCTTTGATATGTATTGTTTCATGCTAGAGCTGCCTTTGAAAGGGACCATTGCTTTGTCAATGCTCTGGTCTCTACCAGATGTAAACAAAGATGAGAACTTATTGTTGAGTTGAATGAGAATTGGTCTCACTTTCCCGAGTCGATCGTAATTGGGATCAGCATATTTAATAAGAGTATTGTTGTCAGTAAAATGTAAGAAGCGATGTATGTCAAAGAAGCGATTCCTTGATATTTTACTTGCAATTGGTTGATAATTGAAAGTTAGATCTTCTTTCCAGTAATCACTGATTGATGGTAATTGTACTAATCCCATCAACAACATAAAGCCAAAATATACTAGCAATTCATCAATCGACACCTTATCCCATGTTTCATACTTTAGGTCTCCCCAGGGTTTCATCTAGAAACTCTCACTAGGGGGGGAAGTCTCATGATAGTAGTGAATGGGTGGGATAAAGCTAATTGCCTAAATTTAATGGGTGGGGCCGCGTTAGTTCTAATTAGAGAGCACCATAGTACACATAGCCTAACCTAGTATGGCACTAGGAAGATATTTCAGGAAACGAAGTGCATGTACCAGTTCTGAACCTGTATCTGAAGCTGGTAGCAGTAGTTCTTATTTGTCACAAGAGTTACATGTTGTGGACAATGAACCTAAGCGATTATGTGAGGAGGCCACAAGCTCAGGCCAATGTTCAGTGACAGAGAAGATGAGAGCCTACAAGAAAAACATGAGGTACAATCCTACTTGGCAAACAAAGTGGAAATGGCTGATTTATGACGAAAACGAGGACGGCATGCTTTGCTCAGTCTGCGTGAAGTACGGCAAGCCACTGCCCCAATCACGCGGAGCTTGGGTAACACGTCCAGTCAAGAACTGGGCTAAGGCTTCAGAACTGTTAGGTAAACATGAGAAAAGCGAATGGCATTTAGCTTCTATAGAGACTCAAGCTTTATCAGAGCTAGCAGAGCAACATGGAGATGTTATGGATCAAATGCTAGCCGCTTCTGAACTGGAAAGGCGTCAGAACTGCGAGCTTATGAAGAAGCTAATGCGATCCCTGTATTTTCTTGTGAGGCACCGCATTCCACATACAACCACTTTTAAAGATCTCATCGAGCTTCAAATTGAAAACGGCAATGGGCAACTGAAAATGCACAAAGATAAGGCCCCTTCTAATGCAACTTACCTGTCCAATATAACAATAGCTGATCTTTTGAAAAGCATTAGCCATGTGATAGAGCATGAACTGCTGATGCAAAAGCAGCCTAGTCCATTTTTCTCTATCATGGCTGATGAGAGCACAGACATAGCATCAATGGAAGAGTTATCAATTTGTGGCAGGTGGCTTTTTAAAGGAGAACCTGTTGAGCATTTCTTAGGCATTGTGCATGCAAAGGAAGTCACTGCTGAGGCCATTACTACATATTTGCTTCAATTCTTCACTGAAAGAGGCCTATTTCTTAAAAAGCTAAGGGGGTTAGGGTTTGATGGAGCGAGTACCATGTCTGGAGAAAAAAGTGGGGTACAGGTTAGGTTAAGGGTATACTCTCCTACTGCTCTGTATGTACACTGCCGCTGCCACCAACTGCAGTTAGCAGCAATCCATGCTTCAAAGGAACACAATGAAGTCAAACGTGTGTTAGGAACTCTTTTAACTATATGGAAAACCTTCCATTATTCACCTAAAAAGGCTGAAACACTAGTTGAAATCCAAGCAGTTCTAAACTCCCCAGAAATCAGAGTCAATAAGCCAAGTGACACAAGGTGGCTTGCTCAGGAACGCTGTGTTCGTGCAGTACGACTAATGCTTCCAGCACTAGTTGAAACCTTTGAAAAAATATATGAATATTCTGATGATGCTGAAGCATATGGGATTGCTAAACTTATATGTACTTACAAATTTGTTGCCTGTTTATATATGCTGTGCGATGTCTTGCACACACTTGCGAAGCTTCAGTGTAGCTTCCAAAGCAAGGATCTTGATCTGGCTACTGTTCCAACTCTAATACAGTGCACTCTTTCAAGGCTAATGGAATCAAAGAATGTGTTTTATCTAGTACCTGGTTTAAGGATCATATAGCTGTTTTCACAGATTCATCCCAGCTTGGAACACGTAACATTAATGTGTCTGATAATGATCAAGACTACTTTATTACCAATGTGTATCGACCATATATTCAAAGTGTAATTGACCACATACGAACCAGACTGAGATCTTCTGATGTGTTTTCTGCCTTTTCTATATTTGACCCATCAAATTTACCCAACTCTGAGGAATCTCTCTCTTCATATGGAATGGACACAATTTCAGTACTCACCTCACTGACTTCTATGGCAAAGAGCAGCAGGTGAAATTCCAAGATTATATTGGACATTCCTCTCCAGATGTGGACTTAGAGCAAACAAAAGCAGAGTGGAAAATATTTCGAAGAATAATGTTTGCAAAATTTAAGAAGGAAACGTCCGCTACTGTTTTACGCAATCTCTTGGCTAGTGACACTTTGTCTGCTGTTTTTCCTAATCTTGTAAAGTTGGCATCTATAGCAGTTGTGCTACCAGTTACAACAGCAACTGTTGAGAGAACCTTCAGTGACATGAAAATGGTTAAAACCAGGCTAAGAAGCAGATTAGGAGAAGACACACTGGATTATGCACTGCGAATATGCATTGAGGGTCCAGAAACACTAGATGATGAGACTCTAGAATGTATTATTAGTCATTGGAAAAATCAAAAGAAACGTCGTATTGTTTTGTAATTGTATATATTATATTCTAACATGACATGATGCAAAGATCTAGGGGGAGAAGTCTGGGATTTAGGGAGGGAAGCTTCCCTGCGCCCCCCCCCCTGTAGATGAAACCCTGCTCCCATACATAACCTTGCATAGCTATTTGTTTCACCAACAATATGTTGAAGAATGTCTCTTGTGAAGAAGAGAAGAAATATGTTAAATAGAGATGATGGAAGAAGTTGCATAGGTACAACAGGTTTTTCTGAGACAAAACAATCGACTTTGATATCTTTAAGGTTAGTAGACCAAGTAACAGTCTCAGCACTACAGGATTAATGAATATATCAATACCCAAATACTTAGTAAGTCAATACTATGAAGAAATGTAAGTACTTATGTTACTCTAAAGTATATACTATTTTATTTACTTGAGGTGAGCTAAATCTGGTTGAAGATCATCATGAGTATTGGTATGAGGTTGGATATCATCAGAAGGTCCAGGATTATCACTGTAGTTGTATAATTTATGTATCATTAATTGTGTTATAAGTTACCTGTTAATTTCATCATGATCATAGATTTCATCTATGATGTCCTCAAATTCATCATTGCTGCCATCAAAGCAGTATTCATCAAAGCCTCCATCCTCTCCATCAATATCAAGCAGGTCGAAGACTTCAGCACCAGTATAACAAGTTCTAGTATTGCCTTCAGCCATAATAGTAGTCTGTTATATAAATAATGTAGTGTATACTATTGTTCTGTATTTTAGTGATTGTTGATAAATGATAATAATGAATGGTTGTGTGTTTACATTGTGGTTTCGCACCTACCTTTGATCGAGTGACAATTCCTGACAATCAAGTGATGTAAAAAATAAAGAAAAAACAAGTGTAAGTCGTCTGCAAGCAATAACAAAGAAAAACAGAAGTTACTTCAGTCTTTCTACAACGTTGCAATCCAGCTGTCAGAAGCACGTCTAGCAGAAAAAGCAGCTTCCAAAAGGCAAAAGGTAAAGTAGGTGACGAGTATACTCGTCATTGGTAATTACGCCAACATTTTTAATGACGAGCATACTCATCATTGGGAAGTAAAGGGTTAAACTGCAACCATTGTCCATTGCATGCATTTCTGCAACTTGAACATGTCTACAACATGTACACACACACACATGTATGTGCAAATACATTAATATTGTATTTGATTTTTCATGGAGATGGACCTTGTGTAAGTCCACCAAAAATATATTTCACTCACTCAACCACTTACTATAGCAAGCTGTCTGTCAAGTTGAGGATTGCTCAGATGTTGGGGGAAGAGTGGAGGTAAGAAATGTATCTACATGATCATTGAATTGTATCTTTACATTCAGACACATAAAATCAAATTTAACATTAGTAATGAGGCCCTAAGTAAATATATGTTAGAAAATGGGCTTCTGCTCAAAAGGGCTTCATGTAACATAGTGGATATTGTTAGAAGTAGGAAAGCATGATTGTAGAAGGAGGTAAGCAGAAAAGTGAGAGATACAGGCAGACTAACTATAATATTTGTCAGCTTTAGGCTATGATGGAGACAATGAAATCAAATATATAATGGATCACAAGTATATTGTTCTATAAATTCTATGTTGATAGATATCTATCAGAAGATAGAGGACAATGACATGCTACTTCAATTATTTACATCTGAAACAGTAATAGATAACGATGAGATATTTTGTACTGAACAAAAATAGGGCTCAGGGTTTTACCTTGAAAGTTATCTGAACTTTAGACGTAATTGGGACATAGTCTCCTCAAATATGTCTGCATATGCATACATATATATATATATATATATGTAATATATATATGTATGTATTTATATATGTATATATACATATATATGTATATATACATATATATATATATATATATATATATATATATATATATATATATATATATATATTTTAGTCTTTTTAGTCTTAAGTCAGTTGGATCAGTGCGTGTTGTTTTACATTAAGTTTTCTAATTCTGTAAGTTGATACTGCAGTTACAGTCCATTGCATTCATTTCTGCAACTTGTATATGTCTACAACATGTGCATACATATACATGTGGATTATTATGGTGTTTCATTCTTGATGTAGATCAATAGAAAAGAATCCATGGAAATGGTTTTTGTAAGTCCACCCCAAAATTTTTCACTAACTCAACCAAAGCAAAAGAAAATGCTTGGAAGGTTGTTGGTAACCAGGTAATTCAGGTTATATAAATGTAATGATATATAAATGTGATAATTATGAATATGGTATTGTTCAAATATTTATGTATTCCAGAACATTCCAGAATAGCACATGTATATATAGTGTGAGCATGTTTTGAGTAGTCAGTTCATTCAGTTGTTGTTACATTTTGTACTTATTGATTCTCTTCTTTTATTTATATAGTTGTTGTTATATCTTGAAACCATCTCAGCCAGGTTACAACATATTTTGCGATGAGAGCTGAAACAAACTCATTAACTAGATGGTGCAGACTACAGTGGGGAAGCTCGAAGTATTTGACCCGAAGTGGCACAACTTCCCTTACTAGGGGAAATAGGTTTCAAATGATACCTTTTGTTATTAATATTGTAGGAAAGAACGGTCTAGCTTTATTAGTTTCAAATAGTTTCATTTTCTTGACCATAGAAATTTATACACTATGGTGAGCCAACTTATAAAAGTCAACCAATTCTTACATACATAAATACCAAATTCAGTGAAATAGTCATATCTGGTAAGGGACAAACCATTGATAAATCTATGGTCCCAATATTGAATTTCATGTTGCTATGGTTATTAACATCTGATTAAGACAGTGCTTAATCAGATGTGTGGGATAAAAGTATCTATTGAAAAAGGTTACTCTTGTCAAAAAGTAGAGAAAATAACTGAACCATTGAGGAGCACTGGTATTAGTGAGGGACCACCTGATGATGGCAAAGAAATGCTTGAGCAATTAAAAAAAATTTAAGATGATCACTAACAGCAGCAAAAAACTGCAGCTTCTGACTGTTTTACCAAAAAGTTGGTCAGTGAGAAGAATCGAACAGGAGTTTCATGTATCCAACTATATGGGTCGAAAATCCAAAAAGGTTGTAGAAGAAAAAGGAATCCTTTCACTTCCAAATCGAAGAAGTGGTTCTTATCTTCCTCAGCAAACACATAGTCTTGTTCAGCAATTGTATCTGTCAGATGAAGTAAGTAGAGTCATGGCCGGCAGGAAAGACTATGTTTCTGTGAGACAAGAAGGTAAACGAATTCATGTTCAAAATAATTTGCGTGAGTTAAATAAGGAATTTAAAGGGAAATTTCCAGATTTAAAGATAAGATTCTCAAAATTTGCAGAGCTTAGGCCAAAACATTGTGTAATTGACAGCAGTAGTGGCACTCATTGTGTATCCATGTGCACAATACCTCAGAATGTGAAACTAATGTTGAATAAATTGCACCTATCAGAGTTACTATCTTACCACAACTGCTTTTTAAAGATCATGTGCAATCCACCTTCTCCATCCTGTTGCCTTGGTGAATCCTCAACTTGTCCTGATATTCAAATTTTTAAAGAGGGACTCATTCAATTGCTTGATAGGTATGATGTTGATGAAATTGTTTTCAAGCAGTGTGTAAGCACTGATAGGTCAACACTAGAAAAACCTTGTTTAGCTGCCGATGAGTTTATTGACCTTTTTTGCGATGAGCTAGAGCTTTTGTGTCCCCATTCTTTCTTAGCAAAGGAGCAGGCTACATCATGATGATACTGTGGCTGTGTACATATTCCAAAAACGTTTCCTGATTTTTCTGAAAGCCAACCTTCCAATGCAATCAAAGCCAACAAAAATAATATACTACTCTGATGTTGCAGCATCTCAGTACAAGAATAGAAAAATTTCGTCAATTTGTGTCTTTATCAAGAAAACTTTGGCATTTTTCTGCCACCTCGCATGGAAAAGGAGTGTGTGATGGTCTGGGAGGAACGGTAAAGCGACTTGCAGACCAAGCAAGCTTACAGAGACCATATAATAAGCAGTCATGACCCCACACCAATTGTATGAATGGGCCTCAGCAGCTATTCCAAATATTCATTTTGAATATTCCAGCATGCAGAACTATGAAAGGGAGTCAGTTCATCTGGAAGAGCGTTTTGTTAGGTCACGTACAATTCCAGGAACTAGAAAATATCATTCATTTGTACCAGTTTCAAAAGATAAGGTAAAGGTATCATTTTATTCCAATTCTGTTGTCTATATAGAAGAAAGGGTTACAATGGCTCAAAATGATCTCCAATTGGAGTCAATTGTTGGTTTTGTAACAAGCAAAATGAATTGTAAATGGTGGTTGGCATGTGTGATCGAAGTCATTCAAGCAAATAGTTGTGTGACATTAATGTTACTTCACCCACATGGTCCTTCTGCTTCATTCAAGTTTCCAGCTTCTCCAGATGTTTGCACAGTACCTTTAAATGATATCTTGACACTTGTTGATCCAAGGACAACAATAGGCTATGTTTATACTCTATCCAAGAAAGAGGCCTCATCAGTTACTGAGAGCTTCAAGCATCATTATGTTGACAGTTTTCTTATTCTTGTTCCTTTTTTTGCTTAATAAAGTAATGCATCCCCATAACTGATGTCTGTATAGTCATAACACACTTTTTTGCCAATAAAGCTAATTTGTTGTATATAATTATGTTGTAATAGTTCCCATTTGAATCCCAACTTGAAACTTATGCTTAATCAAGTCTAGTGACCATAGATAAAAATAAATGTTTTTGAAAAAATCGAGACAGTGCTTTTTAAACAATTTAAGGTCACATGTTGTATGTGTGGCTGTCTTTATAGTAATCTTGATGAGTTATTGCAACATTATTTCTCTAACTAACCTAATACACGTGAGTATACTTCATGTAACAGTAACATAATTATATTTTCTTTAGAACAATTATATTTTGTGTAGCCAAATTATTACATTAGCAGGTTAAATGAAAGGCGTACTGTTCCCTTTACTGATATCCCTATTGAAGGCAAAGAGACTACTTCAGTTTGTGATAGTTTATCTGGTGTACTCTGACCATATGTACCCAAACATTTCAGATAGACACATGCTGAATTTTAACAAAAGCTAGGAAAAGGAGACTTCATGTACATAAATGGAGTTAATATGGTCTTTTTTTCAATTTGGCATTTTTGTTGTGGTTTGCAAGAATTAGAAAAAGTTAATAAGGAGTTACAATTAATAGATAAAGGCATCAAGGCCCAGACAGTGAATATGATAATGTCACGCTTTCAGTAAATTTGAGTGATAAGAGAATGACGATTGTATTGCTTGGAGTTCTTGATCAGATTGTTAGGAGAATGTAATTGCTGCAAAGTCTATCACTAAAGGTCTTTGCTGGATTGCTTGTATCTCTAGTTAAGAGAGTGCATTAGCTACTGGGTTGTTACTACCTCTACTGTCTCTGATACAATAAGTAAATTGGAAAATGAAATCAAGTTGTCGGATTTTGTCGGGTTTTAGTGAATATATTATCAGATAATATCATGATAATTCTATAGCTGATTAATTTCAATATGTGAGTCATTTGTCTCTCTGTTTTAGCAAAAATGAAATATGTTTATAGAATTTCATGAGTATTTTATTTCTTTTTAAAATAAGATCAAGTTGAAGAAGTACCTGAGTATGGCAATAAAAAATTGATGAACTCAATCGCTAGTCTAGTTGTAGCTGGTCAAATTTTCATGATTAATAATAGTATACATAGCCTGTTGTTTACTTATACAATGAAGTAACTTTACAATTAGTCAACATTAATTCAGACTAATATATTCACTGGTTATTTGTTATGCTAAAATGATCTTGTCCTGATATGAATATTATGATGGACAATATACTGTGTAAAAGCTTTGTAGTCAGGGATATTATAATAGTCTCAAATTTGGCGTATAGCCGGTTATTTTTACAGCACATATTATTTATTTTAGAATTTTATGCAGACTTTGTTTTGTCGGTGCAATAATGGGTACCAAAATTAGGTCCCTCCTACTTTTAGTTGCCACATGCTCGCCCACGTGTATATGGATAGCGGCTTGAGGACATCTTACTAAGAAAGCATCTCCAGTTGTGTAAGGAGCTATCATATCTATAAAGAAATATGGACACCAACAATTGGAGAAATACTTAGATGCCTTAGGGAGCCCATTAATGTGGTTGACAGATATGCTATATCGGTTGTAAAGGATAGAACTGTTGTTGGCCATCTACCCAGAAAGATATCAAGAGTGTGTTCTTTGTTTCTTTGCTGTGGTGTCATTACATGTGAAATAACAGGTAGAAAATGCTACTCTAGAGATCTCGTCCAGGGAGGCTTAGAAGTCCCCTGTATTTTGATACTCAAGAGTGACAATAAACAAGAATTAGAAAAGGCCAAAAAAATTAAGTGTGAAGGTAAATTATTGTATTTATAATAATTATGATTGCCAGATCATCTTTCATGCTGACTTCAACACTTTCATTTTGTTCTTAAATATCAGGGACATCATCTCTAAATGTTTTCTCACCAAATTCAATCTCATTTGTAGTTTAACTAGTCACAGGATAACATTTTACAACTTCGTTTGATAATGATATCACATTGTGGCCATGGAACCACAATTGAAACATGAGTTTTAGGGTTTAGGTGGAAAACAGATTCTGGTACAGCACCTAGTACAGGAAGGTTGAGCCAAGAAAGTGAGCTTAAATCATGTGTATTATTAGGGGTGGGCAGTATATCGGTATATAGTTATTTGACAGTATTAATTTGCAAATCGTAATGATTTTAATACTGAATATTGAAAATTGAAATATTGAACGTATCATTATGGTATTTTACTTTGCACGTGGCAGCTGCCTGTATCACTGAGTATTTACACTTCAATTTAACATGGAGTAAGTACCCAAAATTGCAACAAAAAGCATCGCATGAGAGTATTTTGGTCTGGAGAAGGGAGCCAACAGATCGCCAATCATCAATAACAATAGTTTTGTATGCCAGACTTGCCACAAGCGTGTATTGGCAAAGAATGGAAATACCTCCAACCTATTGGCTCATCTAAAGACGCACCATACCAAGATTCATTCTGAAGTTAGTGAAGCAATGAAGAAAAAACAAGCAAGGGAATCGTGTAAACAAAAAAAAGAGCCTTCCCGTCGGGCAGTCTAGTTTGCAGAAATCATTGGACAGTGTCAAGAAGTGTCAAGAAGTGTCAAGAAGTACGAGAGAAAAGGAAAAAGGTGGAAAGAGATCACTGATGGTGTGACTTACTACATAGCTAAGGATAGTCTTCCTATCTACACCGTTGAGAAGCCTGGGTTCAAGAAAATTTTGGTGACAGTGGTAAGGATTGTGCTTGGGTGGAAAAGGATAATGCAATTGGTGGAACCCTTGGTGGTATAAAAGACCTCCTGGAAAGGGTGTACGGCTTATTGTTCTTCAAAATGATCTTTAGATTTGTTGGATTCCCAATACCATTCTTATATTCAGATCCAAAACAAAACTGGTGACTACCATGATGAGATAACTGCTGATCATTTTAAGCAGTGGTTTGCTACCAAATTTCTCCATAATATTCCACCTAACAGTCTTATTGTAATGGATAATGCCTCACATCATAGTCGTCGTAGTGACACTGTCCAAGTGAACAGTCAGACAAAGCAAAAGATGCAAGATTGGCTTCAGGCAAAGGGATTGAATTCCCAACAAATGCCATAAAAAGTGAAGTATATAGCATCACACAAGGATTTAAACCTACTCCTCACTATGTGGTTAATAACATGGCAGCTGGTGCTAGTAAGTACTCAGTTTTATTTATTAATTAGTACATCATATAGGGTATGAGGGGGTCCGACTCCCTGGTACTGCTGCACTCTTGATCCTAATGAGTTGGCTAAGGCACAGCTTAAACTTCACTTCAAAGCTAATACTCATGCATTCATTTCCATGAGGTATAGTAGTAGCATGGAATGGTTTTGATGTTGTGACACCTGATAATTGGAAAAGCCTCATTCAACATGTTAAGATCCACTTTGAAGACCACTATTGGTCTAATGATGGCCTCTATGAAGAGTTAGTGTACGAGTTCATTATTCAAGCTGGAGATAAAATGGATGAGTCTGGTGATTCTGATCAATCTGATAGTTCCGATGACGAAGTTCTATTTTCCGTCTTTCTACTTCTTTCCTCTGGAATAGTTACTAAAATAAACTATAACAGTTATTTAACTGACTTCTGACAAAAATAACAGTTGTAACCCACAAACAAACTAGATTGTAGAGGATCTTTCACACTCTATAACAAAAAGTAACAAACATGTGCTTATTGAGGAAAATAATTAATATACGGAATGAGTGGGCGAACTATTAAATTCATTTCCTTGTTGAAGGCTGCTCTCCATTCTATTCGTACAATCTTTGAACATTAAGCACTTAATGTACAAAGACTGTACGAATAGAAACTGGTATCAGCAAGGTGAAGCACTTAGTGCTTCTCCTTGTTGATACCAGTAATGCTTTTAACTCATTAATTTGGCTGACACTACTACACAATATAAGGTGGCTTTGTCCATCCATGGCTACCATTCTTATCAACGATATTATTTGTTTTGGATGAGAGTACAATACTGAGGGATCCTCTGGGTATGTCTATGTGCATGATTTACTGAATTCCACTTATTTGCTAATGCTGCTAAGATATGGTTATTTGTTAAGAGAAGACAATCTATTCCTACTGTAAATTTTCAAAATCTTTGTGTCAGCTAAATGAAAGATTTGATGCATTGCATGTACAGCAAATTAAATTCCAGAGGAACCAGCAGCACCTTCTAATCTGAGGGCCATTTCCTTAATTATTTCCCCATCCAATTGATTGAAGTATATGAAATGAGAATCATGATCACTTGTATGAGCTTCCATTGTTAACAGAGCTAAGTGTATACATGGTTGGGTGATCAGATGTTTCTTTACCAGTATATCACATATTGTCAATGCAGAGGGGTTGCTTTCTATTGATCTCTGCTTACTTTTGGTATGGATTACTTCTCACAAAATTCCACCAATTTCTTTTACAAAATACAACCAATGCTATTATTCAAGGACTACTATGCCAGTGTTATGTTCAACCAATTAAACTATCACTACATAATTGTTTATTTAGTAAATATGCATCTAATTACAGTATTGTATAAATTAATAGTCTTTCTATATAGTCTTTGATTTGGCCACATATATGATCTCTTGAAGTACTGGTATAGGGTGTGTAGACATAATTACTTCTCTGAAGTAAATTGATTATCATTATTATTAATAAGACTTTACAGCAACAAATGAAGGATGTTGTTATTCTTCACTTTCAATTGTTGCATAAGTTCATTTAAACAAGGATTTTCTGTCAACAATAACTTTATTTTGATAAAAATGCTAAAAGGGAATATACAAACTAATATGTTAAAAATATATTGATATATAATAGCCAATCTTGATCAATTGATTAATACTGTCATTATTGAAAATAAGTTCTTCATTGTCAGTCTAACATTCACAGTACCAACTTGTTATGACCATTACAACATGCTTTATCCCAAGAACACATGGTACCAAGTTCGACCTTGATACTGTGTGTTCTTGGAATAGAACTTGTTGTTCAAAGGAAAGACCAAAAACTTAGTCACCGATATATAGCCTCTAGTACAGTAAATGTTAGAGGAGAAAGAATACTTGTGGACTCTTTATACAAAATTTTCACACTGGGACAATTAAAGCCACTATAATCTCATCCTCAGCCATTATGTCACTAGTCTCATTCCCAGACTATGTTTCATAGCCAGTGGTATACTTTTTAACACTGAAGACTTTTGTTTGATTACATACAAATCTTTATGTAACATGCAAGCTATATATGGTCTAATATTGATTGTTTTAAAATATTATGTAAAGTAATTGTTGAAATAACAACAGTATGATAATGAAATAGAATTTCATTCATATAGCATATCTGGAATATTCCACCAAAAACACCAGATTATCCTTAGTTGTGGGGTATGGTAGTCTGTGAATGAGACCTACATCTGAACCTCAGTGACAAGTCATAACTGACAAACAAAGCCATTAGCATCTTCAAAGCCAATTAGTATTAATTACTTAAATGATGGCTGGTTGCAGGAATAAAACACACCCCTGCAGACACACAGGTATTATCCTATTCACTTCAAAAGATAGATTTTGGCTCCCATGATCTATTCCATCTGAAACAATACAACGATACTTGTTTAACTCTAAGAGTTGGAGATCAGGTGAATCAGTTTCAGTGTATTTAGCTGAACTTAAAAAAGCTAGCTGAATTCTGCAACTTTGGAGAAGTGCTGGAATCTATGCTTTGTGATCATCTCGTCTACTCGGTGAGGAAGATCTCGCTTATAAGAACACATGAAGATAGTTCTAGCGCTAGAATCGGCAAATATCCAGTTAAAAGAGATGCAAGGTGTTACGATACACCAAGTTCACAAACCTTGACAATTTCAAATATTCAGGAGACAAGACACTCAATAGAGTTCGACGAGTTATCTTTGTTTGGGAAAACACACCTTAAAGGACAATTTTAGGAATCAAAATGTCATTTTTGTGACAAGAAGGGATACACAGAAAAAGTTTATCTAAAGAAGACAAGGACTCAGCAAAGTAAACGTATGTCACTCCCACAGGATACACACACTGATGCAGAACAAGAAGATGAAGAGGATGATTCTATGCATACACTCACTATAAGTAAGAACCACTCGCTCATGATAAAGGTGAAAATAAATAATGCCAATTTACAAATGAAAGTTGACACTGGAGCCATGCTATCCACATTGTTAGTGAGAACTAGTATTTATAATCAATAGATAAAATTATCATTTTTGTTTGGAGTATAGAATGATAATAGCTTTTTATAAATAGTGAACCTGTAAAAGTATGAGCAATACCACATATTATACATCAATAAATTTGAACATTATAATAATAATTATATGAAAAGTAAAGTCATTACATTAAAAGCATGCACAATTGAATTTTAATATTAAGGCACTATAATTAATTACTATTTCTTTCATTATAATCTTTATGTTTCATGCCACTATTGTATCACATTATAAGAGTTGTTGTCAACTAAAATACAATCTGTTATGAATAATATAGTAGAATTACTATTTTAGCCTCCTACTGCTCAAAGCACTGAGATTTATTATAATTATCATGGTTATCATTTATTTATGTTATCAAATCTATTTATATAGCTATAAATAACATAATTACTAATATACTCCTTTAACTCTTGTAAGCATAAGATGAAACTCAATTAATATAATAAATTATATACTTTTACATTTTAATGAGATGGTTGTCATGTCACAAACTTAATTTGCATAGTGTGTTTATGATGTAAGTAATTAAACAGTCATATATGTACCTTTTATACCAAATAGTAAAACATTCACAATTGGCTAAAATTAGATTGTGTGTATGTGTACTTCACAGGGGTAAACCCGGGGGCCAGGGGGGGGAAATTGCCCCCCCCCCACTTTTTTCACGTCATGGTATGCAATTCATCATGACAAGTATTTGTACTGTGTCAAATGCTTGTGAAAAATCAAATTGACATCAAATGGTAATGCCATAATTATACAAAAAGGTGATAATTTACACATACATCCATACATAACTACAGTCAATTAGAAAACTGCCCACCCACTTTAAATTTGCTTCCTACCCCCCTGTATTTGTTGTAGGATCAGTCTAATCATGAACAACTAAATACTCCTGAGGTATTAAATAAAATTTTTAACTCTTTATTTTTCATATTTTATTACATAGAGTTATGAACTAATCAATTGTGATAATGCAGCTAGCCAGGTAAAAGAATATATAATACACACATACATACATACCGGTACATACATACATACATACATACATACATACGTACGTACGTACGTACGTACATATATACATACATACATACATACATACATACATACATACATACATACATACATACATACATACATACATACATACATACATATATAATATAAATAAATATATGCATTTATAATATAAATAAATATATACATACATACATACGTAGATACATACATACATTATATAAATAAATATATACCTACATACATACATATACAATTTTTTAAGCCAGATGGTATGATTTTAAATTGGTCTAGCCCACTTTACAATGAATCCGTGCAAGTGGAAAAGTTAACTCTCCTTTCTTTATTCTATCTCTGAGGAAAAAAATGATGGTGTGATTAAAGTAGAAATATCAGAATTTTTCAGCTTTTTTTGATAAAATATGTGAAGATACTTGCTGTAATGATTAATCATACTTTAAATAATTTTTAAACCAAGTACTTAGCAGAAGTTTAATTTGATTCCTTAATATCTGCAATACTCTGGACATATCAATTAATAATATTAAACAATCTAGAGGGCTGGAACTTTTGAAAATTAAAGATAAAGTCAATTTCTACAATTTTTGGATGAATTTCTTTCTATAGTAACATTTGACACCTATAAAGCTATAAATCTTGCTTGCTTAATCACTATTATTATTATATGTTGTACAAATCATACAAGAAAATTCATTCATAAAAGTACTAACTATTGATTGTTTTCTGTAGAGATCCATCTAGCACAACTACTTTTGAGTATTTACTGAATTAAATATCTTAATCTCAACAACAAATAGTCAATGACAAAAATATATACCCCATTATATCTACGGACATGTCATAATGATGTCACAAAATTATTACAAATAATTACAATGCATACATAACACAACATAATAAAGTCTGAATATACTACACTCCTCCTGACTTAATTAAACATGCTGGCCAACTCTAACATACAGGCCATACCAATCTGGAGATCGACGATCACGTCTCAGATATCTGGGAGTCTCAGGGGCAATATCTTGGTTCCCATTCTGATCAGGGGGCTCAGGCTGAGTAGTTAGTTTTCAGGAAGTGTACCTATGAAAGTGGTATCAACTAAAGGAATATCCAGATCTGAAGGGTCTGATTCTGTAGTCTGTGGAGTTTCTGCTTGACTGTTTATTTTCAGCTTAAGCAAAAGATCAACATGTCTTTTCCATAATAAATGATCACTCGTTTCGACTAAGTATGTTAGAGGTCCTAGTCTTTCAATAACAACAGCAGGTACCCAATCAGGACCAGGATGCATATTACGAGCCATGACCAACTGTCTTACAAAGAATTCTCATTCCTGAGCTCGTCAGTCATGCTGAACCTTCTACTGTGCTTGTTTTGCTAAAATTTGAGAGGAAAAGTCTGGACGGATTAAATCCAGTCTAGTTCAAATGTCACGATGCAGAAACAGTGATGAAGGAAATACACCAGTAGTAGCAAGTGGAGTACTACGGTAGTTTAACAGAAAATTTGTGAGACGATGTTGAATAGATAGTTCACTATTAACAATTGATTTGAGTGCCATCATGAGAGACTGAACAAAACGTTCTGCCAGCCCATTTGAAGCTGGGTATAGGGAGTACATTGAATGTATTTAATCTATTGAATTTCAGAAAGTGAGAGATATCTTCTGATACAAATTGGTGGCCATTGTCCATAACAACTTGCTCTGGTAGTCCAAATCTAGCAAAAATGACACACAGAATTTTAATGGTTTTGGTGGCTGTAGTGTCCTTCATTACAAACACTTCTGGCCACTTAGAATGAGCATCAACAGCAACGAGAAACATTGAGCCTTGAAAGGGACCAGCGAAGTCCAAATGTATTCTCTTCTAAGGCCGATTTGGCAATGTCCATGACTGTACTGGAGCAACAGCTGGGGAATGTTTAACAGCTTGACAGGATATACAGCTTTTGACCACTTCCTCTATTGCTTTATCAAGATCAGGCCACCATATGTAACATCTTGCAACAGATTTCATTTGGCTAATCCCTGGGTGGTCTTTATGTAGCTCTTCTAACAATTTCTTTTGGAGTTTCTTTGGAACAACGAATCATATGCCCCATAACAGACATTCTACCTCTACCGTTAATTCAAACCTATGGGACCAATAAGGACGTAAGGAAGGGGCACAATCTTGTGGCCATCCTGATTGAACATAATGTATAACCTTAATTTAGAACAGGATCTGTTCTAGGAGCTGCTCTAAGCTGTTGGGATGTTACAGGAAGGCTCTCCTGTTGTGACACATTAAAGACAGCTGGTTCATCAGACGTACGATAGGGGGTTCCTGTGATTTTAAAGGTAATCTGGACAAACTATCAGGATTAGCATGAGTGTCTGTTGAGTGATACTCTATGTTGTAGCTGTATGCTGACAAGATCAATGACCAACGCTATAGACGAGCAGCAGCTAAGGAAGGAGTTCCTCTCTTTGCTCGAAAAATTGTTGTCAATGGCTTGTGGTCAGTCACTAAAGTTATTGTCCGGCCACACAGATACAAATGGAACTTCTTTGCACCAAAGATGAGTGCTAGAGCTTCTTCCTCTATTTGAGAGTAGTTCTACTCACTCTTAGACAATGTATGTGATGCGAACGCAATAGGCTGTTCCTGTCCAGCCTCCATTACATGAGATATTACAGCTCCGAGGCCGTAAATAGAAGCATCAGCTGCTAACCTAAGAGGTAAAGTAGAATTATAATGGGTAACAAAAGTGGAAGATACCAGAACATCCTTGATGTGTTGGAAGGCTTTTGCACAATCTTTAGTCCATTTCCAATGAGCATCTTTACAGATAGATCAACCATAATAGTTAATGAGTCTTAGAAACACTCGAAGTTCCTGTGCATTTCTAGGTGGAGCTGCATCAACAATAACTTTCAACTTGCTATCTGTTGCATGAAGTCCTTTGGAATCCACTTGGTGACCCAAGTACTTAACACTATCCTCCATAAAGTGACACTTTTCTAACTTGAAATGTACTCCATGGTTCTGAAGTCTCTGAAGTACTTCTGACAAATTCATTAGGTATTCCTCATCAGATGTACCTGCAATAATAGTATCATCTAAATAACATGTTACCTTCTCCATTCCTTGGAGGTTTTGGTCCATGACATGTTGGAATAGGGCAGGAGCAGAATCTATACCAAATGGAATTCTGGTATACTGATAGAGACAATGATGAGTGTTCATAACAACATACTTCCCAGACTCTTCATCCAAGATCAGTTGATTGTAAGCATGAGACAAATCAAGTGTAGTGAGCTTCTTGACACCAGCAAGAGTAGTGAAGATATCTTCTGGTTGAGGTAGTGGGTACTTATCCACATCTAGCTCTGGATTAACAGTAACTTTATAGTCTCTGCACAGTCTGATACTACCATTCCTTTTAGGAACCGTCACAATTGGTGCTGCCCAGTCTCTATTAGTAACCATTTCCAGGACACCATCTGCTTCTTATTAGTTGAGTGCTTCCTCTACATGACTCTTCAAAGCAAAGGGAACAGTTTGAGCCCTATGGAACCGAGGTTTGGCATCTTTGACAACAAACAATATTGCTTTAAAGGGAGAAATAATTCCTAACCCTTCTGTGAAGACATCTGGATAATTGTTTAGGACAGCCCATACTGCCCTAGTTGAAGCTCCTTGTAATACAACAGCAATTGATGGCCAGTCTAAATGAGTGACCTGTAGCCAGTCTCTGCTCATGAGGCAGGGATAATCACCAGAAACCACTACCAGTTCCAGGTCAAATGGGTCTAGTGACAGATAAAACACTTTAACTGTCAGTGTTCCCAATATCTGCATGCGTTCTCCTGTATATGTTTTCAGCAACAATGAAGAAAGCTTAAGCTTAACTCCTGAGAACAACTGTTGAAAAACCTTCTCTGAGAAGATAGATACAGCTGCCCCAGTGTCTACATCCAAGGTCAGCTTCTTGCCTGAGACTTCCAGGTCTACTTGAATAGGTTTAACAGAGGGCTTGCCTATGGCTAGTACATGCAATGCTAACTCACCATCAGTGTTAGCATCACTTAAATCTTCAGTCAACATATTTTTTTCCTTCTCTTCTTTTTACTTTTAAATTTGAGAGTTTTCTTTGTTGGACCTCTTCTACAGACAGGTGAGATGTGACCACAAAGGTGGCACTTGGCTTGCCGGAAGTGAGCAAGCAACACAGCCACATAAGTGGAAGTGCACCAGCAGAATTTCCTTCTACAGCTAAAGACCATTACAGGCCATAATACTATGAGGTAATTTATTTGCTTATTCAAACTATTGATGATCGCTTCAATCAACCAGGCTTTAAAGCATTTCATGTTTGCAAAGTTTACTCCTCAAAGCCCTAAGTCAAGGTGACATATCAGAAGAGATTAGAGTAGTGCTTGATACCTATGGCAGTGACTTACATGAATCCAACTTGAAATCACAGTTGGAAATCTTTACTATAGGTGTTCCAGATGGCATCAAAGACATCAATGACCTGAAGAAATATTTACAAGACTTAAGTTCAGCTGAGAAAGCACTGCTCAATGAAACCATTACTCTGATGAAGTTAATTTAAGTTATGCCGACAACAAATGTTACAAGTGAACCTTCATTCAGTGCTATGCGACGTGTAAAATCTTACCTCTGGTCAATCATGCATCTGGAGCACCTTAACCATTTAATGGACCTACATGTACACAAGATAAAACAGATCAGTTACATTTACCTGATATTGCATCGTTAGCAAATCAGAAAGAAGACTTCAAAGTTTTGGCAAATTTTGACTTTCATGTAACCTGGCTTACATTGATTTAGTTAATTCGTTTCGTTGTTTCATTGCAAAGTATAAGATTTATCATATATCAGAAGCACTTCAATTTTGGCTTTAGATTGCACCAGAGGCCTCCTTGAAGCTCCAAATTCCAAATACTTTCAGGGGGCATGCCTCCAGACCCCTCTAAAGGGTTTTGGCCCATGGCCTGATCACTTCAAAATAGCCAATGCCACCCCTAAATCATAGGAGGCTGAAGGGAGTGGGGCTGGAGAGGCTAAAGCCCCCCCCCCCAATATTTAGAAAGAGGGGCTCGCCCCCAAATTTTTTATTGCTTGCTACTTACCCCCCCCCCCCCCCAAAAAAAAATCTAAGTTAATCTTATTGATGTTAATGAAACTGTCAAAAGTTTTGACATATTTGCATGCCACAATGACGAAAAAATGGTTTATGTATGGAATGAACTATTCATTTAGCTAATTATAAAATTATGTTGATGAGTGCTGGACAAGGGCTGTTATTGTGAAATCTATGCTTACACTTCAATGGAGTACATGTATACATGAAATGATTAAATATGCCCACTAAGTTTAGTTTTATTGATGTAGTTTTCATTGTTATAATTTAGATTTGTGTCAGATATGCATCAAATTCTGTTTTAATATGCAACAATTTTTCTTATAGGTGAATTTACTGGTAGTATTGCAAAAATAGTTGTTATTATGATCGTGCTTATTTTTGGCTGTTATCTGGTGTTGCCTCACTGTTATCAACCCAAGAAAAAGTCAAAATGATGCTATAATACTTTGATCTTGATAAGATCTTGCAAAAGCAGGCCTATATACTAATATAACACTTTGATCCTAATATAATAGTTTAGACAATAGAAAATCTGTGATTTATATATCATGCTACTTCAAATGCAACACTTAATACACATATATATATAGAATGGTTCATTTTAATTAAATAGTAGTTTGCTTGTGATTAATACAATTTCTATAAAGTTCTTATAACATGTAATCAGGTAAAATTATTTTAAACTTATGAATTAGCCGAACATGGAATTCCTGTCATCTTATTTACACATGTACTCTACTTGAAGGCAAAAAGAGACATCATTCATCACCTGCAGTATATATATATATATATATATATATATATATATATATATATATATATGGATATATAAAATATAAAGGGTAATTGCAAAGGATTGTCTCATTTTAACCAATGACTTTGTTGCCATAGATGTATTCATGCCTGCACTAATACAATATACTGAGTTATTACAAAGCCAAAACCAGTACAACTCAATATAGATAAAGCTCAAAAATATTCTTTGTACTTTATTACCAAATTACTGAAGCCATGAGTAAGAAATGAATACTATTTACTCTGTCAAAGTTAGCCACAAATTCCTGAGCAAGAGCAAATATAACCCTAACATCCTTGTTGTTTACTGATGCATAGGAATTACCATATAAACAGGTGCAGCTGTCATAATGTTTCGGAAAGTTTTTTTTATTTAAACGATTAAGTATAATGTAAGTATTTACATTAACTAAATAAACCTGATGAAGGTGCCTGAGCAATAATATTAATTATATAAATTGCTGTGCATAGCATGATAATGCATACTAAGGCTAAATTGGTTATAATAGAAATAAAAAGTATAGTCAGAAATTATCACAATATATGAAACAAAGACATTATAACCAAACTTGCTTATATTTATTGCTGGAGAACTCATTACTGTTGTGTGACCGAAATAACGCAAGCAAAGTCTAGAGTCTGACAACTAAAAATGCATACACAATATCTATACAGGACATAAATAGTCATAAGTTACAGAAATGAATAATCATAAGCTACACAAATGAGTAATATGGAAAATGAATATATGGAATATCTCACACTGCTCCCCCTTTAAGATGAAAAGTATGGACTGAAGCATTCCAGTGGTCATCTTTCTTGATTGGAGCATCATAGGGAAACAGTAGGAGTAGGTGAGAGAGCTCTAGAAGGTGGAGACGGTTGATCAGTAGTATCAGTTCGTAAAAGAGTTTGTATTGGAAAATCAAAATCATCATCAGGTATGTCCTTTTCTTTCCTGAAATTGGAGTAAGTTGTGTTGGAGTTCCAAGGCTTCTAAGGTGTAATTGATCAGCATCTCTACGAATTTCTATACCATTTTCTGTTTCCACATGGTATGATAGAGGACCTGTTACTACTTTCACAATTATGCCAGGTATCCACAAAGGTGATCCTGAGTAGTTCTTGGCATAAATTTTATCTCTTGTACAAAAGATACAAACTTTTCGGTGAGGCTGAGGGATTTTAGACTGTTACTGTTCAACCTTGTTAGAGAGATCAGGATGCAGGAGGTCGAAGATTGTATGTAGTCTCCTGCCCATTAGTAGTTCTGAGGGGGTAAGACCAGTTGTTGATTGAGGAGTTACACAATATTGTAGGAGAAACGAGAGATTCTCATGTTTAGCGGGCTATCTAACTTCTTCATTGGAGCTTTAAATGTCTGTACTGTCTATTCAGCTAATTCATTAGAATGTGGGTGATATGGAGAAGTGAAAGAGTGATGTTTGCCGTTCTTTTCTATGAAGACTCAAAATTCATTACTTGTGAAGGCGGTACCATTGTCAGAGACCAGTTGTTTAGGTAAACCATGAGTAGAGAAAATTTTACGTAGTACATTGATAGAGCTTGTAGCAGAGGTGGAGTCAACTATGTGAACTTCTATCCACCGAGAGAATGCATCTACAAGTATAAAATAATATTTACCTAAAAATGATATGATCCACATGAACTCTAGTCCATGGAGTTGATCGATATTCCCACGGGTGAACGATGCTTTCCAGTGGAGATACGCAGTTCATCTGACAGGTGTTACAGTTCTTTATGATATCCTCAATATCTTTGTCTAGGCCTGGCTATCAGATGTACGCTCTAGCAAGGTGTTTCATTCTTGTGATACCATGGTGGATATCATGAAGTTGAGAGAGGATAGTCTTTCTACCTTGAGGAGGAATAATGATTGGAGATCCTCTGAGGAGACCACCTTGTAAGACACTTAATTCAGTGTAACACTGAACATGTAGTTTAAACTCAGGAGAAGTTTCAAGTAGTATATGACCAGTTTCAACAATCCTTTGAACACGATATAGGGTAGGGTCCTGATCAGTCAACTTTTTAATTTGATCAGGATGAATAATACATTCTGAAAGATGATAAAACATTAGCTGGACATCAGCTGGGACTGGGGCAAAATTGGGTTTGTCAGGGAGTTGCAGTCTACTTAAAACATCTGCATTTGCAAGGTGAGTACCTGGATTATGTCTAATAGTAAAGAGTAAGCTAAGAGTATGATTGCCTATAATTGAATACAAGAAGAAGCTAATGTCGAGATTTGTCATTTCTCACTAAGAAACTAAGAAACTAAGGTATTGGAGTGGCTTGTGGTCGAAATAAAGAATGAAATTTCTCTCATATAAGTAATCATGATACTTTCTTACAGCAAATATAATGGCCAGTGCCTCTTTATCTAGCTGAGAGTACTTCTTATCTGGTCTTTTCCAAACTGGACCTATAAGTCATGCCTACCTTCAGGTATCCCTTGATGACATCTCTAAGAAACTCACCAATTTCAATGCCCCAAAGGGTCTGTTCCAGTATGAACGATTGCCTTTTGGCTTCTCATCATACTGGAACTGTAGAAAGATCTGGTATGAACTTATAGTAAAATTGAGTAATCCAAGGAAGGATCTCAGCTCTGTGACATTGGTTGGGCGTGGTGCCTCCTTCATACCTCTGACCTTTGACTCAGAAGGATGGAGACTAGCTAGTCTCCAACCCTCTGAGTCAAAGGTCAGAGTATGTGATCCATGTCATTGATGATAACAGTATGTACTTTTATCATCAATGACATGGCCCAGATACTCCACAGATGAGATGAGAAACTCGTATTTAGACTTCTTTAATATTAGTCCAGCACTTTTCAGACGTTCGAGAACTCAATATAGGTTCTGAAGATCATCTTCTTTGTTAGTACCTGCAATCAGAATGTCTTCTAAATAAACACATACATGATTAATCACTTAATAAGGCTTCCATAACCTTTGGAACAGTGATGGAGCTGATGAAATGCCAAAAGGCAATCGTTCATACTGGAACACACCCCTTGGGGTATTGATAGTGGTGAGTTTCTTAAAGATGTCGTCTAGGGGTACCTGAAGGTAAGCATGACTTGTAGGTCCAGTTTGGAAAAAACCTTGCCTCCTGAAAGAGCTGCAAACAGATCATCTACCTGAGGAATTGGGTAGGCATCAAGAATGAGGACTGGATTGATCGTGACTTTGTACTCCCAACATAAACGTATGGTACAATCAGATTTCACCATCAGCACGATGGAGGCTGCCCATTCTGAGTGCTTCACAGGAGTGATGATTTCCATGTCCTAAAGAGGTTGAAGCTCTTTTGCAGCCTTTTCTTTCAATGAGTGAGGGATTGGGAGTGATCTGGAAAAAGGTTAAACACATCACGGTAAGGAGGTTAACACAAACATTATGATTAGTATAACATTAGCATTTTACAAAAGATATAATATTACAAGTCAAACTGAAGGAGGTTTATAATACACTTCAGGTTTAATACATAAAAGGCTAAAACACATATCAGGACTACTTGTTTTAGCAACACAAGGGAATTAATACAAACAGGATTCTACAACAGATTAGTATAACGTATTTGTCACAAGGTGGTTAAATACGCATACATCAGACTAAGTAGTTTATACGTATAAGCTTGATATGATACACATGCATCAGACACAGGATTAACATGACACATTACACACTAAGCTAATGATACACATCAGGACTAATACATCAGACACAAGGAATTATTACAAAAACAATAAAAACAGTGATTAGTTAACATGATGCATAAAAATTAGGATGTTAAATACACAAGAAGACCACTACAACAGATATAGGGTTAAAATAACTAACAAAGACGAGCTTATGAAAATGTTATAGGACATAATGTAGGTGTTTGTACATGTTATAGGTATAATGAAAGGGTTTGTATATGTTATAGGATGTATATGTTGATTATAAAGGTATGTCAGGAGTGTCAGTAGGCTTAAAGATAAGGTTCACTATATATGCAGATAATCACAGATAGGATAGAAAAAAACCAAACGAAACAGGAGGACATGAACCATGAAAATTGTAACATGTGGTTATACAACATTGTGATAATGGCATAGTATACATGTAGATTATGAAAGACCAAAGGACTAACTAGATACCTATATACAAGAAGGAGTCATCTTAGTCATCATTAATTATTGAGTGGTATTTGGAATTAAAGCCCTCAAAATATTTGTTACCGCTTAATTAATCTAACTAATTAAGGGTCATCTTAATATTGACCTTGGAGCTCAAACGTCAATACTTCTCCTTCTGCTTCAACAAGTCAACTGTCCCTTTACCTCCTCTGGCTCATAATCCTTATCCCTTACAACAAGACAACTCTCCAGCTCTTCTATGTAACCCATGTGAAATTTGCAGTCTCATTTCCTATTGACACTCCTTCTGGTCCTGACAGTATCTCCTCTATTATGCTCCACAACACAGCTCCTAGTGTTTCACTACATGTTCCCTTTATTTTCAACTCCTCCCTCTCAACAGGTATTTACCCTTCAGACTGGAAAACTCCAATATTTCACCTATTCCTAAATGGAAAACTTTCTCTTCATTCCCTTCAGACTATTGCCCAATCTCTCTATTTTGTCTCCCAATTAAGATCTTGGAACATCACTGTTATATCTTAGGTTTTTTGTTACTTGAGATAACTTTCACAGTTGCACACACACTGATCATAAATACAAAAAAACAATATTTATACAGCATGCTAAAAGTAAATTAACATACAGGAAAACCACAGAACTAAGTTAATGTCATACATTACATCTCCTCCACTCTTATTCAGTTCTACTTTAATTAAATGGGAATTCCAGGATAACAATACGTCAATCTTCCAGGGGGGCTGGACACTCGACTGGATCTACGATTAGGTTCATGTTCTGCAGTAACTATTGGCCTGCCTATTTCTTGATAATCACATTCCAATATGACTCTAGGTCTATCTGGTTCGAACATTATTTCTGGAACCTTTTCTACAGTAGTGTCTGGTGAATTTTCTTCTTTATCCTTCGTATCTGTGACACGTTCCTCTACTCTATGTCTCAGTTGATCTAAATGAATTTTTTATGAATGATCATGTTCTACTGTTATTTGGTATGAGACTGGTCCTGTTTTCTTTATAATTATTCCCGGTATCCATTTCTTTTCTCCATTATAGTTTCGTAACCATACTTTTTCCTGTTCTGTGAATTTTTTTTTCTAGAGAACCTTTGTCAAATTGTACTTTTTGTGTTGTTTGTTTCTTCACTACCTTCATCTGTAAGTTTTGTATCATTAGGTTAATTCTGCTTCGTGGCATTCTTTTGGTGAGCAACATGGCTGATGCTTCTATGGTTGCAGATTGAGGGTTTTTTCTGTAGACTAATAGGAAATTTGCCAACTTCTGATTGATGTCACCACCTTCATTAACCATCTTCCTCATCGCTGTTTTAAAAGTTTGTACAAATCTCTCAGCCATTCTGATGGACCTTGGATGATAAGGTGCTATTTTGATATATTGTATTCCATTAGACCTTGTAAAATCCTGAAATTCCTCTGATACAAATTCTGGAGCATTATCTGTCAAAATTTGTTCTGGTAGGTTGAATCAAGCGAATATTAGTCTAAGCTCTTTAATTGTTTGACTTACAGTTGTAGGTCTCATTTGTACTACTTCTGGCCATCTTGAATATGAATCTATTAGTATCAACCACATCTGTCCTTGAAATGGACCAGCAAAATCTAAATGAATCCTTTGCCAAGGCTTTGATGTGAATTCCAATGGGTGCAGTGGTGTCTTAAGGTCCTCCTTGTGGTTAGTCTGGCACTCCTCACAATGTTTAGTAACCTCCTCTAAAGCCTTATCTATTCCTGGCCACCATACATGTGATCTTCCCAGTGCCTTCATCTTCACAACACCTAAATGAGACTCATGCAATAATTCCAACACTTGGGAGGAACTACCACTTGAATTCCTCTTAACAAACAATCTTCTTCAATTGTCAGTTCATTTCTCCTGGCAAAGTATGGTGAGAGTGCAGGCTCCACTTTCTGTGGCCACCCCATCTTTACATAGTGTAAAACATTTTCTAATAGTGAGTTCTTTCGGATGCCCTCTGCTACTTGTTTGATTGTGACTCGTATTTCTTGAAAATTTTGTAGTTATAAGATTGACACATTATTTGTGCTCACAAACTCTTGATTGTCTAAAGATAGTCTTGATAATGCATCTACATTGGTATGTTTATTTGTTGGTCTAAACTGGATAGTAAATTGATAATTCATTAAGAATCCTTCCAGAAGCCAACACAGGTAGTGGTTTGTCTAAATTCTTCAGATGTTCTTGTTCTGTTGTCCCACTCACTAATATGTCATCCAAATACCAGACTACATGTGATAATTCATGGAAAATTTTATCCATGATTTCTTGAAAAATGGCAGGACTAGAAGCAACCCCTTATGGTAGTCTTTTCCAATGGTACAGACCTTTGTGAGCGTTGATGACTGTTAGCTCTCTTGTTGCTTCTTCCAACTGAGCTTGATTGTATGCCTGAGCTAGATCTAACTTTGTATATTTTTTCCACCATTCATGGTTTGGAAACACTCTTCAATACATGGTAGTGGGTGCTGATTTACTTCCAAGCAGGGGTTCAGGGTGACTTTGTAATCCCCACAGCGCACTGAGCCATTCGGTTTCATGACTGCTACTATCGGTGTTGCCCACTCACTGTAGTCTATCTTTTCTAGATTACCCTCTATTACTATTCTTTCTAATGTTTCTCCTAACTTTACCTTTACTGCATATGGTACTGGATGTGGCTTGCAAAACTTTGGTTGGGCATTTGTTTTCAACTTTAGTTTGGCTTTGATTTCTCTTAATTATCCCAGCCCAGGTCTGGACACTGTCTGATTGTATTTTTACAATAGTACTTGCAACTGATTACTTGTCTGTGTTGTTTCTAACATGTTGACTTGTGTGAGTCTTTCTGCCCAATTATCTCCATAGAAAACTTAAATTCAATCTCTGCCAAACAGTGATGGGCAGTTTCCTTTGCTACAAGCAATTCAACCTTTCTTTTGATACCTCTTATCTCGGCTTGTACAATGGCTTCACCTACTAATGGCATTGTCTGTCCTGTATGCTGACTTCAATTTTGTCTTCGTTGGTTGTACTTTCACCTTACATGTCTTCTCTGAAACTACCATACTGCTGCACCAGTATTCACATCCATGTTTACTGGGTGGCTGTTAACGATTACTTCAATCGGAGCCTTTTTCTAATGCGCATCACTTTGTTTTTTAAGCTGTTTAACTCCAAAAATGCTTTTTTTTCACTCGATTCTATGTGTTCTTGAACCTGTTTTATTTTCCTTGGTTTTGATCTGCAAGCATCTTTAATATGGCCGTTTTTTCCACAACCGTAACATTCTGCGTTTTTGAACCTGCATTCGTCTGGAGTATGTCCTGATTTTGCGCAATGGTAACACTTTTTCTCTTGTTTTACATGAACCTTGCTTTTGTCAGTGACTGACTTTCTCTCCTTTGCTGGAGACGGTTTACTCGTACAGGGTCTTTTTGTGTCTGTGCCATGAGAGAGCTGTCTGTAGCTGCTACTTCCATAGCTGTGGCGGTTTCATATGCTGTCTCTAGTGTGAGCTTATCTTTCAACAGTTTATTCCTGATTGATTCACTAGTGAGACAACATACAAACCTGCCTCGTAATACATCGTTCAAGAAGTCTCCGAATACACAATTTTTGTTCTAGTCGTCTTAGTGCTGCAATGTATTCAATCGCAGTCTCTCCGGTCTGTTGATTTCTCAAATGGAACTTATAACGCTCTGAAATTACTGTCGGTGTAGGCTAGAAATGTTCTGTTATGTTATGTTTTCAACTAGCTCCTTGAACGTTTTTGTGTTTGGGTTATCAGGAGTGCATAAGTCACCTAAGAGTTCGTATGTAGCATCACCGATACTACTAAGTAGAATGGCTACTTTTATTTTTGCATTGTCTACACTATCGGCTACCAGATATTCTTCTATTCTTTCGGTGTACAATGTCCACTACTCCACTGCATCTTTCTTGGCTCCAAAGGAGTGAGGGCACCAACTAATCTCATTGCCATTGTTACATCCTAATATTTTGTTACTCGAGATATCTTTCACAGTTACACACACACTGATCATAAATACAAAAAAAAATATTTATACATGTAAATTAACATACAGGAAAACGACAGAGGTAAATTAATGTCATACTTTACACATTCTAACTTATAGTCTTGCTCATAAAGTTTATAACAATTATTAAACTAAAAAATACATTTTAGCAAATATGGAAGCAGCAGTTCAGTTAATATCAGCATACCCTCAACTGATTTAATATGGACGATTTTCATCTATATAAGAAGAGAGACATATAATTACAATACCCATTCATATAAATTACAATGTAAAACAATATGCAGTATCTTTATACAATGGCAACTATATGATTTGGAACTTAAATAATATTATCTTGTTGGGATTGCTAGCTGTGCACATGCAAATATGAACAAAATAATGTGACAATGATGCATACCATGTAAATCTTCATAAGGTGGTGAAAGTCCCTGGTTTACATAACGTAGCAACAAATGTTATAATTAGAGGAGGGTAAATAAAATGTAATAGTAGATGTCAGTACATACATGAAATTTATATAAATGTTATCAAGCTAAGCAAAGAAATCAGGAAAGAGATGGCATTGCCTATGTAGGAATGGCATAGTATTCTTATTGATATGATTCAACTGCTTAGTCCATAATAAGTCCAAAACTAGAAGGACTTTAATCAATTTTTACACAAAACGCTGCTTTTTATATGAAGTACTGCTCTAGTTACAAGTACTTCAAGTGGTAATGTACTATTAGCATACTTATTTGTTGATAGAAGAAACAGGATGAATGCCTACTAACAAGCATAAAATTCATGGCAGATTTGCTTTACTGACCTTAGTTTATTAAAATAATCTCTATTTTAAAATTAATTTAAATAAGCATGGCTTGGAACGTGTTTATGTGAAATCATATGACTTTACCTCGTGTGATTGTTTAGGCCAGAAGATACTAAGAAAAGCTTGTCTCTCTTGAAAGTAACCTACTTTAGGGCACGGAAGGTACTGTTAAAAGTTGCAATAGTCATAAAGAATATGGAGTTCACTGATTTTGTTCATGTGAAGAGTATGTTGGTGGCGCTTTTTGCTAATTTTATACAAAGGTAAGTTTTATTTTGAAAAGTATACAGTAAGTTTTCTATGTTTAGATATAAGGCTGTATGCCTAGACAAGTAATTGACGATTTAGAGTATGACTTAAGTGGAGGTTAAACAAGTTGAAATCTCTTGCTATTGGGTGGTTCTTAAGAGAACTGTTTAAATAATAAATAGACAGAATGTAAGTGTTGAATTAATCATGTTCTGCTTGTTTGCATGAACGACAATCGTGTCCAGCTCTGCCACAGTTACTACATTGTCTTATTCTCTTAGTAGGTGGAGCATCTAATAGAGGAGGAGATGGACTTTGAGATGGATAATGAGATGATGGTATAGCACAAGAGGTTATTGGAGCGGTTGCTGAAGTTGTTGATACTTCAGGATGATTTGATGGTATAGGACATGTCAAATCCATAGATCTGTCAGTACAAAATGGGTGAATTTTATCATAGAGATACAGTTGTCTCTCAGGAGACAACCCTTGTGGCGGAACTACTGGTGGAAGGTCAGAGATACTAGGTTGCCACAAAAGAATTTACACACATGTCCAGTTTTGTCTCTTCACTGTCACTGTATAACTTGCAGATGACCTCTCCTGGATGATGAGACATTCTACATGTGTTTTTCGATACCGATGCTTTACTAAACCAAAACATGAATCAGGAGTGAACTTAGTGTGTCCAACCAACATGAATGACAAAGTAATGGAACGACTTAAGCCTACCATGACTCTCCATTAAAGGTACTATAAATGATAACAATAATGACAGCAATTATCATAATTATTTGGGGCATACCTGCATAATGGTGATATTTTATTTTGGCCAACACAGTTGTCATCATGTAACTGTTGATTCATTTCTCCTAGTCCTAGATTAGAGAAGTAGTCATGTAGCAAGCTTGCAACAGTATTGGAGCCTTTGCCTGTGTCAACAGCTTCATCAATGAGATAGTTTACCTACATTAATGAGTAAGAATAAGTTAAAATATCAAATTATAAATTTATTGACAATACCTGCCTAGGTAACCCTTCAGAACAAACTCCGAAAATGCTACATTTTCTTGGGGTGAGAAAGTAGATGGGTCCAGGTTGGAGTGGATTACAGGGATAGTGAACTTGTTGGGCAAAGTCAAAGCTTATGTGCACAGTGATATCCAATGAGCATGGAGAGAAAGGATATCCCAATCAATGGTGGACAGTAATTACCATCAGGAGATTTAAATGTCCTTTTCAGATGTTCTCTGCTTTGAGAACATTGCAACTTGTAGTTTTTTTCTCTCCATTGTAGCTCTTTCAATATGAGCTATGGCTTGTTTGAGAGCCTATTAAAGGTAAATAAATCTATTATAAAAATATTTAAAAGTTTATTTGTTGTTTCATACTCTCAGATAGATTAGATGTGCCGCTGATAGTTCTGTTATTTTCCTGGCACAGCCAGCAAAGGTCAGATTTTGGTTTGGTGATAACGATATGAGAGAGAAACTTTTTCCAAATTTTACAAAACCTGTGATAACAAGCAATGCGAATATCTAAAGACCCACTGGCCTCAATATACTCTCTCCAGATTGATCGTTTGGTTGTATGAGTCGGCAGTAATTGAATGTCTGTTCTTTTATATCCAGGAATTCGACCTGGGAGGAGTATTCTATTAGCCTCTGCATAGTTCTTAATGTATGTGACAGTGTGGATGAGCTCTTGAGTTGTAAACCCATTGTGTAGTCTACGATTACAATTCCCACGTGTTCTTGAGATAAGTCCATCATTTTCATAAGATATCCGGACATTATCCAATTGTCTCTTTCCTATGCCATGGAGAAAAAGGAAGGTGGTTCGGCATATTTGTATCCCTTGGTGGTAATAGGACATTCTTGTCTTTTTTCGAAGAGCAGATTTTTGATGGCTTCTTGAATTAAAGATGACTCAGAATTAGTAGCCATTATTTGTCCTAAAAGGACAAGGTCAAGAGAACGATCTAACTCTTGACATTGGCTATGGATACTACTCCGATGTTCGATAGAAAACGCTCTATTGCAGGGACCACCGAAGTACAAGGTACATCCACAGCCAGTTCGAGTAAAGTTTGCTACCACTTCTTCCAATACATCATGTATTGTGGCCTTCTTGGGTCACTTCTTCCTCCCTTTCAATCAGTAAATTATCACCTCTGTTAAAGTGCTCTAATGAATATGGAGAATATATTTTAACTATTTGAGAGTTCTATTACCTTCAATGTCAGCAGAGTCTTCTTCAATGATGTTATCGCCTATTATGGCTCTTACTTCTGGGTAGCTACCATCATAATCCTTATATTCATCCTCGTCACTATTTATTATTCATAGTTTTTGTATTCATGTTTTATTATCAATCTTACTGGGTGGGTCAGGGTCCTCCTCTTCACGAGTCTCATCAAAAAAGTAGTCTTCGCTAAAAGCGTCAAGTGCGGCCTGGTCGATGTTAATGAGTGATGATGAGCAAAGCTCATTTAGAGCCTTAGCAATGGAGCTATTCATTTTGAAGTGGAATGCGGCTGTGAAATCGTTTGCGTCTTGAGCAGCGTTGCCATAAAAAGTTGGCGTACTTCCCTTTATTAAGTTGAGTATTAATCGCGTTATTTATCGCTTATATCAACGCGAGCAGAATTAAGATAACAATGTAAAATGCATAATAGCGACTTTGGTGCTTTTTTCACATCTACGGTCACATATGGTTATACAGATTGTATAATGTACAAAATTTTAGTTTTTAAAGAAATTAAAAACATAATTCCGTCATACAATAATAATCAAAACTATATTGTGTTTACTTTCAAATAAAGCAGCTGTTCTAGACACTACAAAATTCAACCATTTTTATGATACAATTTTTGGGTCCTTTGTTCTGTGTAAACTTTTCCTCTTACGTTTAATTAAGTTACTGTTTTTTTTGTGTACCTTTATTTTTTAGTTGTAAGAAATATGTATATGAGTATACAAAATGTATAACATTTTGATGCTGAACAAGATAATGTGCTTAATGGTGCAAGGGAACAAAATGTTGGAATTTTGATATTTCTCAGCATCATTCTTCTTTTTTCTTTTTTTTTTGGTAAAATTTTATGTAAGCAGCCACAACTATTACGCCAATAACTGCTCCACCAACAGCACATCCACCAAAAGCAGGAATACCAATGAGTGAAGTTATGCCATATTTGACAAGAAGTGCTTGAATACCAACACCACTAAAAGCACCGACAACACCACCAGGTATACAATTGTCATACGATACATCGACAACACCATCAGGTTTACATTTTTCATAAGATGATACAATGTATTCACTCACTTTAATTGAAAGTGTATTAGTAGCAAGCTTCATAACGAAAATTTCAAGCCAATCTTTAAGAAAGCAAGCTTTGCCTATTTTGCTTGTGTTGCATATATTCAATTGCTTTAAAGTGTCATCAGATACACCTAACTTTCCAATTTCTTCCTTAATGGTTTTATGCCATTTTTCATTGAATTCATTTTCGTCTGTTTCTATATCATCTGGTTTCTCATCTGAACGAGTAAGAGCAATAATTACTTTATTCCATATATCATTGGAAAACGAGTTGACTACTTTAAGAACTTTCCTATCAGCATCTAATAAACGATCATCCCATTTAATACACAAAACAACGATACAACGTTCATTTAAAAGATTTGCATCAATCTTATCCTTGAATAAACTTGTATCACTGTTAACATCTATGCCAGGTGTGTCATGAACAATATAATGCACTCCATTGATTGTAATTACTGCATCGGGAGAATTGTCGAACTCGGTAGTACCAGCATTAGGTCCAGGATGACCTTTTGAATTTCCGTAAAGGATTGTATTTCTCAGTGTAGTCTTCCCAGTATAAGGTCTTCCCATCATCACCAAATGAATTGGCTTATCGTAATCTGTAGGATCACTTTTCCCAGCCATTTCTTGCAATGTTTTACAGAACAAGCGTTTATACTAACAGCAATGCAAATCTAAAAATAAAAATATTCATAAAAGGACATAAGTAAAAATAGAATGGGAGTTATTCTAGGAGGTGATTATTTGACCACAAAAGGCAACTTACAATTGTATGCTTTATAATTATTAATAGTTATAATGCAAGCATGTTTGTCACAATGTTTTTTAATAGAGCTTGCCAATACTATAACTTCCTGCCCTAAATGATGGTGACCATAGCAATAAATGGATCCAGAATTTTAAGGACGTAAGAGTTAAGTTCATTATGATGCAGCATCTCTATATTCCTTGGCTTTAAACCTCTTTTTGGCTGATCAATCTAAATTGTTTAACTCTATTACATTATTAACTCCCCCAGTTATTAGTGATACACACTTTTTAAATATATGTATCATTAGTTTGTCTGAAAATAGTCGTATTACCTGGAGAAACCTTTTTTATTGGAATCACCATCTTACCTATAAATAAAGTGTTATAATGCCAAAAAATTACTAAAGCCACAAGATGCACTTGCTTGAATTAGGCAAGTAGTTACTGGGTATTTTATATTTTGTAAAAGTGGGTGGTTCATTAATGTTACAACCAGTTACATCAAAAATATTCATTGATTATGACATATGAAATAAAATTAGCAGGTGAAGGCTCTTAAGGGAGGCATCATCAGATATATTATCTTTCACATGATTTAGTAAATACTGAATATGAGGAAAAGTGAATAAGATATAATACTGGACTGGACTGACCTTTAACTATTTACATAAATATAAATTGTCATAATAACTAATCGATACACTTAGAATAAATCTATTGTATGAGTTCACAATACACAATTAAGCTATGCCCTTAAATTATTATTTGAGTACAAGTTGTAAATAAACTTCACAGATAATGAAAAGCATAGAAGTACAACCCTCACTAGCTACAGCTAATACCATTACATTAGTTAGCTATATATTTAATCACCAAGACAGCCTCTATGCATAGTGTCATAAACATGGAACTTGTCGAATAAATTAAATAAGTAATAGAGGTTATTTCAAATTGATACTATCCAAGAAAATGTGCCAGTGTTGTTGAAAAGTATACCACAGATGTGGCCATTAACAATAGTTTAATCACAGTGATGTGACAAAACAGTTTTGTCTTGCTAATACGACAATTCACTAACATGTACAAATAAAATGACCATGTGATAGTTATAAATATTTGCCATATACGTATGGATACAAAGATCTAGACACCACAAAATAACAGGTTTGTTTACAAAATCATATTGAAAATTCAATAAAAAGTTTCCACTTCAGGAATGTTATATGCAAATGTCAAGTTTCCTTTAGTGTTTATCAATATTTCTCGGTAAGTAGGAAACATTTGGAATGGTAACGTTTAATGCTTGCATATTCATATAATTTGTTATATTTAGAGTTATTATAACAACTAACCTCATTAATATTAGTATTGTTTTTAATAATTGTATTGTCATTAAAGTAATCTTACAGTGACCATTATAATTATTACATGTATAGTCTTTTTCGGATACAATAATTATAGTCTTGTTTTTATAATTTCTATGTTAACATTAATATTCAGTTATAAAACTTCTATTTGCAAAGTGTCCAGTCACAAGTGGTAACAAACTATCGTAGATATACATCATGTAGGCCCATATACAGTATTTTTAAAGGTTATATATTTAATGTGTAAAAGAAGTGTTTAACAGTCACTGTCATGAATATTCATTAGTGGCACAGCTACATTTCTATTTTTATCAAGTGATGTTCTGTATTAATTATTATTGATAAGTGTACTCAATGCATTATATAAGAGAATGAAATTTAATATTAGTCAACTTAGCACTTTGTAAAGGTATTTAATAATCTAACTACACTATTACACACATAGAGATCAGTCTCAGAATTTTTGAGGTAAGTAAATTTAGCATTCAGAAAGAAGGATTCTTACAAATCAAGTAAACAAGTAAACTGTGTACAGGGCAGTAGATGTAACACCCAATTGTGTGTAAACTTAATTAAAAATTAAGCATTTTCATTGTTGATTAATTATGTGAAAATTAATATATCACATCTAGTGTACCTCCTTGGGTGTAATCACAAGATGTATCATATTACAGTTCAAATACCATTTAGATGACTAGTCTTATTTAGTCTAGTATATAACAGACATATTCTGAAGACAATTCGTTAAATTTAACATTTGCAAAGTTGAAATCATTTTATTAAGCACACACAGATATGACATCATGAATTAGATTCTTACTAGCCAATATATGACTAAGATGTCATCAAGCATTTTCTTTTTACACAGAAATAACACAATTGCTTACATTTCTATTGACTAAGAATGCCTAGTTTTTTTGATAAACAAGCCTCTTCTTTAGAATAGGTGTGATATGGGGGACTAAGTCTTAATCATGTCTTGAAACTATACTTAAAAGGGTGTGACCCATGCAGTCTCAATAAACAACATGTACAAGGTAAACTATCAATAGGTTTATACCTTCTTATTACTTCCAAGTACAACTAGCACAACGAAGTAACAGCAAGTATTTACAAACTGGAGCTTTTATTGAGTGAAAGAGTACTGGCTTTTTTTTCGTAGTCAGCTAGATAACGCGGTTATTGAATAGGGAGTCAATTTTTTCACCCAATTCAATGTGGTGACGTCACCAGTACACGTGGTTTGTGGTGTGGGTGTAGTCTAGCTAGCTAGACCGTCCTCCTTTTTGATAAGCTGACAGGCGGAGGAAGGTCTAGAAGCGAACTGGCCTTACTGCCCCATTGGAATGTATGGAATGTGGGGCAGTACCACAATGTTTACATAATGGTTATAAACTGTTATTAAAATTGCCAAATGGAGTTATACACTAAAAAATGACTCGATTGCCTAAAGGATGAACAGAGAAAAGCCATCTTCTAACGACTGTTATTTGACCTTTGCTAGTTCTAATGGAAGATCAGTGAAAAGCATTAAATGAAAAAGGTGTTGCTGTTGCATATGTGACAACAAAATCTGTCATCTCCCCTGAATTTGTTTGTATCTCCAACTTCTATATATATCCTATATTTCAGCCCAGGAGGACAAGGAAGATTATGACAAACAGTGATATTAGTTTAAAATTTTTGATTTTTTGACAATTAAGTGATCTGAAAAAAATTTATATCATATATCTGAGAATTTGTTAGTTGTTTTCGTTTTCTAGTAAGCAACTTGTAAACCATATGATATTTGCATTTGTTTTTTTGAAAGGATGACCTCTCAAAGAGCTTATAGGCATCATGGTAACAACCTGGAATTTTCTCAAATCATTTCTTTGACAAATTTATTTAGTGCAGCAATAACATGTCCCTGGGTTTCAGTTATATATTAGCTTAGCATAACAGCTTCCAAATTTGGAAGGACAACAGAGATAAAAGAACTCAGGCGTCACGTACAATTGTAATAACAGTTTATAACCACTATATAAACATTGCGGTACTGCCCAACATTCCATACATTCCAATGGGCAGTAAGGCCAGTTCGCTTCTAGACCCTCCTCCGCCCGTCAGTTTATCAAAAAGGAGGAGGGTCTAGCTAGCTAGACTATACTCTGTCGAAGTTGAGTTGGGCCCTTCATTAAGGTGAGGTATTTTCTCACCTAATTAATTAAATTAGCACTAAAGCACATTTTAATATTATTCATTACTTGTTCACGTGAATGTCATGCGAACAGACCACGTTGTCTTTCGTGCTTGACTGCTTGTGAAAATGCAAAGAGGCAAGAGACTTAGATCACAAACAAAGCAGGTTTGTGCGAATGTCTATGACTATTTCGAGGAAGCCAGCAGGCGTCAGCGGACTCAAGGGCCTCTCAAAAGAACCTGTGATGCTACGGGGGCTTCACGTACCTCCATCAAGAGACTACGGAAAGAGAAAGCTGACGCTGGTGGAGGTGCGTTTTCTTCTCCAACAAAGAGATATATTGTTTCCAGACGCCTGCTAGTTGATGATTTTGATTGTGAAGCCGTCAGACACCCATGTGTCACAAATTGTGAGAAAAAACACCTATATATGGTTTAGACGAGTTGGCACTAATTTCAGTATTTTAGACGAATTGGAATTAGACGAAATGGGACTAACCCCCTTTATCAGGTGAATAAACGTGACACTTGCCAAGTTGCTTGTTGTTTTGTTGTTTATAGATGTGGGTGTTGTCAACTGGGAGTCAATTTTTTCGAATCCCGTTATGCAGCAATTTCAATTCGTCCATTAAAATGACTCACTTTTCTCTGAAATATATCGTTGACTTATGAATTGACTACATGTATAAAATTTAGAATAATTGGTTAGTTATGGGTTACTTTGTGCTACACTAACATGATTTTCTTAAGATAGGAAAACCCAGATAATGGATTTAATGAGTCAGTATAGTGGAGTGTCTTGGATTAAAAATCAACAACCTAGAGTGTAAGGCATTTGAAACACCTTGACTGATATTTTGTTTGGATAATTGTAATAACAATTATTATCAATAACAATAATAACTTTACATAACAATATTTACCATCATGGTCCAATGAGCCATTAAGTGTATAGGTACTACCCAGTAACGGTAGTCTTCAAGCATTTGTAACTATGAGCACATGTATACTAAGTCTAACAGAAAGCAAGTCAAATTGTAATTGTTTTGAACAACGTGATCAATGCCATGTTATAAAATTAGTTGAAAATATGATGTCAGAGGCAAAACATGACAACCCTACAATAACATATACCAATTTGTTCTTGTGAGCACATGTTTACCTTCATCTCCTGCACTTCATTTGCAATGAGAATGACATAACTGTTAATAACCTAATGATATTTACATGTGATTTTGATCTGATTGTGAATACTGACATGTTATCATTGAACCAGGAAGATGAATCATGTGTTTCTTCATGAACTTGTTTCAGACACTGTAACTGTTTACCAGTGATTGATAGTGTTATGTGAAATGGCTGACTAAGACATTCCCAATTGACTGTACATATTATGTTGTTTGATTGCATTTCATCATAGTATTGTTTGAGATCTATATATAGGACAAGATTATTTATTTAATGCATTGTAACTGACATTCGTATACCATCCATTGTTGATAGTTTTGTTAATGTGCCACATTCATGTACTGATTGATAACAGAGCCCTTGTTTGCTACTATTTTCTTGCTTTAGCTCTTGTGCACGTAGTAATGTGGCAAGCTTGCTTCTCTCTTTGATAACTGTTTCATCTCTCATTGATAATTCTCTTAGAAGTTTGTCAAATAGCTGTTTTTGAACATTAATAATTTCAGAAGACTGTCTTAGTGAACTCTAAAAATCACAAGAAATTATAAGGTGTATAATATAATATGTGTAAACTAGGCTAATGTGGTTGAAATTATGTGGTATTTAAGTGCTTGGGCTGGAAGGTGGTTTCACCATCTATTCAGGCTACCTTAACACTTTTCTTTTGATATATCAGTATATAAGCCTGCTTTTGTAAGATCTCATCAAGATCCATGTGGTATACCTTGAAGTAATTATATGTTATTATCATCACTTGTATAGCCTACCAAGGAGTCATCCATTTGTACCACCTTTTGTTTTTTAAAATGTAGGAAACATAATAACCTTGTGTAGAAGATGGTCCAATGTGCTCTATCTTTGCCACCAGGTCTAACATAACTGTAGCTCCCTAAATTGTACATGTTATGATAACTTGTAATTTTGCTTTAAGCACCTGTACATCACAAAGATGTAATTCTTCAGAAAATGGTACTAGTGATGTACATTTTTGTGCTTGGCCATTCTTCCAAAAGAATCTATATTTGATATTTGTTCTTTATATATTTATTGTCAAACAATAAGAAGAGTATACCTTTATAATTAAAGTATCAAAATTGATGGCAGCAAATGCAGATCTTGTTTTACTGTTGTTTGAGTTTGTTTGTCACATCTATTGTTGGTAATGGAACTAATTATATTGGACTAGTTGAAAATGCATTCATCACCTAGGACATGTTATACCCTCTTTTTCAGATAACATCACTTTTTGGAATGCATTTTTGATTGTTTCTTCTATGGTAGCTCCCTACATGATATGTGCAATGTATTGTCAACATATTAATAGTAACTGTTTATGTCATACCTGCACAGCTACTTGTAGATTTGATTGGTTGTTTACAGAAGATCTAGACAATCCATATTTTAGACATTCAACTATATTATGTTAAATATACATTTTATGTACATATGTGTTCTTACTAGTAGTAGTTATTGTAGTTTCAGTTAATTTGTGTAAACTGGTGTCACTTATGATTAAATTAATATATCAAAAGAACTAATATTGACTATAAATACCTCTCTTCAATTTGAAGAAGAACTTGAGTAAGAAACTCATGGGCATCTTTTGATCACCTGGAGACCAGTGTGGAATGAATTCTATAAAATATGTAATTTGTGTCATATTATTTTTGTCCATTACTGTTCACATGATTGTAGATCTCTATCGGCTGTATCACCTTAGCCCCTTCCTGCATGCAGAGATTCTTCAATCTTTTTATGCAGCATAATGTAGCTAAGAGTACATTTATATCATTATGATATTGACAATAACAATTCTTACTGTATTGTTTATGTTTATTTATATATTCTTATAGGAAAGGAATATGAAGGATTGCTTGAAGAGTTGCATTTGCAAAGCAGGTATTTCCTTGATTTGTTAATCCTGAGGGGAGACTTGAGTCCATCACAGCTCTCAGTAATCCAAACTGAGCACTGTATCATGTGCATTATGTTTTATTACTTGTTTATTATTCATTGAAAATGTCAAATAATAATTAATAGAAGACCACACCCTTCGTTAATATTAAATGGCTTGTTCCTCCTGCTAGGAGCAGTCGCTAACACAATATATTCATGTGCTATTCTGGAATATTCTGGAATACATAAATATTCATAAATTAATTATTACCATATTCATAATTATTACAAGAATATACATGATTAAAAATTAGAACACAAACTAAAAATAGATCGTGATGAAATTATCAAGTTTTACAATTATTCTACATGCTCGACTTTCTAAATCAAAATGTGCCTTTAAAATTCTATGAATAGTTTTGGTATACAAATATGGCAATGTCATTGCAACCTTTTTTAACCTCGTCTAGTACAACATATTGCCTCAACTATGAAGTATTAACATTCTTTACATAATCATGTGTTTATCTAATATACTCTTAATATCGAGGAAAATTAAACAATACATTTGTGCACTTTAAATATGTAATTTAGAGTTTAATTTTTATGCTTTAATGCTGCCAACTATTATTTAGAATTATATATAATCATATCAAGTTATAGCTTGTGTCTGTTGGTATAAGCAATCGCAAAAAATCTAATAATACATGAAAATTCTAGATAATAATAATGCATACTTGATAAAAAAAATCAAAAATGATATTCTTCACATTCTGTAATCAGTTAAAAATTACAATAAATTGATGACCAATGTTGATGACTTTAGGTGTGAGTATGAGTCCAAAGTTGTTTTAATTTTGAGTTTTAGCTCAAGGACTTAAATAGTTTTAAAAGGTTATGACATTATCCTATTTCTATAGTGAATATATATAGTAAATGCTGTAAGAGGAATTACACAAGGCAAAACTTCTATCCTTGTCTAGACCCTACAGTATTATTATATTGATGCTGACAAAATATTTTATTCTCTCAGATAGCAAAGTTATAGAGAGTGATAGTCATTATGAACTCCCAACTAATCCTAGTTCATATTATACTGAATTTTGGTTAACCAGAATAAAATGGATACCCTACACCCAAAGTTATTATTTCAATACAGTTTTAATTTTTCATTTGTTCGGTATAGATGATACTTACATGTATCATTGATAGAAGTATATCTTTGATCCACGTAATATTATGTACCATATTAATTATTTCCAAGGGCATTCTCATCTATTCTGTCAACTCTTACCATTATAATTCCCATAGAGTAAATGAGATGATCCTTGATCTTGTTCCCATTGGTGCTTATTATATATAATGTCAGATTAAAAGTTTGCATGCAGAGGGTCTAATAAATATTTAACAGACCTCTCAACTATACAGAGCAGTCTGCGTGGTCTATATGATTCAGGTTTCCCACACATAGACCATAATGTGATGCTTGACATATATGTAGAAGATCAAAGTGCATAATTCATTTTATGTCCTATCATTGTGTCTAAATTATAATTATTATTAGTCTAAATAATCTGTAACTACATTGAACTTGTTTACTATTGACAACTATGAATGTTGTGCATGATTAATCAATGAAATCATTCAATTCTTTATTAAGTAATATGACATTATTACCAGTGGTGGAAGTTGTGAGATGCTTGTTATCTAATAAATTTTACATTCAAATAATAATCCTTTTTATCATGGTTTTTATACTAGTTTTCAATATATGGTCCTGCCTTCAAAATTTTTTTCAGCAAAAACAACTAATTATAATTATTCCATAAAGTATTCAATTTTGCTAATGGCACATGACATTACAAACCAAGTTTCAAGAATAGAAGCCTGTCTTTTACATATTCATAACTATCATAGCTCTCACAGCACTGCATGTATTGCTTTAATAACCACAATTTCTGGATTGTCTTATTAGTTATAAGAGCTTCACATATTTTTTTCATATCATCATCTTTTAGTGAGGGATTTTGTAGATGCAGCCTTTTTAGGGATGAAGTTGTGTTAATAAGCTCAACAAGAGCTGTGATACTATATGATGTTATTTGAGGATTATGGCTGAAGTCCAGGTGAGTAATTATGTTATTTTCAATGAGTCTTTCAGAAATGCTTTGGAATCCAGTATCAGTTATGTCACACCCAACAAAGACTAGTTCCTTTAGAGTTACATTTTTTTTAACATGTCAGATAAGTGAATTGCATCTTCATCTGTAATAGTAACATTCCACATACGTAGTGTTTCAAGTGAAGTGTTACTGTAAAGAGCATTACAAAATTCAGCTAAGCCACCAGTGAGTGGAGAAGAGACAAAATGTATAGTATTTATAGATTCATTAGCGCTATAAGTTTCTTTGACAAAGCAGTTGTGCAATCGCTATCCAAAGGAGTAACTTCAATATCTAATCCTCTTAGTTTAAAATCATTCAGATGGTTTATAACTACAAGAGCACTTTCATTTGATGACGTAGAAAGATGAATCCACCACTTTATTCCATCTTCATCTTTTGCAAGCAATCGATCCATTACTTGTTCACACTGATTGGGTGTAGGTGATGTAAGATTGACACTATCACCTCTCCATTCAACACTTTCAAAATCACCTAAAAATTATCACAAAACAGTATATAATTACATGCACGGCAATTTCCTATACTATTTATGCTCTTTCTTATATATGTAAGATTATATGAAATGTGTCCTGACTTAATTAATAAATAATGAAACTTTTGTAAAGCAAGGGTCAATTGTCTGCCTCAAATTTTAAATCATATAACTAAATTGCAGTATCAAACCTGACAATAGTTATGTGTAATCTATTGATAGCAATAGTGCATAAAAGCAATCAAATAATTTTATGAGTTTGTTCAACCAAATTTTAGCAGAGTATCTCTATCTACAATGCAATAGCTTATGACGAACATACATTGATGACTTTCTGACTTCTCTTGACTTGATTGTTTATCATCTTTCAATTGACTATTCAACTCCGATGTAATAGAAGATTCTACACAAGATAAATTATGATGACATCTGAGTCTTATTGCCATACCTATGTTTTCATTCATAGATTCAATGTTGGATACAATTAGAGGATTAAGTTCTTGGCTAGATGAAATTGCTTTTTGAACTTTTAAATCATAAAAAATAATTAACTACAGCACATGTAAAAACAAATGGGTTTACCAATTATATGACTCTTTAGGGTATCAATCTCTTTCTCTCTCTCTTTTAATTGCGAATAGAAAAATGTAACTGTTTTCTGCAGCTCTGCTACCTCATTTCTAATCTCTGCAGATGCTGACATTAACTCTTCATTAGCTATGAACACAATCATCATAATATCTATGTTGTGTTATTTATGACTCACATTCTTTCAGTTGTTCTATTTCTAAGAAGCTTGCACTGATGATTTTAGCTTTTTTTGACAGTAAATCTTTTGAAACGATTGTACAACAGTTACAAACTAAATAATTTAGTAATAATTTAATCCTCATTACCTTCCTTTGTTTGTAATAATTCTTGTAATTCCTTGATCTCTCTTTGCTTCTGTTCTAATTGCTGTAAACAATACATGTAGTAACTGTTGTTGCTTAATACTACTCATCTCTTACCTTGTCTCTTTGATGTTTATCATAAATGGTGCAATATCCAATTGTTAGCTGAATTAATCCTTTCCTCTTAATTGATTCAAGAGTCTCCTGAGCTTTGGCAATAAGTGATGTCATTAGACTGAGTGAAAAAAAACAGGTGACTACAATGGACCTGCCCTCTCTAATGTCACGAATCTCTACATTTCCCTCAACTGATTCAGCAAGAAGATTCTTAATATCTTCCAATGTACAACCTTTAGGATCCCAGTCTAAAGTAAACACAGCTGTCTCACATCGGAGAAGAGGAGGGATTTTGGTTACTTTGAAACTTTCACCCAGACAAAGAGATGCTTTCATTTCTTTGCAAAATGACTGAACAACTTCTTTGTATGCTTGTATATGTGCCATGGCTTCTTTGATATCAAATCGTTTCACAACAGTCTCAAGACAACTTATATTGATCAGTGTACAATCATCATTTACAACATCTAGCACATCATTAATGGAGTTGGAATGAGCTATGCGAGATTTGAGATGAGAATAACCATCTTCTAGAAATCGTTTTAATATATCAAGAGGTGGGGAACTTTTGTTAATAGCTTCTCGGATATTATCAAAGGCTATTGCAAACTCTCCTCTGATTGATCCAAACTGAGTGTTCATAGTTCGAGGAAGTTGAACTTCTCTTTTAGTCATATCTACACCAAGAGAATTTCAAATAGTCTATCTCATTATTTACTAACCATGATGTAAAGTTAAGCTTCTATCTATTAAAGGAGACATTGTGGATATAGTCGTCACTGTGTTACATATATTGATTTAAAAATAAATGATACTTAAGCTTATACCACTATACCTTTAGTGGATCCTGTACCATTAAGGTGAGGTTTTGGAATGGTATCTTCAGGAAAATGTCTCTCTATATCAAGTACCACTGAATATTGGCTTTAATAGCATACTTACCATAATCTTTTAAGATAGCCATACCACATGGTATGTTGCTAGTTTCTTTTAAAAGAGTACTAGCAAAAACCTCTAGGTTGTGATAATTGGTATGTACAGCATGACGTACAGCTTTTAACAAGACAAACAGGGCTTTTTCTGCAGACAGAGACTCTGCAGTAGATTTCACAATAGCTGATGTCTTTTCTAAAATAACACCCTCTTCAAAAAGTATTTGTGCTACACTGATAGGATACTGAAGAGACTTAGCCAGAGTACCATAATGACAACGTAAAATGTTACTGGCAAGAGAAGCACACTCTATGAAATAGAATTTAATTTAAAAAATCAACTAGTACACATATACCATTAGAATCAGATGTCACTTCTACATCGAGTCTTAACTTTTTTGGCTTTAACTCCACTTTGGATATCTCTTCGTATTTCTGCACTCACTTTCTTGGAATCATCATACTTAACTTGGCTGTCTCATGAGATTGCTAAACAACAAAAGAAACATTAATGATTATTATATTTTAAAAACAATGTTGTTCCTATGAACCTGATATTCCACATCCTCCATTGTATTTTCTGATTCTAAGCCTTCCAATAAGTCACAAACGTGATATTGAAAATCACTCTGATATGTTGTTGCTACCTCTTGAACTACTGTCATCATATCATCTGGACACTTTTGAGCTTAGCAAAGTGGTAATTGTACAGTAAATTAGTAGAAAATAAATTCTCACCATATTCATCACTTATTCTCTCAGATAGAACATGTGCTTCATGAAATGTGGACAGTACTGTAGCTAACACCTTCAGCTTTGTATGGTCTGAAGATACTGCCGTATGTATAGCAGATAACAGAGTTGTCTTCTTCTCATCTAAACTGCCTTCAAGTGTCTCCATCTCATCAAGTAGTGTTTCACTGATAAATCTCTCACTAAATAAGAGCTGGGACACTTTTACAGGATTGATCTGAAGTTGTGACAGTGTTGTGGAATAACAATGGAGAGCTATCTTCACTAAGGAACAAACATATATATTAACTGACTCCATGGATAAATGTTATATAAAATTACCTGCAGTTAAATGTTCATATAATTCATTAGCTTTTTTGACATGATTAACAATAGGATCCTTGATGGCAGTAATCACTGTTTCCCAGGTAACAAGAGAAGGTTGAGTATTGGTTAACCAGCTATCAATTACTATAGAGAGTTTGATAACATCACTTTGTCCACTACGTTTTAAACTATCCAAAACTTTGTTAGAAACATCAACTGCTAACCCTATCTCACCCCACAAGTTACTGATATCAGCTAATAATTTAAACAACATATGTTTAGTTGGAGTGCTCTTCAAAAGATCTGAAATATCTAAATAGAGAGAAGTAAAATGTAAAAGGAATTCGAACAAATAATATCAATTATTGCATATCACCTAGCTAAATATTAAGTATTGCATATCACCTAGTTGACTAGTTTCAGGCAGTTCCTTTGTAGCCATAGTTAGTATTATGAGATCAGGTCAAGTTATAGAGCAAAATTATCCTCTTTGCTACGCATAAGAGGGGAGGAGGTATCTTTGTATTCGTTAGGGCGCGGCTGTATAACACTTTATGAATATTTTACAAGCTTATATGTATGTATATATATATATATATTCATATGTATATATGAATCTAAGGAATTTAGGGCGTAGCTTTAGGAGCATGTGCAGTCTTGCCTACCACCTCGTAACTATTTACAGCGACTTTTTATGTTAGTTCTTTTTAGTGTAATATTTTTCTTAAAACCTCGCATGATCATTGTTAAAGCAAGTACTTGAAGTCAGATCTCAGAAAGTGACATGCAATAGCCTCATAAGACAAACAGCAACTTATTTTTCTGCATTTAACCCACCTCAGTTATTACTTACTACTACCTTTGCAGTTCATACCAGTCACATGACCACCATCTATTCTATGAAATAAACCTCTCTCACCCATAAATACTTTTGCCACTGTGACCTCTACTAATTTAAATAGTTGGGGGCTGTGTTTTATTTTTTAGATCAAACTTTTCTGCCCAAAGTCAGTCTCCAATCCACTTTTGAATACAATTTTGATCAAAGAAGATTGACATTTGGTAAACTTAATTTACTTATTTACACCATTGCTCCTCTTATTTCTAAGGGCAACCCTTCACTGCAAGATCTTTAACAAAATATCGTTGTAGATGTTTCTGAAACTAAGACCTCAGTCAGTAACATCTAAATCACTTCATGTTGTTATGGATCTTGTATAAGATACATGTACCATTATTTAATGCTTGGTGTTTAGAAGGTATTGTTGGTCAATATGACATTACAGAAGTTAAAGTAAATATCACAAATTACACCACAGCAGTTGATGAATTTTGTGAGATGATCAATGCTGATGCATGTTATAATCAAAGCTTCATGATCTCTTCATAATTTATGCATCTTCTTGTGAACTCACCTTATTGCTTTTGTTCTGCTGTGAGAGGCTGACAAATACATTCTCATTAACATCAGAGGACTACTGTCAAGAGCATTCAAAGGAATGGTAAGGAAAGTCCAAGTTAGAGCAGTAAATGAAGGCAACTTCATCATTGTTACCTGCTATGCTCCACAATTTTTAATTATTTTACCTTTTGCTGATGACAGCACAAGATGGTAATCTAAAACACTCGACAGCTTGCAGAAATGCATTAAAAACAGTCACAGCTTTGTTATTAGAGGCTACTTTTAAGTAAACTGGAACTCAACTATATCCATCTATACCTCCATGTATTACTAACTCCCACTTTATAAGTTTGTGATATCCATCAATGTGCCACAATGCATTGGGGCTTGCAATGTTATATTGTAGACAATGTAGAGTCTAGCTTCCAGTCCCAAGGGGTCAACATGACAAATTGACTCTCTTACACTTTCTCTTTGCAATATCATACCATTAACTTCAAGCAGGGCCTGTATTGACTGTATACCACAAGCCAGTAAGCGTGTTACAATCTCCTTAACTAGGTCATCCAAATCTTGATTAGTTAATACACTGAATCGATTGAATTCTATCCCAAACTCCTTCACTTTTCTTTGAATCATACCTGTAGAGCAACCAATCAGTGTTGCAATTTCAGTTTCTTTAAATCCATTTTCAACCAAGTATCTAACTTGATCCTCACATATGTCTAGAGGTTGTCTCACACCCTAAGTAATCACTTCCATCCAATAGTCAGTAGTTCAGTGCACAATCAGTTGTTGGACTACTCTAGTCACAGCAGTGAAGTCACGGTGATTAGGAACCAGCAGTTCCAGCTGTACACATGCTTCCGATAAACAGTCAGCTCCCTCACTAAGAGCCTCCTTAGCTTCTATAGAACTCAAGGAATAGATTCTCTTAATCATCTTTATTCTTTCTTCAAGTTTGTCTATGCTCTCAATCCAACCGTCCATCTTTATGGGTGCCTTTTAGTGTAACTTGACTGATGATGTAACAACATGTCCTATGATGATATCACTATGTGTCATAGAGTTAACAATGATAGGTTTGGTTTAAGGTTTAGGTGATGTCATCATATATGATGACATCACTTGTGTCATTTTGTTATCATGTCATCATAGTCAAGTTATACCAAGAAGGCAGAACCCCCCTCCCAGTCATTTAGCTACCTTGCAAATCCTATTGTAGAAGCGGAAGTGACGTTTTTGTCAAAATGGTGGCGAGTTTGCAATGTAGTGCCATTAGCCGGAGAAAGTTAGGGATAAATTTTTAACCCCCAATCACTACGTTGGACAACTGCACATGCGCAAAACGTTAAGAACGCGTGTACTCACGTTTTTGCTTAGTCTCGTCCCCAGACCTACTCGCAAACTAAAGTAGGTCTGGTCACACGGCTTGACTTTTGTGTCCCCAGTAAGGAATGTGGCGCGGGTGTTGGTATCCAATTAGAGGCAGTGTGAAATATGAAATCATCAAATTGAAGTGTTAAAGCAGATTTAATGAAGAGTAGGCATGCATTCGCTTTCACACATACTTCAATTTGATAATATTCATATTTCACACTACCTCTAATTGCATACCAACACCCGCGCCACATTCTTTGCTGGGGACACAAAAGTCAAGCCATGTGACCAGACCTACTTTAGCTTGTGAGTAGGTCTGGGGACGAGACTAGTTTTTGCTTTAAGAAAAATGAAAAACCATTCTTTGTACAATTTTGAGGCATTATTGCCAACAGGGATAACGAATTCAGCAAACAATTGCTATGCTAGCAGTGTGCCTTCTGAATCATTCTGTTTTTCTGTCTACTTAAGAATAAATAAATGAAGAACACGATGTATGTGAGAAATGTATGAAGTTAGGTAAAAAACATACAATAAGACCTGTAGCAACATCACTATAACAAATAACACAAACATATATTCAACAGCTTGCATTTTATAGTAATGAACATTTCAATATACTCAGAGTTATGTCTGTACAAATATCTTCGTTGATTGTGTACTTCGTACAAGTACAACAGCTCACAAACAGTTATTTCCTCTAATGTGATCATTGAAAATCTACAAAGTAAGATAATAAAAAGGATTAAAACATATAAAGTTGTTAACCACAACAGTTGCTCATTAATCATTTCATTCTGGTGAATATCAGGATGCTCATGAGTACTTTATCTATTTCATGGATAAATTAACAGAATTGTTGTCAAGGTAACATATTTGCATACATATTACACATATAATTATATATATATATATATATATCATAATTATAGAATTACAACATGTGCAAGCAGCTATAGCAATGCTTGAAGCACTCAAATACAGTACCACAAAATACTTCCTGTTAAGATCTCGCCGAACACAAACAATGAAAGGCAAACAACATTCTTTTCTACAAGAAGGGAAGACAAACACCAACAACATCATCAAAGCTATCTAGACAAGGATAGCAATCTATGTAAATCAAAGATTGAAGAAGAGCCTCTATTTTGTAGTGGTTGTTTTAAACAGAATGATAGCAATCACACCAATGTTGAAATCAGCTGGATTCAGTGTGATATCTGTTCTATGTGGCTTCATTTATCATGCACATTACCAATACTTACGTGCTCACCATTGAATTATACTTGTCACTTCTGTAAGTAGGAAACTAAAATCATACATATTGTAGTAATACATTAGTCATCATGTTATATAAATTTGTTACTGTAAGGCTTACCTATACACCTGGAGTCTAGTAAGTGCCCTAAGACCCTAACAAATGTTTCTTTGTCGACACAAGTGTTTGCTGACATAAATGTGCTGGATATAGACGAATGTGTATCACGTGATGTATGCGCCGCAAAAGGGGGTTAAAAATTAAAGTCTAACTTTCTCCTGCTAAAAGCTAGTTTGCGATGCTGTTACATCTGAACCATTTAACTGCTATATTGCCTTGAACAGGTAATTTCATCATTCTGTTGTCTTTAAAAATGTATTCATATTCGTTATTGGTTATAAATTCTGTCACAGGTTGATGTAGTTTGTTTTTAGGCGTTTTGTCTGTATGGGTGAACCTAACATTACACTTAGTATAATGTTTGGTACTCTCAAGTCTCAAATACAAGCTTTATTGACTGCATTAACTTACCTTTAAAATTTATATTGTCATCATTTTGAAGCAAACATTAGTCAAGATAGCAGGTTTAGTTATGACAATCTCATAGTAAAAAAGAAGCTTCAATTTTCTATGAGAGTCAAGCAGTAGTTGTAGATGTCTTGTAGTAATAAGTTAAACACAAAAAAAATTGGAATATAGTCTCTTGCCTTTGTGTGTGTGCCAACATAACAGTTATGGTAGGCGAGTTTATTTAAATTTATCAATCCAGTCTAATATAGTTATTAATCCAGTCTAATATAGTTTTCAATCTGTCTTATGTATACAGTCCAGTCTAATCCAGTCCAGTCTACATATATTGCTTACAGATAGTTAAACAGATTGATCTAAGTTGATTGATTTCATATATAGTTTTAAACTGCCTTAATGTGGAGGTATGGTTGTGTTAATAATATTCATAGTTTAACTTCTTTTACATTTAGCTTTTATATCTTTTATTAGTTTTCTACAATTGCTTAACCACAACATCATATCAATCGTCTTGACTTTACTAAAAATAGCAGTCTTGAGTTATTGAATCAAAGTGACTGCATTTATAACAAAGCTACATTTTTTCTAGGAACATTTTGAAGACAGAGATTACTTATATTGTTGCAAAATTATGATAAAAGTTGTTGAAACTAGAACATCTTCACGATGTATGTCATTTTAAAAAATTGTCTTCATAGTCCTTACCATAAGAGCTTAGCAAAATGTACCTTAAGACTACTCATTAGACTGCTCTATTCTCCATTCATCTATAAAGATATGAATATCCATCTGTGGGTAATATTATGGCTTCTCACTTCCACCATGTTACCATATTAATTCTTAATTTTATACAAGTACCACAATTTAAATTTCACTCATCAAATCAATTAAATACAAACTTTCTAGCAAAGCAAGCCATATATGCATTTATGTATTTTTTAAAAATTTATCTACCATGCATGAAGTTGCCAGGGGGTCTAAAATTACTACAGGAAGTGGTATATTGAATGCATACAGTTAAGGGAAAAGACACTTTACAAGTGTGAGTTGATCTCTGTCATTTTTATGGTATTTCAATAACAATAAACAACAACAATCAATTGACTGGAAATCAGTACAGTAGAAGGTATATACTAAAATATTAAAAGTCATCTACAATAATAAAGTGTTTCTGGAACCTTTATATCAAATAATTAAATAGTTTTATCCAATGATGTGCAATTAATTCTGCGACTGGAAGAAATTCTAGTTTTTATTAGTATCTAAAAAAGGAAAATATTTATAATTATAAAAATAATTATTCAGTCCGCCTAGACTCTATTATTTGATGGCATGCTTGATTTTTATATTCAAAACTACAGTTGACAGAAGCAATGGAGCAAAGACACCTTTGGATTACAGTACAACATTATTAGGATGTATTGGCAGTAATTTAGAAAAGAGTAAAATCCTTGCATCACTCCATGTTTTATTAAACATATATTGTTACGTAAATATCCTGCTATCCTGCAACAAATGACTGCTTGTTCAACAAGTTTATGTAATTTTTTTATGGAAGGGTTGCATGTTACTAATTACCTATTAACAACCCATAGGACATAAGTATTAAACACTTATCTCAAAACAATCTTAGAACTACACAAGATATGAAGTGTACCTGGCATAATAATAGTATAACTTTGTTCACCCATTTGAATTGTTACACCACCTTCAACTCTAGATCCAGAAATCATTACCATATGATGACCACTCTGTGTCACACTTCCATGTTCTGACTTATCATTTATAGAAATGGAGAATTTTTTACCAAAAGAAAAATATCAGTATATGAACAGCTAGCTATATAATATGCAGCATAGAATGTCCCTATGTAACAGGTCTACTATATAGCAATGTGATTGATTAAAAATGCTGTGGTCACAGTTGTAGCTTTATAAGCAGTCACTATCATTCACTATTGTAATGCTGGTGACTAAGGTTTGAACTAATGTGGCACCTATAAATTCTCTCATATGTGTATTATTCACAGCAACTCTATATACCATAAATGGATAATACCATATTGATTATTAATAGCCTAACATTTTGGATATAGCTTAGAATTTACCACAGTATTTAGCTATGTTGTTGCAAAAGTAATGAAAGCTTGAATAAGTTTTAATTTCATTTGAACCTTAATCAGACACACATGGTTTAGTAGGGATGATCTTTATAGTACCATTATTCCTTACTTGAGCCAAAATAACTCATAAATTAAGTAGATTTCGCTTTCACAGAAATAGCCAGTTTCAAAAAATATAAGGCATTTTGGTTTCTTTCAAGTTCATTTAAAACGAAAATGCTAAACTGCATTGGTTTAAAGAAAAAAAACTATGCTATATTTTTAACAGCTCATCATGAAAGCAAATCTTATTAGTAATAGTTTTTTATTCATTGGCAATAATTATTTTCACCAAATTTAGAAGCAACACATGGCTAGAACTAAGTTTATAAACTACTTTTTTATTCTGAAAATTAAAGTAATGAAACTTTTAAGAATGAAAATACATGTAAATTATTAAGTCAGTTGGATACAAGTTATAAAGCATGAATGCTATACTTTTCTTAAAAGCTTATGAGAATGCTTTGTGTTAGTCAATATATAATTGACATTGATTTATATGTAGCACACACTGTAATTTTGCAATCAAGGCTGCAGTCATCAATATTATATTCTACTTTTTTACTGTAGAAGATAGAAGTGCATGTTTATACATTCCTAGTAATTATAAATGTTCTATTTTAATGTAGCATAATACATTGTTAATTCAGTTTTAAAATTTGGCCTAATTGTTATATAATGTAATCCATTATTGTGTTTTCATTAATAATGTTATGATAGATGCATTAACAATGTAAGTAGATAGACATGATTATTTCTGTTTTATACAGGTAGCAAGAAAAGAAAGTGTAAAACAAACTATAAGCAGCGCTACTACTCTGTATACATCAGGACTTGGTAGTAAGTGTTTACATAACTATTGTGTTATGACATGTACAGTTATCATTTTTTAAAAAATGATGTTAAGTATAGCAACATGAACAAGCACACAAAGCATGCCATAACATAATTGCCAGGGCAGTACTTTGTGAATGAATTTTGATAAATAAATGGAAAGTTAGGTTCAGAAAGAGAACTTAATGATAATTACAATATAAAATTTATATGTAGGAGTATATTTCCCCTAGTCAAAATCCTAAACCAGTTGGTTTGTTAATAAGAGCATGCATGCTTATTCCTGTAATCAAATTAATTTGTACTCTTCTAAGTGATCATGAGCTCTATATACACCTTTAAAATGTATCATAAGTAGTCTTTAACCATTTTTTTTTTGGAGAAAGTCTCAGAAGTCTGTAAAATAATACCTTGCACTAAAGTGTTTAACCTTGCTGTGGTGGGCAGTGTAGATATATACTGCAGAGTGCATGTACATTCAACATTCCACAATCTTAAATATATGGTATATTATTAATGGCTCAGCTTTACTCTGACAATAGTCAACTTACTGGCCAATTTGCAAACTAATTGACCATAAGGTAGTAACAAGCAAATTTCCTTATACTTTTTAGCTTTGTCAAGTGACATTACCACAGAATACAGACAAGAGATATCTCACGTGATGCACAAGATGAATTTTGTTGACTCAACTTTTCTCTTCAATCAAAGAGAAGAAAGCTATGCCCTCTAGTGCATCTACTGGGTACTTTGCACTCTAATTGACAAAAGGTCCAATACTTTCCAACTTCTTTGTAAAAGTTAGTGATTCTCCAATGACAGCTATGGTGCTAGTATTTTTAGTTCGCGCTCAATGTATCAACAATAATAATTGCCAAAAGTTAGTAAACTGTCATAACTTTCCAAAGAAGTATTTTTGCAGACATTTTCACCTTAAAAAGTTAGAAAATTTCATAAGCTGTATGCAGGAGGTTTTTATTGAATTCTCATGTCTTTAATGAATAACTGCCTTTTTCAAAGTTGTTCAGACTTTTAAAGCTTTTTGTTCGTTTGACACTCCTTTTAGCAGTATTCTTAAGAAGTACAGAAGTTTTGCTACTGTCCACTATAGTTTGGTGTCTACCAGTGACGTATAAATTGTCCATTGAACTTTCTCAACTAGTTGGAGGTTTGCATAGCTAATATAACTGGATATGTAAAAGGGACCACTTGAGTCATTTCTATCATACTGCTTTAAGAGCAGAGTTTCTAAAAGCTTCTAAGACTTTACTAGCTATCATCAACTCACATGTAATAGGTGATGAATGAAAAGGAGTTGCTCATGAGTATGAAAGCTGAGAACAGACATTCTAATTCCTATCTTCTATTTCTTCTGCATACCTTCATGTCTTTTGATTTGAAAATTCCAATTGATGACCCAATATACAACCAAAATCAGGAACCTAACACAACGGGAAACATATTGTTGATGCTTGATTCTAAGTGACAGCTCATGGTATTAGTGCTCTGCATTTTATTAAGTAACAAGAAAAGCCTAACAAAAATTAAAATAGGTGCACATGTCAAGAATTGGAATTGGAAATTGTCGACTGGGTTGTTTTCAACTACACGAAGGTACATGGAATAGGAATTAGAATGTCCATCCTCAGTTTCCATATGTCACTGCACAAGGCATTTCTTTGCCCTGGAATATTTTTGTAAAGGGTTGGCAATGCCACACTATGTGGTAACCTATGTTTTTTTTGTTTATGTTGTTACTGTAACAATACATTTGTTTAAGCTATCAAGAAATTCAGCATTCCAAATACTTTAAAATTGTTTGAAAAAATCAAAATGACAGAAATGACCCAAGTGGTCTTTTCTTACATATCTGGTTACATTAGCTATGTAAACCTTCAACCTATTGTCTAATCATTTTCAAGGTCATATAATACCTCAGCATTTTTAATAATTCAAATAGTATCAGGTCCATCTTTTACTCATGGCTTCAATTAAATTACAAATGCTTCCATTTGGCTTAAGATATTGAGTTCGACTATTTTAGATGTTGTTTTAGCAACATTGTATTGATGAAACTTTGGTAACTATGACCTCTGTCAAAATCACAAGTGTATGCAAATTAATACAAATAAGATTCCAACGATATTTATGTTTATTAAATACTACAAATAAAATTGCCATATTGTCAGGATACTTTTAATTTTAATTAGTTGCACTATAATATAGATAGAAACACAGTATGTTTACCTGATGATCATCCTCTGCTAGTTTCATCTTTAGGTCCTATACATAATTAAATTGGATATACCATGAACATTGTCATAATTTATTATAGTTGATTACCTTGTGCCATCTCATGACTAGTAGATGGTAAACGTACACCTACAAATAGATAACAGCATTAACAATGGTAACAATTGTTAAATTACTAAATTACTCACCCAGAACAGTTTGCTTGATTGCTGCTAGTGAGTTATCATATGTGGGAGGCTCCACTTTTAGTGTTTCGAAATATGTGCTTTGAACTCGTTTCACTATAGACTGTATAGCCATACCATATTTGGCCTTTTCATATTCAGGTTTGCGATCTTTAAAAAGGATAGAAAAGATATTCTTTTGATGTATGGAATGAGCATCACCAATCTCTTGATGACATGGCATGGAATCAAGATATTTTTGTGTTATTATACGAATGAAAGCATCACAATCTTTTACTTTTGTGCCATAAAATTGTCCCATACTGTACCAGCAGGAATGTCCCCTGGATCTTCACAGGCAAATACTTCAACATCATCACGCTCAGACTTGAGATTTGTTTTCAGTTCTTTAGCAAACTGGCTGACTTCATCTATTTTAGTACTATAATATTTATAATTTTATTAATAACAATAATAGATATATAGTCTCTCTCTAGGATTCAGACAACTTGTCAGTCTTTGCTACAATTGATTTCAGTGCTCCTTACACTGAAGAGACACTTTCCATATGAAGGTAGAGGAATAAGCTACGTGTGAACTGATTTATTATCAAACTTGATGATGTAATGTGATCTTGTATATCACATTATTTTTGACATAAAGATTTATTAAAATCAGTCATAACTGTATGATGTACTTGTTTAATATCATCATCAATACTGACTGTATAACTGTTTAGATCAGCTGATGATTGCTTTAATAGTGAGTTACAGTTATATACCTTTTAATAAATTATTGCAGTGGTACAGAATATAATTACTTTTATACACTGTTGAAAAATTACACTTAAATAGTTACATATCTTGCACCTTAAAAACTCTACCCTTAGGATGTATTTACACCTTATAACTGTTTGTTGCAATTCTTGTAAGTATAAATAAGCACATTTTTTTTTAATTTAAGAAAAGGCACTTATACATAAACTAAGTTTTGAACTTTAGAGCAGTAAACAAAAATATTTAGTAATAACATAATACATACACATATATAAGGAACTATACATATATAATAATTCTGAGTCACTTTAGAATTACAAACTACTATCCATCTTCTTTAAAGTCGTCTTAATCTCTATAACTACTGGTGTATCATATTGTTAGTCTTCTAGTCCAAATACATAGTACTGGATCATCAATAGAAATGACTGCAAGGCTTGGGGGAAATACAATGTAATAAATAAAGTAAGAGCCCACCATGTCGATCAAGACACTCTCATCATATTTATTATGATCTACACATATATAAGGTCTGAAAATTTCACACAATAGAAATATATAACATGATATGTATTACATAATGTGAATTAATTTGTGATAATTAAATCATTTAATAACGTCTACAATATACAAAGCTAAATAAATTGAACAATTTATGCATACTTACTTACTTTTATATAGTATAATTTTGTATGATATATATAGGGGCCTAGTTACCACTATTGACAATCCCTATACAAGGTTGTTCATAAAATGAAAACATTCACTACAACTTTTTGACAAGATAGATAATGAGTGACAACTCAACACACAATTTTGAAGCAAAATTGTCTCGAGAGTGTCACTACCTTGAATGATCATGATATGATTGTGACAACTATGTAATTTCTGTATTATATTATAATATATAAAAGTAAGTAACTATCGATTCTAGTCATGTACATGTTTATAATGGACAAATAAATGAGAAGTAATCTCAGAATAGCATAAATTAAGTCATGTTGAAATTAAGGAATTGAATGTGTAGAACAATTTACTGATTTTTGAGCACAAAATTATGTTTATAGTTAATGGTTTTTCAATTGATGAGTACTAGTGCTGTGGATTTTATCAATGGACTGTTTCCTCTGAAGTATTTTGTAGTGTCTATATTCTGTTGTTTGACTGGTGATTTATGGAATTTCAAATATGCATGATGTATGACTGTCTGTATCATTACGACAATATAGGTGTGGCCTCATAACTTAAACTATTGAAGATTGACACATGGATGTACAAATGAATGGATAAATGGATTGAGAAATGGATAGATATCTATTATAAGTTATAATCCTCCTCATACTAGTTATACTACCTGTTAGTATCATATAAACTGACAAGTGGTCAGGATATTAGTTATGGACATAAATGTATCCTAATATTACTTGAAACAAACGTTTGCTAATACCAAGAAAGTTATCATGAACTATAATATGTATGTCTAGGATTACTATCAAATTAAGGTTTATGGTACAATGAGCAGGGTAGCCTCTAATGGCAGCCCTGCATAAGATTTGGTTTGAACATTAATGCATCTCGAGCACACATTTGTATATGACCACTCCCACTATTATGGTGTGCTCCTATCTCATTTAATTAATTTGATATGTATAGTAATCACTGTACACACATCTTGTCATATTAATTTATTTAATGTATAATTAGACAATGAATGAATCATTAATGAAGGAAGGCTTCATAGATACATGTAGATGTATGACTTAATGGAATAGATACCAAAGTAGAGGGTGAAGTCGTAAGTAATAAGATATATAGGATGCATTGATGAACTAATGTTAGTAATATAAATAGATACATTGACATAGTAGTTTTATAGTTGATAACATTACTTGTTCATTTTCTCCTTATAAGGATAATCATTAGAGTGCTTGTGGTTAATTTATTAATTCAACAGTACACACTATAAGAACCATACTGATATAATATATGTACATGTACTCACACTAGACTGGTTTGTGTAGTAAGTTATGTCCTTCACTATATCCTCCTCATTATGTTCAGAGTCAGTTGTAAGTTAAATTTATTTCTTTTTGTAGTGACATGACAATGTATATACTGAACATGAAAAGGTAAGACATGTCTAATTCAACGTAATGGTTATCATGGCAATACATGTTACTTTAACGAACAGACACAGTAATAACTACAGGGGTTTGATCAAACAGTATTCTGACCACACTGTGTAATGTTTAGTGACATTATTACATGTGTAGAAATTGAAACATATATGGGTCCACACCTACATGTTATTCCAATGGTAAAGAAATTGTTTATCTCATGATCATGTTGAACAAAGCTTACAGATCAAAGATACATCTACATGTAACAATTGACAAGAGATATTTTTTATATTTAACAGAAATAGAACAATACATATTCTGAACAGAGGAGTTTAGTATAAGGTAGTTAAAGCTAATAAAGAAACATCATCTTTTCTAAATGAATAAAGGAAACTGAGTATTTTGAGATCTGGTAATTACTACTTGGCAAATTTAGCCTGCATAGAAAGTTGAGTTTGGCTTCTCTGTAAGGATTAAATAATTAACAGACATCATAATGACATAATACTTGTTGATAATAATGTATTTTCCATTGCAACAAGCATTTTAACCCCTTGATGAACATAGGTATTGAAATGAAGTATAGGAAACTATCAGCTGGGTAAAGAAATGTTACACAGTGAATACAAGACATTGACATATTACTTACATATTTCTGAGTTTCTTTAAATCATAGATAGATACTACTACAGCAGTTAATGATGTACGTATAATATTGAAAATAGCTCAAAGGTTTGAGTTAGGAGAGATTCCCTAACGACACAATCGGCAGTAGTCTAGCGAGCTAGCCTTCAGCTTATCAAAAAGGAGGAGGGTCTAGCTCGCTAGACTAGATCAGCAGATACCTTCATGGGACCACACCCATTTCATGTTGCTAGGCCTCTATATCTTGGGTTTGTCTTACTCCGTGCTACAATGGCTCAGCACAGTCGGCAGCCCCAGCCCCTAATATTGGTGAGTACTTATAAAGTATACTAAATATCCGAAAATGAAGAATTACTTCATAACACTTAATATGATTGATCAGCTTTGTCCAGTCCTCTCAGTAATCCTGCCACATTCGAGATATTAGCTCTATCTAAGATAAATGAAACATGATGTGGTGGATTACTTTAGGTTATCTGATCTAATATAAGTAACGTATGTACTTGACCCTATAGTTTGTATATAGGTCATGTCCATATACTTAGTACAATGTACTATATTAGTAGTTACTGTACTCTTGTTATAGTATGTCTTCTATAATATTATGTCTACTGTATTATAAACTATGTTATATATGATCTTGTTTATGTGTAATATTACTTTTACAAATTTTGATATCTTTGTTAGGATGAGTTGCTAATTTACTCTGCTAGTGTAGGACTACTAGATGAAGTGAAAAGAGTCTTACAAGAAGGAGCAAATGTCGACGCTGAAGAATTGTATGTAAGTGTAAGACAATAATATAGTACTATTCAATGATAATATTGTGTTATAACAATGATTGTTTTCATTATGAAATCATTGTAATTATTCACATATATGTTATGCAAGTGTTATAGTTAATATAATAATAATCACAAATTCACAATTTATGCATTAAATGGACCTAGTATGAATAAATATATGTGTATTATGAAGTCTTTATGAAAGTTTTAATCATGTAATTAAAATTTTTAATACCATTTTTTATATTTTATGTTAGTATTTACAAGTACCTGAAATATATATTTAATTGTGTACTTTTTGTGTTGTATATACAAAGTAGCTAGTTAAGATTTTATGTGTCTAGATGTAGTATCATAATGATACTGTTTATATATGTAAGTATTCATTTTGCTTTTAACAATAAGTAACTGTCTGCATACCTCATTCGTATTATGACTAAATGCACATGTACATAACCAGATGGTAGAGTATACTGACTTGTACTATATCATGTGAGGTATGATAATAAATAGACAAAAATATATTATAAATAGGTTACTTTGTTGCTAAGGGGCGGGGCATGAGTATTTATTAACTTCAGAAAGTCATTATTAGAGTTGATGTTGTAATTTTGTCTGATAAGTGATAACCTAGCTACTTCCTTTTTGTGTGGCTATTTGTAGTCATCCAGATTACAGTTCTGCATTTAAAGAAAAATGAATTAGAGCATTAGTTTGTTTAATATTATATAATCAAGGTACAACTTGTAAATTTCTTGTAATGTTTGGGTATGGTGTGTGAAATGTACTAAAATGTTCACTGATCATTTATTTAATTATGAATTGTGGTTAATTGTTTCACAAATGACACTTCACATTGTATTAGAGCCATTTCTCAAAATGATAGTTGAGTTTTGGGTCATTTTTGTAATACAATTTCAAACAAGATTTTGCAATGAGAATTTAGTCAATATAGTAGTAACTTGCCCCTAAACATTTGAAGTTACAATATAGGAACTTGTAACTTATAAGAGAGGAAGGAGCATGTAACTGCTAAGCCCAACTAAATGTAAAAAATGATGATAATCTGGTCATGACCATATTGGAAGGTTGAAGACTTGTGAAGTTGTGGACATGATTAACTTTCTATGAATAAAATTACATATATCTTTATATGGTCATTGACAATAAATGTGTTTGCTTAACACTATCTTGCATAGTTGGGTGCTCCTTCTTTCTTTGTGTGTTTATTGGTTCATGGATCAGATCATATATATTTATTATTCACTATGTGTACAGTGTATTTATTATCACTTCATATTATTTAGCTAATAATATGATTACATTACTCAATGAGATTTAAATTAAATATGTCATGTCATATTTTGCATGTACATTTATACTTATTATATTACATGTTAATATAGTATCACTTATCATTATAATCATGTACATGTATCAGTGTATGTGTATGTATAATAATTGTAGTATTGATATATTAATGAATAATTATACTACTACTATTATCAATACACATAGAGCAAAAATACTAGTATATACCTGGCCTCAAATGGTGGATACACAAATGTTGTTCAATATTTGTTGGAATCTAAAGCAAATCCTAATAAACCTAATACAGTAAGTGTATTATTATAATTAATATACAGTGTAAACTCTCTATATATCAGACATCTTATAACCTTGTGTTCATAGTATGAATGTGTCTTAACCCTTTGCCAATAAAATTGCGCATGGTTTTTACTGTGTTGTAGCAAAACTAATTATTTCAAAACAAACAGTTTTCAAGTAAAAGTTGATATAACATTTTAATGCTACATTGGGCAAGTGAATTGTTTACCTAGGTCCAATGACATTGTCACTATATTCAAAGATAATGTCTACTCTTACATCATTTGTTATCATTTCCATCACATTTTTAGCTTTGAAAATCATAATGAGGTCTCTTTTATACAATAATTATCATTTGAAATATTATAGATTTGCAGCTAGGTTTGACTACTAGTAACTACTTACATGTTGTACATTGATGTGTAAACACAATACATAAGAGCTATATTTCCAATATACAGTACATATAGATGTGTAATATGAGGTACTATAGATAAAATGATATACCTATTACATATTAAGACACACTGTCTGAACACACCCCCTATAGTACATCAAATATACACGTTATTCTGTCTATTGTACGTTAACATGATGTGAGATGGACAATAAACTATACTGTGTGATAACTAGATTAGTACTACATTATGTGTATACTATGACCTTTTATGACCATAACTCATTAACCCTTTGAGCTCGAAGGGCATATATTTATACACGTGCGATACGTTGTATAAACACGGAAGTCATATTTTTATAACCAGCTGAAAAATATTCATTATTAATAAAACAGGTGTGTCTGTGGCTTTTTATGTTTTGATTGCTGTGCTTTGATCTTCTTTTCTACACTGCTTTGATCTTCTACATCAAGTTTCTTCTATACAATGGCAAAAATGTTATCTAGAAAGGAAGTGTTGGACCTAGTTTTTGATGATGACTGCTTTGATGAACATGATAGTGAAGATGAATTTGATGGCTACATTGATGATAGTGAAATTGAAAGGATAACAAGACACAATGAATATGACTATGATGATGATATTTTAGATAATAATGATGGAAATGAAAAAGACAATGAACACGAAAATTATGAAGATGAAATGAATGAAGGTGATGATGATTATGAAGCTGTTAATTTTGATGACGAGGAAGAAAACAACAGCTCAAAGCTTGAAATCAATGAATGTGAGATTTCATTCTTCCAAAGTATTCTGCTTATCCTGGTGGGAGAGTTAATATGACAAACAAAACACCAGTTGATTTTTTTGACTTACTTATAACTGATGATATAATTGAGAAGATTGTCGGTGAAACAAATCTCTATGCTAACCAGTTTCTAGAAAATAATGGTGAGCTGCCAAGATACTCTCGTGTCCATGTTTGGAAGAAGAAAGCCTTTTGTGCAGGTGAATTACTAAAGTTTTTTGGCATTATTTTGTGTATGGGTTTGATACGATATCCCAAGCTGGAGGATTATTGGTCTACTTCGTGGCCTTTTCACACTCATACTTTTTCTGACGTAATGTCTCGTGATCGTTTCTCTGTCATTCTAAAATTCTTTCATCTCAATGATAGTTCAAAGTTTATTCCCAAAGGTTCGCCTGGCTATGATCCTTTGTATAAACTACGACCGCTATTAGAACCTCTTTTGAGAAATTTTAGATCTAACTTTATTCTAGGAAAGGAGTTATCAGTAGATGAGCAAATGGTCAGCTATAAGGGGAGACTATCTTTCCTTCAGTATATACCTAAAAAGCCAACTCGATGGGGGATGAAAGCTTTTGTCTTGGCAGACTCACACTGTGGTTATATATACAACTGGAAACTATATACAGGTTAGAATTAGTCATTTTATCTAACATGTATAATATTGTAAATTACTTAGGTAAAGATGATGCACTGGATACTACTACCTATAAAAACGTTACCCATGCAGTAGTTATGAAACTAATTGAAGGCCTTGAATCAAAGAGACATCATGTATACATGGATAACTATTACTCGAGTCCAACTCTCTTCCTTGACTTGCATGAAAACGGTTTTGGAGCATGTGGAACTGTATCCATAAACAGAACAGGGATGCCTATAGAATGGCAGAAAAAAGGAAACAGAACAAGTAGGAGTAAAAAAGAGACAGTAAAGGCTTCACCACCACTAAAAAAAGGAGAAATAAGAATGAAAAAATTGAATGGAAATTTGAAGGCGCTACAATGGAAAGACAAAAGGATTGTTACAATGATCAGTACCGTACATGATGACAGTGTTATACATAAAAGTAGAAGAAGAAGGCTAGCTAATGGAGGACGAGAAGAGGTTATGAAACCTGTGATGATTGAAGAATACAATAGACACATGGGGGGTGTTGATAAGGCGGATCAGTTGTTATCGTATTACAGCTTTTCCCATAGGACCATCAAATGGTGGAAAAGGGCTGCTTTTCATTTAATAGAAGTAGCTGTAATTAACAGCTACATTTTATACAAACTATCAATTCAAACTGGCCGTCATAGAGCTCTAAAGAAGTATATAGCAGAACTTGCAAGACAATTAGTTGAAAGAGGAGGGCACGTAGCTTGTCAGAGTCAACTCAGTGTAGCATCTCCCATTCGTCTTATCGATCGACACTTTCCGTCGAAAATAGAAGAATGAATGAATGGCAAAGCACATCAGCAGGACTGTTCAGTATGCAGCAGAAGAAGAACCTGTGGACGAAAGACAACAACATATAAGTGTAAGCAGTGTGATGTACCACTATGCATCGTTCCTTGCTTCGAACTTTATCACACAAAGACCCAAAACGACATTTATAACTTTAATATCATTACACTAACATACCTACAAACATAATATAATACCCTATAACTGTCAACAAATCATTATACATCATTTACCACACCACAATCTACTTAAAAAGAACTTATAACTAACTTACTTATTTGACGCGTTTATCACAGAAAATAACAACTCGCCTGACGCTTACAAATAGTTTAATGAACACTTGCACAAGAATTAGAGTTAGTAAAACCTTTTAGCAGCATTATTTCATATCAATAACAAGTAAAAACGCCAAAAGAAAACTCGAAAAAATACTCGTGGCAAATCACCTCACTCAAAGGTCACCTTTGAATCAAGCTTCGCGTGGGGGGTGGGATTACGTGGAACGCCCACGCGCTCAAAGGGTTAATCAATGCAAATATTGCAATAGTATTATTTGTTTATATCTATAGACTGACAGTTAAAAGTCAAATTAAATTGCTGTAACAAAACTCATTTAACTCATTAGTATTTAAGGTTTACTAGAAAGAGATCATTTTGATCACTTACATATACAATAGGGAATACAAAAAACTATGAGCTAATGAGATTTTGAGGTCAACATTGAACGTATCACAAATAATATTAAATGTGGGTTAAGTATCAATGCTTGTGCTATGTTCAGGACTACAGAAATAAAAGTAGATTAAGATGTTGTGATATACTAACTATAACATCGTGTACATGTTGGGTTACATAATGCAATATTTTGAGTCAATTCACGTTCTGCTTTCATGTTTATTAGTGGGTGTGTCGTATCATCTACACAAGCCTTAGCAGTTCAATGACACATTACTGTCCTTTGGAATCATTGTTTTATAGTAGATTAATTCTAACACAAGTTGTAGTGCAATAGAGCTTTAGAGTAGTTAAAAACAGGTTGGTTTCTTTTTACCTCCACTATAATAGCATTTACATAAGATAGTATTAATCCTTTACTTAGAGGTAGACAATTCGACTCTTTAGTGTTGTTATTGAACTTGTATTGGAAGATTTTTGCTATTACTGTAACCACTTATGCACATAGCAGCAAATGAATATTATTAATTTTACTACACAGTTTTGAACTTGATATTACTGACATTATAATGTATTTTGTTAAATTTTTCCCAACTGACACACTGTATGTGTCTGGTTATACTAAGAAAGGTTTGATCTACATAACGTATACATATGTTATATTGGTATGTCCATTTTACAATATCTGTACACTGCTTTGGATTGAGATTAATGAAATTAATCCATATACATAACCACTAATGTACAAAGCAACTATAAATGTCGTTACTTTTATAGTGAGCACTTTCAATTGTACGTGAAGCTTCTGAGTTTTGTATCTAAATAAAACATTACTCTCTCTAGTCTTTAATTTAGTAATAAATGCCCAGTCCCTTATAGCAGCAGTTCTATTTTTAAAAGGTCTTAAATGTTTTATAAAATAATCATTTTGTTTTGTTTGTCATTAGTCTTACATTTTATATACTGATAAACCACTAATTTGCAATATGTGAATTATTAATACAATAGTAAAATAAGGACAGAGTCAAGAGAAAGTATGGTAATTACTTTGATTAAACAACTGGTACTGATTTATTAACACTAGTTATTAGTTGCACAATATGAAATAGTAACATCATTATACAAGTTTTTATGACATCATAAAATGTTATAAGATAGCTATGTTTTCATAGTGCACCATTTAATTATAAACCTGCATTCTGATGTAGGTTTTCATAAAAGTTTGGGTCTCTTTTACATATGATATAACCTGGTAACGCATTCACATTTGGAGGAAATTGAAATCATTAATTGTTGTTATTTTATACCTGTATAAGTGATTGCCTGGCAAAAGTACAACTTCATGTCCATTTTAGAAATACTTTCTCTAATGTTTTTCCTAGTACTAAGAGCTAACAGATAACACTCTTTACTGTTACGGATATTAATATTGTGTGTTTACATTAACTTTCATGAATGCAGAAAAAAAAATTTTGAGAGCTGATTTGAGATGTTGTATGTAACTTCATAACAAAATATAATAAGTCTCATCAATCACTAAACATTGAGACAAAGAATTAAATTTTCTTTAGTTTTTATGAAATGATCATACCTTTCCAATTATAAATATTATCATAATAATTATTATATATAATCCAATTATAAATATTATATATAATCCTTTTTAATTCTTTTAAAAGTGAGCATACACAGTCTTTATTTGACCAGTATATTAAGTACATGTACATGTTATGTAGATGAAGTTGTACATGTTAAATGTAGTAACATGTTCTTAAAAATAATACTTAATATGTGTCTATAATTATATTTTATTCTTATTAATTGTAGTTTAAATCCACTCCATTGATAGCAGCTGCGCGAAATGGCCACTTAGATGTCGTTGCTTTGTTACTTAAGTATGACGTCAACATTCACCATACTAATAAGGTCAGCATATTATATGCATGTATATTGATATAGCCTCTATTTTATACTCTATTCTATTTAATGTATATAAGATAAATTATAAGACCTAACACATTCTACATAAAATAAAAAATGTCATCAAATGTTCACTTTTCTTTTTTTTAAAACCAATTCTCCTGATTTTTCTGTTGTATTATAAACACGTTGCAATAATAATGTTACTTTTTAATGTATATTAAGTCTATAAATTTTCTATTTATTGTATATAAACGAACAATAAGTGTCTAGCATGTATTACATACAGGCTTTCCTCCAAAGCACGTTATGCAAGCTATTTAACGCGCTTTAAATACTAAACCACACCCACTATTAATTATATTCATTAAACATTGCATATGTGACAACTGGGTGGGATTATTGACCACAAACACATGGCTAAACAAACTACTCTTACTGGTGGCTTCCTTTTACAAACACATGGCTAAACAAACTACTCTTTCTGGTGGCTTTAGCACCTTGGGAAGGATTAGAACAAAACTTTGCTCTCACTTAAATAATGCATCTTTGAACTTTTTACTAATGATCAGCATAGAAGGATCAGATGTAAAAGATTTGGATGTTCAATTATGTTTAGATAAAAATAACGGAGGAGTATTCAGAAGCGCAGGGTTTTTAACCTCACTGCACATAGGCACAAAGCAAAGGTACTATAGTCTGTCAGTGTGTGTGTGTGTGTCTGCACTGTCTGTTCTCGGGGATTGTTTTTGAACTGCTATAACTTGGCAAGCGAAGCGTTAGCAGCAACAATTCAGTATTTCTCTTCAATTAACAACAATTTGTAATGTGCATCACATGATCCATCAATAATTTGACCACACCTTGTCCAGTCTTAAATGTACATGTACATGCACTCTGCAGTATAGATTTACACTGGACACCACAGCGAGGTTAAGCACTTTAGTGTATTTTTATTATAGTTGCAACAGACCAATCAGATTGTTTTTTTCCTTCAAAATTGTGTGATTATAATTATGTATGATTGATCTAGACTTATTATTTTCATTCATATTATTATTACTGTATTTTATATCATTATAGTTGGGTAACAATGCACTACACATGTCATCAGCACTTGGTCATAAAGAAGTAGTAGAAATCCTCCTGAGACATCAGGCAAATATTGATGCTGTCAATAATGTAAGTACAGTAGTTTGTACTAAATAAGATAATAAAAATATGATCTTACAGAGTACAGTACTTATGGAAGAAGTTATAATGCTGAATGTTATTAAATATATAGAAAAGATTTTGTTCTCTGTAAATATGAATTGATTGATTGATTTATTTAATGTTTAACTAATCTGTGCATGGTCAATTAGGCTACATATAAAAGAGGATGATTTCAAATATATACTGTTTTTTAACCTATTTGAAGACTTGTGTTATGAGTTAAAAAGAATTGTTAAAATGAGAAATAAAGCCCAAGTCAAATTATCTATTACTTTTTCACATGTGTTCATCATTAATCCTGCACACTGTGTAATCCCTTAGTAAGTCAGTGAAAGGACAATCAAAAGTTACAATGTTGAACTAGTACTCTTATTTCACCTACAAACTGTGTTGTTGTCTTGTCTGGATTCCATATGTGCAATCTAACATAACATAGTTAAGTACGTAAATGCACAATGCGTGAGAGCAACCTAACAACCTAACAATGTTCTCATCATGATATAAATCTGTACTTATTATAGTTTCAATTGATCTATAGAAATAAAATGCTGAAGTCTCACTTTTCGCTTCATCTGTTACATAATATGCAGCGATTTTGTCTTAGAAACATTTTTTGCTAGAAAGTACTGCTATTTATGTATTAAACATAAAATTTTCTACCTACAAAGTACAATAATATGACTTTCTAACACAAAGTTTTAGAAACCTGTTACAAAATATCTGTGTACCAAATGTTTAGATGAAAGCACTGAATTGACTCATTTTCTCGTTTTTAAATGACACTTTTTTCATGTTTATATACACAATTCAATAGTATTTTATTACATAAGTTACACTCAATACAAATGCCAACCAATCAATATAATTATCCTGATCATGAACACTTTGAACAAACTTCTAAAATTGCATTGCAACAATATTATAAGCTAACAAAATGTTTTTGTATAAAATAGTTCATTATTACTTTCAGTTTAGTTTCTTGCTAACATCATTTCAGTCATTAATAATGGATGGAATATTTTGGCTATATTTCATTATCATGACTGCAGCTCCAGTCACAACTAATCTTCCTTGTCAGAGCCATCCCACTGGTTGGTATAAGAAGTGTATATGTAATATAACTGACTATAATATTAAGATTAACAACTACTTTAATAACTTTAGCTGTGTTAAAAAAAAACAATTATAATCCTATTGTTATTTCAGAATGGTTATCGTAGAACTGAGTTTTGTATAAAATAAGACAACAATTATATGTTGTATAGTCTTTATTAAATACATGTTAAACTTTGGCCTCAGAAGTGTTTGCAAAGATCTAGGTAATATAAGAATTATAAAGAGACATTATTGTTGTTATGAGACTGCGCAATAGAATTTTGTAGATACTTAATGAAGAAGACATTATCATTACTTTTAGTCATTTTTTGGTTGGCATAATCAATGTAATAGATAACATTAAACAGAACACTTTAAAGTTTGTAGAAAAAGGGAATACTTATTACATGTGCATGCCAATTGAAAAGTGCAGGGATCGAAAGAATGAACTTTGCTAAATGTGATACCAGAATATTTGATTAAGTAGACATATCAATATAGGAATTGACAGGTCCAAGCTTAACAGGAGAATAGCATTGCATTCTATAATAGAGGAAATAGAGATGTCTGTGAATGTAATTAAAGTGTTCATTGATTGAAGCTTAAGATTGGTTAAAAAATGTGAATAATAAGAGATTTTTTAAATTCCATAATCAAGGAAACACTCTTATTGAAACTTTATTATCAACTATCTATGTCTTGATATTCATTTCACGTAGAACTACCATGCACTTAAGAAAATGCTATGTATGACCATTCCTCAAGTTATTTGTGTTTTCAACTTTTTACTGCTACTTTAAGGAAATTGACGAGAAGTAATTGCTATTCTTATTGTCATTGACTGGTTAATAATAGCTTCAGCACGTAACATAACATCTATTTGCAGTCTTCTTTCAATACAAATATGCTCAATTTTTATTTAATTTGAGAGCTATTCCAGGTCATAGATGATAGTATCTATTATCATTAGTCAGTTTAGGGATGAATCATGGAGGTCGTTTATCAAATAAATAGCTATTGCTGCAGCTTTTACACATTTTATACTGCACTTAATATTAATTTTTTCTTGGTCAGCCAGTATGTATAAATCAAGATGTTTGGTGTCTATAGTAATGCTTAGTTTTCTTAGCAGCATGTATAAAGTATTGTGATCAGTTAATACTAGCTTTTCGTGTCTTAAAGTTTATTGAAATTTTGTGTCATGAGGATGCAATATTTTTAACTATTTACCATAATTATAGCAATCTAATATTATTTATTAGTGAATGCCAACATGATTGGTCAAACTGCAATACTGTTGATATTATTTTATTAAACCTTAACTTAAACGAGCATGCGCAGTATAAATGGGGGCTGGGTTGCCCACAAAATGGCACACCGAAAACTTTTCGATATTGAAGAATGTGTTTAAGAGAAGGTTGGACTATGTTAGAGAAGTTCTAACTCCTGCTGGGCAATCTGATTTAGACAACTATGGTCTTATATCAGCCATCTTTGATTCCGCCATATATAATAAGTCCAGTACACCGATAAAAGTTGTTATCTATTATTATCAACAGTGTAATTGAGATAACACGTGTTTGTACCTAGAGCTAACTATTACAACTATTATAGATGTTTTGTGTGGGTTGTTCAGGTTGGTATAGCTACTATCTAGAACAACATCTAGGTTTCAATATTGCCTCCATTTCACTCTTTGGTAGGCGTCACTTTCTTCTGGGCAGCCCACCCCCTCTTATAGTGAGCAAGAATCCACGTAGAGTGCATTATATCTGACACATGCTGGTTTAACCAAGCTATTTAATACCTACAAGTCTCTGCTAAACAAAAGTATTTTCACCTCCAGTTATACCCAAAAGAGAATTGAGGACACTTGTATTTCTATACAATTCTTCTCTTTAAATGCTATATTTATGCCATATTTTTCTTTAGGTTGGGAATACGCCTTTGATGATTGCATGTATGAGGGGACACTTAAATGTAGCAAAATATTTATTAGAGCAAGGAGCAGATATGAATATAATTAATAAGGTAAGTTAAGATTTTATCTTTAAAATAATTATTTGGTAATTGTTTCAATGAATTAACCTATGGATGACAACGTAACCATATAATTTTAACTTTATTGATTTACATATAAATGTAGAGTTCTGCATTAATAAAGAGGGATTGACATGGCATTTTAGTTTATGAAAATTCCAAGAATTTAACATAATAGCTATGCTGATATACAATACATGTTTTAATGAAATTTTGATAATCATACACAAAGCATGATTCTGTCTAAGGAATTAAAAGTATAATGCAACATTATTATAAATAATATTTAACTTATCATAATTTTAAGTTATAAACTATTATAGTTTTTTCATTCTTCTCAAGAATGCTGACACTGCTACTACATTAGCTAAAAAGAATGCAGATGACTTTTACCAAAAGATTTTGAGTATAATTGATCAGACTATTGAAAATGGTAAATATAAAAAATAAATTATACTTTCATTAATTTATTGGGTTCTAGACAAAACTCTTTTATTACAAGCACTCGATGAAGGTTATGTCATTTTATCAATTATAAAATTGATCTTGGTTGGTCCTCCTGCTGTTGGCAAGACATCCTTTAAACATCTTCTCTTTGACTGGGATCCACCTCATCATCATAACAGCACAGCTATTGCTGATCGACCTATTAGAGCTGTTGAAAGAGTAGCTACACTTGATGGTGCCAAAAGCTGGGAGATGATCACCACAAAGCAGCTCATGAAAATGTTAGCTGAAGATATTCGTATCAAAGCAAGCTTGATTGCCACAACAATTCCTGCATTTGAGCACAATAAACCTACAAGTCAAGAAAGATTATCCATAAGCACAGACATGGTGAGCATAACCGAAGATGTCTCTGGTCAAGCTGGACAGTCAGATGATCATAGTCAGTCTACAAATCATGAGTTACCATTATTTATTGCTGAAACTTCAGTTTTGTCAGATATTCATAGTGAGAATGCACAGACAAAATTTTCTTTAGAAGCTGATGAAGACCCAATAGTAACAGATGCAGTTGCTTTCAAGAAACAATATCAACAATCACCTACTATAAATACCATTGGTGTTTTAACAGGTGGTAGTTGCATTCCACAACTATCACAAATATCTGAGTCATCCAAAGTAGGCAGTGTTGGAGATAGTTACACGCCTATTAAGAAGGATAGTGTTCTAGAACTCTCCAAGGATATTTTGACTGCAATGAGGGGTACAGCATCATGCCAACTCTCTGAATCAGCCTGGATATATGTACTTGATAGTGGTGGTCAACCACAATTTGCTGATGTCTCTAGAGCTTTCGTACGTGGCAATGCAGTCATTGTTATTGTACACAAATTGACAGATAAACTGTCAAGTAAGCCAATCTTCCAATATTCAATTGACGGTGAGCCACAAACTCAACCTAAGGAACTTAGGATGACCAATCTTCAGCTCATTACTACATATGTGCGTTCTATTTCATCAGCTAAGCTTGTAGCTATTGATGGTGATGACAACGAAATCTTACCTACATTCCTTATCATTGGTACCTACCAAGACCAAATGGGTGGTTGGCGTTGGCTGTTCCAGGAGTCATTACAAGAAAAGAATGCTATGCTTATATCAGCTCTACAACAATACAAACATCAATTAATATTCTATAATGAAGCTAAGGAAGAGCTTATTTTTCCTGTCAACAACATGTGCTTAGAAAATCGCAATGTACTGTCATCCCATATTAGAACTTACATTACTGGGAATAAGAAAGCAGTCATTGAAAAAGAAGTCCCAATTCGTTGGTACGTTTTGGAATCCAATGTCAAAGAGGAAGGTGATAAAGAGGGTCATGGTATTGTATCAAGAGCTCACTGTGAAGAGATAGGAGTGAAACTAGGGATGAACAGGGCACAAGTTTTTAAAGCTCTTCAATTCTTCAAGTCCTTCTCTGTATTCTTACACTTTCAGAGTTACTCTCATCTTATATTCACTAACCCACAATACTTTCTAGATGCTCTTTCTTCTATTATACGTGTATCATTTGTCGACTATCCTCAAAAAGTCTTGCAAAAGGGAAAAATGTTGCCTCCAAATGTTCACCGAAGATTACGAGATGAAGGGCTTTTTACTGAAGATTTTCTAGATCTTGTATCTATTCAGTTTGCTCAAGGTCTTTTTGAGAAGTTTGATCTATTACGTTTGTTGTGTGACCTTTCCATCATTGCTGAAGTTCGACACAACGATAAGCTATATTACTTCATTCCTAGTGCTTTGTCTCCTAAATATCTCACACTTGAAGAAAAGAAAAAATTTGCAACATCATGTGATCCATTGGTCTTATCATATGACCTAGGAGTGGTACCTCAGGTATGTAAAATTGTTTTAATTTTTAAAAAATCGCTTTTTTATAAATATGTACATTTGTAGGGTTTGTTTCCTGCAGCAGTAGTAGCTTTACTAAACAGAAAGGAGCCACCATATTTTACTCTTGATTGTCTCACAGCACAGTTTCCTTGTCAGCTACGATATGCCATTAAGTTGCATTCCAATGAGCCCCTCGGTTCATTACTTCTTGTTGATACAATGAAATGGATGGAGATCTACTGGACAGGTGATCATGAAGCATGTTCAACTTTGCGAATTGTTCTAACTACAGCCATTGTCTCTTGTGCTGAACCTCTTGTTTATCATCAATCAGCTTTAAAATATAATTATGCCTTTTTTTGTGATCAAAAACATCATATCCAGCAAGATATTCCTTCCATTCATCTGGCTGCTGTTACAATTAACAAGAAGAATATAGTTAAAGTATCTTGTACAATTCAGGATTTGCCACCAGTTGAACTGAATGATAGATGTAAAGTCTGGATGGAAGGAGTAGGTTAGTCATCATTTGTATATAATTTTGAAATAGTTAGCAAAATATCTTTGTTGATAGACTATAAGACAACGAACAGAGGTAATTCAGATTCTGGTACACAGAGAAACAAATCAAAATTAGGTGAGAAATTTGTTGTCCTTACATTTTCCAATCAATGTTGGCCTTACATGTTTAAGTATCTTACTACGTATATTTGTTTGTAGATGTTTTTGGTGCTTCTCTAATTACTGAATGTGAAAGTACAGCTAAAATATCAATAACTACTGGTAAGATTTAAGGTTTCTCTAATTTATTTTTACAATTATTATAAACAAAAACAGCAATCGCTATAATTATTATTATACAATGTATTCATTACAGTTATTTATTGCCTAATGATCTACACTCACAGACTAAAGTACCCTCGCTTTGCGCCCACGCACAGCGAGGTTAATGATAAACTTTGTTTCAAGTATCGCCATCATAATATAACCGACTATGCTACATATCAATCAATCAATACCTATATTAATGCATATTTATTTTAACATATATTTAGCCAGATACATTCATACTCACTATTTGACTCTCATATCTATGCTATATACACTAGTTTGTAGATTATTGTCATTATTTTCCACCTGGTACGTATGCACAGTATGCCTAAATTATTTTGAAACATGTCTTAACTATGTGTGTATTTGATTGTCTAATGACAAATTTAAACCCAAAATTATTGATTGCCTCTTTTATTGTTTCTGACCATCTATACATGCATGCTGATACCAACCAAATGATTATACTTGTTTTATTGCTTATAACAAAGAAAACCTTGTTATGTCAGATCAATATTAATTTTTTTATATCAGATAATGTGGCTGAAGGAGATGTATATAAATCTGATTTACCAGAACATGTCTTGGATCAACACCCTACTATTGAAGAATTAATTACACATGCTAGAACAGGGAAGTGGAATGAACTGGGTGCAAAACTAAAACTGGACAGTGTGAATCTAGAAGGATGTAATGATTATACTAGTATGTATCAGTTATGGATTATGGAGAAAGGAAGAGAAGCAACTAGAAGGAATTTATTAAAAGCTTTACATGTTATCAAACAGCAAAATGTATTGGAGAATTATGAAGATTATCTTAGAAAATTGTTAGTTGACACTATTTAAGTCATATATGGTTATATGTGCAGAGAGTGATTCCTAGTGTCTGCTTGTCCTGTATATATATATCATTAGTCTTTATATTAATAAATTAATCTATAGGTGACAAACATATTGTTAATGTTATGTTATAGCATTTACAAATGAGGACCTTTAAATCTCTGAATAGTACTATAAGTCAGCTGAATATTTCAAAATCCTGTTTTACTGTGTAGCATATAAAGTATACTATCAGAGACAGGTCTGTACTTGTTAAAGTCATATGGTGTATACATATTATATACATGATTTGATGCAGATATCTATATATGTATTATAATTGTACTTGCCAAAGAGTAATTTGTAAAATATTGACTTCAAATAGACCCGTGATTCATAACCGATATGATACATAAGACTGTATCACCATTTAGAAAGAAGCATCTACTTATTTAATTTTCATCTTCCAGAAAATTTTTCCAGCTGATGTCATGAAAGTTTTCTTTAATTTGGACATCTGCTAAGCATAGGACTCTTTGTTTTAAGATGTTTTCTATTGTTATATATATACAAATGAAATTAACTTGACCCAATCCATGTTTGATTGATTTATAAATAGAAAACACTTTGTTAAACAATTTGGTGCATAGAAAAGTTGTTATACATTTGTACTCTTTTGTATTTTACAGATAATTTGGAGTCAAACACAGCTGTGATCTACATCTCTATGACCGTTGCTAGTAGGAATAAAACAGCTGACTATAGTCAACAAATTTAGTTTTTTGTTTAAATATACATAATACTATTAGTGACTTAATAAAAAAAAGCTAAAAGTATGACAAACATTGTATTACTTGTTATACACTATTTATTAGTTTTCTGTAATTTTTTTTATTTTTTACACAATTTTTATTCAAGACAACAGCATGTCTTCAACTTTTAGAGACAGCAAGACAATTAATAAGATGAAATTGATCAAAGCTTAACAAAATCTTGTCATTGATGTGAACAATGTAGGAGAGAGCATAAAGATGGATGAAGTCCATAGCTAGTTCTGACACTAGATCATTTCTGTTTGGCATTAAAAGAGAAAAGATAGGAAGTGAAAGAGGAGCTGTAGCTGTTTGCTCTTGGATGTCTCTATTCAGAGACGAAAGAGGAGTCATGCAGTGGCGTAGCTAGGGATGCGTGATTGGTAGGGCAAGGAGGGTATTATATATGCAACAGAATTCAGCCGTAGTGGTAGTGGTAACCGTAGAATTGTACTTGCATAATACTTTTCTTTAATTAAGATGTGTAGCCACGTTTTCTTATGAAATTAATTGCTCGAAAAAATTTTCGCCCTGCTTCGCGCGCCAATCAAACCCTCCTTGCCCTACCAATCACGCATCCCTAGCTACACCACTGTTTATGGTTCAGAGTTATCTGGCATCTGGGGAATTTCTGGTGTTTTCAGTTTAGCTTGCACGTACATAATGTATCAACAATCATATTACACCATATGTTTCCTATTCCCACACAGTAATTGCTCTCCTAATCTACGTTTCCAGCTATGTTATAATAAGAGGTTATTGACGTTGCTAGCATGTTCTCGCTGTAGTCTCGTTCTACTAAAGGGTACAACGCCTGATAACTAGTTTGCACATGCGCGTAATTATTGAAACAAGTTGACATCATAATTATTTTATTTCAATTAATGACGAATCAATGGGCTGGGTTTATAATGATGACGTTTTATTCACTATTGGGTTATGTAGTGATTTAGTGGAAGCCAAAAGAGCAACAAACTTGTTCAGTGCTGTTGGGATGCAAAACCAATTGGTAACCACATGAAGACGTGTTTTCCGTCATAGTAGCTTCAACATAGTCTGTAGTCTCGCGTAGCCAGCCCCTCCCCCCACGGGAAGGGAGAATCTGGTCAACTGTAAGTACAGCTCTCGTTCAGAGAACTACCGGAAATCCGGAAGTCGATAAGTGGTGTTAAGAGGGAGGAGGGCAAACACCTACTTTAAAAATGCTGACAGACTCACCAGATATACTACTTTACACCAATACTTCATGGCACTTTGTATAGGAGCCTGCTGAGCTCATTTACATTGAAAAGTTTAAAGGATTTATGCATAGTTTATGGCACTTTGCATAGGGCTGAACAAAAGAGTCTGTTGAGCTCATTTACACTGAAAAGCACTAAAAACTTGAGAGAACCGCTACACATATCTGGCATTGTGCTTCTCATGAGTCTGTCAGCATTTTTAAAGTAGGTGTTTGCCCTCCTCGCTCTTAACAGCACTTATTGACTACCCGTAAGGGGGAGGGTCTGGCTACGCGAGACTAGCTTCAACAGATATGATCTGCTCTTTTTTAAGAGATATATTTGGCCTTCCTAGCTTCTTTAGAGTATACAGCAGACCAACAGAAAAGTTTAATAATATGAGTAATAGAATACAAAAGATGCCAAAAATGTAGTTGAAAATACAGTACCAAATATTGAAGCTCTAGCCTACCTTCTCTTCCCCGTAGTGGTGGACCACTACAAAATTCTACCAGTGATCAATGTAGTAGCTCTTCTCAGGCATCATGTAGATTCGGAATACACTTACTTCACTTTTTGGTACATACATGTAATAAGATGAAATTTTATTACTAACAAAGTAAATATATGCATAGCATGTTCTGTAAATAGACATCCTCATAACATGACACAAATTAAAAATTATTGTGCTATTAGTAAACATTGACTAATATGAAATTTCCACTAGGACACTTTGCCACATCTCTACCACACAACAGCCCAGATATGATGGGCAAATCTCCAGTTGATTTTTTTAACCTTCTTTTTAGCGAGGAAATCAAGGAAAATATATGCACAGAGACTACTAGATTTGCTGATCAGTATATACAAAAACATGCTGATTTTATAGACAGTCATCCTAAAGCTAGAGTTCATGATTGGATAAGACAGCCTATGACACTAAAGGAGGTGGATGCTTTACTCTCTATTATCATTGCTATGGGAATTGTTGGATACCCAACTATCAGGTATAAAATAGATTATATTAGGTAAAATTATTACTCTTTTTCTTTTAGAAGTTACTGCAGTCAGAAGTGGCCGTTTGCCAATACCAACTTCTCATCTATTATGTCTGGACGTCGATTTGAACTTCTAACAAAGTTTCTTCATCTCAACGACTCAGAAAATATACCTTCTCATGACAGTTCAAACTACAATAAACTTTACCAAATCAGGCCATTTCTTGATGTACTACTAACCAACTTCAAAAAAACTATAAGCCATCACATAACTTGTCAATCGATGAATCCATGATAAGTTTCAAGGGAAGACTGTCATGGATTCAATACATGCCGAAAAAGCCAACTAAATGGGGCATGAAAGCCTGGGTACTGGCAGATGCTAGTAATGGCTATGTATATAATTGGAAATTATATACAGGAAAAAATACTAGCAGCACTTCTGGGAAAGGATTAGGTCACCAAGTAGTACTAGAGCTAGTCCGAGACTTGGTTGGAAACGAACATACCATCTACGTTGACAACTTTTACATATCACCATCTCTTTTTACTGACTTGATCCAACTTGGATTTAAAGCTTGTGGAACTCTTAACCCTAATAGACGTGGGATAACTCATTCATTCCAAACTCAAAAGGTAACAAAAGAAGAGATCTACTATGAGTGAATAGACGATGATGCAATGTTGTGTCTGAAGTGGAAAGACAAGTGGGAAGTATGTATGCTTTCTACTTTTCATGATGACAGTGTCACTTCAAAGAAAAGATGAACGAAGCATTCTGTGGATGGGACAGAGGTCATCAAAAAGCCAAAGGTTGTTGAAGACTACAACCAGTATATGGGAGGCGTGGATAAATCAGATCAGCTCGTACCATACTATGGCTTTTCACATAGGAGGGTGAAATGGTGGGAAAGGGCATTTTTTCATTTGATGGACCTCTGTCTAGTCAATGCTCACATATTACATAACAATCACAGCACAAGAAAGCTTATCCAACAGCGAATGGAGAGGAAAAATTGGAAAATGTTGGCGTTCTGACGTAGTTACAAAAATAGAGGCAGTACTCACTCATTCCATAAAAGGTCCAGTTTTAAAATAGCTGCAGTTATTCGTCGTGCTAGCTGTGGTGGGAAGTAATAAAAAGGTATTGATATTTTACCTTATGTATGTTGTGTATTGTGACAGAATGTGTCACGCCCTCAAGTGTAAATTGTTGCTGGTTCAACACTAAGTTGAAAACTTAGTCCTTTACTTCACACCCATTCTGAGGACAAAAGAGTCTGTTTGTACAAAATAAATTGAAAAAAATTATGCAAACAAGGATTTCTTAGTCCCAATGAGATCTGAAATAATGTCCCACCCTCAACACATGAAGGTATGTCAAAAAATGGAGTTTGGATGATTGAAAAGTGTTCCTTTGTGCCTTTTAATAACTAGTCATCTTAAGACAAAAGCAATATAAGCAATTGTGTTATTTTTTCAATAAAAAGACAATTCTTTATTTAAATATGACAAATTAGTGATATATTGTCTAATAACATAATCTAGTTTGTAATAATATAACTGTGTGTGCTTAATTGAATGGCTTCATCTACATAAACATTTAACCAAATCCTTCTAAGAATGTGTGTATGATATACTAGATTACACAAAACTAGCCAGTCCAAATAACACTACCCTATATGTGTTGTAACAAGAAGGTTAGGTATAAACAGTATGCATGTGTCACTTTGAATTGCAATGAATGCTTCTGCTGCACTGAGTATTTAAGAGGTGTGTCCTGGGCTCAAGATGGTGAGTATATTCAAAATGAAAGTGGCCTCACAGTACTAGTAATAACACTAGTAGTGTTTTTCAGCACAACAAAACCTTTTTAAGAAACATAGTTCTCATTATTCTTCTCTTCAATACTCCTGCATGTGGACCTGATTTATATCTATGATAATGTAGTTACCACTCCTAACTGTCTAACCTTTTACCTGGACACTACAAATTGAAGGATCCCTAACCACTAGACCACCTTGTATGTATATGTTTGTTAATAACTGGATATTAACGTTAATATGGAAGTTGAAAAAGCAAGACTATAATTATTGTATACAAAGAACAAGATTATTCATGTCATAATTATAGTAATTGGTTGTTATGTGGCCATCTTAAACAGAATGGTAAAGCAAATTCAATATGTGAGTAGCCTTTAAGATTATAAAATTTTATATACTTACTGCTACATTGGATGCATGCACATGTTTGAAATTAGTTTCCATGTAAGGTACCATTTTCATATCCATAGTCACAAATATTTTAATTAAATTATATTATGTATACATTTTAAATTAGTTAATGATAAATTTGTATCTTTTAGGTAATTGAATTGGTACTTTAAGATATGTGAGGCCTACCCTAATACTTGTTAACAAGTCAGATGACTCCTGACTACACTGTGAAGTGGTACTAAGATAGTATATTTATATCAAAATGGCAGCAGGTAAATGATCATTATAATTGTAGACAGTAACAAAGATAACTGTACATGTATTACTAGTTGATTAGTCCCACTATAATATTCAATGGCCACTTTATTTATTAATTGTTTGACACAGAAGTTATAATGTATATTGTATTTATAGACCAATCACAGCTCATTGTATTGTAAGTAGTAAATTTGTTAGATCAGCGTGAGTGAAGTCATTGAATGATAAACAGCAAATGTTATTAATAGTAGAAGAATACCGTATATCGGGAAATATTCGTGTTGCTAAGTTTTTGCGAATTTCACGAATTTAACTCCATCATAAAAATATCCCTCACCAATTTCTTACAATTATGTGCGTGGCAAATGGTTACGCAGAAAATTCGATTATGGGTGTGGCAAATAGTTAGTAAAACTAATAATAACCACATTGCTCTCTTTAAATATTTCAAAAAGGAAGAACGTTTTCCTCTACCTGATTCTTTGGGACTACTATCAACTAAAGTTTCGTCTTCTCCATTAGACGTCCATACCTCTTTATAAACATGGTATCAGGAGTCTGTTTCGAACATCTCCATTGTCGAGTGCAGGCATGACAAAACGTGTTTAGGGTGTGGTCAAACGGTAATAATTGCCAGTGGATGGAAACATGGTGTAAATTCGCAAAATTTATATTCGTGAAAACCACAATTTCACTAATTCGCAAAAATATCCTGATGTGAAAGTTTCCCAATATACGGTAGTAGTACATGTAGATGTCATAATCAATTATCTAAGTAGGATTATAATTTTATATTCCATTTTTATTGCATGTAAAATTAATTAGAGTATTAGTAAATTATTATTGTTTAGATGAGTTTCGTTTGTTAACATTACATACATTTAAAATGATAATTTTTATCTAATAAGGTGACAGTCTGTTATAATAATTGTTTTGTTTTTATCTCAGATATTACTAGTATCTTAAAGGAAACTCCTAAAGAATATGAACTATCCTATCTATTAGCTGATATTAACGACAAGTGGTATGACATTGGTCTGTCTTTACTAGTGCCTCGCAAAGTATTGAATCGTATAAAGCGCAGTGGGGACAGTGACCGAACCAAACTCTCTAAAGTCATTTCTTTTTGGATTACTAGTCAACCATCTCCCATTACCTGGGAGAGAGTAATAACTGGTCTTGAAAGTCCTTTTGTTAACAACAAGGAAAAAGCAGATCTGATTCGTCATTATGTTAGTACAGGTAAGAATAACAGGTTATTATTATGTTATGTAATTAGGTTATTGATCAGGATGTTCAGACCAGTAAAGTACATTTAATTCAGATGGTATAATTATGTAATTAGAAATGAATCACATTAATTTAGTAGCACCTCCACCTTGTTGCATAAAAAGGTTAATTCTTCAAGAATATAAAATTAACAAACTAAAAGAAAGGTTTACCAATAGAAGTATATCTTTGATATATAGTATGTTGCTAACATGTTAATTCATACTAATCTATAATTTAAACATAATTATTATAATACTCATTAGTGTACTGTAATTATAGAGTGTTACTATTAATAGCTTACTTTCATTGTAAAATTGGTTTAGAGAGCATTAATTTAATAAATTAATAAAAGGTAAAAACATACAAATTGGACTTTTTATAGGCAAAATTGGAGTATGTAAGTGGGCCACTAACATCTTTACTTGTCCCACAATATTAATATTAGTATGTGTGAACAGTACACACACATTTTGTTTATTTTATTTGTTAACATATACACATGCAGAACTTTTACCATATATTCTATTTATAGCCCAATCATAAACCAATATAATCATATTAGAACAAAATTTATTAGAACAGTGTCAGTGAAGTGATTGAATGACGAACAGTAAATGTTATAAATAACACAAGAATAGTAGTACCGTAGTTCCCCGAGCAAGCGCCCACCCCTATGTAAGTGCCCACCCCTCTTATTTTGGTCCTTAAAGGAAAATGTCAATTCTCCATGCAAGCACACACCCCCATCCCATTATCACTTGTTGAGCAAAGAGAAATAAGTTAGGCTATTAATTTTCTAAGTTTAGACATTATAGTTTCGTTGTCCTTTCTTCCATTTGGAATTGAAAAGGTTAGCTCACAGGGCACTTCTAAACTGCCTTGCTGAATGGAGGATCTTCTCCTTTTGTCCTTGACTATACAACATATAATGTTATTGTGAGTCGAGAAGCTTGTCAAACTGCTTATCCCATTCATTAATATGCTTTCTGTCTACACTATACTTCTTTGCTAAACACATACATTGCGCTCCGGGTGAGTTCTCAGACCCTCAACAGCTTCAACTTCTACATCATACATATGGAATGTATGATGTAGACAGGTTCAACTTCATGGTAATTAATTAATTAATTATAAGTGGGCGCTTACTAGAAGCCGTTTTTGAAAAATCGCATGTAAGCACCCACCCCTTTCAAGTTGCAAATGAACTGTAAGCGCCCATGGGCAATTACTTGGGGAACTACGGTACATATACATACAATATTCTGTATTAAATTACATGTATATTTTTTGATAACTGAAACTTTCATTTGTCTCACTTAATCAATACTATATACATTTAAGATGATAATTTTTAAGACATTAATTATATTATTTTGTTGTTATCTCAGATATTACCAACATATTAAAAGAGACACCTACAGAGTTTCTATTACGTCCTCTACTATTTGGTATTAGACACAAATGGTATGATATTGGATTATCATTACAAGTACCTCGTGATGTTTTGGATGATTTAAAACACAGTCATTTGGATGATGTTGGAAGACTCTTTGAAGTCGTTATCACCCGGAAACATACTCAACCATCTCCAGGTACCTGGGAGACAATGATTTCTAACTTTGAGAGTCCTAAAATTAATGAAAAGGAGATAGCTGATAGGATATGTAAATATCTTAAATTAAGTAAGTTATTTTTATTAAGTAATAAGATTGTTTTATTAATGCTGTTACTGTCAATAAACTGTATAGTACAATTTTTTGCTTGACAAAATTTTATCCTTTTATTGTCAACGACTTTGATATATTTTTATTGAATACTATATCACAATATATCACAACACACATGTAGTATATAGTACTGGTATTTAGAATGAATTTTGATTGTGTTTTTAGGATGTGTCTATCTTACAATATGTCCCATAACATATTCACAGATGGAACCAACATATTGACTTGACAGAAATTGTTATCTGTTTACTTCACAGTTAATGTTTTAGTAAATATGTAATAGATAACTATACTATTATGTACTGAAGGTATACACTGTGTAATGTGCCTTAATCTAGACTTATTTTGATAATAACAATCTTCCATGACATTTTAGACATTCCTATTTTTAAGGTCTTCATTTGAAAAACTTAATATTGTACATTTACTATACGATAATTTTTTATAATTAATGCACAATGTAATGAGCATATACATATCACTGTAAATAAATTTACTCCTGTCTTCTTGTTTTCATTTCACTATATTTTTAACCATGATGGATGTGTGATAGAATTCTTATTGCTACATTAAGGACCTGTTAGATTATAAATGTATTTAACACTCTTAACTGGGCCACAGCCCCATTTCCTTATAAAGTCATGTTGTACTGTTTTATTTGAAGATGTTTTTGTCAAAATTTTCACCCAGGCATTTGCATCTCCTTCCCCCATTATGAGGCTGTGGGCTTCTGATAGTATACGACTTCCTTTTATATTAAAGGTTGGACAAACTATGGTGGTCTAAAAATGCCATTAATTGGTTTTGATAGTTGCATATAACAATAGAGTAATATGCAACTATAAAATAAGGCAAACATTTATATATATGTATACACATGTATGCATAAAAGTGGTTTAAGAGACTCCATAGTGTGCTTTGTATACCGAGGTTCTAAGAATAATTAGTATCGAAAGAAAAGGCTAGTCTGATTTGTTTGAGCATGACTAAGTGAATTAGTCATGCTGAAGCAAATTTATGAATTAGTACATGGATATATTGTATTAGTAAAGTATATAACTTTAGTTTATGACACATATATAGTATACAAAGAGATCGAATTTCAAGGCTTATCCAAATTTGCCTTGTTACACTAATATTTTTGTCTTAGTGATACCTCCCTCATATATGTTATGTTACTGATACACTAGATGTATGTAATGAATATTGAACATATGTTTCAAAATATACTAGGTTTGAGTACCACATAGAAAGATCTCGTGGGCAGTCAATTACAGGTTATTAATTTTGCACAATTTGACAGCATCACTGCTAATAGCTGTATTAACCTCTACTAGTATATTCAAATACTACATCTTTATTAATCGCGCTGTGCATGGGCGCAAAGCGAGGTTACTGTTGTCTGTCAGTGTGTGTGTGTGTGTGTGTGTGTCTGCACTGCCTGTTACTGGGAATTGTTTTAAACTGCTATAACTTGGCAAGCAAAGCGTTAGCAGCCACCAATGTTTAGCAACGAATAGAAAAAGGTGTGGACTTTACAACAGTAGTATCAAGAACATCATCAATGAAAACCTTAGCTTAAAACTTGCAAAATAATTTTCAGGCTGCTGAGGTCAAGGTGCTGTTTCTTGAAAAATAAAAAACTTAATGTGGAGATTTTTTAGTATGTTGTAGACAATCTCAGGGGAATACGCATTAGCAAGACAGAAGGCTGTTGGTCGAAGCAATCCTTCTGGAATGTTAATAATTTTCTTGCAATAACAACATCATAGCTGGGCCTAAGCTGGCATAGGATTTATAAATAACTTAGAAACTGCAGCGAGGTTCGGCACTTTAGTGTCTTTCATTAATGAAGTCATCAATATCATTGATATTATCTGTTATATATTTGTTTATATAGTTGCTGCTAGAGTTATTCCAACTGGCCAAATGTTATCTTGAATATCTGAATCAGGTACTTTATTTCCACGAAATAGTTCATTTGTTACCAGTAGATTATGTTAACTGTACAGTGAACATTTGCATGGACATTTTCTGTAGCAACACAATTGTAGCTTTGTTCCTAAGAATATTTATGTTTTATAATTGTCATCATAGTAAGCAATGTCAGTAATAACAAACATTTCCTATAAGTCTTAATGATTGTTACAATTATTATCTACATTTGCTTTTTCATTTTGTAGTTACACAATCATCAACTGATCGCTTTTTTAATCAAGCTGGTACATCAGTTGGTATGTTAATTGTCATTAATGACATTTATGCAAGCATTTTAACAATACATTAAGAAAAGACAGTGTAACTTATGTCATATAAAATTTAAAATTCTATAGTATATATGCATAAACGTGTGATATCAACAATATCCTAAGGAGTGAAACATGACATGGTAGTGATGTCAAATCTGACATAAGCTATGGTCAGAAAGGGACTAAGAATTTGTTTTTTATTAGTTATTAACTACTACACTTGGTTATCTGTTGTCACTTAAATCAATGTGTTCTACAAATAGCTCCCAATATCTAAATCATTTGTTATGTTCAAGACATAATGACACACTACAACCTTCTGTACATTGGAAAACTTTTAACTCATGGAGATACAGCTCAAATATGACTGAAAAATAATTGTAAATTAACTTACAATACAAAATGTTATATTGAAGGAAACCGGTTTGTGTTAGACAAAGATTTTATGGTTAAGCCAAAGGTTCAATGCATAGGTATTTTAGGGCCCTGTTTGCTAGGAGGTGCTATGATATTCCTTACTTTATTGTTAAATTCTAAAAATATCTTCAAAACCAAGAAGAGCTGAGAACCTACTTGCTTATATAAAATTTAGTGACTTTCATTTATTGAGTTTATTTAACAAGAGTGTTGGTCTCTAAAGGTTAACTTTAATATTTCCCACGCTTAGGTTCTAGTTTATGGTTTAATTCAGATGTTATAATACATGTGATATGTGATATAGTAAAGTAACATGATTAGAAACATACTTGTTTGAATTTTGTCAATACTGGACCAGTTAGTACTTTCAGCTGCAGGCATAGATACTCTATATTTGTTTTTTTAGTCATGAGCCTTGCAATATAAATTCTTGTGGCATTAATTGGCTAAAACATTGATAAGAACAGAGAATGTTTTCACATATACTTTAGTAGACAGAAAGTAGCTGCAACTGGTATGTTTTTAAAGTAATTTAAGGAGTTTCCCTACCATTATTGTTTTGAGATCTAGCAACAAGGACTAAACTTACACACTAGGAATCTGTTATAATAGCTCTGCAGATACATGTAAGTATTGCTTTAACTGGTATTATAAAGAAAGTATAGACATTGTATCAAAAAGATTAGAAATAAGACAAGATTGTAATTGAAAACAGTCATCCTAAAATTGTTTTACATGATTCTGAGTTTACAATTAAGCTAAACGTTATCTGTAATATAATTATGAATCATGTACTTTTATTTCCACCAAATAGTTTAATAGATTATGTTAACTGTACAGTGAACATTTGCATGGACATTTTCTGTAGTATCACAATTATAGCTTTGTTCCTAAGAATGTTTATGCTTAATAATTATTATCATAGTAAACAATATCAGTAATAAAAAAATCCTATAACTCTAAATGGTTGTTACAATTATTATCTACATTTTCCTTTTTCATTTTGTAGCTACACAATCCTCACGTGGTGACTTTGTTGAACAAGCTGCTACATCAGTTGGTATGTTAGTTGTAATTAATGACATTTCTGCAAGCATTTTAACCTATAATACATTAAGAAAAGCAAAGTGACTTATGTCGTATAAAATTTAAAATTCTATAGTATATATGCATAACGTTTGATATCAACAATATCCCAAGGAGTGAAACATGACATGGTAGTGATGTCAACCTGATATAAGATATGGTTGGACAGCTTGTGACTTTAATTTACATTAATTACATTCAAAATAAAATAAAAGGAACTAAGAATTTGTTTGTTATTAGTTATTAACTACTACAATTGGTTATCCATTGTCACTTAAATCAATGTGTTCTACAAACAGCTAATCTATAAAAGGCCACTCAATGTCCTACTTATTTACTATGTTCAATACATAATGACAGACTGCAATTTAATTGGCAAAAACATTGATAAGAACAGATAATGCATGCTTTGACATATACTTTAGTAGATGGAGAGTAGCTGCATGCAGTGGTATGTTTTTAAAGTAATTTTAGGAGTTTCCTTAGTATATTGTTTCGAGATCTAGCAGCAAAGACTAAACTTACACACTAGGAATGTGATTATAATAGCTTTGCAGATACATGTAAGTATTGCTTTAACTGGTATTATAAAGAAAGTATCGACATTGTATCAAAAAGATTAGAAATAACACAATATTGTAATTGAAAACAGTCATCCTAAAATTGTTTTAGAAGATTCTGAGTTTACAATTAAACACTGACTAAACAAAGATTATAATATAATAATATAGCAACAATATTTGTTAAAAACTTTAACTATAGAATCCTAGAAATATAGGCGGAGAAGCAAGCCAGTGAGAAACGTTGAACATGACCTTTTACATCCATCATCATTGGGCACGCTGTATGTGTTAGGCATTAAAATGTCACAGAGTTTATTTATATACTGAAGTAAATAAATATGTGCATGAATCGATATCACACTAAAACTTAATGCTAACAATTTTTTTGCAGAATAATACAATTTTTTATATATATTGGATCACCAACTTTTAACATAGAAAATGCTTTTTTGACAGGCGCACAGACATTTTTTATTTAGCTTGTTTAGAGTCAATTTGCTATAACAGTTTATACGCTTGACAAAGTTATTTAGTGGTCACCTTCACCTTTAGATATATTCGAAATACTTACTAGATTTAAACACTATTATCTCAATAAGCACACCTATCCATTGTTTGCTTCACATAGTGACTACCTTTGAAACTTTATTTTTTTAATGGTTTCTTTGGTCTTGGACTCTGATCTATTGATAATTAATATTATATAATACAGCAGTTGTGTAAATAGGCAAAACTGATTGTCTTCAAACCTTGTTTATTAAGTGATAGTTACTATTTATGTATACATTAGTTATCTTTATCCTCTTAATTTTGTATATTATTAACAGTGGACAGAGTCACACGGCATAGTGGAACTGTACATCTAGAGCCAGAAAAGTTGCAACTAGCAAAGGAACAACCAACTGAATTAAAAGAAGGTATAGACAGTATTATTGTAACTAATATAATTACATTGTTGTCATTAAACTATCACTATCACTATATAGTATAATTTTTCTTACACAGATCTATTTAAAGGAATGATAATAATTGGAAAAAACTATTCCAAGTTTAGTGCTGCTAATGATCAACAGTTATCAGTTGAAAAATGTGGATTAAATATTATAATACCCACAGACGTTATCACACCAATAGAAGCTTCATATGAAATTACTGCAAATGGATTGTGGGGTGGCAAATTTGAATTTCCTGAATATAGCACACTTGTCAGCGGGGTGTGTTATATATCAGTATCTAGTTCATCTCAGCTCATTAAACCACTTACCGTTCAACTAGAACATTGTGCTAACATTACTGATGAGAAACAGGCAGAATATCTCAGTTTTGTTGTTGCTAAGTCTGGTCCACCTTTCAAGTTTGAATACCTACCAGGAGGTTCATTTCCTCCTTGTTCACAATATGGCACTATACATCTCAAAGAATTTTCATATCTAGCTATAGTAATTTGTGCTATAGTTTGTGGTGCCACATTTGGTCTTGGAGGAGTAGCTGTGGGAGGTGCAGTTGGTAGTGTCATTAGATATCATTATGCAGCTAGTAAGTATATTTTGATAACTTATACATGCATATAGAGTAAAATGAACTGGTCAATCAGCAATTGTTTGCTGTCTATTGTAAATCCTAACTTTAAATTTAAGACCGAAATATATTTTCTACAGATGCTAAACTTCCTAACTGCAACTATCAAGCTTATATCTTCTACAAAGTTATAAATATGAAAGTATGGATGATGTGATTCACAGTTGTTCAAGATAGTACATATTCAAAGGTAATAAAGGTTAAATGATTATATAATCATATATTTTTTCTTATTTAGGTAATTCTAAAACTAATATCAAAGTTTGGTTGTGAAGAATTCAACTTTCCATTTCGATTTTCTACTAAGACACTTCCATCAAATGAACAGGAGGAACAAACCAGAAGAAATATTGAAACAGAAAAGACATTAAAGTTATTAGGATTCCCTGATGAAGCAGTTAATGGATGGGAAATAACACCACTACTTAACCCACCAGTAGTAAGTAATGTTATATATGAGTGTGTGTGTGTGTGTGTGTGTGGATGTAAAAAAACATGATAACTTCATGAAAGCTATGTATTTTTGTATTTCAATTACTCTGATATAGATTAACAGAAAAGATGCTGATAACTTTAGTCAGTCATGGAGTCTTGATCTGCCAAGTATACCTATACAAGTATCTGCTAATCCTAGAATGAGTGACTTTATAAATGATCTCAAGCATCCTATAACAATTGAAGGTATTGAAGTTGCTGATTGTCAAAGATCACCTGAAAATATGCCTAAAATTACAATTACTAGATCACTGACCAGTAAATCACAAAGTGAGTGTTTGTTCAATACTTGTGTGCTGTATCCTAACTGTAACCTTAATATGGGCATTCTCAATAATGTTATCAATAATATTATTTAACCCATGATTACCAAATGCCAAAACACACATTTATAAAATCAATCATTTTGACATTATATTGCATTGAGAAATAAAATAAGGGCCTCTCTGCAGCTGGTTTAGAAATATTTGTCTTTGTTTCATTATCAGTTACTACTTTGTGTTACAGATTTTTGATATTGTAACAAATGACAATGTCAATAGACCTCACTAGCCAATCATTTTTTAAAATTATTTTTCCCTATCTTATTGAGTATATTATAATTATTATATCCTTTTTACACTTACATTTTGTAGCTACACTACCTTCAACTACTTGTCCTGCTAGTCATGATCCCAATCCAGTTGGTATGTTAATACTAATTAGTGACATTTTCCTAGCGTTTTAATCTATGTTAAATTAATAAAAGACAATGTAACTTGTGTCATATAAATGTAGAGTTCTGTAGTATAATGTAATTGTTTGATATCAATACCATCCCACGTCAGACATGAAATGGTAGTGATGTCAAGTCTGACATAAGCTATAGTTGAAAAGCTTGTTACTTTGTTTTTATTGAATCATTGATTACTTTCAAGTAAAACATTAAATGACTAACACTGCTTAGTTATTCTCAGAAATGATGTGACTACCCGTACTATATACACATCTACATGTATGTTATTTAACCAGCTCTAAAAGTTAAGACCACCTGAAATTCATATGTTATTAGTATATCACTAATGTTATATTCATATCAAGGCTGCACATATTCAAGTATGGTAAATGTGTCCTAATGTATTAGTATTTTCCTAAACAAGACAACCGAAACAAACTAATGATTCTTTAATTAACTAAAGAAGAAACCTCAAGGACAAGAAATATAAGTGCAGCCAACAAACATAATTAGAGACTTTGAAGTAGCATTTCAACAGGCTGGTTCATTGTTGACATTGTAAAATATATAGATATTAATTAAGTTTATATGTAAAGTTTGTAATGTGATAGCACATCCACCAACAATGACTGTGTCTTTTGACTGTCTGGTCATCTATGTTAGTACCAATAACATTATTATATTTGTTTTAGTGTTTAACAAAAAAAGTTCTTTTATTAAATAATATATTTTTCTAATTCACATCAGGTATAGTTGAAGGAGGTGTACATGTATCAATTTTACCTGATCAGTTCTTGGATCAACAACCTTCAATTCTAGAATTAACTACATACGCTAGAACTGCAGAGTGGAATCAGTTAGGTGTGCAACTACAACTAGACAGTGTGGATCTAGCTGGATGTCATGATTGTACCAGTATGTATCAATTATGGATTATGCAGAAAGCAAGAGAAGCAACAAGGAGGAGTTTACTGGTTGCTTTAAAGGCTATTAAACAGAATGATATAGAAAGAATTTATGAAAATTATCTCAAAACAATGGTTTGTTTACAAATATATACATGAATATATACATATATGTGTAGATAATTAATTGATTGAAACACTTAGCTTAGAAATAGTTCCATATTTGTAATTAGTAAGTTTTTTATTATTGGATTCCTCTCATTCTTGTGGTTGCGTTGACCGTATTATGAAATGATTAGCATTTTCTTAGTATAATTTTTATTAATTCTCGAATGCTTATAGTCTAGTAAGATACGTCTTTTTATAACAAAACAAAACAAAGTGTGTATATTTTTCTATGTCTATATCCTAGACACCAAATAATATGGTTTTCAATATTCCAAACATTCTTTTATAGAGAGTCCGTCCACTGTTTTATTACTAATACTTATTATATTCAAAATATTTTTCCTAATTAACAGGATTATCCTCTCTTCTCATATTAGGCCATAAATTCATATGAAATAAATCAGAGAGTTACTGATGCTACAAATTTCAAGGAGAGAGGCAATGATTATTTTAAAGCAGGGAAGTACAAGTTAGCACTAGAAGATTATGAACGAGGATATGGTCTAGTACATAAGGTCTCCACTTACAAAGATGAAGAAAAGGAACAAACTAAAAATATCCATCTTTTACTTCTTCTTAACATGGCTGCCTGTTATCTCAAGTTAGATGAGGCTATAGAAGCTAAAGAACGGTGTGATGAAGTAAGTAATGATACAATCCAGTAGAGAAACATCGATGACCCACTATGTACACTAATATTTCATAAGACACTGATAAAAATGAAAGGCACTAAAGTGCCGAACCTTGCTGCAGTTGCTAAGTTATTTATAAATGCTATGCCAGCTTAGGCCCAGCTATGATGTTGCTAGGTAGCATTGCATGAAAATTTAACATTCTAGAAGGTATGCTCACATTTAGCAATATTTCATATACAAAATTTATTGTAACTTGAAGATGAAACATTCTTTGAAAACGTCTTTAGTACAAATATAAATCAATATATTATCTATTAGTAGCAGTTTTTCAGTGATTTGAGACGTTACTTGAATGCATCACTTCGCTCCAAGTCCGTGTACAATCTTGAAAACACTTTTCAGAACTTTTATGGTGATTGATTCGACCAACGGCCTTCTGTCTTGCTGATGTGTATTCCTCTAAGATTGTCTACAAAATACAAAAAAATGTCCACATTACGTTTTTTTTACTTTTCGAGAAACAGCACTTTGACCTCTGCAGCCTGAAATTTATTTTGCGAGTTTTAAGCTTTCATTTTCCTTGACGATGTTTTTGATACTACTGTTGTAAAGTCCACATGTTTTTCTATTCATTGCTAAACATTGGTAGCTGCTAATGCTTTGCTTCCCAAGTTATAGCAGATCAAAAACATTCCCAGATAACAGGCAATGCAGACACACACACACACACCGACAGACTATAGTACCCTCGCTATGTACCCACGCACAGTGAGGTTAAAAATTATAAAGATCTTGTGGGTTATTTTGTAGATCACAGCAAGAATCTTGAAGATTTTGCTGTGATCTTGAAAGATCGAATATGGAACAAAGATCTTATATGAATCTTGTAAGATCATACAAGCTCTTGCCTGGATAATTTTGCTTGTATCTTGGTTGATCTCTCAAGATCCAAGCTAAAAGTCTTACAAGTACAGTAAAGAATCTCTGATAGTTTTATCATAGCAATTAAAATAAATGATAAATAGGTCAACCCAGTGTGATAAAAAGACATGAAACATCAATTGTCTGATTTTAGTCATTACAGATTTTGTAAATAGTAACATTAAATTGTTTCTCTGACATTTAAGGTTTTAAAGGAAGATTCCACTAATATTAAGGCTTACTTCAGAAAGGGACAAGTGAGTATTTCATCTTCATGTAATTACCTGTTTATTTTTCTCTCCCTTGGACAATGTAGGCATATCAAAAAATGGAGGACTATGATAAAGCCATTCAATGTTTTCAAGAAGTTGTCAAACTAGAGTCTGGTAATCATTCAGCTCTTCAACAGATACAAGTTTGTCATCAAAAGATACACCAAAAGATGCACCAAAATTTAGAGAGAGAGAAAACATTGTATGCAAAAATGTTTAAAACCTCACCAAAAAGGTTAACAACTCATTGGTGTAAATGGAGAGATGAATAGGCTGATGGACAAAGAAATGGACAGATGTTGTAGACAGATGTGAATAAAATGGATGGATAATAATTAATGAATATATAAGTACATTACCTTATAGCTTAACCTATCATTACAGAAAGCTGCCAGAATATTATAATACCTCAAGTCATGCATTGAGAGAGAGTAAACCAAACAAGATGAAACATTATCATATCAGTGTGTTGTCTAATGTAACATGTTTTACTTACTACATTGTATGTGCAATACGTGTATTAATTATCTTTATCTTTTGTTTTAATAAGTCTCTGACACTAGTATTAATAAGTTGTTGCTTTTGTCAGGTGATCATTTCAATTTCTAAAAAAATGATTAATTATTCAGTGTTAACTATAACAACAATGTTGACAGACCTCATTGAGATGGAAAAATTCAGGGTGATGTTAAAATGAAATCATGAATATTAGGCGTGTCCAATATGCAATGAATTATTGTTAAGTATTTGTGATGTATTAATAGTGCAACCATGATGTTTAACATACAAGTTTTAGTACTGCTTACAACAAGTAAAAACAATAGCATATACAGCTTATAAAGAACATTAAGCATATAACAACAAGTATTTCAATGTTTTATATATACCAATATTGGTAGTCTAACAGGTCTAAGAAACTATTATTACTATAACATCAATGTTGTTATAGGACAATGCAATACAATTCATTATCATCTATAGTTATTAACACAGGATCAAAACACTTTGTGAAGAGTATTGTAAACTATAATGTAAACTCTAGTTTACATCATAGTTTACAATGTTTGATACTTATCAGTTTTATCACACATTTTGGTGCATCATTAGGTGGAACAGTACCAGGTGATCCTTCCTTTCTGATCTTTGCAATCAATCCAGACTTAGCTTGCTTGTTATTGAGTCTATCATCTAGAATTTTCATAACCTCAATAAGACCTACAGCAACATAATAACAATGTACATAATTGATTCTTAATGCTTACTATCAGAATGCTACAATAATATGTGTTCAACTATTCCATTAGGTTTGCTGGGATCATCTGATTCTTCAGTTACATATAACAAGTTTAAGAACTGCCAGTACTTCTCGTGTTCCATCTCAGTTGTCACTGACCTTCATCTATGGGATTTCTGTAAAAAAAAATTAATTATATTGTAGTACACAGTTTAGCATATTGTTCTAAAGATAATTTGTATCTTATTTTTTTATTTCTTTTTCGGAAAATTTGCAGCTTGGTTGACTTTGAATTTGTTCAATAATAGAGATTTGAACAAATCTAAGAATACAACTTATAACAATAATTATTATTTCAATTACCTACCCTTTTGATTTCTAAATTTTTATACACCTAGTTCTGAAAAAAATTGGTTTTAACAACAATACACAGCAATTTAAGTAAACCTACAGATAATGTACAAGTTACAACAAGTTTTCTTTTTCCATTAGTGCTACTTGAACTAGGAGTAGTTGATGATGACGGTTTGTCAATTTGTGACTGCAAAGTTGTAAATTTTTCTTCTAGTTGATTTTGTCTTAGTTCACAAGCTTCTTGACCCTCAAAAACCTGCTGTAGCAACACTTGTTGTTGTTGTTGTTGTTTTTGTTGTTGTTGTTGTTGTTGTTGTAACATTGCTACAATATCACTATTGCCCAGAGTGATGACATTGAATCATTAGTACCAAATTGCATTGAGTACATGATCTCGGTGGAATGTCTTCAAAATTAAAACTATCTTCATCACAATCTAAATCTTCATTACTAGAACTTTCTTCTCTACTATAATCCTCTGCTATGGCTGCTAGTTTCAATGCTGGGCTATATGCTTGTACCTGGTTTACTTGTCCAGCTGGGGAACCGTTGAACACCAATTGACGAGGTTGTAAAACTCGAGATGGCTTGACAAAAGCACTTTTCTCTTGAGTGCTGCCATTTCTATAAACAGGACCAGTATAGTACGAAGAGTGTCTTGGACCACTATGAGATCTAGAAGAAATTCGAGCAGTAGCCATATCTCCTTGGCTAATTAAGTAGGTGGGACATACTCGTTGGCGTGCCGACTCTACACTGATTACAGATTAGTAAGCGTAGCCGATTCTATTGCGGCCACTGTTATGAGAGACTGAGAGTTAGCAAAACTTTGTACTTTCAACATAAGCGTCTTTACTACTCCTCGCGAACTCGAAAGTGGAAGCGAGATGATACTCCGTGTCACCGTACGCGTATGGATGAGTCATTTTCTTTTTCTGACAATAAAAACGAGTGGAACCTTCTAGTGACAGTGACTGTGATTCAGTTCTGGCTGGTAAGATTAATGATTAAAATCATTACTGTTTATAAATTTTTGAGCCAGATGAAGTTGTTGAGGATAAACACCATGACCAAACCCAATGTATTAATGTAGATACCAGTAGTAGTGAATCTGAATACACTTATAATCAGGTATTTAAGTCAACTGTTGTCATATAACAAGAGAATTTGGATTATAAATTATTTGTTATTACATTAACCATGTCTTCAAAATAATAACAATAAGCATTTTTATATAAAGAGAACAAGGAAATGATCATACTGAATTATGGATTGATGATGCAAATACAGTTGAAGATATTTATACATCAACAACATTCAATTTACAATCAACTTTGCATCGAATTGTGAGAGTTTACGTTATGATTTTGCTTTCATGGCAGACTCTTTTTCGAGTTTCAGATACTGGGATGAATGTATTGTTTATGTTTACTGCTACTTTTCATACTTTGTTAGTCTCAAAACTTCAAATTGACCAACTTAGTGATTTTATTCAGTTACTACCATGGAACACCACTTCTGCTAAAAAGTTAACTGGTAACACTGGTGACTCCTTTTCAAAATATGCAAGTTATCCAAAATGTAAACGCTCTTGATATTATGACATTACAACATCATTGGAGAAAATTAATAAGTGATTGTTTTCTCTCTTTATTGCCACAGTCAGGATGTGATTCATTTGTGAACAAAGTTGGGTTGGCTGGTTATCGACCTCTAAATTTAGCTCAGACATAAGAAGCTACATTGCTGCTTTTTGCTCATGGAGCTCATCTTGATGCTGTTAGTAAACCTGTTTTATTTGACAACCAATGTGTTCATTTTTGGGCCTATGAAATTGAATTCTCGTATTGATGACTACTTTTCTACTCCTTTTCCTCTCACTTGTCTCTCTGCAAGGTCCATTATGTCTGAATCGATACCTTATCAGTCACTAGATCTTCCTCATCATATCATAGAGTTTATTGCTTTGCATGATCCTGACGATATTCAAGTTATTAATATTAAAAATGTAGATAATGTCTTTTTAACTGAACTACAGTTTTGGTAAGATACTTTTAAAGCAGCAAAACACATAATAATAAATATACAAGCCATTTCAAAATATTTTTATATATTAATGAACTAAATTCTTCTTTTTATACTTTTAGAAAATTCCCAAGTAAAATTTGATATGTTTGAAACATTAAATTTTGGATTTGTCATTATAAACTGACACTGACCTATAAACAATATTTATGGTAATTATTGAAATATTGAAGACAAGTTGTTGCTTTTTGCTTTTGTATCATACATATAGGCTTATTGTTTGTATCAATCAGTTTCTTTATTATTTCCAAACTGATCTCTAACTGTTATTACCAGTTGGGTGGACAATTAACACTAATTACAGGGGTATACATAGGTGGGGGGGGGTGGGTGGGAGTGGAAGGGTTAGAGGGATTCAGATCCCCAACTGATATAAATAGGAGGCCAAGACCCTCAGTTTTAAAGTGTCAAGTACATACAATACTGAAACAACAATAATAAAAGGAATAAGGAATATAATAATTACCATACAAATAACCCTTCTATTTGCAAGAGAGATGACAGCAAGAGACTACATTAGCTCCCTCATCTTTGATAATGTTTCTATCTCTATGAGATTACTTTCTTGTTTAGGACATGATTATTGTACTTCTCTGTTACTTTGTCCTCACAATACCTACAAAAACATTCACTGAATTCTGTGGACTTTACTTACGATTATAACTTATAGCTTTTTTTAAGAACATTTTCAAGACAAAGCTTAGAAACTTGTGTCACTAGTATTGTCACACTTGATCTATGAAGTCTTTTTCGAGCTAACTCCTATTGTTTCTGAAATATGATAATCACTGTTGAAACTTTGAGTGCCATTTGGATACCATCTTAACAATTTACAGGACTATTCATAAAGATGTTAGGCAAGCTATTTCGAAGATGTACTTACAATTAGAGCTGAGGAAAACGTTGCATGAGCCAGCATTCCTTTATTAAAGATATGAACAGATATGATATTAAAGGAAATACCGTACAAAGCTGGAGGAAGGGCTACTTTATGTAAACAGGAAGTTCTTCAAGACCAAAGGGTCAAAATGGAGTGGTTACTGTCAACCGAAGATGTTAAGCACTGGGTTACACAAGTCTCGGCACATCGTAAACCTTCCAGTACTACTTTACCAAAACAAGTAGTGAGTGATCTAAAGCAGTATATGAATGAACATAACTTGTATTTTGGCCCTGCTACATTTACTAGTGGGTTTATATCAGTGGTACATGAAGCTTGTCGCTCTGACAATATCTACTTAGTCAAGTTTGTACTAAAACATCACACAGAACAGTTTGATATCAACCAACTTATCCTCTATCCTCCATATCCTGAGTTTGTTGAACATCAAAGCCACAACGTTACAATAAGAAAGTCTGATAAGCGCAAAGAGACTCTAGTTCATGCTGTTGTTAATGATGTACGTGGTGAAACTGCCTCGACTGAAATTTTAAACTTGCTAGTGTCTCATGGAGCATCAGTTAATATACCTGACAGCTCTTCTATGACCCCTTTATTAAGAGCTGTTGATAAATACTCTCCAAACAAGGATATCGTTAGCTATCTGATTAAAGTTGGAGCTGATGTTCACTATCGACATAGTAAAGGGGTATCTGTATTAATGCATGCTGTTAGTGCACGTCGATCATCACAAATCGTGAAAGATATAATCATATTGCTTCTTAAATCAGGTGCTGATCCTACACTAACTGATGAATATGGCTACAATGTATTGCATCATGCTATAGGTAAAGGCTATAAAGCCACAGGTAGTTTAAGTGCTATTCTATCTGCAAAAATACCACCTAATTTGTTTTCAACATCCAAAGCACATGCTTTATTTTTTGCTGATAAATTAAATTTTGTTGTTGAATCAGATGATTTTTTAGATGAAGATTCACCAGAACCACGTAATAATCCTAAGGAGATTACTGATCTCATTACTAAGCATCCTCTTTGTCCTCCTCGTCTCAAGGTTGATAGCATTTTAGTTAATGCTACTTTCTCATTATATTGGAATATGTACATTAATTCACCTCCTACAGATAGCATCAAAGTATGTTATGATCTTATTAAGGAAGGATTAACTCTCCAAGCCAAATTGAAGCTACCACCACCTATAATATCAGAGCCTATTGAAGACTATGGTGGTCTATCAGAGGTGATCACTATTGAAGAGTTAAATGAGAAGTACTCTGATTTAACTAATACTTCTACACAAGTTAACTTAGCTTATCAGTGTCTTATTATCAGAGAACGATGTCTTGGTTATGGTGACTTTACTGTTATTAGCTCTTTGTTCATGTATGGAGAATGGATGATAGTACTTGATCACTTTCCTGAGGGTCTTTCTTTGTGGCTTCGAGGTACTCTGATGCTTCTATCACGTTTTAAAGAAAGTATTAGAAATAAACAACATGAACACATTCGCCTTATTAATAATGGATATTACTGTATTAAGTCAAGAATGGGTAAAATTATGAAAGTGTTTCAAACATTACATGATCTTAGTACTAAGTTTGAACAAATAATGTGTAATCTTATAGAGTGTCAACATACAACAGAGTATGGAAATGCTTGTGAACAATAAAGAAGTGACTATCTATAGTGGGGCAGATCGTATTGTTGCCTTTCGTAATTGGAAAGGTTGTTTTAGGTTGTTGGACAGCCTCTGTCAAAATTCATTTCATTCTATTGATGTGACAAGTCTTTGTCATCAACTCATAGAAAAATGTCCTGAGTTTCCAATCAGACCAACATGGCATGTAAACGCTCTAGATATTATAACATTACAAGATTGGATAAGATTTAGTGATTGTTTTCTGTCTTTGTTGCTACAGTCAGGTGGTGATGCATTTGTGAACAAAGTTATGTTTACTGGTTATCGACCTCTAAAGTTAGCTCAGACAAAAGAAGCTACATCATTGCTTTTTGTTCATGGAGCTCATCTTGATGCTGTTAGTAAACCTGTTTCATTTGATGACCGATATTCTAGGCGTATGAAATTGAATCCTCATCTTGACGACTACTTTTCTACTCCTTTACCTCTCACTTGTCTCTCTGCAAGATGCATTGTGTCTGAATTGATACCTTATCAGTCACTAGACCTTCCTCATCATATCATAAAGTTTGTTGCCTTGCATGATCCTGATGATATTCAAGTTATTGATAGTAAACATCGAGATAGTTACTTTTTACTTGAAGTACAGGTTTAATAACATACTTTTAAAGCAGCAAAACACATAATAATAAATTTGCAAATCATTTCAAAATATTTTAATATATAACTATAATATATATAAACTAAATTCTCCTTTTTTTACTTTTTTAAATTCCCAAGTAAAATTTGGTTTGTTTGAAATATAAAATTTGGATTTGTCATTATTAACTCATACTGACATATATTTGTAAATGGATGTTTATTGTAAATTTAATGCTACTTTATGTAACAATACACTGCAAAAAAAGTTAAATTAACCATTATTCCTGGGTTAAATCCATTGGAACTGAGATGACTTTATTTAAAGTTAATTTAACTACATTAAATGTTAGGTATTTTAAATACAGAACAATTGCTTGTTTGACCCATTTTTATAAGGTTAAAACAAATTCTTATTATTTTACTTGATAGAACCATTTTATTTATTTAAATTTACCTAATTTCAACTGTTAAAATTTAGTTCAGGATATTGGTTAACTAAACACAGTAATTAGTTAAATTAACCATTATAGTTATGGTAATTGTAAACTCTACTTAAGTTAAAATTGTTAAAACATTAATGGTTACAATCTATTAAGAAAAATAGATACAATTGCAAAAAAATGTAGAAACTATTTAGCACATACCAATTATAAATGAATTAATATACTTAAAATTAATAAAATTGGTTAAAATATAGTCTTAATAATAATAATAATATAATGACATTTGAATACACGTCTAATCAACAATGGAAAATAAAACAAAATACTAATCATAACAATAATATCACACTTCGAATACAAGTCTTATTAACAATTGAGAAAATAGCAAACACAAAAAAGCTAACCATGATTGTTTAAATTGATAAGATTGAAGTCTTTCGAGCTAAATAACAAAATTTTGTATGTCTGTAGTTACCGTGAGGTACGTAGCATTTTTCTATTGTTTTTCTTCAGCATTAGCTATTAGGTTCCAAATAAATTCTTGAAAGAATAAGACCACTTCTTGAACTTGTTTTTCATAGCGTAAGTTGAATATATAATGAGATATGAACCACAAATTCAGCCCTTTAGCAAAATCATTGGTCTGTGTTAAAACAAGGTCATCCACAAAAACAAAATAATCAGCTGAATCTTGGTTTTCAAAACTGGCAAAGCGTGGGGCTGTTCTCCTTGGACTCCTTGTAGCAACGTCTGAAGGATCATTAGTCATCTGGAAAAAGCAAACAGATAATAAGTATTAATTAATTACATTAAATTTCCAGTGAATGTCAAGAATAACTAATGGTTGCATTAAAGTTGTTTTTATACCATTCAATCTCATGAAAGGTAGCACATGTATGCATTTTCATAAAAGCACATATTATAATTTACCATAAAATTTTTATATATAAAAATTAGTACATATTCACTTCCTTTTTTTGGTAAAAGTTTACATAAGGCAGATAGAGCAACCTTCTGCTTCTGGTTATCATCACCTAGAATTTAAAAACACCAGATATTAATTTACCACTTCACTTCATAATATTAATAAAGAAATCACCTTTATATTTTGTTTGCTCTATTGAAAGAGTTTTAGATTGTTTTCCAGATAAACTAGTGTTACAATATTCTATAACAGCTGGGACCCACTTATTTGTCCAACAGTCAATGACAGCTTTAAAGAGTCCTGTCCCTTAAAGAATGAGATCAACCTCTTGCTCAAGCTATCAAAAAAAGAAAGAATATACAAATGAAATTGTAAGAAGCCAATCAGTATCATTTTGCTAACATTTATATATTTTTTTCTATAAACTTAACATCTTTCATAACATATTATGTTACTATAGAGAAAGCATGTACTTACGCTTTAACCTGGTTGCTTAAAGTGGCTTTTAATGTTCACAATAATTCCATTTCTCATGCATGGTAAGGAGATCAGCTAGAAATAACACATCGTTAGTCTTAGATGGCCTCCATGTATCCGGTATTTTAAATTTACGCATCATTGCAGAGGCAGAAGAAGCAACAGAAATGTTGTCAGATTCGCTATAGCTTGGAGATAACATTGATGGAGAGTATGGTATAGATTGAGGACTGTTTGCTGAATATGGAGATTGCTCTGATGTTTGAGGGGTTCTGAAGTCTGCATCGAAACTATTTCAGCTGATATAGCTACATGTACCTATACATAAACATTACAATATCTCTTGTATCCATAAACATACAATTGATTTATATTTATTCATAGGTCATCATAACTAAATGGAATAAACAACGAATAGTCTACCTTAGTCTGTAATCTTAGTATTTTTTTTACCACACCAAGCTTGGACACGAGAGACTTCACTTCATCTTCTGTCAATTCTAAGAAGGCTTCGCAATCAATATCATTACCTGTAACATCAATTCAGTATTCATATGTCAGTGTTTCTCGGTACTTACTTTCCAATACGTTACAGACTTCTGACGGTATGCCATTGTCCTGTAAAAATATGGCAAGATTCGTGGGGTCGATATCACGGCTGAACTCAACCAATTCTCCTTCTGATGTAGCAGCTATTGCCATTGCTAGCACGCTCTATTGATCTGAGGAATGGCTTGATCTGATTGGCTTGAAAATAAAGTTGGCGCTAGTTTCATTAGTTATATAGAGGAAATTAATCAATAGTTATATAGAGGAAATTAATGATGGCAAGTGAAACATCTCCAATTGTTGAATGCCTTCCGCGTGGCTATTTATCTTCGAGTTTCATGTGATATAATGACTCCAGTGCTTGGTAAAATTATTGACCTAGTTACTATTGACAACACACTTATTATACGTGTGTTAGAGTGCTATGGTCATTTCTTCAATTCTCACTACGTATATATACAATGCATTTGCAATTAGAACTAAAGGTGTTGTCTCAGCCACTTAAGTTTATTCCATCATCGTCCTTTCTATGCTCGATTCAATTTTTCACCAGAGAAAAGTTTATATATAACATTGCCATACTAGTATTAATAATTATTGTTATGTGTTGATAGTTATTTTTTCCAATGTTTCACTTTAAAATAACATTTTATATGATAATTTGATCATAAACTTAATAAAAATAAATAAAGTGAAAGGTCAGTACTAACATTTTTTTGATCAGCAATACCTTTAAAAAATTAACCTAAAAATTACGAAGTAGTTATTATAATAATCAAATAAAATTGTTAATATTTATGAAATAAGTCTTCAATTTATTGCAAATCCAGGTTGTTTTAATTTTGATGGTATAGAAATAACACTATTATCAGATTGTTATAACTATTTTGTTGACAAAGATATAACTTGATATATATGTTGTTGTTTTTACCTTCTGATTATTTAAACTTATCTTTCTTTGTGGTTATTTCAACCTTGAATGGTTGTTTTAAATAACTAAATTAGAAATAACCTTTGATTGACATTTTTATATTAACACTCTTATTATAACCCGAGGTAAATACAATTAAAACAACCACATAAAGCTAATTTAATATTTTATTTTTTGCAGTATATATATATATATATATATATATATATATATATATATATACCTCTACATATATATATATATATATATATTATACATTTATATATATTTTGCCAAAATACGTATTTCAGTTATCATTATCAGTAGATCACAACCTTGCTTATTATTCACATGGGAAAAAATTAAATGTGTGTATATTGTTCAAGGTCATTAGTACAAAATTGTATATTTAATTGTTAGACTGTTTAATTTGCTATTGCACAGCTCAAAGAGTACAATTTATTATTCATTATTTAGTTACAAAATTATGTGACGTGCATGGATACTTTCACTATGTGTTATTTAACTCATCAGATCTGCAGCTGTTCTAATTCACATAACAATAATTAAAGACAATAATTATATGTAAGATCATTGTGCAATGCCTTGCCTCCTTCCATATATGGGCAAAAATGACAAAACAAATGTGTAATATCAAATATATGCTGTTTTGTTAGAGTATGTAAATTAGTTTTTTAAAGCAAATCATAACAAAATATATAAACATAAAACATCACACCATCTCACTTACTTCCATGACAACAAGTGAACAGAGCACATAATATGAAGTGGATTCTAGTTTTTCATGTTGTGTTCTCCCAGTTTCTACTGCTTATTCATTGTGCAGTTCAGTATCATTATGGCACTAATGTGTCTGTTCTTAGAGCTGATGAAGGTACTAGAATAAGTGGTATACAAGATCTTGAAGATAAAGACATCATTTGAGGTGGGTTACTAAGAGTACATAAACATAATGGTAGTGGAAAATGTGGCTCTTTTAGACAAGAGTTTGGAATATTTGGAGGCCATTTTGTTTGCTATAGATCTAGTACATTGTACACTTCAGGTACTTCTAAAAGCCGGTTTCTATGGATTGCCAGTGGTAGTTGGTCTCAAGAGTATTATACCAAGTACAAGGATGTTACAATAGGAAAATGGGGCACAGCACCTCATTCTCAGACAGTGCCTTCTTTTGTTAACTATTATTCACAACTAACTTCAGCAACTAACAGGCGTAGTCCAGGGTTTCTTAAATTTTATGAGCACTATTACAACTGCAGTATTGGTGTTAACTGTAGCATTATGAGCATTGTAAATGATTCTAGATATAATTTTCACCAGGATTCTTTTGATGCTACTGCTATCGATGCTGTTTATAGCGTAGCTCATGCAATAAATAACTTTTTAAATGACAACTGTAATAAACCATTACTGTGGTACCGTGGAAAATCAAACATGTCTTGGACAAAATCAAGAATTAAATGGCTTAAATCTTTTGGAATATATAAAGAATGTAAGCTTTACCAGTCCAACTGGTAAGAAAGTAAATTTTGATGAACATGGCGGTGTGTAAAAGCTAAATATAAAATCTATAATTATCAGGTAGTATTTTTATGTCAAAATTGTAGCAAATCATTTAACATTGTAAATGGTGGATATTGGGATGGAAAAGTGCCACAACATCATCTTAAATTAAATCCCAACATTACAAAACAATTTGGTCTGACCAAGTTAGGTGAAATTATGTATCAACTCAAATCACAGTGTCAAATTTGTAGACTTAAATTTACTAAACGTAAAGTGATGTTTTCTTGTTGTGGTACCTGTGACCCTTGTCTTGGACAAAAATACACTAACACTACATCTTCAAAGGAATGTCAAATATGTCCTCAATACATGTGGGTAATAACCCTCTTAGCTGTTTAGATATTGAAGAATCATATCTCAAACCTTTTGAAAGATGGTCTATTGTACTAATATTGTTAGCTATAATTGGATTATTAGCTGTAGTATTTGTGAGTGGAGTCTTCATATATTTCTGGAACATACCAATTGTAAAGTCATCAGGACGAGAACAAATGGTACTACTACTAAGTGGATTAACTCTTTGTTTTGTAATAACAGTCATATTTATCCCAAAACCCTCTGTGACTGTCTGTACCTTTCAAAGGATAGGAACATCCTTTTGCTTTCATTAATTGTCTGTATTGTATTCATAAAATTGGTACGAACATATCAAATATTTTTATTGAAAATATTTCTTTTAGACCCAAGTTTATCTCACCTATTTATCAGATTTTGTTTACATTTCTGTTAATAGGAGTTGAAATGGTTCTTGAACTAATATCTCTAATTTTTGTTTTTATCCTGATGTAGAGAAAAATCAAGTGAATGATACAATGAACACAAATGACTTTCCAATACTTTCTGTCCTATGTACCTCACCTCATACTCTAATATTTGCTATACAAATATTTTACTTAAATGCTCTAATAACTGCAAGTAATGCATCAGCAGTCTTGACAATTCAATTCCCTCACAATTTTAATGAATTTAACTGTGTGGGATTCTTTACGTTTGTAGTGGTTCGAATATGATTAGTATTCATCATAACGTTTACTACCACTGATGTCCAGTTTAGACCAGTTTTGATATTATTAGGTATTCGACTAAGTGCTTTGGCTGTTCTAGTATGTCTGTTTGGTCCATGAGTGATAGTGTGGCTAAGTCAAAATGCAAAGCATGCAAGTACAGCAGATAAAAGTGTATCTTTGTCACTTGCAAAGCCAACAACGACAACTATTGAACTGCCCACACAGCCAGAATAATGATGTTTCTTTACTACTATTGAGTTAATGTTTGTGTTTTTGTTTCTTTGCTGACATAACCTTAACGTAATTTGTTTTGTTGCACTACTTTTGAATTTTGTATTTTTAAGTTGATACATACAACTTGTAATTTAGAGTTATATGACTTTATATGCTACATATCACACTTTACATTGTTTTTCCATCATAATAATTATATATCTTGATATAAATGTACATGTATACTCATTGTACATGTGATGATAGCTGTATCATGGCATTGTTGTCTTGTATATGTGTGTGTGTGTATGTGTGTTTAAAAGTAAACATAACATTGTTGTTGAAGTACCTATTGGATCTTAGCAGAAAGTACTACTGGGACTTCAAACACAGTAAGAGTTAAATACTGGGTTACAATGATCTACAGTGCATGGAGTAAAGCAGCTTGTACTAGATTACACTAACAAAATTAATTATAACCCACTATAACCTAGTGCATATGTACCCAATACAATCCACTGTATCACATTGTAACCTAATGTAACCTACTATAGCCTACTGTAACCCATTGTAACCTATTGAATCTACTGTAATCCACTGTAAGCTACTGCATAGGTAATCCCACATTCCCACTGTAATCCCTATTATGACCTATTGTAACCCATTGTAATCCAATGTATATATAACCCACTGTAAACCACTCTAAGTTTATTATTGTTTTTTCAAGTGATACGCATCCTAATACTGACTACCAGTGTTACTTAATATGTGAAGTAAATTAGAAGCTAAAGTAGTCTTTGTAGTTGATTGCTCGATAATTAAAGACATGAGTATGAGATGGATATTTTTTCAATTGAATTGTCAAGTATTCATGTAAACTACTGTAATCTATTGTAACTCACTGTAAATTACTGTAATTCACTGAAATGTATTGTAACTCTTTGTAATCTATTGTAATTAGTCTATATATATATATAATATATACATATATATATATATATATATGTAGGTATTTATAGCAGTTAGAAGAAGACAAGCAATTAATATTAAATTGGACTATATCTGTTGTTTGTCATTGATGAGTTTATTAGTTCAATCACAAACTAGTAGTAACCCATAGTTGACCTGATTCCACAGGGCTCAAATTATGAGTTGCTTTAAGACTAGATAGATCAAACATAGCCATATATAATAGAATAAGAGTGAGATGTGAGAAAAGTATCTATTTACTTTGTTTACAAAGTGGTTGCCTAGCAACCAGAGACTCATCAAGCATGTAATTGTAATTAAAAATTACTGAACTGTTTAAGTTATTTCAATTATAACTATTCTGTCACATGTCAGTTTATTTATTTACCTCTCATACATTAACAACAATAAGTCAGTATATAGCAGATGTATAACATATTTTTGTCATATATAATTTCAAATCATATTTTTATATTAGCAGTTACATAAAAACTTGACATAAACAAGTTGTATATATTCAGTAGTATCTGCAGTTACACATTTACAGATCCAGCTACATATTATATTGGAGTCACATAATATAATGCTTAATATTATCATGATATTTTAAGGACTGGATGGTTAAAATTTTACATGATCTTAATTTGACTAACATTATGTGCTATAATATACACTTATCAATCAAGAATATATATTAACTACATTAACTTCTTGTTTTTACATTTAAAGAAACATTTATAATTTCAACCATGTCATGTCTTGGTTACAATGGCATTGTTACATCAATGAAATCTGCTGCCTATTACAGGTTTACTACAATGCAAAAAACAGTTAAGTCAATATGTCACAAAAGCTCTTCTAAAAATCACTATCACAAATAAATCAATCTAATATGTGTGTGTGATGACTGATTATAGTCTTAAAAATGGCAGCTATTAGGAAAACATAATCAATTAAGTTTATTCAAACTGGTGGTGATGTTTTAACTATAATAGTAGTCTTTTAATTATCTTTAAGTTAATAAATGCACTTTGATTAATGCAATGATATGAAATATCAGGAAAGATTTTAACCTTGGACTTTGGAATGAGCTTCACTTGACTATAATATTCTGTACCAGAATATTATCCGATTATTATGAGAAGCTATAATAGTGTTGAATCTATTTTTCTCTCTCAATCTTCAGGTTATTATTTATGTGCAATTCAGTCCATTTTGTTTTATTAAGAGTTTGAGACCCTGAACAATATTTTTTATTAGGATATAGTTCATGAATAATTGAGATTAGTGTTGTGATGATGTTAGTTAGCATTTTGTATTAATTAACTTAGTGATACGATCCTTAATTCATTAGTAATACAACCATCTTTGTTACTTCAGGAAATACTATTTCCTTTAATTAGAAAATGTTTAGTTGACATATTATGTCAGTCTTTAAGCCTACCATTAGCTTGGAAAGCAATCGTTGACACTATTAATAATAACATATAACAATAATAAAATGTAAACCAATAATGTTTATTGTATCTGATGACAATTGGAAACAATTACTTTATATGGTTGAAAAGGTTGTATAATATAGACCTATAATGGTAATGTTTCAAAGTAGATTCTTATGTGACTTTTATAGCATATTATACATTAAAACATTGTGATAACATATTAGCAATAATTAAATTAAAGTACTTAATAAAAGATAATAACATCAGTAAGACAATAGTAAGAAAGGTATATGAGAGTACTTATAAACCTTCAAACCTATAAATGAATATAATTAGCTTTCTAGGCTCATGGTAAAGACAACAAGCAAACACAAAACTAGAACTACCACGTGCACTCGCAAACTACTATTTATGTATAATATGGAACACATTGCAACTGCATTCTGTAGTTTGCCATTGATAACAGTTACTTGTAATAGATATTCTTATTTTGTGTATAATATATAGTAGAGATTCATGACTAAATATCATAAATGAGATAACATTATCTTAATCATTGATAATCTTCATGTCATGTTTTGCAACTTAAGCAAAATTGGCTTTTCATCTTCAGGACAAGTTTATTTGGCATTTGACAGACTGTTTTGTGTGCATTAATGAGAATTGTATATCATATGTGACCTGATGTGCAAAAAGGGACTATTTCTTTCAAAATATTTGTGACCCCAACTGTTAAAACATATCAAAAAACAGTTTTGTATACATATAGTTGCTATAATTATATGCATAAATATTCTATATGAATGCAAAACTGTTTTTGATATGTTTTAACAGTTGTTTTTTTTACAAGTCAGGTCACAAATATTTTGAAAGAAGTAGTCCCTTTTTGCAAATCAGGTCACATCTGTCTTTAAACGTCAGGTATATGAAAATAAAAAAAAAGACTTTGCTGTTGGTCTTATAAAACCATCTATGGTGATATAAAAAAACAAATGTACATATATAAACATGTAACTTTATTAATAGTACTTTAGAATAAATGACTGTATATCTATCTGCTTACAATCTGAAGGAAATAGACACTGAGGGAGTCACAAGATATCACTACAGCTACTTTTACCAGTTTGTCTTGTCTTTCAATAAAATTATCTTAACTCTCTTTATCTTGTACAATATCCAAATCAATTTTTAATACTTCAATATTAGCAAGAGTCTGGCCATTTACTTTAATACATGTACATGTAGATAATATAATTCCATTTAGGGTTGACATTTTATATATACACAATCTTTACAAATTAATGACAATTTAATATCTGTGTATTATTATACTCATATCATCTACATAAATTATCATGGTAATATCAAGTATAGCTCATTTTAAGTATTTTTACTATGTGGATATGCTACAGAATATAATTTGACTTTGACTATCAATTGTACTATTAAAAATAATATTATCAACATGTACATGTATATTATCATTACAGTAGGTAATTCATAACACTTGTTTCTATAATATATATGTTTGTAGAAGATAGGATAATCTACAAAGATCAACTTTAGTAAACAGGCCAAAAATCTGTGATATGTGTAATTAGTAATAAAAACAAAGATGACAATCTACAAAACAGCTCAAATTTGCATAAAATGTGTACTTGCAACAGGAGCAATATTTAGTCTGCATGTTCTAGAGATATCGTTGCTCTATCTTAGTCACTAACCATGAGTTTCTATACTAGTTCCACGCCCATGAGATGCGTTAGTTCTAGATCCTGTTCAACCATTAGTACCTATATATTAATATTCAGTAAAATAGTACATGTATATGTCTTATTTGGAGATGAGTTGCGTGATTGAGACTTGTCAGTTGCACTGGTTTTACGCCCACGATTTTCTATACTAGTTCCACGCCCATGAGATGCATTAGTTCTAGATCCTGTTCGACCATTAGTATTTTATATTAATATTCAGTAAAATAGTACATGTATATGTCTTACTTGGAGATGAGTTGTGTGATTGAGACTTGTCGGTTGCACTAGTTTCACGCCCACGACTTCCTACACTAGTTTACGTCCAAGAGATGCATTAGTTCTAGATCCTGTTCAACCATTAGTACCTATATATTAATATTCAGTAAAATAGTACATGTATATCTCTTATTTAGAGATGAGTTGTGTGATTGGGACTTGTCCGTTGCACTAGTTTCACACCCACGAGTTTCTACACTAGTTCCACATTCATGAGATGCATTAGTTCTAGATCCTGTTGAACCATTTGTAACTCTGTATTAATATTCAGTAAAATAGTACATGTATATGTCTTACTAGAAGATGAGTTACGTGATTGAGACTTGTCAGTTGCACTAGTTTCATGCCCATGAGTTCCTACGCTAGTATCACGTCCACAAGATGCATTAGTTCTAGATCCTGTTCAACCATTAGTAACTATGTGTTAATATTCAGTAAAATAGTACATGTATATGCCTTGGAGATGAGCTGCGTGATTGAGACTTGTCAGTTGCACTATTTTCACACCCATGAGTTTCTACGGTAGTTCCACGGCCATGAGATGCGTTAGTTCTAGATCCTGTTCGACCATTAGTACCTTATATTAATATTCAGTAAAATAGTACATGTATATGTCTTACTTGGAGATGAGTTGTGTGATTGAGACTTGTCGGTTGCACTAGTTTCACGCCCACGACTTCCTACACTAGTTTACGTCCAAGAGATGCATTAGTTCTAGATCCTGTTTAACCATTAGTACCTATATATTAATATTCAGTAAAATAGTACATGTATATCTCTTATTTAGAGATGAGTTGTGTGATTGGGACTTGTCCGTTGCACTAGTTTCACACCCACGAGTTTCTACACTAGTTCCACATTCATGAGATGCATTAGTTCTAGATCCTGTGGAACCATTTGTAACTCTGTATTAATATTCAGTAAAATAGTACATGTATATGTCTTACTAGAAGATGAGTTACGTGATTGAGACTTGTCAGTTGCACTAGTTTCATGCCCATGAGTTCCTACGCTAGTATAACGTCCACAAGATGCATTAGTTCTAGATTCTGTTCAACCATTAGTAACTATGTGTTAATATTCAGTAAAATAGTACATGTATATGTCTTGGAGATGAGCTGCGTGATTGAGACTTGTCAGTTGCACTATTTTCACACCCATGAGTTTCTACACTAGTTCCATGCCCATGAGATGCGTTAGTTCTAGATCCTGTTCGACCATTAGTACCTTATATTAATATTCAGTAAAATAGTACACGTGTATCTCTTATTTAGAGATGAGTTGTGTGATTGGGACTTGTCTGTTGCACTAGTTTCACACCCACGAGTTTCTACACTAGTTCCACGCCCATGAGATGCGTTAGTTCTAGATCCTGTTCAACCATTAGTACCTATATATTAATATTCAGTAAAATAGTACATGTATATTTCTTACTTGGAGATGAGTTGTGTGATTGAGACTTGTCAGTTGTAATAGTTTCACAACCATGAGATGCATTAGTTCTAGATCCTGTTCAACCATTAGTAACTACGTATTAATATTCAGTAAAATAGTACATGTATATGTCTTACTAGGAGATGAGTTACGTGATTGAGACTTGTCAGTTGCACTAGTTTCACGCCCATGAGTTCCTATGCTAGTTTCACGTCCACAAGATGCATTAGTTCTAGATCCTGTTCAACCATTAGTAACTTTGTATTAAAATTTAGTAAAATAGTACATGTATATGTCTTGGAGATGAGTTGCGTGATTGAGACTTGTAGGTTGCACTAGTTTAACGCCCACAAGTTCCTACACTAGTTTACGTCCAAGAGATGCATTAGTTCTAGATCCTGTTCGACCATTAGTAATATTCAGTAAAATAGTACATGTATATGTCTTACTTGGAGATGAGTTGCGTGATTGAGACTTGTCAGTTGCACTAGTTTCACGCCCACGAGTTTCTACACTAGTTCCACGCCCATGAGATGCGTTAGTTCTAAATCCTGTTCAACCATTGGTACTAACGTATTAATATTCAGTAAAATAGTACATGTATATGTCTTACTTGGAGATGAGTTATGTGATTGAGACTTGTCCGTTGCACTAGTTTCACACCCACGACTTTCTACACTAGTTTACGTCCAAAAATGCATTAGTTCTAGATCCTGTTCAACCATTAGTACTTATATATTAATATTCAGTAAAATAGTACGTGTATATGTCTTACTTGGAGATGAGTTGCGTGATTGAGATTTGTCAGTTGCACTAGTTTCACGCCCACGAGTTTCTACACTAGTTCCACATCCAAGAGATGCATTAGTTCTAGATCCTGTTCAAACATTAGTACTTATATATTAATATTCAGTAAAATAGTACATGTATATGTCTTACTTGGAGATGAGTTGCGTGATTGAGATTTGTCAGTTGCACTAGTTTCACGCCCACAAGTTCCTGCGCAACTGACAAGTCACGCAACTCATCTCCGAGAAAGACATTTACATGTACTATTTTACTGAATATTACTAAAGGTTGAACAGGATCAAGAATTAATGCATCTAATGGGATTGGAACTAGTGTAGGAACTCATAGGCGTGAAACTAGTCCAACTGACAAGTCTCAATCACGTAACTCATCTTCAAGTAAAACATATACATGTACTATTTTACTGAATATTAATATATAGGTACTAATGGTTGAACAGGATCTAGAACTAATGCATTTTATCGGTGTGGAACTAGTGTAGGAATTCATAGGCGTGAAACTAGTGCAACTGACAAGTCTCAATCACGTAACTCATCTCCAAGTAAGACATATACATGTACTATTTTGCTGAATATTAATATATAAGTACTGATGGTTGAACAGAATCTAGAACTAATGCATCTCATGGACATGGAACTGGTATAGGAAATTGTGGGTGTGAAACTAGTCCAACTGACAAGTCTCAATCACGTAACTCATCTTCAAGTAAGACATATACATGTACTATTTTACTGAATATTAATATATAGGTACTAATGTTTGAACAGGATCTAGAACTAATGCATTTCATGGACATGAAATTAGTGTAGGAACTTGTGGGCGTGAAACTAGTGCAACTGACAAGTCTCAATCACGCAACTCATCTCCAAGAAAGACAGATACATGTACTATTTTACTGAATATTAATACATAGTTACTAATAGTTGAACAGGATCTAGAACTAACATATCTCATGGACAAGAAACTAGTGTAGGAACTCATAGGCGTGAAACTAGTGCAACTGACAAGTCTCAATCACGTAACTCATCTCCAAATAAGACATATACATGTACTATTTTGCTGAATATTAATATAAAGGTACTAATGGTTGAAAAGGATTTAGAACTAATGCATATCATGAACGTGGAACTAGCGCAGGAACTTGTGGGTGTGAAAGTAGTGCAACTGACAAGTCTCAATCACACACCTTATCCCAAGTAAGACATATGCATGTACTATTTTACTGAATATTAATATATAAGTACTAATGGTTGAACAGGATCTAGAACTAATGCATCTCATCGGCATGGAACTAGTATAGAAACTCGTGGGCGTGAAATTAGTGCAACTGACAAGTTTCAATCACGCAACTCATCTCCAAGTAAGACATATACATGTTCTATTTTACTGAATATTACTAATGGTTGAACAGCATCTCAAACTAATGCATCTCATGGGCGTGGAACTAGTGTAGGAACTCATAGGCGTGAAACTAGTGCAACTGACAAGTCTCAATCACGTAACTCATCTCCAAGTAAGACATATACATGTACTATTTTACTGAATATTAATGCATAGTTACTAATAGTTGAACAGGATATAGAACTAACATATCTCATGGACATGAAACTAGTATAGGAACTCATAGGTGTGAAACTAGTGCAACTGACAAGTCTCAATCACGTAACTCATCTCCAAGTAAGACATATACATGTACTATTTTGCTGAATATTAATATATAAGTACTGATGGTTGAACAGAATCTAGAACTAATGCATCTCATGGACATGGAACTGGTATAGGAAATTGTGGGTGTGAAACTAGTCCAACTGACAAGTCTCAATCACGTAACTCATCTTCAAGTAAGACATATACATGTACTATTTTACTGAATATTAATACATAGTTACTAATAGTTGAACAGGATCTAGAACTAACATATCTCATGGACAAGAAACTAGTGTAGGAACTCATAGGCGTGAAACTAGTGCAACTGACAAGTCTCAATCACGTAACTCATCTCCAAGTAAGACATATACATGTACTATTTTGCTGAATATTAATATATAGGTACTAATGTTTGAAAAGGATTTAGAACTAATGCATATCATGAGCGTGGAACTAGCGCAGGAACTTGTGGGCGTGAAACTAGTGCAACTGACAAGTCTCAATCACGCAACTCATCTCCAAGTAAGACATATACATGTACTATTTTACTGAATATTAATGTATAGTTACTAATGGTCAAACAGGATCTAGAACTAATGCATCTCATGGGTGTGAAACTAGCGTAGGAACTCATGGGTATGAAACTAGTGCAACTGACAAGTCTCAATCACGCAACTCATCTCCAAGTAAGACATATACATGTACTATTTTACTGAATATTAATATATAGGTACTAATGGTTGAACAGGATCTAGAACTAATGCATCTCATGGGCGTGAAACTAGCGTAGGAACTCATTGGTGTGAAACTAGTGCAACTGACAAGTCTCAATCACGTAACTCATCTCCAAGTAAGACATATACATGTACTATTTTACTGAATATTACTAATGGTTGAACAGGATCTAGAACTAATGCATCTCATGGGCGTGGAACTAGTGTAGGAACTCATAGGCGTGAAACTAGTGCAACTGACAAGTCTCAATCACACAACTCATCTCCAAGGAAGACATATACATGTACTATTTTACTGAATATTAATATATAGGTACTAATGGTTAAACAGGATTGAGAACTAATGCATCTCATGGACGTGGACAATCTAATATCTTTACATGTACACAAGGAAAACTGCTTTGTTTGCACTTTATGAAGACATTGATACTAAAAGACATCAACAGAAACTTAAACTAAATTGAAAGTAAATGTATAGAACAAACTACTTAAAGCTACCAGAACTTAAGTCTGTTTTTAATAACTTGATAACTGTCTAATTTCTTACAATATTCTTCATGTTGTTCAGATAAGTGTAGTTCTTGTATTGTAGTATTTTTAATGAGTTCAGTACACATAGACTTGATATTGTCATTGTTCAGTGAAGTATCAAGGAGACGTAGTTCTGTTAATGATTTAGTTGTATTTATTAGTTTAGCAATTAAACTGGTACTGGCTGAAGTGATCTGAGGATTATCGCTGATGTCCAACAAGTCCACGTCCACGCCCATGAGATGCATTAATTCTTGATCCTGTTCAACCATTAGTAATATTCAGTAAAATAGTACATGTAAATGTCTTACTCGGAGATGAGTTGCGTGATTGAAACTTGTAAGTTGCACTAATTTCACACCCACGAGTTTCTATACTAGTTCCATGCCCATGAGATGCATTAGTTCTAGATCCTGTTCAACCATTAGTACCTTATATTAATATTCAGTAAAATAGTACATGTATATGTCTTACTTGAAGATGAGTTACGTGATTGAGACTTGTCAGTTGGACTAGTTTCACGCCTATGAGTTGCTACACTAGTTCCACGCCCATGAGATGCATTAGTTCTAGATCCTGTTCAACCAGTAGTAATATTCAGTAAAATAGTACATGTATATGTCTTACTTGGAGATGAGTTGCGTGATTGAAACTTGTCAGTTGCACTAATTTCATGCCCACGAGTTTCTATACTAGTTCCATGTCCATGAGATGTGTTAGTTCTAGATCCTGTTCAACCATTAGTACCTTATATTAATATTCAGTAAAATAGTACATGTATATGTCTTACTTGGAGATGAGTTACGTGATTGAGACTTGTCAGTTGCACTAGTTTCATGCCTATGAGTTCCTACACTAGTTCCACGCCCATGAGATGCATTAGTTCTAGATCCTGTTCAAGCAGTAGTAATATTCAGTAAAATAGTACATGTATATGTCTTACTTGGAGATGAGTTGCGTGATTGAAACTTGTCAGTTGCACTAATTTCATGCCCACGAGTTTCTATACTAGTTCCATGCCTATGAGATGCATTAGATCTAGATCCTGTTCAACCATTAGTACCTTATATTAATATTCAGTAAAATAGTACATGTATATGTCTTACTTGGAGATGAGTTGTGTGATTGAGACTTGTCAGTTGCACTAGTTCCACGCCCACAATTTCCTACACCAGTTCCATGTCCATGAGATGCATTAGTTCTAGATCCTGTTCAACCATTAGTACTTATATATTAATATTCAGTAAAATAGTACATGTATATGTCTTACTTGGGATAAGGTGTGTGATTGACACATGTCAGTTGCACTAGTTTCACGCCCACAAGTTCCTACACTAATTTCATGTCCATGAGATGTATTAGTTCTAGATCCTGTTCAACCATTAGTAACTATGCATTAATATTCAGTAAAATAGTACATGTATATGTCTTACTTGGAGATGAGTTGCGTGATTGAGACTTGTCAGTTGCACTAGTTTCACGCCTATGAGTTCCTACACTAGTTCCACGCCCATGAGATGCATTAGTTTTAGATCCTGTTCAACCAGTAGTAATATTCAGCAAAATAGTACATGTATATGTCTTACTTGAAGATGAGTTACGTGATTGAGACTTGTCAGTTGGACTAGTTTCACGCCCACAATTTCCTACACCAGTTCCATGTCCATGAGATGCATTAGTTCTAGATCCTTTTCATCCATTAGTACTTATATATTAATATTCAGTAAAATAGTACATGTATATGTCTTACTTGGAGATGAGTTATGTGATTGAGACATGTCAGTTGCACTAGTTTCACCCTTATGAGTTCCTACACTAGTTTCATGTCCATGAGATATGTTAGTTCTAGATCCTGTTCAACTATTAGTAACTATGCATTAATATTCAGTAAAATAGTACATGTATATGTCTTACTTGGAGATGAGTTGCGTGATTGAGACTTGTCAGTTGCACTAGTTTCACGCCCACGAGTTTCTATACTAGTTCCATGCCGATGAGATGCATTAGTTCTAGATCCTGTTCAACCATTAGTACCTTATATTAATATTCAGTAAAATAGTACATGTATATGTCTTATTTGGAGATGAGTTACGTGATTGAGACTTGTCAGTTGCACTAGTTTCACGCCTATGAGTTCCTACACTAGTTCCACGCCCATGAGATGCATTAATTCTTGATCCTGTTCAACCATTAGTAATATTCAGTAAAATAGTACATGTAAATGTCTTACTCGGAGATGAGTTGCGTGATTGAAACTTGTCAGTTGCACTAATTTCACACCCACGAGTTTCTATACTAGTTCCACACCCATGAGATGCATTAGTTCTAGATCCTGTTCAACCATTAGTACCTTATATTAATATTCAGTAAAATAGTACATGTATATGTCTTACTTGAAGATGAGTTACGTGATTGAGACTTGTCAGTTGCACTAGTTTCACGCCTATGAGTTGCTACACTAGTTCCACCCCCACGAGATGCATTAGTTCTAGATCCTGTTCAACCAGTAGTAATATTCAGTAAAATAGTACATGTATATGTCTTACTTGGAGATGAGTTGCGTGATTGAAACTTGTCAGTTGCACTAATTTCATGCCCACGAGTTTCTATACTAGTTCCATGCCCATGAGATGCATTAGTTCTAGATCCTGTTCAACCATTAGTACCTTATATTAATATTCAGTAAAATAGTACATGTATATGTCTTACTTGGAGATGAGTTACGTGATTGAGACTTGTCAATTGCACTAGTTTCATGCCTATGAGTTCCTACACTAGTTCCACGCTAATGAGATGCATTAGTTCTAGATCCTGTTCAACCAGTAGTAATATTCAGTAAAATAGTACATGTATATGTCTTACTTGGAGATGAGTTGTGTGATTGAGACTTGTCAAGTTGCACTAGTTTCACACTCATGAGTTCCTACACTAGTTCCACGCCCATGAGATGCATTAGTTCTAGATCCTCTTCAACTATTAGTACCTATATATTAATATTCAGTAAAATTGTACATGTATATGTCTTACTTGGAGATGAGTTGCGTGATTGAAACTTGTCAGTTGCATTAATTTCACACCCACGAGTTTCTATACTAGTTCCATGCCCATGAGATGCATTAGTTCTAGATCCTGTTCAACCATTAGTACCTTATATTAATATTCAGTAAAATAGTACATGTATATGTTTTACTTGGAGATGACTTACGTGATTGAGACTTGTCAGTTGCACTAGTTTCATGCCTATGAGTTCCTACACTAGTTCCACGCCCATGAGATGCATTAGTTCTAGATCCTGTTCAACCAGTAGTAATATTCAGTAAAATAGTACATGTATATGTCTTACTTGGAGATGAGTTGCGTGATTGAAACTTGTCAGTTGCACTAATTTCACACCCACGAGTTTCTATACTAGTTCCATGCCCATGAGATGCATTAGATCTAGATCCTGTTCAACCATTAGTACCTTATATTAATATTCAGTAAAATAGTACATGTATATGTCTTACTTGGAGATGAGTTACGTGATTGAGACTTGTCAGTTGCACTAGTTTCACGCCTATGAGTTCTTACACTAGTTCCACGTCCATGAGATGCATTAGTTCTAGATCCTGTTCAACCAGTAGTAATATTCAGTAAAATAGTACATGTATATGTCTTACTTGGAGATGAGTTGCGTGATTGAAACTTGTCAGTTGCACTAATTTCATGCCCACGAGTTTCTATACTAGTTCCATGCCCATGAGATGCATTAGTTCTAGATCCTGTTCAACCATTAGTACCTTATATTAATATTCAGTAAAATAGTACATGTATATGTCTTACTTGGAGATGAGTTACGTGATTGAGACTTGTCAATTGCACTAGTTTCATGCCTATGAGTTCCTACACTAGTTCCACGCCAATGAGATGCATTAGTTCTAGATCCTGTTCAACCAGTAGTAATATTCAGTAAAATAGTACATGTATATGTCTTACTTGGAGATGAGTTGTGTGATTGAGACTTGTCAAGTTGCACTAGTTTCACACTCATGAGTTCCTACACTAGTTCCACGCCCATGAGATGCATTAGTTCTAGATCCTCTTCAACTATTAGTACCTATATATTAATATTCAGTAAAATTGTACATGTATATGTCTTACTTGGAGATGAGTTGTGTGATTGAGACTTGTCAAGTTGCACTAGTTTCACACTCATGAGTTCCTACACTAGTTCCACGCCCATGAGATGCATTAGTTCTAGATCCTCTTTAACCATTAGTACCTATATATTAATATTCAGTAAAATTGTACATGTATATGTCTTACTTGGAGATGAGTTGCGTGATTGAAACTTGTCAGTTGCACTAATTTCATGCCCACGAGTTTCTATACTAGTTCCATGCCCATGAGATGCATTAGTTCTAGATCCTGTTCAACCATTAGTACCTTATATTAATATTCAGTAAAATAGTACATGTATATGTCTTACTTGGAGATGAGTTACGTGATTGAGACTTGTCAATTGCACTAGTTTCATGCCTATGAGTTCCTACACTAGTTCCACGCCAATGAGATGCATTAGTTCTAGATCCTGTTCAAGCAGTAGTAATATTCAGTAAAATAGTACATGTATATGTCTTACTTGGAGATGAGTTGTGTGATTGAGACTTGTCAGTTGTACTAGTTCCACGCCCACAATTTCCTACACCAGTTCCATGTCCATGAGATGCATTAGTTCTAGATCCTGTTCAACCATTAGTACTTATATATTAATATTCAGTAAAATAGTACATGTATATGTCTTACTTGGGATAAGGTGTGTGATTGAGACTTGTCAGTTGCACTAGTTTCACACCCACAAGTTCCTGCGCTGGTTCCACGTTCATGAGATGGATTAGTTCTAAATCCTTTTCAACCATTAGTACCTTTGTATTAATATTCAGTAAAATAGTACATGTATATGTCTTACTTGGAGATGAGTTACGTGATTGAGACTTGTCAGTTGCACTAGTTTCACGCCTATGAGTTCCTACACTAGTTCCACGCCCATGAGATGCATTAGTTTTAGATCCTGTTCAACCAGTAGTAATATTCAGTAAAATAGTACATGTATATGTCTTACTTGAAGATGAGTTGCGTGATTGAAACTTGTCAGTTGCACTAATTTCATGCCCACGAGTTTCTATACTAGTTCCATGCCTATGAGATGCATTAGATCTAGATCCTGTTCAACCATTAGTACCTTATATTAATATTCAGTAAAATAGTACATGTATATGTCTTACTTGGAGATGAGTTACGTGATTGAGACTTGTCAGTTGCACTAGTTTCACGCCCACAAGTTTCTACACTAATTTCATGTCCATGAGATGTATTAGTTCTAGATCCTGTTCAACCATTAGTAACTATGCATTAATATTCAGTAAAATAGTACATGTATATGTCTTACTTGGAGATGAGTTGCGTGATTGAGACTTGTCAGTTGCACTAGTTTCACGCCTATGAGTTCCTACACTAGTTCCACGCCCATGAGATGCATTAGTTTTAGATCCTGTTCAACCAGTAGTAATATTCAGCAAAATAGTACATGTATATGTCTTACTTGAAGATGAGTTACGTGATTGAGACTTGTCAGTTGGACTAGTTTCACGCCCACAATTTCCTACACCAGTTCCATGTCCATGAGATGCATTAGTTCTAGATCCTTTTCATCCATTAGTACTTATATATTAATATTCAGTAAAATAGTACATGTATATGTCTTACTTGGAGATGAGTTATGTGATTGAGACATGTCAGTTGCACTAGTTTCACCCTTATGAGTTCCTACACTAGTTTCATGTCCATGAGATATGTTAGTTCTAGATCCTGTTCAACTATTAGTAACTATGCATTAATATTCAGTAAAATAGTACATGTATATGTCTTACTTGGAGATGAGTTGCGTGATTGAGACTTGTCAGTTGCACTAGTTTCACGCCCACAAGTTCCTACACTAATTTCATGTCCATGAGATGTATTAGTTCTAGATCCTGTTCAACCATTAGTAACTATGCATTAATATTCAGTAAAATAGTACATGTATATGTCTTACTTGGAGATGAGTTGCGTGATTGAAACTTGTCAGTTGCACTAATTTCACGCCCACGAGTTTCTATACTAGTTCCATGCCGATGAGATGCATTAGTTCTAGATCCTGTTCAACCATTAGTACCTTATATTAATATTCAGTAAAATAGTACATGTATATGTTTTACTTGGAGATGACTTACGTGATTGAGACTTGTCAGTTGCACTAGTTTCATGCCTATGAGTTCCTACACTAGTTCCACGCCCATGAGATGCATTAGTTCTAGATCCTGTTCAACCAGTAGTAATATTAAGTAAAATAGTCCATGTATATGTCTTACTTGGAGATGAGTTGCGTGATTGAAACTTGTCAGTTGCACTAATTTCATGCCCACGAGTTTCTATACTAGTTCCATGCCTATGAGATGCATTAGATCTAGATCCTGTTCAACCATTAGTACCTTATATTAATATTCAGTAAAATAGTACATGTATATGTCTTACTTGGAGATGAGTTACGTGATTGAGACTTGTCAGTTGGACTAGTTTCACGCCTATGAGTTCTTACACTAGTTCCACGCCCATGAGATGCATTAGTTCTAGATCCTGTTCAACCAGTAGTAATATTCAGTAAAATAGTACATGTATATGTCTTACTTGGAGATGAGTTGCGTGATTGAAAATTGTCAGTTGCACTAATTTCATGCCCACGAGTTTCTATACTAGTTCCATGCCCATGAGATGCATTAGTTCTAGATCCTGTTCAACCATTAGTACCTTATATTAATATTCAGTAAAATAGTACATGTATATGTCTTACTTGAAGATGAGTTACGTGATTGAGACTTGTCAGTTGCACTAGTTTCACGCCTATGAGTTGCTACACTAGTTCCACCCCCACGAGATGCATTAGTTCTAGATCCTGTTCAACCAGTAGTAATATTCAGTAAAATAGTACATGTATATGTCTTACTTGGAGATGAGTTACGTGATTGAAACTTGTCAGTTGCACTAATTTCATGCCCACGAGTTTCTATACTAGTTCCATGCCCATGAGATGCATTAGTTCTAGATCCTGTTCAACCATTAGTACCTTATATTAATATTCAGTAAAATAGTACATGTATATGTCTTACTTGGAGATGAGATACGTGATTGAGACTTGTCAATTGCACTAGTTTCATGCCTATGAGTTCCTACACTAGTTCCACGCTAATGAGATGCATTAGTTCTAGATCCTGTTCAAGCAGTAGTAATATTCAGTAAAATAGTACATGTATATGTCTTACTTGGAGATGAGTTGTGTGATTGAGACTTGTCAAGTTGCACTAGTTTCACACTCATGAGTTCCTACACTAGTTCCACGCCCATGAGATGCATTAGTTCTAGATCCTCTTCAACTATTAGTACCTATATATTAATATTCAGTAAAATTGTACATGTATATGTCTTACTTGGAGATGAGTTGTGTGATTGAGACTTGTCAAGTTGCACTAGTTTCACACTCATGAGTTCCTACACTAGTTCCACGCCCATGAGATGCATTAGTTCTAGATCCTCTTCAACCATTAGTACCTATATATTAATATTCAGTAAAATAGTACATGTATATGTCTTACTTGGAGATGAGTTACGTGATTGAGACTTGTCAGTTGGACTAGTTTCACGCCTATGAGTTCTTACACTAGTTCCACGCCCATGAGATGCATTAGTTCTAGATCCTGTTCAACCAGTAGTAATATTCAGTAAAATAGTACATGTATATGTCTTACTTGGAGATGAGTTGCGTGATTGAAACTTGTCAGTTGCACTAATTTCATGCCCACGAGTTTCTATACTAGTTCCATGCCCATGAGATGCATTAGTTCTAGATCCTGTTCAACCATTAGTACCTTATATTAATATTCAGTAAAATAGTACATGTATATGTCTTACTTGAAGATGAGTTACGTGATTGAGACTTGTCAGTTGCACTAGTTTCACGCCTATGAGTTGCTACACTAGTTCCACCCCCACGAGATGCATTAGTTCTAGATCCTGTTCAACCAGTAGTAATATTCAGTAAAATAGTACATGTATATGTCTTACTTGGAGATGAGTTGCGTGATTGAAACTTGTCAGTTGCACTAATTTCATGCCCACGAGTTTCTATACTAGTTCCATGCCCATGAGATGCATTAGTTCTAGATCCTGTTCAACCATTAGTACCTTATATTAATATTCAGTAAAATAGTACATGTATATGTCTTACTTGGAGATGAGTTACGTGATTGAGACTTGTCAATTGCACTAGTTTCATGCCTATGAGTTCCTACACTAGTTCCACGCCAATGAGATGCATTAGTTCTAGATCCTGTTCAACCAGTAGTAATATTCAGTAAAATAGTACATGTATATGTCTTACTTTGAGATGAGTTACGTGATTGAGACTTGTCAGTTGCACTATTTTCACGCCCATGAGTTTCTATACTAGTTCCACGCCCATGAGATGCATTAGTTCTAGATCCTGTTCAACCATTAGTACCTTATATTAATATTCAGTAAAATAGTACATGTATATGTCTTACTTGAAGATGAGTTACGTGATTGAGACTTGTCAATTGCACTAGTTTCATGCCTATGAGTTCCTACACTAGTTCCACGCTAATGAGATGCATTAGTTCTAGATCCTGTTCAACCAGTAGTAATATTCAGTAAAATAGTACATGTATATGTCTTACTTGGAGATGAGTTGTGTGATTGAGACTTGTCAAGTTGCACTAGTTTCACACTCATGAGTTCCTACACTAGTTCCACGCCCATGAGATGCATTAGTTCTAGATCCTCTTCAACTATTAGTACCTATATATTAATATTCAGTAAAATTGTACATGTATATGTCTTACTTGGAGATGAGTTGTGTGATTGAGACTTGTCAAGTTGCACTAGTTTCACACTCATGAGTTCCTACACTAGTTCCACGCCCATGAGATGCATTAGTTCTAGATCCTCTTCAACCATTAGTACCTATATATTAATATTCAGTAAAATAGTACATGTATATGTCTTACTTGGAGATGAGTTACGTGATTGAGACTTGTCAGTTGGACTAGTTTCACGCCTATGAGTTCTTACACTAGTTCCATGCCCATGAGATGCATTAGTTCTAGATCCTGTTCAACCATTAGTACCTTATATTAATATTCAGTAAAATAGTACATGTATATGTCTTACTTGAAGATGAGTTACGTGATTGAGACTTGTCAATTGCACTAGTTTCATGCCTATGAGTTCCTACACTAGTTCCACGCTAATGAGATGCATTAGTTCTAGATCCTGTTCAACCAGTAGTAATATTCAGTAAAATAGTACATGTATATGTCTTACTTGGAGATGAGTTGTGTGATTGAGACTTGTCAAGTTGCACTAGTTTCACACTCATGAGTTCCTACACTAGTTCCACGCCCATGAGATGCATTAGTTCTAGATCCTCTTCAACTATTAGTACCTATATATTAATATTCAGTAAAATTGTACATGTATATGTCTTACTTGGAGATGAGTTGTGTGATTGAGACTTGTCAAGTTGCACTAGTTTCACACTCATGAGTTCCTACACTAGTTCCACGCCCATGAGATGCATTAGTTCTAGATCCTCTTCAACCATTAGTACCTATATATTAATATTCAGTAAAATAGTACATGTATATGTCTTACTTGGAGATGAGTTGCGTGATTGAAACTTGTCAGTTGCACTAATTTCATGCCCACGAGTTTCTATACTAGTTCCACACCCATGAGATGCATTAGTTCTAGATCCTGTTCAACCATTAGTACCTTATATTAATATTCAGTAAAATAGTACATGTATATGTCTTACTTGGAGATGAGTTACGTGATTGAGACTTGTCAATTGCACTAGTTTCACACTCATGAGTTCCTACACTAGTTCCACGCCCATGAGATGCATTAGTTCTAGATCCTGTTCAACCATTAGTACCTATATATTAATATTCAGTAAAATTGTACATGTATATGTCTTACTTGGGATGAGGTGTGTGATTGAGATTTGTCAGTTGCACTAAGTCCATACCCACGAGTTTCTATACTAGTTCCATGCCTATGAGATGCATTAGTTCTAGATCCTTTACAACCATTTGTACTTATATATTAATATTCAGTAAAATAGTACATGTATATGTCTTACTTGGAGATGAGTTACGTGATTGAGACTTGTCAGTTGCACTAGTTTCAGACCCACAAGTTCCTACACTAGTTCTATGTCCATGAGATGCATTAGTTCTAGATCCGGTTCGACCATTAGTACCTATATATTAATATTCAGTAAAATAGTACATGTATATGTCTTACTTGGAGATGAGTTGCGTGATTGAGACTTGTTAGTTGTGCTAGTTCCACACTCATGATTTCCTACATTAGTTCCACGTCCACAAGATGCATTAGTTCTAGATCCTGTTTGATCATTCGTACTTATACATTTATATTCAGTAAAATAGTGTATGAATATGTCCTTTGTGTTGTCCTCTCTTGCAAATTGGTGGGAGAAGGGATATTTCTAGAAATAAAAAGTAGGTAATACTGATCATTAAATTCTATTAATGAAGACAAATGAACCCAACGAGTGATGAATTATAACATACTTATTATTTTTTACCTTTGAGAGAAGCAGCATTCTCCTTATGAATTCTTGCATCTAGTTCAGGAACAGAAAGATCTGATATATTTGGGTTGAGTGCAACAAATCTGGGACAAGGGATTGTTAATCCCTACATATACATAGTAACATCAGTACACACAAATACAATGATGATAAACATACAATCTTTAATGTTGTTGTTGTCACTCTTTCCTAGTAGTTTTCAATGACACCTAGAAACAAAACAATTACAGTCGTGACTTATGATTATTAAGTTTCTAATAATTAAAAGTTAATAAAATTGGGTAATTACTTTCATTGTACATGCTGTATTGTACAAGTATGGTCCATATTTACCTGCTTCAAACTCAACAGTACTAGATTCACACCCATCCTCAATAACTGATGTGTGCTGCAAACCTAAATTATCTAATCTTTGATTCTCACTCTGATCATCTGAATAATTATAAGTCAGTATTACAAAAGATTTTATTTCAAACCTGATCTACATTTATCACCACCATTTGTATCAATCAGGTGAATTTGCTTATCTAAAACAAGATGACACAAACATATACTATACTTCATATAGAATGAAACGAGAATACCTTGTATGTTGAACTCTTCTCCACTCTCCCATACTGATATGACCTTCCTTAGAAGATTACACTGAGAAGTAAAAACTAATCCAGTGATTTCTGGTGCTAGGGAAGCAAGGGGTGTGGTCAGTTTTGATATATAACAAAACTTCTCTGTTTATGTAATCTGAGACAAATTATATATGCAATATGTGAGTATTCATAATCTACCTGAGACATTGGTCGCTTCTTAGGAACAGGAAGTTCAGCAATAGTAACAGAGGGTGAATCCCCATTGGCAGAACAATCACTTTGAAATATGTGCTGATTTTCCTTATTGTATTGAACAGACCAATGTACATCACAGAGCTCTTCACTATAAAGGTCCATCTCTAGTTTCATATGAACAGCAAAGATATGTCTACAGGGCAGCTTCATGAATATCCATGACATACAAGCATAGT